>JAWHQI010000544.1:0-735241 GCA_033032865.1 Dactylorhiza incarnata
TAAATCTTTTACTAATGAGAGAAAGGGACCCAGCTCAGCAGGGTCTAAACTAAGTTTAAACTTTATGTGCAGATGTATCACATCTCCAGAATGGTGTGGTACTTGGACAGTGGATGCTCCATGCACATGACAGGTTGCAAAAACCTATTAATCAACTTTGAGGATAGACTTGGACCATCATTAACCTTCGGAGACTCTAGCTGTGGCCAAACAAGGGATTTGGAGATTTTCAAAGAAGGGAAAGTCACCTTCAAGAATGTGGCAGAGTAGTCAAAGGACTAAAACACAATCTGAGTAAGTATAAGTCAGATATGTGAGAATGGTAAGTATGAGGTAAAATTCACTACACTATTCCCTATTATAGATATAGATATCAGATATGTGAGAATGTGTGCTACAGTACTAAATGGAATTAGAAAAGGGAGAGTATATGTAGTGGACTTTAGCTCTTCACCCACAGAAGTTTGCTTATTCAACAATATTATTGATAAAAATGTGAATTATGGCATAGGAGACTAGGTCATCTAAACTACAAAACAATCAGTAAACTAGCTAAGAATAACCTAGCGGAGGCGTTACCAAAGGGTAGGTACTCTAAGGATTCTCCATGCAGACCTTGCCAACTAGGAAAGCAAACCAAATCATCCTTCAAACCCATTGGTAAGGATGGGACTCTCCCAGGTCTTTATACTTACTACACATGGATCTCTTTTTGGTCCCATATCCACTCAAAGCTTAGGTGGAAACCTATACCTTGGTCATTGTGATGATTATTCTAGGTTTAGCTGGGTATTCTTTCTAGGAGTTAAATCTGAAACCCATAAAATTCTCTCAAAATTCATAAGACAGATTCAATTTGAGTTCAATACAAATGTTTCAATTATAAGAAGTGACCATGGGACTGAATTGAGAATCAGATGACTTGTAGTTTCTGTGAGAAGAAGGTATTAAACAAAGCTCTCAGCACCTAGAACTCCCAACAAAATGGAGTTGCTGAGAGGAAGAATAGAACCTTAATAGAATCAGGTAGAACCCTGCTTGCAGAGTCAGGATTACCAAAAAACCTTGTGGGCTGAAGCAGTCAACACTGCAAACTATGTTCTAAATAGAAGCCTCATACACAAACTAAATCAAAGACTCCATATGAGAGCTCCTGAAAATAAAACACCGCACTGTTAAATATTTTAAAATTTTTGGATGTGCTTGCTTTATTCTAAACAATGGGAAGATCATCTTGCCAAATTTGACAAGAAGTCTGATGATGGAATATTTCTGGGATATTCATCATCCAGCAAAGCCTATAGGTGCTACAATAGAAGAACTCTTAAGATTGAAGAATCCATGCAACATTGTATTTGATGAAACTAACATGCTGCTTAAGGGGGAGGAAACTCCCACACAGTTCTGTTCACAGGAAACAACAGCATAGAAACCCAGCTTGAGCAACTAGCTCTAGAGAACACAGAAAATGGAAAGGAAAACCAGTTAGAGGAACCAAGTGAGGAGTCTGAACAAGAAACCTCAGAAAAGAGCACTCAAGACCCTCTTCCACAAGAGGACATGGTCCAGGAAGAACAATTGAACAATGATCCATTGAGAATGAAGTAGAAGAACAACTGACAAATTCAGGCAGAACAGGAATCAATTTGAAAGATCATCCACAAGCTCAAGTGATTGGAGATCCCAATGCAGGAGTAAGAACAAGACACCAAGTCTCCAATGGGATAATGCTCCAATGCTTCCTATCACAAGTTGAACCAAAAATTTGAGGGAAGCAAATGTGATCCTCACTGGATTATGGCCATGCAAGAAGAACTAGGCCAATTTGAGAGAAACAAAGTATGGAACCTAGTTGAAAGACCAAGAAAACTACCCTGTAATTGGTACAAAATGGGTATACAGGAACAAACTAGATTCCACTGGAATAATTGTGAGAAACAAGGCAAGACTTGTAGCACAAGGATATAGACAAGAAGAAGGGATAGACTACAATCAGACCTTTGCTCCAGTAGCCAGATTAGAGGCAATCAGGCTCTTTCTTGCCTATGCAGCCTTCATGAAGATGAAAGTCTACCAAATGGATGTCAAGAGTGCCTTTTAAATGGAGATCTGCAAGAAGAGGTATATGTGGAGCAACACCAGGTTTGTTAATCCCTCTTCCCCTAACTTTGTTTATAGACTTAACAAAGCATTATATGGTCTTAAGCAAAGCACCTAGAGCTTGGTATGAACTCTCTCAAATTTTCTTTTAGAAAAATCCTTTGAAAGAGGAAAGTAGACAAGACACTCTTTACTAGAACACATAAAAACCAACTCCTCCTTGTTCAAATATATGTAGATGACATTATCTTTAGCTCAACCCATCCTAAACTATGTAAAAGATTTGCTAATCTTATGCAATCTAAATTTGAGATGAGTAGTATGGGTGAACTCTCCTACTTCCTAGGGCTACAAGTAAAACAAAGTAGTGAAGGAATCTTTATCTCACAATCAAAATATACCAAAGAACTAATCAAAAAGTTGGTATGGAATCAGCATCTACCATGAAAACACCCATGGCAACCAATGCCATCATAGAAAAAGATGATAAAGGAAAATCAGTAGATCAAAAGACTTATAGGGCCATCATAGGATCCCTTCTATATCTAACAGCAAGTAGACCTGATATCATGTTTGCCACTTGCATATGTGCTAGATTTCAGTTGAACCAAAGGAATCCCATCTCACCTCTGTAAACCTGAACCTAGGAAACCTAGAACTATGGTACTCAGCAGAAACCAACTTTGAATTAATAGGTTTCTCAGATGCAGATTATGGATGTAGGGTTGATAGAAAAAGCACATCTGGTACCTGCCAATTTCTAGGTGACAGATTGATCTCATGGTTTAGTAAGAAACAAACCTAGTCTCAACTTCAATAGCTGAAGCTGAATACATAGCTGCTGGGAGCTGTTTTTCACAAATCCTGTGGATGCAAAATCAACTACTTGATTACAAATTGGAAATACACAACTCTAAGATCTATTGTGATAGCTCTAGTGCTATATCCATAGCATCCAACCCAGTCCTTCATAGTAGGACCAAACATATAGAAATCAGACATCACTCCTTAGAGACAATGTTGAGAAGGGTAAAATAACCTTAGAATATTTCCCACAGACAATCAAAGAGCAGATATCTTCACAAAAACCTTTAGATGAAACTAAGCATAACTATTTCATAAACACCTTGGGTATGCTTGATGGAAGCTTGTAAACCTCATTGTTAGGGAAATCTAAAGACATCAGAATATCTAAGAAAGTTTTCCTGGAGATGCGTCGAATACATATCGACGTACCGTCGAGAAGACCTCGACGCTGGTTCTGATTTCTTTCAGTTAAAGTTACGTCGATCCACTAATCAACGTACCGTCGACTTCTTATCGACGCAAGTCTATGACCACGTCGACAAATCTTTAGACTGACAAACCTTCACGGAACGCCGACTACATATCGACGCATACATTGACATCAATTCGACGTAACGTCGACTTCTGGTTAAAATTGGAATCAAATCCTTACTTCCTTTTCTTTTATGACTGGATTACCTTGATTTCTGTTTCCTTTCTCGACGTTTCATCTTCTTTAAATAGTACTTCTTATTTCATAACAAATACCTCTCTGGACCCGCCAAAACTGCGTCTTCTACCTCTCTCTCTTCCAGCATCAATGACGCCTACTCCTGTTCAAACTGACCCTTATCAAAGCAATGAATGATGCTCTGGAAAATCTTCTCAATGACTTCCAGACACGATTAACTAACTTCTCCAATGAATGTGCCAATATGATCACCTCCTGTGAAGCCAAATTGGCCACCCTGTCTGCCTCTCTTCTCGGGCTTCATCTTCTTCTTCAAGAGGAACCTCTGTCGCCACAAAGGTTTACATCCTTCCTGAAAGATATAAACCAGGGGGAGAGTTGCTCCAGAAACCCCTCTTGCAGGTTTTTGATCTCAACTAAAAGCTCAGGTTTAAATCTCTTCTCTCCAACACTAAATATTCTCTCTAACTCTCTTATAGGCTCCACTCCTCTCAAATCACTCTGACTACACTTTCATCAAACATTTTGGTGAATCCTCCTCTTACAACACTGAAAGGGAGCATGCTGTGGATTCAGCATTCAGAATTGATGATCCTTATAACCAGAGGGAGATTCCTGCAGTAAAGGACCCAGTAATCCAGGGGGAGGAAGAAGAAGCAACCACCTCTGATGATTGGAATGGGCAGATATGGATTAATGCACCCTTATGTGAGGAAGAACTTCAACATCACTCTTCTGGCTTCTCTGCCAGTTACATCAAGCTGAAGACACCTCTACTTGAGGACATCCCTACAAAAGAGTCTGGAGGAGACATTCATCCCTCAGCAGAGATCACCCTACCAGAAATCACTCTGCCCTCTATTGCAGAACATCTAAGAACTCTTCTTGAAATAACTCCCTCTCCACCCAAAGAGAAAACTCCTCCTTCCTCTCTTCCTCTTCCTCCTCCTCAACTTCCTCCTCAACTTCCTCCTCTACCTTCTTCTCTACCTCCTCTGCTACCTCTACCTCCACAAGCAGCAAGACTCCCTAAACAGATCATACCTAGGCAAAGTCCAGGAGGACAGATAAAGAGAAAAGGAAAGTCACTCCCCACTGGCAAAATTTTTCTAAAGAAGAAAGGAAGGAGTTTGCAAAAGAAAAGAAGTATAGAAAAGCATGTGAGCAAATGAAAAGATTTGAAAAGATGCCTAGTATCTGTCCTAACAGTCCTGTCAAGGAGTACCATGATCCTGACATGGAAAAGAGGCATGAAGAGATAAGAGAAAGAGAAGTATATGAATATGAAGCAGCTAGGAAAGAAGTGGAAGATAAAAGGAGGGCCTGGATGGAGAAGATTAACAAGGGCATGACTAAGGAACAAATTCTTGCTGAATCTTCTATCAGAATTCCAAATAAGTTGTTTGATATTGAAGCTTATCAAAAGAAAAATCCTCAGGCAGGGATTATCCTGGATAAGGGTCAAAGGACAAGAAGGGTATAGGGTGTACAGAAGAAACCTACATTCCCTATAAGAAGCCTACAAGGCCTGCAAAGCTAGACAAATGGCTTAACTCACCATGGAAAGGGAAAGGAAAAGGAAAGATGTATGAAGTTCCTGAGAAACAGGAACCAGAAAAGAAGAAAACTCTATAGGCCAAAGGTTGATAACAAAGGACCTCCTGAGCCCAAGCCTGCACAAAAAGAATCTCACAACATTACCATTGAGATGATTGATGAAAAGGCAGCAATCATCATCAGTAAAGGCAACTCCATAAATGACACTATTCCTGATGGTGATAAACTCTTGGAAAAACTGCATACAATCATCAGGAATGTCCAGGAAAGACCTGATAGAGCCAGGGGATACATTTTTGATGCCATTAATGACTTATCTAGGAAACTTTATTCTGCTTTTGTCAACTTCATGTACAAAAGAAGTTTCTAGTTTAATTCTTGTGAAAGACAAATACTTGTCATGTGCTTTCTTTTCCTAATTCTTTCCTTCTACTCAATATATTTCTTATCTATACAAATACTATGCCGTGTTAATTATATGCTAATAAAATTTCTCTCTAAGAAGGGTTAAGACAAATAGGGGGAGATTGTTGGGAAAATGATTTCTCTTAACCCTGAAAATGAGTCAAATATGAATTCCAAGAATGAAAAACAAGGCTAAGTAAATATGCGTCGAATAGTGTTCGACGCAACGTCGAAATGTAGTCGACGTCTCTTTCAGATTAAGTCGAAGTAACTCTAGGAAGATTTCGACGTATGTGTTGTCGACGTTACTCTGATTTCTAGTCGACGCAACTAGTGAAGTCGACGCACCTTAGTCGACGCACCTTCCTTATTCACCTCTCGACGTCCAGACAGGATGTACTCGACGCTTGCATCGAATGGCAATCGACGCACGTCGATTTATTTGACAGACTTAAATATGCGCCAAATCTCTTTCCTTCTTTCAGTAAATCTGATTTGTATGGAATAATGTTAATATTTTATAGCCGTTCTGAATCATTCTTTCCTTCTATTTGATTCTTGGCTAATCTGATTAACTCTATTTTGGATATTATTTGAAATCAGAATTCATTCTTTCCTTCTACAGAAATAAACATTATGGAAACATTTTTTCTTTCTATTCTCTCTAACTGCTAATTGATTATCCTCCTATAGTATTATGTTGAATTAATAGAGCTATAAATAAAGAGGAGGTCGGCAGAAAATGAAGAAGAATGATCTACCACACACATTTGAAATAGAGGAAAAGCTCCCAAGAGAAAAGAGAGAAATTGAGAAAAAGCTCTGCAGCAACATTCAAGCACTTCTTCTTCTTCTGCTTCTGAAGTCTCACTGCTGCAAAATCTGATAGCTCTCACAAAGAGAGAAAGGCTGCAAATCTTCTTCTCTCTATAGAAGAAAGATTCAATTCACTTCTTGTGCTTCCAATCTTCTTTCTAGGAAGAAGATTCTTTCCTGTTTTTATTTCTTCTCCTTTCTTTCTTTCTCACTTAAACATTGTAAAAGAGTTTTAGAATCTCTCTCCAAAAAATTCAGTGTACTGGTTCTAAGAGTCTCCTTGTCAAAAGACTCAGTTGGTTCTAAGAGTCTCCTTGTCAAAAGACTCAGGGTGGTTCTAAGAGTCTCCTTATCAAAAGATTCAGTGCAAGATAGTGAATTCCTACCAAGGGGGTAGAAGAGTGGACTACCCAAAGTTTGGGGAGCCATTATATTTTCTTGTGTTGTGCTGTGATTTATTTTCTTGCATTTACTTAATTTTCTTGCTAATTCTTGTTGGTGTGTAGGAAGCTCTAATCTGTGATCATACATATATATATATTAACTTTGCACAAAATAATTTTTAAATCTCTATTCACACCCCCCCCCCCCCCCCCCCCCTCTAGAGAATTCTAGTGAGGTTAATTGTGCACTTTCAATTGGTATCAGAGCTAGGTTGATCTAAAAAGGATAACTCCTTGATCAAAAGATCCTACCTGTCATATATATATATTTTTCAAAACTATTTTATCATATGGCATAAATCAAAGATTATGCTTCCACCAGACCACCAATTTGCAACCTGGAAAAGTTTGCACTTTGGAAAACAAGAATTAGAATTTATTTAAACTCTATTGATGATGAATTGTTTAATGTGATCTTGACAGGTCCCCCCAAGCCATTCAGGAAGGATTCAAGTGGAAAAGTGACTGAAACACTTGTTCCAAGAGCTGAATGGACAGAAGATGAGAAGAAAGCCCAAGGACATGATGCCAAGGCTATGAATATCCTAGTCTCAACCCTCTCAGATGAAATTTTCCAAAAGATTGCTGATTGTGAGTCAGCTAAGGAAGTATGGGAAGCTCTCACCAAAATAGTAGAGGGAAGTGCTGATGAGAAAAAGGATAGAAAGGCACTACTGATCTCCCAATATGAAAACTTCCAAAAGAAAGAAAGTGAAAGTGTTGCTGACATGTATTCAAGATTCAGCCTCATAGTCAATGAATTGAGAACACTTGAGAAGGACATATCTCTCACTGAGATAAATGATAAATTACTAACTTGCTTTCCTAGCTCTTGGGACTCAAGAATCTGGCCAATCAAAGACTACAGAAGTCAAAAAGAAATATCAACAGATGTTCTGTTGGGTAAATTAAAATCATATGAACAACTGTTGAAAACCAGAGCTGAGAAAGAAAAGGCCTCTCCACTCTCAAAAGAAAAGAGTATTGCATTGAAAGCTGTTGAAGGTGAACCATCCACTGGTGATGAGGAACTAATCAGCTTCCTGGCTAGGAAGTTCAAGAGGTGGATCAAAACAGAAGGATCTAGAGGAAGAGATTCAAAAACCAGGTATAATAAAACACCTACTAAAGAGATTATCTGTTACTCTTGCAGGAAACCTGGACATATTGCACCTGAATGTCCTAAGGAGAACAGCACTAAGAAAGATCTGAAAAGAACAGATCTAAAGAAGAAAAAGAAAGAAAGAGGATTCATTGCTCAATCTTGGAGTGATTCAGAATCTGAAGGAAGTACCTCATCAGACAATGATCAGGAGGAGGTCAAGCAAAAGGAAACCTGTCTGATGGCCACTGAGAAGCTTGATGATACATCTATGGTAAATATACTTGATGATATAAATTTCTCTTCTACTGATTTCAAACAAGATTTCAAAGAATTCTGTTTAGATCTAATCAAATCTGAAAAAGAAGTAAAAGAATTAAGAATTGAATTAAGAAATCTCAAACATGTGAATACACACTATGAAAACTATAAGCTCAATCAAGAGCTCTCAAAGAAGGAATTAGACAAAATCCATTCAGAAAATCTAACACTAAGGAAAGAGCTGGCAAAGGCTAAAGCCTTTGAGGACTCTCTGAATGGAAGAGGTCAGAAGCTCAAGAATATCTCTAAGAATCTCACTGATAGATTTAGATAACTAAAGCTGAATACTAATGAAGCATCTAAATCACAAACATTCAGCAAACCTGTCTGGAAACATCCCATTCAATTCACTAGGGAGAATCATCTAGCAGGAATTAGATCACAAGTAGGTCCAGAAACAACCACTGTTTTTAATAAACCTAATCCCATTACAGATAAAGGAATCTTAGGAAAGTATCCTCACAAAAATTCTGAACATACGTCGAATTATTATCCACGTGCGTCGATTTCTAATCGGCGCATACACCAAATCGCGTCGACCTCCACTCAACGTAATCTCTCACATGCTTCGACTAAAAGTAGACTCAGAATGAAGGAAGCGTCGACCTCATATCGACGCAACCAGAAACCTACGTCGAATTCATATCGACGCAACCATAAGTCTACGTCGAATCCCTATCGACGCAATAAATCAGACAGAAAATTTTATGTTTCCAAACAGGTCCCTCAATCCATGTCCTTCTATTATGAACACTATTTCTGTGATATCATCCAAGAAGATTGGTATGATAAGCCAGTACCCCATAAGGAGGAAGGATATCCTGAAAAACTCACTTATTCTTTTATTAAATCTTTTACTAATGAGAGAAAGGGACCCCAGCTCAGCAGGGTCTAAACTAATGTTTAAACTTTTATGTGCAGATGTATCACATCTCCAGAATGGTGTGGTACTTGGACAGTGGATGCTCCATGCACATGACAGGTTGCAAAAACCTATTAATCAACTTTGAGGATAGACTTGGACCATCATTAACCTTCGGAGACTCTAGCTGTGGCCAAACCAAGGGATTTGGAGATTTCAAAGAAGGGAAAGTCACCTTCAAGAATGTGGTAGTAGTCAAAGGACTAAAACACAATCTGATAAGTATAAGTCAGATATGTGAGAATGGTAAGTATGAGGTAAAATTCCCTACACTATTCTGCCATATTATAGATATCAAGACTAGTCAGATATGTGAGAATGGTGCTACAGTACTAAATGGAATTAGAAAAGGGAGAGTATATGTAGTGGACTTTAGCTCTTCACCCACAGAAGTTTGCTTATTCAACAATATTATTGATAAAAATGAATTATGGCATAGGAGACTAGGTCATCTAAACTATAAAACAATCAGTAAACTAGCTAAGAATAACCTAGTCAGAGGCTTACCAAAGGGTAGGTACTCTAAGGATTCTCCATGCAGACCTTGCCAACTAGGAAAGCAAACCAAATCATCCTTCAAACCCATTGGTAAGGATGACTCTCCCAGGTCATTATACTTACTACACATGGATCTCTTTGGTCCCATATCCACTCAAAGCTTAGGTGGAAAATCCTATACCTTGGTCATTGTTGATGATTATTCTAGGTTTAGCTGGGTATTCTTTCTAGGAGTTAAATCTGAAACCCATAAAATTCTCTCAAAATTCATAAGACAGATTCAATCTGAGTTCAATACAAATGTTTCAATTATAAGAAGTGACCATGGGACTGAATTTGAGAATCAGATGATTTGTAGTTTCTGTGAGGAAGAAGGTATTAAACAAAGCTTCTCAGCACCTAGAACTCCCCAACAAAATGGAGTTGCTGAGAGGAAGAATAGAACCTTAATAGAATCAGGTAGAACCCTGCTTGCAGAGTCAGGATTACCAAAAACCTTTTGGGCTGAAGCAGTCAACACTGCAAACTATGTTCTAAATAGAAGCCTCATACACAAAACTAAATCAAAGACTCCATATGAGCTCCTGAAAAATAAAACACTCACTGTTAAATATTTTAAAATTTTTGGATGTGCTTGCTTTATTCTAAACAATGGGAAAGATCATCTTGCCAAATTTGACAAGAAGTCTGATGATGGAATATTTCTGGGATATTCATCATCCAGCAAAGCCTAAAGGTGCTACAATAGAAGAACTCTTAAGATTGAAGAATCCATGCACATTGTATTTGATGAAACTAACATGCTGCTTAAGGGGGAGGAAACTCCCACCAGTTCTGTTCCACAGGAAAACAACAGCATAGAAACCCAGCTTGAGCAACTAGCTCTAGAGAACACAGAAAATGGAAAGGAAAACCAGTTAGAGGAACCAAGTGAGGAGTCTGAACAAGAAACCTCAGAAAAGAGCACTCAAGACCCTCCTCCACAAGAGGACATGGTCCAGGAAGAACAATTGAACAATGATCCCATTGAGAATGAAGTAGAAGAACAACTGACAAATTCAGGCAGAACAGGAATCAATTTGAAAGATCATCCACAAGCTCAAGTGATTGGAGATCCCAATGCAGGAGTAAGAACAAGACACCAAGTCTCCAATGGGATAATGCTCCAATGCTTCCTATCACAAGTTGAACCAAAGAATTTTGAGGAAGCAAATTGTGATCCTCACTGGATTATGGCCATGCAAGAAGAACTAGGACAATTTGAGAGAAACAAAGTATGGAACCTAGTTGAAAGACCAAGAAACTACCCTATAATTGGTACAAAATGGGTATACAGGAACAAACAAGATTCCACTGGAATAATTGTGAGAAATAAGGCAAGACTTGTAGCACAAGGATATAGACAAGAAGAAGGGATAGACTACAATCAGACCTTTGCTCCAGTAGCCAGATTAGAGGCAATCAGGCTCTTTCTTGCCTATGCAGCCTTCATGAAGATGAAAGTCTACCAAATGGATGTCAAGAGTGCCTTTTTAAATAGAGATCTGCAAGAAGAGGTACATGTGGAGCAACCACCAGGTTTTGTTAATCCCTCTTCCCCTAACTTTGTTTATAGACTTAACAAAGCATTATATGGTCTTAAGCAAGCACCTAGAGCTTGGAATGAAACTCTCTCAAATTTTCTTTTAGAAAAATCCTTTGAAAGAGGAAAAGTAGACAAGACACTCTTTACTAGAACACATAAAAACCAACTCCTCCTTGTTCAAATATATGTAGATGACATTATCTTTAGCTCAACCCATCCTAAACTATGTAAAAGATTTGCTAATCTTATGCAATCTAAATTTGAGATGAGTAGTATGGGTGAACTCTCCTACTTCCTAGGGCTACAAGTAAAACAAAGTAGTGAAGGAATCTTTATCTCACAATCAAAATATACCAAAGAACTAATCAAAAAGTTTGGTATGGAATCAGCATGTACCATGAAAACACCCATGGCAACCAATGCCATCATAGAAAAAGATGATAAAGGAAAATCAGTAGATCAAAAGACTTATAGGGCCATCATAGGATCCCTTCTATATCTAACAGCAAGCAGACCTGATATCATGTTTGCCACTTGCATATGTGCTAGATTTCAGGTTGAACCAAAGGAATCCCATCTCACCTCTGTAACCCCTGAACTAGGACTATGGTACTCAGCAGAAACCAACTTTGAATTAATAGGTTTCTCAGATGCAGATTATGCTGGATGTAGGGTTGATAGAAAAAGCACATCTGGTACCTGCCAATTTCTAGGTGACAGATTGATCTCATGGTTTAGTAAGAAACAAACCTCAGTCTCAACTTCAATAGCTGAAGCTGAATACATAGCTGCTGGGAGCTGTTTTTCACAAATCCTGTGGATGCAAAATCAACTACTTGATTACAAATTAGAAATACACAACTCTATGATCTATTGTGATAGCTCTAGTGCTATATCCATAGCATCCAACCCAGTCCTTCATAGTAGGACCAAACATATAGAAATCAGACATCACTTCCTTAGAGACAATGTTGAGAAGGGTAAAATAACCTTAGAATATATTCCCACAGACAATCAAAGAGCAGATATCTTCACAAAACCTTTAGATGAAACTAAGCATAACTATTTCATAAACACCTTGGGGATGCTTGATGGAAGCTTGTAAACCTCATTGTTAGGGAAATCTAAAGACATCAGAATATCTAAGAAAGTTTCCTGGAGATGCGTCGAATACATATCGACGTACCGTCGAGAAGACCTCGACGCTGGTTCTGATTTCTTTCAGTTAAAGTTACGTCGATCCACTATCAACGTACCGTCGACTTCTTATCGACACAAGTCTATGACCACGTCGACAAATCATTAGACTGACAAAACCTTCACGGAACGCCGACTACATATCGACGCATACATTGACATCAATTCGACGTAACGTCGACTTCTGGTTAAAATTGGAATCAAATCCTTACTTCCTTTTCTTTTACGACTGGATTACCTTGATTTCTGTTTCCTTTCTCGACGTTTCATCTTCTTTAAATAGTACTTCTTATTTCATAACAAATACCTCTCTGGACCCGCCAAAACTGCGTCTTCTACCTCTCTCTCTTCCTGCATCAATGGCGCCTACTCCTGTTCAAACTGACCTTATCAAAGCAATGAACGATGCTCTGGAAAATCTTCTCAATGACTTCCAGACACGATTAACTAACTTCTCCAATGAATGTGCTAATATGATCACCTCCTGTGAAGCCAAATTGGCCACCCTGTCTGCCTCTCTTCCCGGGTTTCATCTTCTTCTTCAAGAGGAACCTCTGTCGCCACAAAGGTTTACATCCTTCCTGAAAGATATAAACCAGGGGGAGATTTGCTCCAGAAACCCCTCTTGCTAGGTTTTTGATCTCAACTAAAAGCTCAGGTTTAAATCTCTTCTCTCCAACACTAAATATTCTCTCTAACTCTCTTATAGGCTCCACTCCTCTCAAATCACTCTGACTACACTTTCATCAAACATTTTGTTGAATCCTCCTCTTACAACACTGAAGGGGAGCATGCTGTGGATTCAGCATTCAGAATTGATGATCCTTATAACCAGGGGGAGATTCCTACAGTAAAGGACCCAGTAATCCAGGGGGAGGAAGAAGCAGCCACCTCTGATGATTGGAATGGGCAGATATGGATTAATGCACCCTTATGTGAGGAAGAAATTCAACATCACTCTTCTGGCTTCTCTGCCAGTTACATCAAGCTGAAGACACCTCTACTTGAGGACATCCCTACAAAAGAGTCTGGAGGAGACATTCATCCCTCAGCAGAGATCACCCTACCAGAAATCACTCTGCCCTCTATTGCAGAACATCTAAGAACTCTTCTTGAAATAACTCCCTCTCCACCCAAAGAGAAAACTCCTCCTTCCTCTCTTCCTCTTCCTCCTCCTCAACTTCCTCCTCAACTTCCTCCTTTACCTTCTTCTCTACCTCGTCTGCTACCTCTACCTCCACAAGCAGCAAGACTCCCTAAACAGATCATACCTAGGCAAAGTCCAGGAGGACAGATAAAGAGAAAAAGGGAAGTCACTCCCCACTGGCAAAATTTTTCTAAAGAAGAAAGGAAGGAGTTTGCAAAAGAAAAGAAGTATAGAAAAGCATGTGAGCAAATAAAAAGATTTGAAAAGATGCCTAGTATCTGTCCTAACAGTCCTGTCAAGGAGTACCATGATCCTGACATGGAAAAGAGGCATGAAGAGATAAGAGAAAGAGAAGTATATGAATATGAAGCAGCTAGGAAAGAAGTGGAAGATAAAAGGAGGGCCTGGATGGAGAAGATTAACAAGGGCATGACTAAGGAACAAATTCTTGCTGAATCTTCTATCAGAATTCCAAATAAGTTGTTTGATATTGAAGCTTATCAAAAGAAAAATCCTCAGGCAGGGATTATCCTGGATAAGGGTCAAAAGGACAAGAAGGGTATAGGGTGTACAGAAGAAACCTACATTCCCTATAAGAAGCCTACAAGGCCTGCAAAGCTAGACAAATGGCTTAACTCACCATGGAAAGGGAAAGGAAAAGGAAAGATGTGTGAAGTTCCTGAGAAACAGGAACCAGAAAAGAAGAAACTCTATAGGCCAAAGGTTGATAACAAAGGACCTCCTGAGCCCAAGCCCGCACAAAAAGAATCTCACAACATTACCATTGAGATGATTGATGAAAAGGCAGCAATCATCATCAGTAAAGGCAACTCCATAAATGACACTATTCCTGATGGTGATAAACTCTTGGAAAAACTGCATACAATCATCAGGAATGTCCAGGAAAGACCTGATAGAGCCAGGGGATACATTTTTGATGCCATTAATGACTTATCTAGGAAACTTTATTCTGCTTTTGTCAACTTCATGTACAAAAAGAAGTTTCTAGTTTAATTCTTGTGAAAGACAAATACTTGTCATGTGCTTTCTTTTCCTAATTCTTTCCTTCTACTCAATATATTTCTTATCTATACAAATACTATGCCATGTTAATTATATGCTAATAAAATTTCTCTCTAAGAAGGGTTAAGACAAATAGGGGGAGATTGTTGGGAAAATGATTTCTCTTAACCCCTGAAAATGAGTCAAATATGAATTCCAAGAATGAAAAACAAGGCTAAGTAAATATGCGTCGAATAGTGTTCGACGCAACGTCGAAATGTAGTCGACGTCTCTTTCAGATTAAGTCGAAGTAACTCTAGGAAGATTTCGACGTATGTGTTGTCGACGTTACTCTGATTTCTAGTCGACGCAACTAGTGAAGTCGACGCACCTTAGTCGACGCACCTTCCTTATTCACCTCTCGACGTCCAGACAGGATGTACTCGACGCTTGCGTCGAATGGCAATCGACGCACGTCGATTTATTTGACAGACTTAAATATGTGCCAAATCTCTTTCCTTCTTTCAGTAAATCTGATTTGTATGGAATAATGTTAATATTTTATAGCCGTTCTGAATCATTCTTTCCTTCTATTTGATTCTTGGCTAATCTGATTAACTCTATTTTGGATATTATTTGAAATCAGAATTCATTCTTTCCTTCTACAGAAATAAACATTATGGAAACATTTTTTCTTTCTATTCTCTCTAACTGCTAATTGATTATCCTCCTATAGTATTATGTTGAATTAACAGAGCTATAAATAAAGAGGAGATCGGCAGAAAATGAAGAAGAATGATCTACCACACACATTTGAAATAGAGGAAAAGCTCCCAAGAGAAAAGAGAGAAATTGAGAAAAAGCTCTGCAGCAACATTCAAGCACTTCTTCTTCTTCTGCTTCTGAAGTCTCACTGCTGCAAATTCTGATAGCTCTCACAAAGAGAGAAAGGCTGCAAATCTTCTTCTCTCTATAGAAGAAAGATTCAATTCACTTCTTGTGCTTCCAATCTTCTTTCTAGGAAGAAGATTCTTTCCTGTTTTTATTTCTTCTCCTTTCTTTCTTTCTCACTTAAACATTGTAAAAGAGTTTTTAGAATCTCTCTCCAAAAAATTCAGTGTACTGGTTCTAAGAGTCTCCTTGTCAAAAGACTCAGTTGGTTCTAAGAGTCTCCTTGTCAAAAGACTCAGGGTGGTTCTAAGAGTCTCCTTATCAAAAGACTCAGTGCAAGATAGTGAATTCCTACCAAGGGGGTAGAAGAGTGGACTACCCAAAGTTTGGGGAACCACTATATTTTCTTGTGTTGTGCTGTGATTTATTTTCTTGCATTTACTTAATTTTCTTGCTTAATTCTTGTTGGTGTGTAGGAAGCTCTAATCTGTGATCATACACATATATATATTAACTTTGCACAAAATAATTTTTAAATCTCTATTCACCCCCCCTCTAGAGAATTCTAGTGAGGTTAATTCCTCATGTTAACTTTGCACAAAATAACTTATATATATTAACTTTGCACAAAATAACTTTCTCCTTCTTTATGTTGATGGTTGTATAAGCTTTATTCCTCTATCTTTTGATGATGTACACTATGAACCATGTTGTCTAATGCTTATTTCATTTTATTGAAATTATCTTGTTCATATGTGTGTATGAGGTGCGCCACCATCCATTTCCCATTCCGCCGTCATGTTCGTGTGCCGCACTAGCAATTGCTAGTGGCATGCTTGTCGACTAGGTGCTTGCGACCCTCATTCCGTAAGACTACTCGTCCATCCGCCTAGTGAAGCGTGGCATAGCGGCCCGTGTAATCCATCCGCCTAACGATGCAGCGCGCTCAAGGCCTGCACAGTTCGATTACGCTTGCCTACTCGTCCATCCACCCTTGCGAAGCAGTGCACTCAAGGCCTGCCTAGTCTCCATCCCGCCAAGCGAAGCATTGCATAGCGGCATTGCATAGGAGTAGTTGTAGTTGTTTTCTTTTATTTTCCAAAAGCCAAATCACCCCGTTTCCGCATCCCATCCAACATAAAGGACTTCAATCTCAAGTCCTTCCTCAATAGTAAACTCCAACTTAATGTGTTCCTTCGAGATCGATACTTGGGGATTCACTCCCACATTTTATATTACTTGAACGATCGGTACACTGCCATTTCGTGCCGCAGTCTAGCTACCGCCTATTGCGGTGTGCTAGATTTGCGCATCAAGTTTTTGGCGTCGTTGCCGGGGAACACAGTCATGTGAGTTTGCTGTAGAGGGAGACAAGAGATAGTCGTTCTTCCAGTGTGTATAGTCGCTTTATTATTTTTGTTTGCCTTTTAATTATATATTGTTTGTTATTATTTCTTCCTCTTCTATTTTTAAGTTTTAGGCAAGTTTAATCCAAGTAGTTTTATCAGTTTGTGTAAATTTCCTTGCAAAGAATTTCAGTTTCGTTTTATCTGCTTTTAGTATTGAAAATGTCTTCATGGGATATTTCTCCTGGCACTTACGACATGATGGTCTATTATATAGACCAAATGAAGGAGTTAAATGCTAGGCAGTGTAGGAACGTTGTTTGCTTGCTGTGTCGAGGAGAGGGTCATGAATTGAAGGACTGTCCTAGTCTTTTCAATCCTGACCGCTGCTCCTCCACTCATGAGAACATTGTTCCTACCACACATTCTTGACCCATGGAGGCAATCGTGCCCTCTATCCCCGAGTTTATCTCGTGCATGGACTCCTCACTCCCTGTGTATGGCTTCACTCCTAGTGATGATGATCACTCATCTGTTGGCCAACAAGGAGAGGAATGGGAGCTCCTAGATGCTCCTGATTGGGATATGGAAAGTATTCTTTCCATCGGGGAGGCATTAGCAGATCTTTTTGCGGAGGAACCAAATCTTTTTGTTCCTCCAGTTTCTTTGCAAGATTTTTCTACACACATTCTTTATGATCCTATCGAAGTGAAGGAGTGGGGTGATGCTTCTGACTCGGAGGATGCTCCAAAGTGGGATGAGGAGTTTGTTTTCCCCGAAGGGGAGAATGAATACTTTGAACACGATGGTGCACCTCGGTGGGATGAGGAGGATACTCTCTCTGATGAGGAGGTTTGCACTTCTTCATGGGACAAGGAGGTCCAAACCACCACTGAGGCCCTTGAGTTCTTGGGTTCCCCTCGCTATGATACTTACGATGATAATAACGATCTATCCTTGGATCCTGCCGGGAGTGAGACCGGGATCACTCCCCCTATCGATTTTTATTCATGTTTTTCTTCTTTTTTATTTCTTGATCCCCTTTCTCTATCTGAGCCTGTGCAGGTTGAGTCTTCACAGGTACACCAGGAGGACTTGGAGCATGATGCTCAAGTCAATGATGAGAGCATCCTCTTATGTGAGGAGGTTGATCCCCCCTCCATAGAGGAAGCTCCACTCATTGCCTTCTCCTCCTGCTGCCTCCCTGGAGATGATACCTTGCTGGGAAAGGATAGTTTTGGTGAGTTGAGTGAGGATTCCTCCTCTTCTTACTTTTTATTCCCTCTACCTGTGACGAGCAGGTATTATTTATATTCGGGTAGAGGCGTGACTGTTCTATCGCCGTATCGGTACCCGCTACCTACATGCATATTAGAACAGTTACCTGTGCACTTTTCTTTTCATAGACCCATTAGCTAGAACTGTTTAAATTTGAATAAGTCATGCTGGGAAGACAATAACCCCAGTAGTTATCTTAACTTTCTTGCAATGTTAGTTTATCTAGTTTGTTTAGTTAGTTTTACATTATTTTACTTTGTATATTTTCTTTTGTTTTTGCGGAGCTCACCTATGCAGGTTCTTTTTCTGGATGGCGGATGCTGCAGCTTTGTCTTGGTTTACACACGTCTTCTGGTATGCTCACTTGCTGAGCATTGGGTACCCTCTTCCCTTAGCTTCATTTTGAATTTCATGGCCATATATTTTGTTGGATTGTTTAGATTAAGTCTGGGGGAGAGCCTCTATGTGTTACCCACTGCACATGCACATATCATTTGCATACTAGAAGTATATTAATCTCATTTATTTTATATTGTTCATCTTCACAGCACATCACAACACCCACTTGAGCACGTGCTTATTTGTCTATGTGTCTCGGGTAAATATTATTTTTCTGTGTGATTGAAAGATCATGATGCTGGCATAGGATTGAGTGGCGGAGTAACATGTTGACTCTACCAGTGCTCCTAGTTGAGTGCTCGCGTCTCGTGTTGAAATTCTTGTAGAATTAGCTTTTTCTCATGCATTTAGTTTTATAATTTTCCAATTGCGTGAATACTGTTTATTCTACTCGTATTTCGTGAATCCAGTTGAATCCGACGATAGTGTAGGTGCGTGTGTAGACAATCGCTAGTGATGTATTGCTCGAGTCGGGAGGAAGGATATTCTTTCTCGGTGGCTAAGAACTTGCCCTAGCGACTCTCGAAGCATGGGTATAGGTTATTTCATTTGTGCGAGTGTGATATAGGCCATTCTTTGACCCGGTTGAGCCTTTGCACCATTCCTAAACGCTCTATCCTTGCTTAGCCACTTTGTGCCTAATCCCTACCATTTGATTCAGCTCCACCTTCAATTCACCAAAGCCAAAATGACCATCCTAATCGCACACCAAATTCTGAGCTCAAGCAATTTGTGCATTTAAAAGTTGGGTGTTGAGGCTGTGCATATTTGTGGTTGTGGTGGGAATGCGTTATTGAAAATATAGCTGTGTTTGTTATTATATGTGCAAAGTTATAATTTAAAAAAAAAAAGAGAAAAGAAAAAAATGTGAAAAGAAAAAAAAGTGTAAAGCAATGTATTTGGGAATAGGTGGTGTAGACACCCCATAGTTTCATGTTTAAGTCTGGGAGTGTGGTGTACACATTTTTCATTATTGCCGAATAGTGTTTTTATTGTGAGCTCATTTGGGTTAGGTGTGCTAAGCCCCCACGTTTATCATTGTCTACCGCACCGTAGCCTAAGCCTAAATCATAACCTAAAAGTCCTATTGATTCGCACTCTGAACGTAACTAGTGTCGTGGAGAGAATGTGAACGGGCAAGCTTATGGCCATCATCATTGATGGATTTCTTTGGAGTTTGTCCCAATCCTCGATCTCTGGCAATATTCCACTTAGTGATCGAGCTACTTTCACCCTACGCGTGATTGAAGGATTCACCACGATTCAAATTAGGAGTAGCAATAATAAGTAGAAACGCAATCTAGAAAATTCTAATCTATTTTGCATGTTTAAAAGGTTTTCTACTGAAATTTCAACGCGCGCGTGTAAGCAACTTCACATTGTACTTTGCATATTCAATTACTTTGCCAGCTTATGATTTTTCTACTTCACATGGGAGATAGTTTGCTCGGGACGAGCAAATGAGTAAGTCTGGGGGTGTGATGAGTCCCATTTATATACACATATTTGGACTCATCTAGGCTAGTTTTCATGCATTTGCACTTCACTTTTAGTTCATTATCGCTTAAACTTCACTTGAACCCATTTCTTCACAAATTGCACTCTTTGGGCCCATTTTGGCCCATTTTGGTGTGCAATTGCGTGCTATTTTGTTGAGGGTAAGCACACGGTGCTCCCCAACCCTTTTTATGTATTTGGATTGTGCTGGAAGGGTATTCCCAGCTGTATGATTGATGTTTGTTGCTGTGCAGGTGGGTAGATTTTCAATTATGCCCAGTTTTCATGTCTGCATGAATCGCACGGTCGTGCGTTTTCTTTACGCACGGTCGGCTGCGATCGTGCGTTCATTTGTGGCCCAAAACAGCATTCTGAATTTGGTCGTGCGTCTTTACGCACGGTCGTGCATTTGGTCGTGCATGAACAAAATTCTGCACCTGTCTATAAATAGCTGCTCCGAGAAAACAGCCGGATCGACTTCATTTCTAGGTCTTTTTGAGCGCCGTTTTTTTGCGTTTTTTCGTTCTAGGCCTCCTCCATCATCCTCAAGCTTCAAGGAGAGGGATCTAGCCCTACATCCATCATCATCCAAGGAGAAGGAAGCTTTGGTCTTGCGGCCGGATGGTGACACGAAGAAGACGGGCCATTGGAAGGTAGTGACAGCCTTCTCTACCCCGGACGCAGTTGAGGACCGAGCTTAGACGCGAATTGACTACCCAGCGATTCCAACCGTGAATCTTCGACAAGGCTTTGGATTGGGTCGATTCCTTACTTTCTCCTTCTTTATGTTGATGGTTGTATAAGCTTTATTCCTCTATCTTTTGATGATGTACACTATGAACCATGTTGTCTAATGCTTATTTCATTTTATTGAAATTATCTTGTTTATATGTGTGTTTGAGGTGCGCCACCATCCATTTCCCATTCCGCCATCACGTTCGTGTGCCGCACTAGCAATTGCTAGTGGCGTGCTTGTCGACGAGGTGCTTGCGACCCTCATTCCGTAAGACTACTCGTCCATCCGCCTAGTGAAGTGTGGTATAGTGGCCCGTGTAATCCATCTGCCTAACGAAGCAGCGCGCTCAAGGCCTGCACAGTTCGATTCTGCTTGCCTACTCGTCCATCCGCCCTTGCGAAGCAGTGCGCTCAAGGCCTGCCTAGTCTCCATCCCGCCAAGCGAAGCATTGCATAGCGGCATTGCATAGGAGTAGTAGTAGTTGTTTTCTTTTATTTTCCAAAAGCCAAATCACCCCGTTTCCGCATCCCATCCGACATAAAGGACTTCAATCTCAAGTCCTTCCTCAATAGTAAACTCCACCTTACTGTGTTCCTTCGAGATCGATACTTGGGGATTCACTCCCACATTTTATATTACTTGAACGATCGGTACACTGCTATTTCGTGCTGCAGTCTAGCTACCGCCTATTGCGGTGTGCTAGATTTTCGCATCAATGAGCGTGACGTTGGCCATCATTTTTGCCCGGTTGATCTTTGTGTACCGTACCTATCATTTATTCCTTACTAGCCCCTTTTGTTTCCGCCCCATAGATGATTCACCGTGATTCGGATTTTGAGTAATAATAATATATAGATACGCTTTTAGAAAAATATAGACTATGATGCATAATTAGATATTTCTTCTACTGAATTTTTTTGAGCGTGAGCCTGCGACTTCGCATCGTACTCCGCCTTTACAACATCTATGTCAGGTTGTGTTTTTCTTGTCTGCTTGAGGGATGATTTGCTCGGGATGAGCAAATGGTTAAGTTTGGGGGTGTGATGAGTCCCATTTATATAGTGATTTTCAGACTCATCTGGGCTTGTTTTCTAGCATTTGCACTACACTTTCAGTCCTGAATTGCTTATATATTCTACTCGTACACGCTTTCACTTTAAGTGCAACGTTTTGGCCCATTGTGGTGTACAATTGCACGCTTTGTTGTTTGGGGCAAGCACAATGTGCTCCCCATGTCTATATTATGTGATTAGATTGAGCTGGAAGGGTATGCCCAGCTCTTCGATGGCTGTGTTATTTGCTGTGCAGGTGGGCAGATCGTCCATATTGCCCAGAATTCATGTCTGCATGAATTGCACGGTCGTGCATTTTCTTCACGCACGGTCGCCTGTTACCGTGCGCAATGATCGGCTAGACGATATGGTGTTCTATCCCTGATCGTGTGATTTGTTCACGCACGGGCAGTTTGTCCGTGCATGAAGGAAATGCACGATCTCCTATTGATAGCCTATTTTTCAAGCCGTCTGGATTTGCCCGTGCATTTTTACACACGGTCGGCTTCGACCATGCGTGAGTAAAATTGCACGGGCGATCTGCTTCATCTTCCTGGGCTTTCTATACATTTAATATCGCACGGTCCATGCACGGTCGTGCGTTTGACCGTGCGTGATCAAATTTCTGACAGTTTTCTATTTAAGCTGCAGGATCCACCCTAATCGGATCGATCGTCTTTCCCACGCCCAAGAGCTCCAGTTCCGCCCTTTTACGTTGTTCCATCGCCTCCCACCTTCGGGAGGAGCTCTGGCCGCCATTCTCTTGCAAATCTAAAGTCGGAGCATCTTCTAGGCCTCCTCCATCATTCGTGCACTCCAAAGCTCCATTTCAAGAGATTTCTTGCTGCACACGTGAAGTTCTCTGGTGAGGTTAGGATCAAAGAAGATTGACGGAGAAGACGGGTACATTAGAAGAAGGTGACAGCTCTTCCGGACCCCGAACGATAGTTGGAGCCCGAGCTCGGACAAGGATTGACAACCCTAGATTTTGACCATGAACCTCCGATGTGTCTCCGCCCTTTGGTTGTAATCTCACCCCCCTTCATCTTGTAATACTATATTTCTTGGTCTTTTGTGTGTATGAATGATGTTTGCTAAACCTTGTTATGCTATTTAGTATATTTCATTGTTGGATCAGTCGGCGCCCTTAGAGGGGGGGGGGGGGTGAATAAGGGTTTTCAAAAAACTATAGATTATATTTAAAAACTTTGAATTATTGCAAGATTAAAGACATGAAATAAGGGAAGTAAAACAAAAAGGAGACAAGCTTTATTAATAATAAATAAGTTTTACAAAACTTGAACTCGATGACGCTAGAGATCGGAGGCGAATAATAAAAGCTCTTCTTGTTTTCTATCCCGACTCGCTTCCCCGCGAACCGGTGGCCCTAGCCTAATCCTCCCCGGATTCGGCCTCAAGCCGATCTATACAATCCTTCCCCGGATGTGACCTCGAGCACCCCTAGAACTAGCCTAGATCTAGTCGCCAACACGAGGCGAATTTCAGCCCTAAGTCTACCCCAGACCTAGTCGCCAACACGAGGCGATTTCACTACCGTTTACAATGATAAAAGAGAAATAAAATAACAAAACCTCCCTTAAGATGAACTTCTGAAGTAGGAGACGAAGATCCGCTATAGAATCAGCGTTTGTTGAAGCGGACTTCGTCTTGATTCGGCGTGATGGAATTCTCCTTCAGAAATTGGCAGAGCTTCGCTGGGACCTCAAATTTCGCCTAAGACAAGCCTCTGGAATTCTAGTACTCTCTCTCTCTGAGCTGTATACAATAGGTGTACGAAAATAAGAGGAGAGGGGGTCCTTTTATAGCCCAAGCGCTACCGCCGGCGCTAGCGCTACCGCCAGCGCTAGCCCGGATTAGGAAATGTTTTGCGCGGCAGGATCTTTAATCCACGGCAACATATTGCTCCATGCCTCTTGTGCGCCATGCTACCGCCAGCGCTAGTAGCTAACGCCAGGCGCTAGCTCCTTCTAAAAACGATGCCGGAATCGCGCAGATCAACGCTAGCGCTGGGCGCTATCGCTACCGCCGGCGCTAGTGAGCCTCTTCAAATTGTGGCCTCAATTTTGGGGGCAGACATCATGAGTACTCCTTGAGTCATGTGGACTATGCTAACCTGCACACTTGAACACACAAGATCAAATACACATAAGATTTGTTATTCTCAAACCTAGGAGATGCGGAAGACCATGTTCCAACAAACTCCCCCTTTTGATAATAACAAATCCATTAATGATAAATCAAAGCATTAATAGATAAGCATGATGAAACTATACTTGTGTGTGTGAGTGAGAGTGATGACTTAGGATAATAATTGATTCTAGCATGTTAGACTTGCTTCCCCTAAATACATGCTCCCCCTAAGTGAATGCTTCCCTAATATGTAAGCTATCATCTTAATTTGTCATGTTGTGTTTTTGATAGCGGGTTATATTTATCATGTTAGTAGTTCTCCCCCTTTGTTATTAGCAAAAGTGGGTAGGGATACAAAGCACTAAAAAATGTGTAAATAAAAGAGAAGGCATGATCAAGCTTTTTAGGTAAATGATAAGGAGGTTTAGAATTGTTTTTCATTGAAATAGATCAGAGTTATTACAAAATTTTAGAGTTTTTAGCATAAAAGATTTTTATGTTTGAGTAGAAGCTTGTTTAAGATTTTCAAATCCAAATCGTTTAAGCATATCGTGAACATATTTTGATTGACACAGAAAAATGCCATCAGATCTTTGTGAAATTTGAAAACCAAGAAAGTATGATAGTTCTCCTACAAGACTCATTTCAAATTCATTTTTCATTATTAAGACTACTTCATTACACAACTCTTCATTAGTGGCTCCAAAAATGATGTCATCAACATATATTTGTAGAATAATTAATTCGTTATTTTTATGCTTAATGAAGAGTGTGTTGTCTGCACTTCCCATAACATAACCGTGCTCTAACAAAAATGATGTAAAACGATCATACCAGGCACGGGGCGCTTGTTTTAAACCATAAAGCGCTTTTTCTAATTTGTAAGCATGATTTGGAAATCTTTCATTTATGAAGTCGGGGGGTTGTTCTACATAAACTTCTTCTTTAATGAACCCGTTTAAAAAATCACTTTTAACATCCATTTGAAATAATTTTATTCTTTTAAAACTCGCAAATGCCAAAAATATTCGTATAGATTCTAAGCGAGCTACGGGTGCAAAAGTTTCTTCAAAATCTACCCCCTCGATTTGTGAATAGCCTTGAGCAACTAAGCGTGCTTTATTTCTTACAATCCTAGATTCACCATCTAGCTTATTTTTAAAAATCCATTTTACGCCAATAATTGGATGATTAGATGGTCTTTCTACTAAATTCCAAACTTTATTTCTTTCAAATTGTCCTAACTCTTCATTCATTGCCAAAAACCAAAATTCGTCATTTAAAGCGATGGAAACATTTTTAGGTTCAATTTTAGACACAAAGCAAATATTTGAAAATGTTTCATGAAGAGAGGACCGAGTTCTTACCCCAGTAGAAGGTTCCCCAATGACCAGCTCCTTTGGATGATTTTTGGAGAAGTTTAGAATGCTTGGAGGTACATATTCATCTTCTTTTGACTTCTCCTCCTCTTCTTTGGACGGTTCTTCTTCGTCATGCTCCAAGGATGGCAAAGGTTCATCATCGGTACCTGTAGGGAGCTTTTCTGCACATGAAACAAACTCATCAAATCTGACATTAATTGACTCTTCAACCTTGCTTGATCTTTTATTAAATATTCTATATGCTTTACTAGTTGAAGAATAACCAAGAAATATTCCTTCATCGCATTTTTCGTCAAATTTTCCTAAAGAGTCTTTTGTATTAAGAATGAAGCATTTACATCCAAATACTATAAAATACGATACGTTAGGTTTCTTTTGATAGTAGAGTTCATATGGTGTGAGAGTTAATGATGGGCGAAGCATAACTCTATTCATTACATAGCATGCAGTGCCTACAGCTTCTGCCCAAAAATACTTAGGTAATTTATATTCAGATAGCATTGTGCGTGCAAGTTCTTGTATTGTCCTATTTTTCCGTTCTACAACCCCATTTTGTTGAGGTGTGCGTGGAGCAGAGAACTCATGCTTAATACCTAACATGTCACAAAAAGATTTAAAATTTTCATTTTCAAATTCACCTCCATGATCTGAGCGAATGCATTTTATTTTTAAATCTAATTCATTTTGAATGCGAGTACATAATTTTGAAAAATCGCAAAACGCATCAGATTTGGAGGAGAGAAATAAAGTCCAACAATATTTAGAATAGTCATCTATGAGAACATAAGTGTATAATTTACCACCAAGACTCGCAGTGTTAACGGGACCAAAAAGATCCATATGAATTAATTGCAGAGGTTTTGATGTAGAAATTTCATTTTTGCTTTTAAAAGATGACTTAGTAAATTTGCCTTTTTGGCATGGAGAGCATAATGAAGATAAATTTCCATTTAACTTAGGCAATCCTCTAATCAATTCTCTTTTTGCTAGTTTTAAGATGAGCTTTGTACTAGCGTGGCCTAAGCGTCTATGCCATAATTCTAATTCATCATTTTACGTTATAAAACATTTTATAAAAGATTTAGAAAGATCATGAAATGAAACTATGTAAACATTATGAATTCTAGGTGCAGTTAATAACACATCTTTTGTTTTAGGATTAACAATCTTGCAAAGGTTAGTGGAAGATTCAAAAAGTACGTCTAAACCTTTATCACACAGTTGACTTATAGATATTAGGTTATGTTTTAATCCTTCCACATAAAGCACATTCGATATAAGAAAAGATGCATTACCCACTGTACCAACTCCCATGATTCTTCCTTTACCGTTATCGCCAAATGTTACTATTCCTCCTTTCTTCTTTTCTAGGCTAAGGAATTTTGCTTTATTGCCCGTCATGTGTTTGGAGCAGCCTAAGTCCAAATACCACACGTCTTCTGTTTCCTTAGCCTTCCTGCAAATCTAGAAAGAGGATGAGAGTAAGGACCCAGATACCCAAGAGGTACCACCCATAGAGTAAGTGGATTTCTTAGGTACCCAGATTTGTTTTAATGATCGTTGATTTATTATATTCCTGCAAGAGCCAGACGTGTGTCCAAATTCACAAAATAAAGGGGGTTGAGACCCTTTTCTGAGTTTCTATGTTGCCCTTGCTGGATGATGTTTGTACATAAGAAAAACTAGAAGAATTTTTAACTTTAGAGCTACCGCCGGCGTTAGTAGCTAGCGCCGGGCGGTAGTGTTCACTTTTATATCCGAGTCCGATTTTTCCAGACCCAAAGCATTGATTACCCAGAAGCATATTCAGGGATTTTTGACCAATCCCGAATTTGGTTATGGCTATATTGAGATTTTGATTTTGTTTTTTAAGAGATGTATTTTCTTGAACAATCATAACACATTTGTTTTCAAATCCTTTTTTGTTCTTTTCAATTTGCAATATAGACGTTTTCAATTTTCTCTCTAAGTCCCCTTTTTCTTTTGCAATGATTTTGTTTTGTGAAAGGGCATTAGAGAGAGAAACTTCAAGTTCTTTTATCATAAATAAAGAGTGCTCACATTCTTGACATGAAACTTTTCTTTTTTCAAGAGAGACTATTTTTTTTGTGAGCTTACGATTTTCTTTTATAATAGATTCATTTTCATGATTTAATAAAACAAATTTATCATAAAGTTCTTCAAAGGTAGGAGGAGATACCTTAGTGTCGCTAAGAACACTGGTGTCGTCATCGTCGCTTTTGGCCATTAAGCACAAGTTTGCTTCCTCCTCGCTATTTAACTCAGATCCGTTTGACTCTTCAGAGGAAGAGTCATCCCAAGTAGCGGCCTTCAGCACTTTCTTCTTTTCTTTTGCTTTCTTTTGTTCTTTCCGTTCCTTTTGGTATTTTGGGCACTGGCTCCGAATGTGCCCGGTTTTTCTGCAGTGATAGCATTCTGGAGGCGGCCTTTCTTCTTCGTCATCGTTTCCTTTTTCCTTCTTCGATGAAGAGGAGGATCCCTTTCGTCGAGTATCCTTTTGGAAGAATTTTCGGAATGTGTTTCTTCTCTCTGGATTTCTGATGAACTTCTTGAAATTCTTCACCAGGAGTCCTTCTTCATCATCATCGTCCTCTTCGATGCACTCCTTCTTTGATGTCAGCGCCAACGCCTTTTTCTTCGGCTCCTTGTTGTATTCGTCATGTTGAATTTGTAGTTCAACCTCATGGGTTTTGAAATTCCCATTGAGATTCTCGATCTGGAGCGTTCTTAAGTTGTGCGACTCCGAGATGGCTGTCACCTTTGGATTGAACCTTGGAGGTAAGGAACGAAGAATTTTCCTCACCAAGTCCCCGTCTGAGTAGGTTTTTCCAAGTGCCTTTGAAGCGTTGACGATCTTGGTGAAGCGGGTGTACATCGAGTTAATGTCCTCTTCGGTATCCATCCTGAATTTTTCATATTCAGATTCCAGTTGGAATAGCTTTGCATCTTTCACCTGCGATGTACCTTCATGAGTAACTTCCAATTTATTCCAAATATCATAAGCAGTTGTGCATGCAGAAATTCTATTAAACTCAGTCCTATTTAAAGCGCAATATAAAGCGTTCATTGCTTTAGCATTATTTTTACACCTTAGTTTATCGTTATCATCCCATTTATCCTTAGGTTTTGCTAATGTCGCCTCTCCCACTACAGTTGTAGGAGGCGAGTAGCGAACTTCTACCATGTTCCATACTTCTACATCCATAGTCATAAGAAAACACATCATTCGATTTTTCCAGTAGTTAAAATCAGACCCAGTAAAGAGAGGTGGTCGACTAACCCCTTGACCCTCAGGAAAAGCGAGATCATGAGACGCCATTGTTCCCGGTCGGCGCCCTTAGAGGGGCGGGGGGTGAATAAGGGTTTTCAAAAAACTATAGATTATATTTAAAAACTTTGAATTATTGCAAGATTAAAGACATGAAATAAGTGAAGTAAAACAAAAAGGAGACAAGCTTTATTAATAATAAATAAGTCTTACAAAACTTGATCTCGATGACGCTAGAGATCGGAGGCGAATAATAAAAGCTCTTCTTGTTTTCTATCCCGACTCGCTTCCCCGCGAACCGGTGGCCCT
Organism: Dactylorhiza incarnata; assembly: GCA_033032865.1. Taxonomy (NCBI): domain Eukaryota; kingdom Viridiplantae; phylum Streptophyta; class Magnoliopsida; order Asparagales; family Orchidaceae; genus Dactylorhiza; species Dactylorhiza incarnata. The sequence goes on from JAWHQI010000544.1 coordinate 28,903, forward strand.
AGCCTAATCCTCCCCAGATTCAGCCTCAAGCCGCTCTATCTAATCCTTCCCCGGATGTGGCCTTGAGCACCCCCTAGAACTAGCCTAGATCTAGTCGCCAACACGAGGCGAATTTCAGCCCTAAGTCTACCCCAGACCTAGTCGCAAACACGAGGCGATTTCACTACCGTTTACAATGATAAAAGAGAAATAAAATAACAAAACCTCCCTTAAGATGAACTTCTGAAGTAGGAGACGAAGATTCGCTGTAGAATCAGCGTTTGTTGAAGCGGACTTCGTCTGGATTCGGCGTGATGGAATTCTCCTTCAGAAATTGGCAGAGCTTCGCTGGGACCTCAAATTTCGGCTAATACAAGCCTCTGGAATTCTAGTACTCTCTCTCTGAGGTGTATACAATAGGTGTACGAAAATAAGAGGAGAGGGGGTCCTTTTATAGCCCAAGCGCTACCGCCGGCGCTAGCCCGAATTAGGAAACATTTTGCGCGGCAGGATCTTCAATCCGCGGCAACATATTGCTCCATGCCTCTTGTGCGCCATGCTACCGCCAGCGCTAGTAGCTAACGCCGGGTGCTAGCTCCTTCTAAAAACGATGCCGAAATCGCGCAGATCAACGCTAGCACCGGGCGCTATCGCTACCGCCGGCGCTAGTGAGCCTCTTCGAATTGTGGCCTCAATTTTGGGGGCAGACATCATAAGTACTCCTTGAGTCATGTGGACTATGCTAACCTACACACTTGAACACACAAGATCAAATACACATAAGATTTGTTATTCTCAAACCTAGGAGATGTGGAAGACCATGTTCCAACATTCATGTCTATGTGGAATTATCTTTATGGTTTATGCAAGTGAGGAGCGCCCCCATTCCACCATCCATTCCGCCTGACTACTCGCCCATTCTGTGTACCTACTATTCCATCCGCCAAGCTAAGCAGTGATAACGGCCCATATAATCCACCTCGACTCCGCCGGTGCGAACCATTCCATCCGCAAGCCTACTCTTCCATCTGTGCAGCGAAGCGGTGCTAACGGCCCGTGTAATCCATCTGTCTAGCTAAGAGGTGCTAATGGCCCTCAAACCTTTCCGCAGTTACACTCAACTCATCCGCTTACCTTCTCGTCCATCTGCCTAGCGAAGCAGTGCATAGCGTCCTACATAGTTTCCATCCGCCCGGCGAAGTAGCGCATAGCGGCCTGCATAGGAGTAGTTTAGTTTCTTTTCTTTTATTTTCCATAAACCAAATCACTCCTTACACATTCACCCGACCTAAAGGACTTCGATCTCAAGTCGTTCCTTGAAGGTAAACTCCACCTTACTGTGTTCCTTAGAGATTCGATACTTGGGGATTCACTCCCACATTTTATATTACTTGAATGATTGGTACACTACCATTTTGTGTCGCAGTCTCGCTACCGCCTATAGCGGTGTGATAGATTCGTGCATCAGTTATCAGTGGGGATATACTCAAGATAGATTTCTTCCTTTTCAACATGCTCCCTGATAAAGTGGTACCTGATTACAATGTGCTTAGTCCTGCTATATGATACCGGATTCTTAGCAATTGAAATTGCACTGGATGAATCACAGTACATTGCATTTTTGTCAGTCTTTATGTTGTAGTCTTCCAGTTAATGTTGTATCCATAACAATTGAGCATATTAACTCCCATCTGAGATGTACTCTGAGTCAGCAATTGATATTGTCATACTTGTTTGATTCATACTTCTCCATGAGATCAGCTTCTTCCCCAGGAATTGACAGGTGCCTGATGTGCTTTTCTTATCCTCTTTTCAACCTTCAAAATCTGTATCTGAATACCCTATTAGCTGAAAATCATTACTTCTAGGATACCAAAGGCCAAGATTTGGAGTTCCCTTGAGGTATCTCAAGATTCTCTTAGCATAGTTGTTGGGAACAGTGCCCAACAATGTTCCTGATTTGAAGAAGTGCTCAAGTCAATGATAAAAGCATTATGTATTTGATGGTTTGCATAGTTTTCATTTGCAGAGATTAAATCATATGTCCAGTTCTTCTCCAATCTCACTAAGTCTAAAATCATGAAGAAGAACTGGACATATCTTCAAATAAGCACGCATACATCGTCGAGATTACTCGCAGAGTTAAGCAGAAGGCTCATGTCAGTTATCGTCGAGATAACATGAACAATTCGACGGTATCATTGTGACATCAAAGTATACACGACGATATCATCGTAAGATGAAGGAGAATCGATCATAGTTCAGTATCATCAAGTCAACCAGAATCACACGACGATATCGTTGTAAGGTCTAAGAAGAGTTAAGTTAAAGTATTCGGCAATGTCGAGGACATCATCATAAAGAGATTTTGTCATCGAGACAAGAAAGGATGCTCTTTGAAGACCTAAGTAAGAATGTACAGCTTTGTCGACGACATCGTCGTAAAGAAGGCTAGTCATCGAGACGACTAAGGGGGAGTGCCATTAAGGAATGGTTTCAACAACATCATCGAAAAGACTGAATGGTTTCAACAACATCGTCGAGAAGACCACAAGTTGACAACAAGATCACGATGACAACTATAAGATGACTTTACGTCGTCGTAAGTGCAAGTATAGTTGTGATATCTTGTTTCGCGAGATATCATTCTCTAAAGAAGATTTAAGAAGACTTGAAGATTTGTCCAAGTCCAAGATGGATCGGCGTAACGAAAAGTTCTGTCGTTGAGATGTTGCAAATGTCGTCGAGATATATCAAGATATTTCAAATCGCGCTGTCTGCATTTAATGCCACCGCCCAGTGGTACAATTAGCGAGTGCCATTAAGGAATCGGTCTCTGACACTTAAAGGACATCATATGAGACCATTAATCGGCTCCTCGGTCTTATAAAAGAGATAAGTGTCTGCCCTAATTCCAATATCAAACAGAACGCAGAGAATACGCAAGATTCAATCAAACAGTAACATGTTGCGAAAAGAAGGAACAAGAACCTGAGAACTGAAATTGTTCATCAAGTGTTCTCCAAGTTTCAGTCCAGCAACATCGCTAATAAGAAGTGTTCCAGATTGAAGAAGGGATTGAAGAGAAATATCTGTTGTCCAAGATAACATCAAAAGCATTCTCTTCGAGTCCAAGAAGCCAATCTTCATCCGGCTAAGAAATTTTTCTCATTCTTTTCCTGTAGGGCTTACAGGCCTGAGGTTGTAGGATCTGTTTAAGATCTGAGTTTAAAGGGCTTGAGGGCCCGAGTTTGTAGGGCTTGAGGGCCTGAGTTTGTAGGGCTTGAGGGTCTGAGTTTGTAGGGATTGAGGGCCTGAGTTGTAGGGCTTGAGGGCCTGAGATTGTAAGGCTTAAGGGCCTGAGTTTTGGCGGAGTTTGCCGATCCTAGCACACTGCTAGAAAGACACAGATTGACAGTGGACTACTCAAGACACCCTGTCTTGAGGAACCACTATACATCTGGTGTTCTTGTGTGTTTTGTTTCTGTGATTAGTTGATGTGCTTGTTAGAGTAAATTAGTTCTTGTGCATAATTTCAAAAACAGCCATATCACATTCCCCTCCCCCCCTCTAAGTGATAGTTCCATAACTAATAAGTGGTATCAGAGGGAGGTTGATCAAAAAGTGACTTAACAGTCAGATCTAGATTTTGGAACTATTCATTATGGCTGGAGGTGATCAACACATTGAAATGAGATCCATGAAGCTCCCAATCAGCTCCAAAGAGAACTTTCCCATTTGGAAAGAAAGGGTAAGACATTTCATGGAAGCAGTTGATCCCAGGGTGAATGTAGCTGTTCAAGAGGGTCCCTTCATCCCCATGACTACATCCACCATTGATCCTACTCAAAGAGTGCCAAAGAAATATGTGGATATGAGCAAGGCTGAGCTTCGTTGGTAAGGCTAGATAAGAGAGCACAGAACATTATTGTGAGTGCAATTGATGACTTAACCCTCCAAAACCTTATTCACTACAAAACTGCCAAGGAGATGTGGGACTCCCTGGTTGTGTACATGGAGAGGACTAAGGAAGTAAGGGATGACGGGAAATCCCTTCTGAATTAGTAGTATGAGGCCTTCAAGTAAGGAAAGAATGAAAATATCTCTGGCTACTATGAGAGATTTTTCAAGATAGTCAATGGGCTGAAGAATTATAGTAGAGAATTCACAAATTCAGATCTAAATGATAATTTCCTTAGATCCCTCACTAAGGAATGGGACATCAAAATTTTTTCAATTAGAGAAATTGGTCAACTAGGCAACATGGAGCCAAATAACCTATATGGGAAGTTGCTCTCCCATGAGCTTCAGCTTAACACAAGAAAAGCTGAAGAAGAAAGCTCAAGGGGGAGCACCAGAGAAAGATCAGTAGCTATTAAGGCTAAGAGCATGAGGAGGTCCAAGGAAAAGACTCTTGCACACAAGGACAGATCTGAAAGCAGTGGAGCTTCTGATGCCAGCACATCAGATCTGACAAACCTGACAAAGAGATGGCCATCCTATCTAAGCAGTTCAAAAAACTGATCTATAAAAGGAGAAGAGACAACTACAAACCATCTTCATCAAGCTCCAGAAGATCTGGTCAATATGATAGATCTAAATCCTCAAGGGAGGACAGGTACAAATCAAAACCTAGTAAATTTGATTTAACTAACATTGTTTGTTATTGCTGCAATAAAGCAGGTCACATGATTGCTGATTGCCCTTCCCAGAAGATGGAGTTAAAGAACCATGAAGACAAAAGAAGGTTAAGGGGCAAGAAGAAACCTGAAAAAGGGTTTATAGCAAAGAAGATCAGAACCCTGAATGATTCTGATTCAAGTTCTTCAGAAACTGAAGAGGAAGCTCTTATTGGCCTTATGGCCATAAATGAAGAAATCTAGGATGACAATGTCTCCCCTGGGAAGGAACTAATCAGAGCCCCCCTATCTGCTTCTAATTCTAAATCAGTGGCAGATTCTTTGCATGATGATGAGAGTGAGTCTGCTGCCAACAACACATCCTAAAGATCCTCCTATGAGGTTAAATCTAAACTAATACAACATTATGAAACTTTGTGGAAAGCTTTCAAGAAAAGCAAGAAACTCCTCAATGTTCAGACCAAGGAGTTGGATTCCCTAAGATCTACCCACTATGAACTCCAGGAGACAACTGAGAAGCTGGATACTATAAGCAAGGAAGTGGATAGATTCAAGGAAGCCACAAAGCTCAAAAATGTTGAACTGACTCGGAAGAACAAAGTCTTTAAGGACCATTAGGAAATGTTGTTGGTTGAAAAGAAAATTATTGCCAGCTTTTCAAAACCCAAGACTGTCCTTCCCATTATTGATAGTTTTTCTGCACCATTCAGAGTTGGTGTAGGATACAATAGTGAGACAGTCAAGGGTAAAGCCTCTAAAGAGCAACCATCTTTTAAGAAGGTGATGCTGGCATCAAACCCCTTTGACCAGGAATCTTCATATGGTCATCTGACCAATGCCTGCTCAACAAGTGGCAGTATGCCCTCTATTCCAAATAGAAGAGCAGGCTTTGGGCTAAGTGCTTTGAAAGCACCCCATGAGGAGATTCAGATGAAGAATCTAGGTCTCTTTGTCCATGGACCTGGAGCAACAACACTCAAAAGCAAGGGAAAGGCTTCTCCTACCAAGCCTGCTCCCAAGAAGGTGAACAAAAGGTGGTGAGAACAGCTCCACTTCACACTCACACCTGTGAGGTTCACCCCAAGGCCTGTTAGGCCAGGTGTTTTCATTCCTGCCCACCATCATTGCAATCCTACTCAGATGGTGAGGCAGAAGAGAAAATGCAACAGGTATGAGTGTTGGTGTTGTGGAAAAGTGGGTCACTTTGCCTTGGACTGTTGGTTCAACCCAATAGGGTCGAATGCAAAGAGAGTACAGACCGCTCAGAGGTGTGGTGTCACAGTTTATCCCCCTAACAGAAACCAAAGACCCAAATCAAATTGGGTGCCTAAGGGTAAGTAATTTTTCTTGCAAGTATGCCCAAATGCTAACAAATCTCCCTTTTGGTATTTGGACAGTGGTTGCTCTAGGCACAAGACTCTAAGGAGCTATCTAAGAAACTTCACCCTGTGGAGAATGGACCAACAATCATATTTGGAGGTTCAGAAAAGGGGGTGTCCAAAGGCTATTGTAACATCTCTAATGGGTTAGTCACCATCACAAAGGTAGCTTATGTGGAGGGATTGAATCACAATCTCATAAGCATAAGTCAGCTTTATGATCTAGGTTATGTTATTATTTTACACAAGGATAAGTGCTTAGTTAAGAAGTCCTTACACTCTGAGGCTACCTTAACTAGTACTATGAGTGGAAATGTATATTGTTTAATTTTCTTTCACTCAAATTCTTCCATGCCTAGGTGCTTTGTGGCTAATGAGAACGAGTCTCTATGTGTTCAATGGCACAAAAGATATACACACATTAATTATAGAACCATAAGTAAGCTTTTCTCTCTAGACCTAGTTAAAAATGGACCCAACATTAAGTGCATTAAGGAAGGTCCTTATAAGGCATGCCAACATGGCAAGCAAACTAGTACCAGCATTAAGAGCATCTCTAACAAAGATTCCTCAAGGTGCCTATTTCTATTGCACATGGATTTGTTTGGTCCTATGTCAGTTCTCAGCTTAGGAGGGAATACTTATACCCTTGTTGTAGTTGATGACTATTCAAGGTTCACTTGGGTGTTCTTCCTCACAAAGAAGTCAGATACCTTAGATATCTTAAAGAACTTTGTTAGCCAAATCTAAAATGAGATGAGCTGCACTTTGGTCAAATTCAGAAGTGACCATGGTATAGAATTTCAGTCAGGGGCCATGACAGAATTCTGCCAAGAGCTGGGTATCTCCCAAGAATTCTCCTCACCTAGAACTCATCAGCAGAATGGAGTTGTAGAGAGTAAAAAATAGAACCTTAATGTGGCTAGTAGAACAATGTTGAGTGACTCCTCTTTACCAGAATACTTCTGGGCAGCGGGTGTCAATACAGCTTGTCATGTGATAAATTGGGCCTCCATCATCAAAGACCACAAGAAAACTCACTATGAGCTGATGAAAGGCAGAAAACCTACATTATCCTACTTTAGAATCTTTGGGAGCAAATGCTATGTGCTTAACAACGGGAAATCCAAACTGACTAAGTTTGCTGAGAAAAGCAGTGAAGGTATTTTTTTGGATACAACTCCTATAACAAAGCATATAGGGTGTACAACATCAATACCCAAGCAGTAGAAGAATTTATACATGTTGTATTTGATGAGACTAACCTCATTCATAGAGGCTGGTCTAGTTCTTTAGTGGATGCAGGCTAAGTAGATAGATTGGAAAAGCTATCCATTGAAGACAAGGCTGGATCTTCAAGAAGAGACAAAGACCATTCAATAACAGTTGAATTGGAAGAAGATGTTGTGGAAGGAAAAGAAATAGCTGAAGAGGTCCAACCTCAAGAACCTGCCATAGAAGAAATACCTAGAATACTGCTTGCTGCACTTAGACAAATCAGACATCATCCTCAAGAACAAATTATAGGAGTTGTCAGTCAAGGAGTGCTGATAAGGAGCAGGGCCTTAAATGAAGCATTGTACCTGAGTTTTCTTTCTCAAATTGAACCCAAGAAATTTGAGGAAGCAAATCAGGATCCCTTCTGGATTGCTGCAATGCAAGAGGAACTAAACCAATTTAAGAGGTGCAAGGTATGGAAGTTAGTTCCCAAACCCCAAGGACACAACATTATTGGAACAAAGTGTGTCTATAGAAACAAATTGGATGAGAATGGGGTCATTACAAAGAATAAGGCAAGGCTAGTAGCAAAGGGCTATAGACAGGAAGAGGGCATTGATTTTGATCAGACCTTTGCCCCTGTTGCAAGATTGGAAGCCATCAGATTATTCCTGGCCTATGCAGCCTATAAAGGATTCAAAGTTTACCAGATGGATGCGAAGTCAGCCTTTCTGAATGGTGACCCCAAGGAAGAAGTATATGTAGAACAACCTTCAGGTTTTGTTGATTCTATTCACCCTGATTTTGTTTACTTCCTTAGAAAGGCCTTATATGATTTGAAACAGGCTCCTAGAGCCTATGAGAACCTGTCAAGCTTTCTCATTGAGAAAAAGTTTTCAAGGGAAAAGCTTGATAAGACATTATTCCTAAGGGAAGTGAAGGGCAAGATCTTGCTAGTGCAGATCTATGTGAATGACATTATCTTTGGCTCTATAGATGACAATCTCTACAAGAAATTTGCTAATTTATTGCAGGGAAAGTTTGAAATGAGCAGTATGGGAGAGCTCAAATACTTCCTAGGTCTTCAAGTGAAACAATCTGAAGATTGTATATTCATCTCACAGACCAAATTCACTAAAGAGCTAGACAAGAAATTTGGATTGGAGTGTGCTTCTTCTATGAAGACTCCCATGGGATCTAATGTGTCTCTGGACAAGGATGAAAAAGGAATACCCTTTGATGAAACCAAGTAAAGATTCATGATTGGGTCTTTTCTTTACCTAACTGCCAGTAGGCCTGACATAATATTTGATTCAGATGGAATCCTGGGGGATAATGACATTGTTTCTTTGCTTTTCTTGGAGCTTTCTGCTTTCAGAGCAATAGGATTTTCCCTGTTGTGTCCTTCCTCAGCTTTTCTGGTATTCAGATGAAGTTCATGGGACAAGAGTTTCCCATATAGATTCTGTGGCTGAATGTTTCCCAGATTTCCCATTTCTCTGATTGCACAGATCTTGATATCCCATTCTTTGTTCAGTGATATTAAGAATTTATCATTCAGCTCATAATCTGTGAAAGTTCTTCCATAAGTTTTTAGACCATTTACAATTTTGAAGAATTTTTCATAGCAGACTGCTATTGAATCTTTCTTGTCTTATTTGAAGGCTTCATATTGCTGATTTAGAAGTGACTTCCTGTCATCTCTGACTTCTTCAGTCCCTTCCATATAGACAATGAGAGATTCCCACATTTCTTTGGCAGTTTTGCAATGGACTAAGTTTTGGAAAGTTGAATCCTAAATAGCACTAACAATGATGTTCTGAGCTCTCTTATCCATGGAGGCCAGACTCACTTCATCTTTGGTCATCTCTGAATAGGTTTTAGGAGTCTTTATACTTCCATCTGTAAATGAAACTTTCATAGGAACAAAAGGTCCCTCTAGAACAGTTATGTAAATCCTAGGATCAGATGCTTCCACGAAAAGTCTGACCCTTTCTTTCCAAATCCCAAAGTTTTCTTTTCTGCAAATTGGAAGCTTCATAGATGTGAATTCTTTGCTTCCTTCTGTATTAGCCATCACGACTTCAGAAATCTACCCTAAGAAGATCTTGTTCAGGCTGTTAAACCTTTTCTTGAACAACCTACCTCTGATACCACTTGAAAGACTTTAATTAAGGGTAGCTAATCACCTAGAGGGGGGGGGGGGGGGGGGGTGAATAGGTTATTTAAAAACTATTGCAGTTCTTGATGATAACCAAAATAAAACTGATCAGAGCTTTCAAGAATAAGAACACACACAGAAAAGACACACAGATTTTTATAGTGGTTCCCCTTATCTTGGGTAATCCACTTTCCCCCTTCACCCCTTCTAGCAGTGTGCTAGATTGGGTTTATAGCTCCTCCAGATCTCAAACCACAAACAGGTCTTACAGCTCAGATCACAATAGATCTTACAGTCTCAGATCTCATAGATCTTACTCTCTCAGATCTCAGCAGATCTTACAAACTCAGATCTCACAGATCCTACCTCGGCCTTTATAACTAGGCCTACAGCTCAGATTCACCCCTGAATCCTACAACTCAGATCACACCTGATCTTACAACTCAGATCCTTGACAGATCCTACACTCAGATATGACAACTCAGATCCTACAGGAATTTATAAAGAGAATAACAAATACTTAGACTCAGATTCTTCAGATTGTTGAGTCTTCTTGATCTGCCTGAATGATCAGACAGAAAACTTCAATAGAGCAGCAGCAGCAGATGATCTTCTTGATTCGATAGGCTGTGATGGTTGTTCTTCTTCTTAGGAAGACAGATTCTTCCTTCTTGATCTTCTACTTTCAGAAAGATGTATCAACACCAGATTTCTGAATGAAATCTTCAAGTTAGATTGGTTCTGAAAGGGAAGATGACTTCTCCAGAATCTTTCTCAAACTTTCCCTCAAACTGATGGAGACGATAATGGCTTTCGAAAGATAGGAAAAACTAACTTTACTACATAACCTATAGGTCATGCCTTCTATTTATACCCCGCCATCTGCAACGTCTGTTACGCTCCTCCACGTCAGCATGACGTTAAGTCTTCAACGGTCTTCAATGTCTTCTGAAGAAGTAAAGGCTTAGCTAGCTGTAGAAAATATTCCTCAGTTCAGAGTATTTGTAGATAGAAGAGGCGTTGAGCACTGAGCATCTCTGTCGACGCTTTTTCCATTAGGCGTCGAGAGATATGTAGATACTCGACGCATACTCCTTAGACTGAAGCTCTCGACTCCTCCTTCTTAGGCGATGAGCAATCAACAGTAAGTCGACGCTTCTCTTTCCATGGCGTCGAGTGATATAACTTGGCTCGACTCTTCCAAACTTGGTCTCAGAACTTCAGCGACTACCTTGTCTATTTGAGCAATGGACATGAGTCAACGCTTCTGGGTCACAGGAGTCGAGCGATGTATGATGTCTCGACGCTTGTGAACTTGGATGGATTCCATGAGCATTTTGCCTAACCTGATCTCCTGCACATTGATTCTAGAGAGAATATCAAATACATTCTGAGATATATCTTTGACTTAGGAATGGACTTCTCCAAATCTAAGACATTGTAGGCAATGGTCCCAACATCCTCGACTGATGGTAGCCTGATCGAAGGTCATTCTTCGAAAACACCGTGCTACCACGCAACTGATCAAACAGATCATCTATCCTCGGCAACGGATACCTGTTCTTGATGGTCACTTAGTGTAATTCTCTATAATCTATGCACAACCTCATAGAACCATCCTTCTTTTTCACGAACAAAATTGGAGCACCCTAGGGTGAAGAACTTGGCGTAATGAATCCACACTGCAACAGCTCAACTAACTGGGTTCGCAACTATTCTAACTCGCGCGGGGCCATACAGTACGGTGCCTTAGCGATAGGACGAGTACCAGACTCAAGATCAATAACGAAATCCACATCTCTATCAGGCGGAAGGCCAGGAAGACTGATGAGAAAGACACCAGGAAACTCTCGCACCACCGGAACACCCTTGATACACGGTGATCCAGTAACAGTTTCTACTATAGAAACAAGGTAAGCCAAACAACCGGAAATTAACAGTTTCTGAGCACATACCGTAGAAAATTATAGGGGAACACTGGTACGAAGACCCAAAAATGCTCATGGGATGACCGTTGTCCATCACAAAGTCCAGACGCTTTTCCTTGCATCGGATGACAGCATCATAACTGGACAACCAGTCGATACCCAAAATCACGTCAAAGTCTTCTAGGTCCAACACCTTGAGATCAACAACAGCCAAGAAATCTCCTAAGAGAACGGGGCAACTTCGGATGCACTAGTTCGAGGATACTAAATCACCAGAAGGGAACTTAACGAGGAACGAATCGTTGCCCAGCTCAGGTGTCAAACGGTGACGCTTGATGAAAGCCCTTGCTACGAACGAATGGGTAGCACCCGAATTGAACAGAGCATGCGCCCAATGATTCTTTACCATAAATCTCCCTATAAGAGGGAAAAAGAAACTAGTCAACTATAGCGAAACTAAAAGGAATCAAGACTAAACAGCTTACTTAAGATCTAACCTGCGATCACTTGGGTCGAAGACTGTGCTTGCCCTTGGGTTAACACGTTCATCGTTCCTCTTCCTTTATCCTGATGTTGCGGCAGCGGTAAGGCTCGAAGCGGAACTGGCTGCAATGGGGCTTGAACTGGAAGCAGACTTTATCCTTTGTCCAACACTGGGCCACATTGTGCCACTTTTGCTTGCACAACTGGCAGAGCACCTCACCTTTCAGAGCACCCTGGATTGCCAGCACTCGCTGCTGCTTCTGAACTCCTTTCCTCTTGAAACACTTCTCAACTGGATGGCCAGGGCGGCCACAGAAACTGCAGACCTCGCCACCTCGTTTCTTCAAGAACGGGGCAGGCGCACCAGAATCTCCTTATTCTCCAGCCTTTCTCTTTCCTTTCTTCATCATTGATCCTCGGTTCTTGGCATTATCAATTGCCTCAACCTTCAGCGTTGCCTCTACTACCTCGGCGTACTTCTCCGACCTGTACGCACTGGCCAGCTGTTGGATATCACTGCGGAGACCACCCAGAAATCTCATTACTCTTCCTTCTTTTGAGGCTACCAGGGCCGGAGCAAACCTGCTCAACTTGCAAAACTCAAACTCATACTCGCTCACCGAGAGCTGTCTCTGCTTCAGATGCAGGAAATCATTCATCAACCGGTCTTGCTCTACCGACGGCAGAAACTTTCTTACCAACATTCCTTTGAAGGTTTCCCATGAACATCCTTCGGAAAGGTCTTCCTTCTCCCTCAACCACCAACTCTTTGCGAGACCCTTAAGCTGGTATGCGGCAACCATCACCTTCTGATCCACGGTGATTCCTGAATATGAGAACATCTCTTCAATGGCTATAAGCCAATCGTCCAAGGCCACGAAATCAGCTCTTCCGTCATACGATGGAGGACCCAACCTTTGAAAGTGCGAAATGAAATTCATTTCCATAGGTATCGCAACTGCGGGTACCAAGGGAGCAGGAGGAGTTGGTATTGTCTGTCCTACTACGGGGGCCTGCACTACGGGTTGCTACCTAGCACCGGCAGACAACAACGCCTCAACTTGCGATTGCATCACAACCATCTGCTTAGTCAGAGCCTCATTACTCTAGCGCAGACTCTCGATCAAAGCCTCACTCTGCGCTCCGGATGACTCGCCCTCCGGCTGAGGAATCGACCTATTCGCGACTTGCTTGCGTGCCATCTCTGCTAATATGCATAAATCTATAATAAAAACTTAACCTTACACTAGAACTACACTGCTTGGTTCAGAACATACATGTACAGATACTTTCCATTGCTACCACCTTGCTCTGGGATTTTCATGATGCTATGCTAAATTTGGGGATGATACTACATCACCCCTCTTGACTCATGTGCAAGGGTCATGAATGCATGAATTTTCTGTTCATTTTGAAATCATGGGTGTATGTGTGTCATCATATAAGTCTTTAGCTTTGTATGTGTGCTTATGCAATGCTATGTAATGTATGTTGTGTTATGCATTCTAATAAAGGCCTTAATGCATGTTATGAGCGGCGTACACATGAAATATTATGCATCCCATACTACATAATATTGCATGTAACGAAAAAGAAAAACGTGTTAATGGGCATCCATGTGATGATGGTTATGCATCTCATACTACATAACCGTCACATGTTGCCACCTATGGTGGATCCATATATAGACATATATTATGCATACCATACTACATAATATGCCCCATATACTTCTTATCATGCTATTAGTGTAGTGTTCATGCTTCGACCAAGACGTACTGATGGCACATCGGTGTGTGTATGCAATGAAACCAAAACAACTACTATATCAGAATTTGTTGCCTGACCGACTTGTCGAACAACCTAGCTCTGATACCAACTTTCACAACCCGCATTTTCTCCGAATTCAGGAATATCAGAGTAAGAGAAAATACGCGTCATGATGCCACGTCTTGCAGGAGACAACTACAGACGCTCAGGCGGGAACCTATTACTTATTTAATCAAAACATGTTTACATGATAGATCATCATTTGAAATCATTTATTAGAGTTTGGGGTAAGAACTGTGTCTCTATGTTTGTTGATCAACTAGTCCACCGAGAAAATATATGTAATTGCAGCGGAAAGTACTTGATTTAGTTCACTAAAGGTCCTAAATGCACGTGATGACAGGACATAAAGTAAATGATATGCACATATCTAGGTGTAGTATAAGTATAGAAAATATCTTTTAGGCAACTTTAAAGATAAGGATTTCAGTTAAAAGGTATGCAATGTGGATGAAAGAAAAGCCATTTTATAACTATAATGCACCTAGACATAAATCATTCCCAGAGAGAAAGATACACAAGATCTAAAAAGTAGTAGCAATTAACTGGCAATTAAACTATAAAGTATCAAAAGGGCACAACGGGCGTCAACAACCTGACACTAACCCGTTGGCTCCAAACTAGCATGTCTGAACAAAAGAAGAAAACTAACCACAACTACCTCGCAGCAGCGGGGTAAAACAGCAACTAAAACTCCCGAATACTCCGGGCTACACCACTAGAAGCTAAGGCTCTGAACCTGATGTTCGATTCAAAAGTGCGCCTCCGAAGGAAATCGAGGGTTGCGGATTATCAGTTACTATTTGGTTAGAGAATTCGGACCGCTAGCAGCGGTCGAGGCCGGACTTCGTCCGCCGTGGAAAATGCCACTCCTACGACGGGCTTTCCTTTGATTAAAATGAGGCGGTTACAGCGGTTATAAATGTAGGAAAAGAGAAGCCGGCCGGTCAGACAGTCCGCAAGACGGGAAACTCGAGACCGCAGCTCAAACAAGCGAGCTCCTGGATTCGAGTGTGCGTGTCTTGTGAATAGTGCCGCCCCCTATTTATAGGCTCGGGGGCCTGCCTGAATGGGCAGGGATAGAATAACCACCTGCCCGGGTACAGGAGAAATGGGCAGGCAGTGACGGGATTCACAAAGAAGAAAAAGAAAGAAGCCGCGCGACTTTGCGGCTTGCCCTCCCGACCCGTCTGACCTGAGGCTGAAGATACCGTGACCAAGTCAATGATACAGATCGAGCGGTCTCTGGCTTGAGACCGCGGTCCGCCTTCTGGACATGGCTTGGTTGACCTTCATGATGCGACCTGGATGGTCTCCGATCTGAGACCGCGGCTTGTTCCCCGCTCTTGAACCTTGAGTTTCTATGTCTCAACCCGGACGGTCTCCTACCTGAGACCGCGGATAGCCTTATTGCCTTGGCTCTTGACTACCTTCAATCTTGGGGGCGGTCCAAAATGACATCAGACCGCCCGGCCTGCTTTACCCTGAACTGAGAGCCACAAATCCTGGAAACCAGCGGCCTGACCCAGCAGTTCGCCCGATCCGAGAATGATCCGACCCGAGAAGCGGTTTTCCGGGTAAACATAATCCCCGCATATTTTCAAATCCTAAGAGAATTTCGAAAATATTAGCCTTAGCCGGGAGACCGCTTCCGACTTGCCCTGAATTCTGTAAGAGAGCCAGAGAATTCATTCTGCAGAGTTTTTTCTGAAATCACGGGATATTACTCACTATTTGCGGTTAGAGTTTTAAAACCTTTAACTCTTCAACGATGGACTTCCTAGACACCATGTTAGACCGCATGGTCCCTGCCGGCGATCAAAAGAAGGAGGAAGGCAAGAGGCATGAATCAACGGAGAAATCGAGGAAGGACAAGGAAAAGCAGAACCGGAAAGACCGGAAAAAGAGGGAGCGGTCTGAGAAAACCGCGGCGGATAGTTTCAAGGCCGATGTGGACTCAACAATCTCCAAGACTCCTGCAGAGCCTGCAGCGGAGCATTCGGGGCCTCCCCCTAGCGATTCGCTGATTCCTCCCAAAGACCTTGGCCAACAGGTCGTCAGCCCGCTGAACAAAGGGGAGGCTGCCCCTTCTAAAAAAGTTGACTCCGACAGCCCTTTAAAGAAAGTCGGCGGGTACGACTCGTTTGGCATGGAAATCACTCCATCCGAAAATCCTCACTTGTTAGTTAAAGATTTGGGGGAGGAGGCGGTTAACTTTCCGAGGCCGGGCGAACTGGGTACCCCTCTATCCGTGGACGACTATCCCAGCCCCTCCAAAGAAGTTAGTCCAGCTCCGGGTAAGAAAGAGAAGAAGAGAAAAAAGTCCGGGTCAGTGACCGACCGAATAACCAAGAAGGTGAAGAGGCTGGCCTCCAAGGAAAGGGCGGCTTTTAAGAAGCCGGCCGAGTCTCGCCTCCAGACCAATCCGTGACTAAAAGAGGAGCTCGGCCTAGCGACTCCCCCATATGCTAAGGTAAATGACTCGCCGGCTACTCCTGATGCGAAATTGGGCGGCCTGTTTCCGGACTCGGCGAGTAGCTTATCACTTAATGGGATCTTTCAGGATATGGATGAGCTGATGGGGCGAGATAAGCTTCTTGACAGCCCGATGACTTCAAAGTGAACTGCCCCTGTTACAGATAACACAGCCCAGCCTGAGGAGACCGCTCAGACGTAGGCCGAAGAGCGAGAAGCTACTGCCCGGACCGCCTTGGAGGTCGAAGAGAAAGCGAGGGAACTCGAAGAAGTGTTGAAAGTGCGGGCGGAGGTTCCCCCGATGATGACCGGGGAGGAGATAATGATGGTGAAGAAGGAAGGGGCGGAACGGGCTTTAAACAAGCCGCTGCGGCCTGATCCTTTTGCGCCAGTAAGCCCCCCACGGATTATAAAGCTATCCGCTTCTTCATTCCGCGACCTCGTCGCAATAAATTACTGAACCCACCACCGAGCTTTTTATAACCGTGCGGCTTCTTGCAGATAGCGAGGGTCAGATTGCGAAGCCGAGCGGCCTTGAGGCCAGCCTGCCTCCATTAGTTCCCCCGATATCAACCTGTGTAATAACTTCGCAAGAAGGGTCGCAACTGTTCGAGCATCTCGAGGAGGATCTAGCAAATCTGAGGGCTCGTTTGAAGGAGGTGGAAGACCAGGAGGCCGCCACTCGGACCGCTCTGGAGGCCGAGCGAATGGCAAGGAAGAAGGCTGAAGAGGCGCTGAAGGCGCAGATGGAGATCGACAGGAGATCCAGGACCGAGAGGGAGAAGAGCCTGGAGATTCAGCTTGAGACCGCGCGATCTGCAGCGGAGGCCGTGCGAGCTGCAGTGGAGGCCGAGAAGAAAGCCAAGGTGGCGCAAGTCGCTATTCTGACCGCCCAGCTTGAGAAGGAGAAGAGAGCGTCTACCAAGTCCGAGGATGACTCGAGATATTATCAGGATAAATTCCTGCGGTTAACTAGAGAAGTTGCTTCGGGCCGGCGAAGTATGAATGATGGGATGCAGGTTTCTAGCCGCCAAACTGTTGGGGCGGGTTCAAATCCTCCCCCGGTTCGGGCGGCTGATCCAATGATTGATGAATCCACCGCAACCCCCCGTATGATCGTCGCTACGCGGATTGAAAGGGATGCCGGGCGGCTTCATAGCACAATCAACCACATCCATTATCATACCAGCCAGATTTACTCCCTTCTGAACACCACCAGCGACCAGGTCGCGCGACTGCATAGAGAGGATGTCTCCCCAGAACACCGCCAGCCGTGAATGGCTTTTTAGAACAATTTTGTATTATGAATGCGGCTTGTTGATTTCGGCCTCTGTTTAGACAATGCTTCTTTTTACTTTATGTCTTTTATTTGAATAACCCGTGCGGGTTCTTGTTTAGCCGCTGTGTTTGTGTTCTGTTTAGATCTTCTGTGTTTTATCCGAACTAATTACAGGTCGCGCGATCTGTGATGTATGCTTGCTCCTGATTTCTTGAATGTCTTTGGTTCTTTTTGTTTTTCTGATAAATCTGACCATGCAGGCCGTTGGCCGCGCGGTTAGAATGTATAACCGCGATATATTTTTACTATTTGCAGATCCTCAAAATTTATAAGTAGGGACTTTTTCGAAGTCATTTTCACGATTTCAAATGGCGCGATCTAAGACCAAGTCGCAGCGGCCTGTTAAGGTTAAGGCCGTCCGAGCAGACGCGGCCTTGGCTTTTCACTCGGCGGACCATCCAGAGTGCCGTCTCACTCAGAGCGAACTAGACGAATTCATTGCAAAACACATGGCAGGGAGTAATCTGCTCGCGCGGTTTCATTTGCGCGATGAGCGGATCAACTCTTCCAATCCGCACCAAATAGCCGTTCCGGTCGACCACTTTGAATATGGCTTCAAATTTCCGCTGCCACTTGAAGTTATAGCCATTTTCGACCATTACGGGGTTGTACCCGGCCAGCTTCCACCGAACTCCTACGCTTCCATATATTGTTTTATTTCATACCTGCGGTTCGAGCGAACCAGATTTTCCCTTGATCTGTTCAGGAAATTTTTTTCGGTGCGGGCTGTCTCCGACGTGGGGACTTCGAATTTCAGGGGGCACCTCTACTTTGGCTGCCACGGACTGAAGATCGTTAACCTGGCGAACAAGGTCTCAGACTGGTCGGAGCGGTTCGTAATGCTCGAAGGCAACTTCGGGATGTTGCAAACCAACCCGCAAGTTTGGGGAGAAGAGGCTTTCCAGATCCCCCAGGTTGGAAAGATCGAGATGGACACCTTCACGTTCCTTGAGAACGAGCGGTTGGACATCAATCATTACATCCCGCTGTTCTCAGAGCTAGAGGACGTCCTCCCCGAGCATAATAAGTTCCTCTAGACCGCTTGCATATGACCGCGCGGACTGCTTTATTTAAACTTCTGATTTTACCTTGCAGCTGCCCACATTGTCCCTGCGAACAAGCCGGTCACTCCGGCCGGCCCGGTTTTGACCCAGAGAGAAAAAAGGCAGCGGCGAAATAGGTCGCCATCATCAGAGGAAGAGGGCCCGGCTTCTCCTGATGAATACGAACTTCTTCGTTCCTGCGGAAACCCGCCCGACCTGCAGGGCAATTCGATTGTCCTCTGGCATAGGGATGGGAGCCGCATCCGGGTATCCACTACACTTCCTCCATGGGGAAGTGACAAGATTAACCACCATGCGCTAGCCGCCGGGGCCTCTATGTATTGTCGAAATACTTTAAAGAAGCTGAAGAAAACTCTGGAAGAAGAGCTTCCCCGGCTAGCGGCGCAAGCAGGCGCATGGGGGTTCGCGGCCAATCACTTCATGGCCTTGTCATACAGGCGGCTGGTTTCTGCCCAGAAATATCTGGAGAAGAAGTACGAGGAGCAGGTCGCGGAGAATGCGCGGCTTCAAGAAGAGAATGCGCGGCTTCAAGAAGTCGTGGCGGTGAGTTTGACAAATGATGACGCGGCTTCTTTTGTTCAGACCGAGCGACCTAATTTATTTTTCCTTTCTTGCAGAAACAATATGAGATGACCAACCCGGCCTTCCAAGATGAGGTGTTGCCTCATGTGGCCCAAGGGATCAACAAAGCTTTGGGTCTTATGGAAGACCGGGGCGGTCTGTGCGAAGGATTCGGGGGTACTACTTTCTCCGACCTCTTCCCTGCTTTGAAGGTTCAACTTGATGAGATCAGCCGAAGGAAGAAAGGAAAAGCCAAGGTGGGCGAGGAGGCTGAAGCCGATGCGGGCAGGGAGATTGTACTTCATCAAGGAGGTGATGGAAGTGGTGGAGCCGCTGAGGAGGTCGACGCGGATGATGATGCCGGCGATGATGATGATGATGATGAGGACAGCTTGTCCTCTGGAACAACTGGCTCCGCTAGTAAGACCAGGCGGTCTAGTGGTAGTGATTCATCGGATTCTTCTTCCACGTCAAGTGAAGGTTATTCGCCCGACGTTGTTGTTGATGGTGTGGACTCGAGTTCTCCTGTTAAGAAGAAGAAGAAGAAGTCGGCAGACTAATGCCTTTGTTTTAATTTTATTTTTGTGTAATCGCCGGTCTTTTTTTGTTAGCCGGGCGGTTAAATTTTTGTTAACACATATTCTAAAAAATGAATGGAAATTTTACCTGTCTAACTGTCCATCTATTGTTACTTACTTGTGATTGCTATTTTGTCTTTCTTTTTTCTTCTTTACCTTTCGTTCTCTATGATTGAGCCGTGCGGTTATCTTGATCCGAGTATTGGTAATAACTGATGATCTCGGACGGCCTATATACAACTCGTGCGATTACTCATTTAAACCTCGGGATGTCCGGTTTTTTGATGGTATGATCCGTAATGGATAGACTCGTGCGACTGTAATTCAGACCGGGCGGTTTTTTATCAGTCAGAGATACCTTATCCTTGCTGATATAGATGATGAATAACAACTTTGAGCGGTTTGAATTCAACCCCTGGCGAGTAATCAACTGTATCTAGAGATAACTTTTACTAAGAAACGGCTCAGCCCACCGATCGGTTAGAAGCATAATCCGGGCGATCACATAAAGAATATCCAGCTTAATTAATTATAAAAGATAGATAGTACTCGCCTGGTTAGAGTACAACCCGGGCAATATATGCAGCTCAAGAAATATCTAATTTAATAAAATGGAGAGGTAGATAAAACCCGCCCGGTTAGAATGCAACTCGGGCAATCATATAATTAGCTCCAGAAATATCCAACTTATAAAAGATGGATAAACCCGCCTGGTTAGAATCCAACCCGGGCAATATTTTCAGATCCAGAAACATCTAACTCAATAAAAGATAGATAAGTCCGCTCGGTTAGAATGCAACTCGGGAAATCGTATAATTATATCCAGAAATATCCAAACTTATATTCAATCAGACCGCTCGGTTTGAAAATTCAGACCGTCCGGTCTTAATATCACAACTAGGTTAGACAAACACCTGCACCTGTTTTGATTATATTTTCCTCGAATGGTTTGGACAAGAAACCACAAGAGGTGAATGCCTCTCCCTGTAGGAAAAAATGAATAATCTACAGGCTCAGATGACCAAATGGGCAGGTGGGCCTTGGCGGCGAACATTGCTTTCCTCAAGTGGTCAAAAGAGCTGTAGGGAAAAAAGAAAAAATATGTACAGACTCAGATGACCAAGTGGGCAGGTGGGCCTCGGCGGCGAACATTGCTTTCCTCAAGTGGTCAAAAGAGCTGTAAGCGACTCATCTGCTCTCTTGCCTAGGGTTACAAGCCGAGTTGATCAATTGGGCAGGTGGGCCTCGGCGGCGAACATTGCTTTCCTCAGAGAGATCAACTCAGTTGTGGGCCCAACTAGGCTCCGTTTTGAGAGTTCCTAAGAGTATTCGATGGTCACATGCTATGATGATCAGTTGGGCAGGTGGGTCTCGGCGGCGAACATTGCTTTCCTCAGAAAGATCATCAAAGCTGTAACTATATCCCTTTCGGGGTACAATAGAGCTGACAATCACCTAGACGCCTTGATGCAGGGGTGTGTCAGATATCGACCGGGATCCAAAGTTCTGAAGACCACCGCAGCGGAATTGGCAAGCTACCACTACATGTGTGCGAAAACTCCCCGCATCACATGGTCTTGCTGGGTTTTACGCTATGACTAAAATCCGAGGGGGTTCGAGCAGAATTTGGTGATATCTCAGAGGTTCAGGGAGTGAGATTCGTATATACATATATATTAATAATGCAGAGCACCATTTGGACAAGGAGAAGTGTCAGTATAGGGCCTTTCATTTAATATCAAGAAATGTAAAGAATGAAAGAGATATTTTAAGGATAAAATCGTTTAAGATCGTCACCTCTCCAGGTGTGTGAGATGTCTTCTCCTTCGCTGGTTTGGAGACGGTAGGCCCCATTCTTTAATACCTCTTTGATAATAAAAGGCCCTGCCCAGTTGGGATTCAGCTTTCCAACATTACCAGATCTGGCCGCAGCATCTACCTTTTTTAACACCAAATCCCCAACTGCAAACTGCTTTACCCTGATATTTTTGTCAAAATATTTTGCGATCCTCCTCTTAACTTCTTCCTGCCTGATTGTTGACTAGTCCTGAAGTTCTTCGATCAGATCCAGACTATACCTGATGGCCTCATCGTTGTATTCTACCCATGCTTCTCCTCCCTCTTTTGCATACACAACTCTTGGAGTGACCACCTCAAACTCTACAGGAACAACAGCCTCCGAGCCATGAGATAATTTGAATGGTGTCTCCCCTGTAGCTGAAGATGGGGTAGTGCGAAGAGTCCAAAGGATGGAGGGAAGTTGGTCTGCCCAATTTCCTTTTTGATTCAAAACTCTTTTCATCAGGAGTTGCTGAATTCGCCTGTTTGCAGCTTCTACTTGACCATTGGTCCTTGGATGATGTACTGAGGCGAACCGAAGGTCTATTCCAACTTGATCGCAAAAGTTTATCATCTCGGGATTATTGAACTGCGGTCCATTATTAGTGACAATTGCCAGCGGGATTCCGTGTCGGCAGACTATTTCTCCCCAGATGAATTTTTTGATAATTTAAGTAGTAGTTTTTGCCAATGCTTTTGCCTCAATCCACTTACTGAAGTAGTCGATCATTACTATGATAAAGCGGCGATGGCCGCTAGCCATTGGAAAGGGTCCGACAAGATCCATCCCCCAAACCGCGAAGGGCTAGGGTGCAGTTATTGACCTAAGCGATTGAGCGGGCAGATGTTGAAGAGGAGCAAATTTCTGACATTGTACATAGCGCTTGGCAAATGCTTCAGCATCCTTTCTCATAGTTGGCCAGAAATATCCTTGCCGCAGGATCCTTTTCTCTAAGGTTTTTGCCCCTGAATGGCTACCACATTCCCCAGAATGAACTTCCTGAAGTATGATCGGGATCTCTTCTTCTGAAACACACCGTGCTGAGTGAGAAATCAAAGTTTTTCTATACAAAACTCCTGCTATTAAGTAGTAGTAGGCCGCCTTTCTCCTGAATCTACTTTTGTCCTTGATCGATTGATGAAACTCCCCTCTTGATAGAAATAATTCATAAGGGTCCTTCCAGGAAGGATTCCGATCGATCTGCATGAGCTCCTCTTTCTCTGTGGCCGGATGAAAAAGTTCCGAGGTCACCCCTCCTGATGGAAGACCAAAATTTGACAACTCGTCTGCCTCTTCATTTTGTGTCCTTGGAATGTGCTCGATGATGAAGGATTTGAATTTCCCGATCTCTTCCTTAGCTAGCAATAGATACTTTCTCAGCATCGGTTCTCTTGTTTCGTAATTCCCTAGAACTTGTGAAGCCATTACCAGAGAATCAGTTTTTACATGAACATGCTCTATCCCAAGCTCTTTTGCGAGTCTTAGGCCGGCCAAGAGTGCTTCATATTCAGCCTGGTTGTTCGTCACTGGAAAGAAGAATTTGATTGCTTGCTCAAGTTTGATGCCGTTTGGACTGATAAGAACTACTCCGGCTCCACGGAGTTTCTTCCCGGAGCTCCATCTACATAAATGATCCAGGCAAAAGGAGATTCCTCTACTCGCTCTGGATTAGACTCCATCGTGTCTACCAAGAAATCTGCCAGTACTTGTGCCTTTATTGCCATTCTGGGAATGTATAATATTTTGAATTCACTGAGCTCGATCGCCCATTTGGCCAATCTTCCTGAATGATCTGGCTAGGATGAGCCTAAAAGTAGGGGCGGAGCCTTCGTGATGACATGACCAAAGCCAAGGCTAATTTTTCCAGAATTGAAATTCTAGTTTCCGCATCTTTGAGGATGTGGCTGATGTAATATATCGGAAATTGCTTCTTTTTCTCCTTGATGAGTCCTGATTATATACACCTTCATGGACTCATCCGGGCCATTATTTAGTCAATATCACGCACTTTAGCCTTATTATAGTTTATAATTGATAACCCATGCTAGGTGCACATTTTGGCCCACTTTGGTGTGTTTTCGTGTTTATTTCCTTTCATAGTACTCATATGTTGTTAAGTGCCACTTTCGGTGGCTAGATCTGTGTTTGTGCTGGAATAGGAGGCGTGCAAGTGTTTCCGGTGCAATTCTGCATAGGAACACTGCGCACGATCACTTGTTCTAGTGCGCACGACCACCGGTCGTGCGCCACTGATCGTGCGCACTTAACCCCTTTTTACGAGTTATGTCTGGTGCAGTGCGCACGACCATCAACTCCAGTGCGCACGACCACCGGTCGTGCGCCACTGTCCGTGCGCACTTAATAGTAATTTTTTGAGTTCTGTCTCACCTATTGCGCACGACCACCGACGCTAGTGCGCACGATCAACGGTCGTGCGCCACTGGTCGTGCGAACATTTTATTTTATAATTTCATCTCTTGCAGGTTCTGTCCAGGCAGTGCGCACGTTCGCAGGATTCCAGTGCGCACGACCACTGGTCGTGCGCCAATGATCGTGCGCAGTGTTTAATCCAGCGCCTATTTAAGCGCCTGTTGCGATTTTAGGGCGGATTATTCATTCCGGGAGCGGGATTTCTGTTCCGTACGCCGCCGACCGCCCCCTTGGATCGCCCCTACTTCATCTCCTACGCAAGGGGAAGCTTCCTCGGTCCATTCCTAGACATCCTCCATCGTCCGTGAGTGTTCTCCATCATCCGCAAGCCTCCAAGCAATCATTTTCGCTTTCCGCCCGGTGAGAAGAAGAAGAGACCTTGAGTCGAAGACGACGGAGCACGTAGGGAGATTGTGACAGCCCTCTACGCCGGAAGCATCGTCCGCCCGAGTCCGGAGGTAGCCCGACAACCTACCATTCCGGCCGTGAACGGCCGCTAGTCTTCACCACCGGTTATCTCCTTCCTCTTTCCTTGATTGTACCCCTTTGAATCTTTTACTAAATGAATATTGTGATATTTACTTGATGAGAATGAATGTTTCTGTGTTCTTATTCATGGGTTGGTTGTGATTCACCACGTTCGAGCGCACTCACTCACACACGCACGCAAGGTGTTTGCTCCGTGTTGGCAAGATCTAACGACGGTTGTGAAGAGGTGTTTGCGACCCTCACTCTCTCGCGCCTGAGTCCACTTCATTCGCCTCACGAAGCACGGCATCGCGGCCGTTGCATCCACCTCACGTTGCGAAGCGGTGTTCTCGACCCGCATCTCTTTTATTGTTGTTAAAATTAGGAAAACCAACCAAAAACCCCTCTTTGTGTTTGTGAAACGCTTGTGTAACAATATTCACTGCGCGATTCGATCACCCATCCTGCATTCCTCAAGAGACCGACATCCGGGGAATTTATTCTCCACAATTATTACTTGACAGCGACCGGTGCACTTGCCAACGCGCATCAAGTTTTTGGCGCCGTTGCCGGGGAACGCAGGCGTGTATCGTCTTGTGTCGTGACTCTCGTTACACGAGCAGTTGTTTTTGATCTTTTCGTTTTCTTCTTGTTGTTGACAGTGCATGCAGAGGTAGATTGCAGGTGAACTTGCACCTTTTGACCCAGAAATCGAACGAACCGCTCGCGCGCGAAGGCGTGCTGCGGCTCTGCAAGCAGCCATGGGTGATCATGTGAACCCGAATGATGCTGATGCGCGAGTGCACGATGAGGGGCAAAATCCGGCCACTAATGAACAGGAGGCGGAGAGACCTCGGCCTCGTACTATGAGAGATTATACCACCCCCACTGCTGGAAGCGTGTATCCGGGCTTTGGGCCCAATATCATGAACAATCAGTTTGAGATAAAGCCGGCGATCTTAAACATTATCCGAAACCATGCTCAGTTTTCGGGGATGGCTAGCGAAGACCCGCATCTGCATCTGGCAGAATTCTCTGATATTTGCGGAACTTTCCGCTATGCGGGCATTGCTGATGACACAGTCAAACTGAGACTGTTCCCCTTCTCCCTCCGTGATAAAGCAAAAGTATGGCTTCATTCCATCCCGCCCGGGGCTGCTGTAACATGGGATGCCCTTGCATCCAAATTCCTGGCTAAATTCCACCCGGTGGATAAGATTGTAAGCTTGCGGCGTGAAATCGCCACATTTCGGCAGTTGGATCAAGAGACTCTTGCGGAAGCTTGGGAGCGCCTCAATGAACTCCTTCGCCGTTGCCCTGGCCACGAGCTCCAGCCATGGAACGTGGTTGAATTGTTCTACTTCGCGATCGAGCCCAATTATAGGGCAATGATCGATGCTGCGGCCGGTGGTACCTTGATGAACCACACCCCTGAAGATGCCCTGCGGATTTTGCGTGACACTGCCTCCCACAGTACCTTCTGGACTGCAGGGAGAAACGCTCCAAGAAGCAGCCGAGGACTCTTCATGGTTGATTCTCTTCCTTCTCCGTCTCCATCTGCTGCCATCATTACTTGTGAAGGATGTGGAGGTGGAGGCCACCATGCTTACGAATGCTCGGGGAACCAAGTGGTAGGTGATTTCGCGCACTTATCTTTAAATGAATCTGTGAATTATGTTGGAAATCAGTCCAAGGGGGCGCCGTATAATAACACTTATAATCCGGGAGCGAGAAGTCATCCGAACTTCTCGTGGAATCCCAACACGCCCGGCCAACGATGGTCACCGGGGCAGCATCAAAATGATGCTTACGCCTCCGGGAGCCAACCGAGGCCGCCGCACCCGGATTACAACCAAGCACCCCCTACTCAAAAGAAGAGTAATTTAGAAGAAATGATGGAAAAATTCATGCTTGTAGCTAACTCGAATATGGCAAACCAAACTGCATCTATGCGAAACTTGGAGACGCATTTGGGCCAATTGGCCCAAGCGCTAACTGAGCGTTCGCAGGGGTCCCTTCCCAGTAATACGGAAAAGAATCCCATTGATCAAGGGAAAAGTCTGGGGGATGTGGTGGATGCCAATCCGAGTGAGCTGATAATCTCGTGTTCCATCAATCAGGTTGAAACAAAGGCTCTATGCGATTCCGGTTCCTCTCGCAATGTTATTGCGCTGCAAGATGTTGCGAAACTTCAATTGGAGATTAACACAGAGGAAAAGAAATCGCTGATTCTCGCTAACGGCACCATTATTCAATCCGAGGGAGAGGTGAGAAACGTGGAAGTAATAGTTGAGGGGACAACTGTGGTCGCGGACTTTCAGGTGTTGGGCCCCCGGGAAAATCAATCCATCCCTATCTTGGGGGTGCCGTTCTTGAAAGAGAGCGGCGCCACCCTTGACTTTGCCACGGGGTGTGTCATCTTACCTAACACGGCGCTGCAGCCCATTCATCTCGAAGCTAGAGCCGACACATCCACTCCTCCCCCTCTTGTTATTTCTGATGAACTTCTGAGTTGTGCAGGGAAGACGCATTTCCAAGAAACAGGTGAAGGGGAAATGGAGGAGCTCAAATCTGATGAGGAGGAAGTGATTGACTTTCGGAAAGAATTCGACGCCGAGAAGGAGGATGACGGCTGTCCGGGAAATGATGATGTGGATTTAGTCAAGAATGCTGATTATTTTTCTTCTTGTGATGAATCGTGTAATAAACTGTTTAAGCGTTCCGTCTCTTGGGCCGATCCGGTGGTCACAGTGACACCGGAAGTGACGCCACCTGATTCTAAGGAGGAAAAATCTGAGAGTTCACAACGGTGGCAATCTCCAACCGTCACCAAACTGAAAAAAGAAAAACTTCTGCGTGACGCTCGTGCTGCCGCTCTTCGTAGCAAGATGGCGGAGGTTAGGGGAGCATTGGGTAATACCAGTGCTGGCCCTAAAGCCTTCACCTCCCGCCTACATGCTACGGGAGATGCGCACCACAAGAGCGCTTTTAGTTGATGCGTGTTTTTAATTGCTGTAATGAACTATTTTTGAGTATGTCTTCTTAATTCCTGCACTCTTTATAAACAATGCTAATACAGGTATTTGGTCCAGCTTAAGGACGTTAAATGAAAGCGCTACTGGGAGACAACCCAGATTTCCGGTTTTTTTTATATTTCCTTTTATCTAACCTTTCCTAGTTCAGTTTTTGTTTTTGCTTTTGTTGTTTTGAGTTTTGCTTGCAGGTTTTGTGTTCGATGGTGGATGCTGCGGATTGTCTTGATTTTAAATGCCATTCTTCTGGTATGCTCACGTGCTGAGCATTGGGTAACTTCTTCCCTAGCTTTCAATTTTGATTTTCACTGTCATATCATTATGTTGTATGGTTTTGATTAAGTCTGGGGGAGAGCCGTTTCTTTGTCACCCACTGCACATGCTCATCTCATTTGCATACTAGAAGTATTTTAATTTCAGTTATTTAGTATCGTTCATCTTCACACACCACTTCACCCACTTGAGTGCGTGCTTTCTTTTGTGTTGTTCCGTTTAAACTAGTTTGGTTGGAATGTGAAATAGGCTATTAACACAGGAATTATTATTTGGAGCGCGGTGTCGACTCATGTAGTGTTCTAGTCGCTTCGCATGCTATAGTAGAACCTGAGTAGAATTAGATTTTCTTTATGCATTTAATTTATGTGTAGTATCTCTGCGTAAATTTAGATTTAATGTACTCAAGTGGTGAATTCGAATGAAATTGATGATAACCCGGTGTTGTGTGTGTGCGGTCGCTAAACGTGTGTTGCTCGAGTCGGGAGGAAGGTTTATCTTTCTCGTGGGCTAAGAACTTGCCCCAAGCGACTCTTGAAGCATGGGTGAGAGCTACTTGTTGAGTCAAGCATGATGTAGGCCACCATTTGGCTAGTTTGAGCTTTGCTATTCCATGCCCCTTTCGTTCACCTTTGCAAGCCAAATTTGTGCCTACCATTTTTATGTTCAGCTCCTCCTCATCCACCAAAGCCTGAAGCCTATCCTACGCCCGCAACCAAAAAAATGTTTTAACTGTGCTCATAATTTCCAACTTGTGTGGTGTGTGGTATCATTGTGTTTTGAAGAGAAAATAATGTCTATCCGCTGATTTTGAACCAACTGGAGGTTGCTTGAAAGAAGAAAAATATATAAAAGAAAAAAAAAAGAAGAGTATCCTGAAAATAATCCTCCCAAGCTAAAGAGAAAAATCTGTTGGTATTTGTAAAGTAGGCTGTGTGCACACCTGGTTTTCATGATAAGTCTGGGGGTGTGTCACACGAGCATAGTTGTTTGGTTTTGTAAGGTGCAGTGTGCCGTTGGCTCATTTGGGTTGCGTAGCCGTCATGTTTATCTTTGCATATCATTCCGTAACCTAAGCCCCGTTTTAATCCTATAAGTCCTACTGATTTGACTTGCGAGTTTGCTAGCGCCGTGGAGAGAGTGTGACCGGGCAAGCGTATGGTTCACGAAGTTGATGGATTTCAGCGGAGTTATTCCTAAGCCCCGATCTTTTGCAACACCCGCCTCAGCGTCTCGTCACTTTCATACCGGGCATGATCGTCAAATTCTTCATAATTCACCCACTGAGTACAATTAAATCTTTGATTACGCTTTAGTACTTACGTAAATTAGTTAGCATAGCTAGAATCTTCTTCTACTAGAATTCCTACTCGCATGCGTATGTTACTTCGCACTGTACTCCCCTGCGTAATTCGCTATTTTAATTATCTTTTTCAACTTCCGCCGGATTCGTTTGCTCGGGACGCGCAAACAGTTAAGTCTGGGGGTGTGATGAGTCCTGATTATATACACCTTCATGGACTCATCCGGGCCATTATTTAGTCAATATCACGCACTTTAGCCTTATTATAGTTTATAATTGATAACCCATGCTAGGTGCACATTTTGGCCCACTTTGGTGTGTTTTCGTGTTTATTTCCTTTCATAGTACTCATATGTTGTTAAGTGCCACTTTCGGTGGCTAGATCTGTGTTTGTGCTGGAATAGGAGGCGTGCAAGTGTTTCCGGTGCAATTCTGCACAGGAACACTGCGCACGATCACTTGTTCTAGTGCGCACGACCACCGGTCGTGCGCCACTGATCGTGCGCACTTAACCCCTTTTTACGAGTTCTGTCTGGTGCAGTGCGCACGACCATCAACTCCAGTGCGCACGACCACCGGTCGTGCGCCACTGTCCGTGCGCACTTAATAGTAATTTTTTGAGTTCTATCTCACCTATTGCGCACGACCACCGACGCTAGTGCGCACGATCAACGGTCGTGCGCCACTGGTCGTGCGAACATTTTATTTTATAATTTCATCTCTTGCAGGTTCTGTCCAGGCAGTGCGCACGTTCGCAGGATTCCAGTGCGCACGACCACTGGTCGTGCGCCAATGATCGTGCGCAGTGTTTAATCCAGCGCCTATTTAAGCGCCTGTTGCGATTTTAGGGCGGATTATTCATTCCGGGAGCGGGATTTCTGTTCCGTACGCCGCCGACCGCCCCCTTGGATCGCCCCTACTTCATCTCCTACGCAAGGGGAAGCTTCCTCGGTCCATTCCTAGACATCCTCCATCGTCCGTGAGTGTTCTCCATCATCCGCAAGCCTCCAAGCAATCATTTTCGCTTTCCGCCCGGTGAGAAGAAGAAGAGACCTTGAGTCGAAGACGACGGAGCACGTAGGGAGATTGTGACAGCCCTCTACGCCGGAAGCATCGTCCGCCCGAGTCCGGAGGTAGCCCGACAACCTACCATTCCGGCCGTGAACGGCCGCTAGTCTTCACCACCGGTTATCTCCTTCCTCTTTCCTTGATTGTACCCCTTTGAATCTTTTACTAAATGAATATTGTGATATTTACTTGATGAGAATGAATGTTTCTGTGTTCTTATTCATGGGTTGGTTGTGATTCACCACGTTCGAGCGCACTCACTCACACACGCACGCAAGGTGTTTGCTCCGTGTTGGCAAGAGCTAACGACGGTTGTGAAGAGGTGTTTGCGACCCTCACTCTCTCGCGCCTGAGTCCACTTCATTCGCCTCACGAAGCACGGCATCGCGGCCGTTGCATCCACCTCACGTTGCGAAGCGGTGTTCTCGACCCGCATCTCTTTTATTGTTGTTAAAATTAGGAAAACCAACCAAAAACCCCTCTTTGTGTTTGTGAAACGCTTGTGTAACAATATTCACTGCGCGATTCGATCACCCATCCTGCATTCCTCAAGAGACCGACATCCGGGGAATTTATTCTCCACAATTATTACTTGACAGCGACCGGTGCACTTGCCGACGCGCATCACTCCTCCCGAACAAGGACAGAGCTTATTGCATCTGGACCCACTCCCAAGTATAAGAATAATGTTTCCCCTTCGCGAGGGCTTTGGAGAAGAGGGGTTGAGGTTAACAGCTTTTTCAACTGTTCGAAAGCACTATCGCACTCTTCATTCCATTCAAACTTAGATCCTCCCCTGAGAGTTTTGAAGAATGGAGCGCTCTTATCTCCTGACTTGGAAATGAACCGGCTTAGTCCTGCCAACTTCCCCCCAAGTTGCTGCACCTCTTTATGATTACGAGGAGGGGTCATATCTAGGATGGCCTTTACTTTATCTGGATTTGGCGCGAGGGCATCAGGGGTGAGAAGATGTCCAAGAAATTTCCCTTTGTTTGCCCCGAACACACATTTCAGTGGATTTAGTTTTAATTTGAACCTCCGTAGAGTACCGAACGTCTCTACGAGGTCATTCAGATGGATTAAAAAAGTTTTACTTTTTAGAAGAAGATCATCAACGTATACTTCAAGATTTCTTCCTTTCTGCTTTTTGAAAACCGTGTCCATCATTCTTTGATATGTCGCACCCGCATTTTTGAGCCCGAAAGGCATGACAAGATAACAATAACACCCGCCGTTGGTAATGAAGGACGTATGAGGGATATCGGGTTTATGCATCTTAATCTGGTGGTAACCAGAAAATGCATCTAGAAAGCTCATGAAATTATATCCCACCGCGGAATCTACT
Organism: Dactylorhiza incarnata; assembly: GCA_033032865.1. Classification (NCBI taxonomy): domain Eukaryota; kingdom Viridiplantae; phylum Streptophyta; class Magnoliopsida; order Asparagales; family Orchidaceae; genus Dactylorhiza; species Dactylorhiza incarnata. Next base: position 60,297 of record JAWHQI010000544.1, read on the forward strand.
AGAGCATCTATCTGAGGCAAGGGATAACAATCTTTGGGGCATGCTTTATTGAGCTTTGTAAAATCTACACACATGCGCCATTTTCCCCCAGATTTTTTCACCATTACCACATTTGACATCCAAGTGGGGTATTGGATTTCAGAAATGAAATTGGCTTTAAGAAGCTTTGCAACTTCCTCTTTGATGGGTACCGCCAGCTTGGTTGCTACATCCCTCTTCTTTTGTTGGATCGGCTTGAATTCAGGGGAGATGTTGAGGTGATGGCACGCAACATCTTGATCTACTCCAGGCATATCTTCCGCCGACCAGGCGAAGATGTCTAGATTCTCCAACAGGCAGGAGATTAACTGAACCTTCTCTTCTTCTGATAGCTCGGCGTTGATGATCAGCTTCTTCCCTTCTCCTTCAGCAATGGGGATCTCTTGGGTCTCCTGGGCAGGTTCCAGATAAGTCCCTTTCCGTTCTGCGCCTTCCTCGGCCTCCTCAGGGAGTTTGGATACCTCATGGATGTCATCATGAACCTTGGGAAGTGGCGCCTCGGTGATCACATTAACTGTTTTCACATAACATTCACGAGCAACATTTGGATCACTTCGGACCCGATATTGACGCCCCTCGGCAGCGAATTTTAAGGCCAAATGAAAAGTGGATACTATCGCTTTGTAAGCATTCAGGATTGGTCTTCCGAAGATTGCACAGTAGCTGCTCTGGGCTTCCACTACTACGAAGTTTATCAGCTTCGTTATGCCTCCCAGCGACACCAAAAGCTTCACGCAGCCCTCCACTTCTTTCTTTTCTCCTGAGAAGCCATAGAGGGGCCCTTCTGTGGAGAGCAAAGACTTTCCAGTCTTAAGGGCTTCAAATGTTTGGCAGAAAATGAGATTAACCGAGCTACCAGTATCAATCAGAATTTTATGTACGGTGTAGTTCTCGATGACTGCCTTTATCACTACTGCATCATCGAAAGGATTTGCATTTGGGGGAAGATCTTCTTGGCTGAAAGTGACGACCGACCTTTCTGGAGCAGAAGTGGAGGCGTCTGCTACTTCCTGCTTGGAGACTCTCCCGATGCTGGATTTCCGAGAGGATTCTGGTCCTGCTCCTCCATGGATACAATAGATGTTGCCTAGGGGGCCAACGTCATTTACTTATATACATTCGGTGGCGGGATGTATATCCCCATAGCGACCTGCCTCTTCTACGTCAGCACACTCCCAGGTCACTTCGACCGCTTCCTTCTTCTTCTCGGTTCGTGGTTCAACCGGGGTTTCTTGCCTGATCAACCCTCGGAGCTTCCCTTCTTTCAGGAGTTTTTCTATCAACCACCAGAGGGCCCGGCAATCCTCAGTCTGGTGCCCTTCCTCTTTGTGATACTCACAATAGAAGTTCGGATTTTGATTGCGAACTTCCGATTTCAAAGGTGGAGGTCTCTTGAAGTCAGGCCTTTTTTGGAGAATCTGAACAACCTCGTTCATGCTGACGGTAAGAGGGGTGAATGATTCCTGTGATTCATCATTTCGGATGGACGGAATAGTTGGGGATGGTTGTGCGATATATTGCGGCAGATATACCGGCATTACTTGTGGAGCCCCAAGGGGTTGAGCGGGTGTGATGGCCAACGGCGGTTTCTGATCTTGAAACCGTTGATGGCCAAAGAATGGTTGCTTAGTCTTAAGATTTCTTCCCCTCTGAGCCCGAGGTTCGAAGTCAGGCTGGGATGAGTGATTGTAACGTGGCTGACGGGTTGATGCCGAATTAAACTGATCATTGTCACTGAGCAACTTGGCAACATAACCAGGATTAGTCTTTTCACCTCTGATAAACTTATTAGCAAGACTAATCATCTCTTGATAGGTCTTTGGTTCCCTGATTTGAGCTTCAAATTTCAATGGCCCCTCCCTAAGGCCGTGCATTAGAGCGACCCTGTATAATTCCGGATCGACGTTCTGTACCTCCATTATCTCCCTTTGGAAATGGTCGACGAAACGGGCCCACTTTTCGTTTTCTTGCTGCTGAATCTCAAATAGGGCTGCCGGACCATTCTTCCTCTTTTAACAGGTAGAGAAACGAAGCAGGAATTCTCCACGCAATTCCGCAAAACATCTGATGGATCGAGGATGCAATCCGTAAAACCATTCTCGGGCTTGTCCATCAAAGGACGTTACCAGGAGCTTACACTTAGTTGCGTCGGTGATGGTCCTCAGAGCAACAGCCGATTCAAATGCTTGGAGATGAATTGCCGGATCGGACTCCCCATTATATGTTGACAGGCGTGGTTCTCGAAAGTTATTTGGGGCTGGCTCTCCTCGGATCTCGTCCGTGAAGGGAGAACTTTCCTCGGTATCTTCATACAGAGGGAAAGCAGAGTGACGAGCTACCTCAGCTGCGGTCATTTGTGGACAAGCCGCCTGATAGGAGCAGACAGGGACTCCAGCCGGATAGGATTGGTAGGCGGCGACCTCAGTCGGGTAGGATTGGCAGGCAGCGACCTCAGGCGGGTAGGATTGGTGAGCAACCTGAGAAGCCGCCCCTTGGAATTCGAGGACTCGAGCCGGCATACAGCGCGCGACCTCTTGATAGAAGTTCGGTCGAGCCGCAGAACCTTCTAGTGGTGGCTGGGAATGAGCGACTTGTGGTAGTGGAAATGGCGGCGGAGGAGGTAGAACAGGAGTTACTGCACGGTTAACCGCGGCCTGCTGGGGGGCTAGCCGCTCGGTTAACAGAGTTAAAGCTTGACTGATCGCGTCCAGACGCTGATCAGTTGCTTTCTGGGCCTGGTCAGCGTCTCTCTTTGTTTGCTCCAGAGCCTCCCATAAAGAATCGTCGCTGTGGTCGGAGCGGTCTCTTGGAAGGAACTTGCGGTCTGACATTCTGAACCAAAGATTTCACTGACAGTCCGTGATCTGAAGGTCGCGTGTTTCTGTTCGATTCAAAAGTACGCCTCCGAAGGAAATCGAGGGTTGCGAATTATCAGTTACTATTTGGTTAGAGAATTCGGACCGCTAGCAGCGGTCGAGGCCGGACTTCGCCCGCCGCGGCAATTGCCACTCCTGCGACGGGCTTTCCTTTGATTAAAATGAGGCGGTTACAGCGGTTATAAATGTAGGAAAAGAGAAGCCGGCCGGTCAGACAGTCCGCAAGACGGGAAACTCGAGACCGCAGCTCAAACAAGCGAGCTCCTGGATTCGAGTGTGCATGTCTTGTGAATAGTGCCGCCCCCTATTTATAGGCTCGGGGGCCTGCCCGAATGGGCAGGGATAGAATAACCACCTGCCCGGGTACAGGAGAAATGGGCAGGCGGTGACGGGATTCACAAAGAAGAAAAAGAAAGAAGCCGCGCGGCTTGGCGGCTTGCCCTCCCGACCCGTCTGACCTGAGGCTGAAGATACCGTAACCAAGTCAATGATACGGATCGAGCGGTCTCTGGCTTGAGACCGCGGTCCGCCTTCTGGACATGGCTTGGCTGACCTTCATGATGCGACCTGGATGGTCTCCGATCTGAGACCGCGGCTTGTTCCCCGGGATTGAACCTTGAATTTCTATGTCTCAACCTGGATGGTCTCCTACCTGAGACCGCGGATAGCCTTATTGCCTTGGCTCTTGACTACCTTCAATCTTGGGGGCGGTTCAAAATGACATCAGACCGCCCGGCCTGCTTTACCCTGAACTGAGAGCCACTGATCCTGGAAACCAGCGGCCTGACCCAGCAGTTCGCCCAATCCGAGAATGATCCGACCCGAGAAGCGGTTTTCCGGGTAAACACCTGAGGCATTCAATAAAACAAAGAACGCCCCAGCAAGGAAATTACAAGTGGCAGTAAACAAGCAGAAAAGTAAATAAGGCATAAGGGGTACCAACCCAAGCCAGATTTACCGAAAGAGAAGCTCCAAACAAAGAACTAAACAAAGCACCAAGTGCACCAAATACCATAAAGTAGAACAAGCAAAGTTCATTTATCTTGCTAAATTTATTTAAAGAGACTGATCAGCTCAAATTAAACGGGAGCGGTTACTTACCTCCGCCACCCAAAGCCCAAAACCGGGTGGGGGTGTCTCTAGACCCAACCACCCAAACACTCCCCACGGGACCAAAGGCCAAGCCTGTGGTTCACCTCTAAAATGGCCACCTTGCAAGGCTACAACAAATCCCCACTGTCCCCAAAACACGACTATCGTGCAAGACTAAAGACAATCGTTCTAATTAATTAATTTCTTTAATTACGGCACGGGACGAAGCCCGGGAAAACAATCACCGGGATACCCTAAAGATAGGGTCACAAATGGAGTAAACACTGCATAAGACGATTCATAAGAGAGGACATAAGTTATCTAACCACAACGGGTACGAGATTTCAAAGAGGAGAAGTAATCGGAGGCATAACTCAAGTACTAAGAAGTAGAGGGCATTTCTCGGGAACCCAAGGGCAATATACAAGGTGTTTCTAGAGAAGTCAAGGACAGAGAACAAGAGGTTCTAAAGAGATCCAAGGGCATGGAAAAACATTTCTCGAGAAATCCCCAGCAGGGACTACGATTTCTCTAGAAATTAGGAGGTAGGGATCAAGGATTTCTCGAGAGATTAAAACCAGGGAAAGGGATTTCTCGAGAAATTGAAAACAGTGACAGGGGTTTCTCGAGAGTTCAGAAGCAGGGACCAAAAGCTTCTCGAGATAGTGAAGGCTGAACAAGATTCATTCGAGAAACAAGCCAAGACACAGCAAGAACACAAACCATAGAAAATAGTGCTTAAAAAAACAACTAGAAGGAGGGGAATAGCCACTTGCCATAAACCTTGCTAAACTCGAAGACCTCCGCTCCAAAAGCTATGGATCGGCCAAGAACTCACCCGAGCACAAAACCCTGTAACTTTTCGGATCAAAAATAGGAATTAGGTCACTACCATAACTCCAAAAATTCCATGAAACGGGAAAAGCTTACCACTAGAATGAAGATCCCGCCGAGAGCTTTCCAAATCTACTCTCCAAACACAATTCCGACTACTACAACCCTCGAATCACCTGCCGGAAGCTCCACGACACTCCGCTCTCGCCTCTCTCCCTCAGGGGCTGGTTTGGTTTGACAAAGGAAGAAGATGAAAAGAAGATAAAACCTCAACTTAATATATATATTAAGCCTCCAGGAGTTTGTCGAACTAAGCCTCAAATTCGTCGAACGCAACTTCAGCGGGTTCGTCGAACACGGGGCTCAGCGGGTTCGGCGAACGTAGGGATCATACCAGTTCGTCGAACGCAGGGCTCATCCCAGTTCATCAAATTCATGGATCATCCCAGTTCGTCGAATGCAGGGCTCATCCTAGTTCATCAAATGCAGGGCTCATCCCAATTCATCGAACGCAGGGCTCATCCCAGTTCATCGAACACAGGGCTCATCCCAGTTCATCGAACGTAGAGCTCATTCTAGTTCGTCGAATGCAGGGCTCATCCCAGTTCGTCAAACGCAGGGCTCATCCAAGTTCGTCGAAAGCAGGGCTCATCCCAATTCGTCGAACACAGCCTGAGAATTTCATGCAAAGATTAATTGCAATATTTACATAAAAATTCTCCCATAACTCGAACCGATGTGAAATCTCACACGCTATATCTAAATTACACACTTTAACTAGGCTAAGGCCCAAAACTAAACTTGACGAGCTGACGTAACGCCCAAACGCCAAAATTACGACACAGCGGCCTCGTAAATAATTAATGAAAATCAGGGGCGTTACAAAGGCCATTGAGGACTCACTCAATGGGAGGAGTCAAAAGCTCAAAGACATCACTGAAAACCTTTCCATGAGGTTTAATCATCTAGGACTAAGGGCAGAACCCTCCACTAGCACAGAATCATCTAGGAAGCCTGCCTGGAAAAATCCAGTGGCTTTTGTTAGACCCAGTGATCATCTACCCAGTGAAAAGAATCCTCCATCTAAGAGTAAGGATCACAATCATTCAGATAGAGTAGGTAAAACTAATAAGGTGAAACCCTTAGGTAAGAACAACATAGGAAAACAAAATAGCAAAGAACAGCAGGGTAAAGTAAAACCTAGGATAATAAGACACTCTGCTGACTTATTATATATTGATACATTCTATAGTCATTTCAAACATCAAAATAATAGGTTTGGGAGATCCATTCCTTATCATCCCAAAGGGTATCATGAAAGACCCTTCTATTCTTTCATTGAACCCTATAATGGTAAAAGCAAAGGGCCCAAGGTAACCTAGGTCCCTTTTAATGTTTGAGTTACCTGTGCAGGTGTAGGTAGGGTCCCACTTAGAAAAATTGAGTGGGAAGAATGATGTAGGTCATGAATAAGGAACAAGAGTCATTCAAGGGAGTAATTTCTATCTTGAATCCTCTTTATCATTTATAACATCATATTATGATCTATTTTCAATAAATAAAATTGCTGGGAAAAATAACAAGAATCTTCTAAAAGAAATAGATATTTTTATTAAGAGATGAGTCGAATAGAAGTCGACGTACCATTGTCTTCTACTTGACGCCAACGTCGAGAAGCACACAGAGCAGACAATTTGAATAGAATTTGACGCAGCATCAAGTTCTTAACGACGCATATGTCGACTTAATAATTGCTGATTAAATTCGAAGTCACGTTGATTGGAATTCGACGTAACGTCGATAGGACTACGTCACCTTAGGGTCTCAGAATAATCTCGAAGCTACATTGAGTACTTGTCGACGCAATGTCGATATATCAATGCGCGCAGAGTTGCTTCTAGAAGCAATCTCAACACAGCTTTGCACGCCAAATAATAAGTATTATCGACGGTACGTCGACATAAACCCTAAGTAGCGGCGATTCATCTGCTTTTAAGCAATTACTGCGTCGAAACATTTACGCTTTCAAATTCTCTTGCTCTCTTGCTCTCCTGCTCTTCTGTGTCCTTCTCTCTTGTTTTCTTCTTACTTGCATGTACATTAACTCAAATGGCTCCACCAAAGGTGAACTCAGGATTTGATGTCGACATTGACTCCTTCAACGCGGCCGCAGAAAGTTTCAAGGCCATCCTTGGCCTATTTGATTCTGCTGTATTAACAAAGCTCATCTCCACACGATGTATGAAATTAGACATAGAACTTACAGAATTCAAGGATAATGTTTCAGTGACAGATGATGGTGCTCTCCACGGGACAGTATCTGGTCAAGACATCAGTGTGTCTAAAGAAATTCTCTCCCAAACATTTTATATACCCACAGGGAATGACTCAGATGAACTAACAGTAGAAGAAGTAAAGAATGTACTAGAAATAATGCAGTTCAGGAAGGAGAAGCCAATTAACCTCAAAAAGGTTGACCTGGCAGAGGAATACAGATTCTTAGCTGACATTGTAGGAAAAGTGATGCTCTGCAAGGTGTCTTCTCATGATGCAATACCTAAGCAGCAGCAGCTGCAAGTAATGGGAATTCTGGTACTTAAGAAGAAGGTGAACTGGGGAAGACTGCTCCTCAAGATGATTGGGCACAAGTATGCCCATAAAGAAAATGCCTATATGAGAATAATGAGTCAAGTGCTCCTCAAACATTATCCAAACATCTGCAAGTCCAAAAGAGTGCCCATTCCTCCTGGTAAAAGAATAAATATAGGAATATTCTCAAAATGGACTAGGCAAATAGTGAAATCTGGTCAAGCTCCATCATCTTCTCCTCCTCTAGAGTAAAATAAGGAGATTCCAAATCCCCCAAGCGATGATCCCTTCCCAATGGACACTGTTCTAGAGCCTCGTCAAGAAGATACACCATCCTCACTTCAATAACAACAACAACTCCAACAAACACTGCAACAACAACAGCAGATCCCTTCCACTTCTCCACCTGAACCATCTCCTTTACAAACCCATCTACTTCCATCCATACCACCTCCACCTCCAATTCATTTCTCACCTAATGTTTACCATCCTCTCTCTCCCATTCAAGAAGACTTCCCTTCATCACCTCCAGCTCCAGCTCATCCTCCCTTTGACATTGAGCAAATCATCTCCAAAGCAGTGGCCAATGCCTCTTGAACTTTTGCAAATCAAGTGGCCTCTTAGGCTAGGAAATTTGATAAGAAATACTCACAAATAGAGGGTGAGTTATTAAGGTTTCACAAAAAATATTAGATCCTTAAAGAGTTTATATCTTCCTCCATGGTCATAAAGGAATTCTTAACCTCCCTGGCCGGTAAAGTTAAGAAGGGGAGAACATTTTGGAGGAAGAAAGACCTGTTATAGAGTTGGGTGGACAAAATTAAGGTGATGCCAATGAAGCTCCTGACAGAACTACTATAATCCAACAAGCACAGATCCAGGGGGAGCCTGAAGATTAGGGGGAGCTTGCTCAAGAAATGTTGAATGAGAAAGTAGATGCAGCAGTTCAGGGGGAGATCCTAGACATTCAGGGGGAGTCTGCTCTAAGCATTAAAATGAATCTGGAAGCTGAAATGACAGTTGTAGGAACATCAGCTGATTAGGAAAAACTTCAGATTGAAACAGAGCTAGATCAAGTAGTCAAGATTGCTCAGGAAGTTGCCCAGGAAATTGAACAAATTGCACACACTCATGGGGAGTTTTTCAAAGAAGATAATGCTGAAGAAGCAGATGATGATAAGCCTCTTCAAGTGGCATAAAGAAAAATTCCAATGGTCTTCTCCAGGAAAAGAAAAACCCCTGAGAAGGAGTTCCAAACTTCAGTCATCAGATGTGTTTTGCGAGTTTTGAGAGTACTCGCATACAACTTTCTCCAAGACCCCCCCCCCCCCCCCCCCCCCTTCTAATGTCTATAAATAGGGGGTAGGGTATTAAAATGGTGCGCTTTTGGAGATTGACTCTTATTCAGCGAGAAACAATGTGCGAGTTTTAGTGCAACTCTTCTTCGCAAATTAAATGGCACCAGGAGTAGATGATGCTAAAGTTCGCCGCCTGAGTTACGCGCAGACCTTTGTTTACACCAAGTTCAAGAAATCGATAACTCGCCAAGATGAGTTGGAGAGATTCATTCATAGGTTTATCCCAGAGGGCTCAAGGTGAGGTTGGACGGGAAGGACGAGCGAGTAAAAATAGTGCATAATGACCAACTCGCATTCCCCCCTCGGCCACTTCGAAGTGGGGTTGTGACTTCCTCTGTGGCTGGAGTTTTGCCAGATCCTCCGCTACTACGGACTAGTGCCCATGCAGATTAATACCAATGGCATAGCGAGCATCGTTTGGTATTTATGCTTCCTGCGCGCGGAGAAGATCTCGCTATATATGTTAAATTTTTTGATTTGAATCGTTTAGGAGTAAGTAGGAGTTGCATCAACTGAGTTATAGCTAAACAACCACAATGCCACACAGCAACACAATAGTCATTATTGAATCACAAAACTTCATTACATTTCGAGACATACATGGCGAGACATGATTCATAAGAATCACGAAGGAGAGAAGAACAAGACACACCAAAAACACAAATTTTGCGACCTGACAAAGCAGAGACAGCACAGACCGCTTAACTCCAGAGACCGCCCGGCTTGTCCTGAGACCGCACGAATAGAATACAGGAAAGATGACCTGCACTGAAAGAACGCCACCTCAGACCACACGAACTGGAGCTTATTGAACTGAACAGAGAACAGAAGCTGTCGCCAAACCGCAACTCAGATCGCCTAACCACAGAAGGTCGCCTGATCGCTGAGCTCACTGCAAACAGCAGAAGAACAACATAAACCAGTCCGCAGACAAGCCGTTGCCGAACTGTTTATTCAAGCCACTGGGAAATCACCAAGGAAGGAGACCGCAACCTGCTAACCGCAAACCTGCGAACACAACAAACAGTCAACTCGCTAGAATTCTCTAGAGCGGGGGTTAATAGAGATTAAAAATACTTTGTGCAATTATATATATGTAATAATCACAGATTTAAGCTTCCCACACACCAACAAGAATTAAGCAAGTAAAGAAGAAAAAATAAAAAGAAGAAAATCACAGCACAACACAAGGAAATATAGTGGTTCCCCAAACTTTGGGTAGTCCACTCTTCTACCCCCTTTGGTAGGAATTCACTAACTTGCACTGAGTCTTTTGATAAGGAGACTCTTAGAACCAGACTGAGTCTTTTGATAAGGAGACTCTTAAAACCACTACAATTGAATTTTTTGAAGAGAGATTCTCAAAACTCTTTTACACAGTTTGAAAATGAAATAAGGATAAGAAGAGGTAGAACAAGTAGAAGAACAGAGATCAATATATGTAAGAAGGAATCTTCTTCCTAGCAAGAAGATTAGAAGCACAAGTATAGTGAATAAGATCTCTCTTCTATAGTGAGAAGGAGATTGTTAGCTTTTCTCTCTTTTGTGAGAGCTTTCAGAATTTGCAGCAGAATGGCTTGAGAAGATGAAGGCTTTTTATTTGCTACAGCACACTAACTCTTTTCTCAATTTTCTCACCATTCACTTGGGGAGCTCTTCCTCTTTTTCAAATGTATGTGGTGGATCACTTCTTGTCATTCTCTGCCGACCTCCTCCTTATTTATAGCTCTGTTTAAAATATATTGCTAAAGGAGAATAATCAATTTAGTAGACAGAGAATTAGAAAGAGATAATAGTTTCCATAATCAATATTTCTGTAGAAGGAAAAGAATTCATTCTGATTTCAAATAATATCCATAATAATCTTAATCAAATTAGCCAAGAATCAAATAAAAGGAAAGGCTGATTCAGAATGGCTATAAAAGAATAATATCATTCCGTAAAAATCAGATCTACGGAAAGAAGGAAAGAGATCTGGCGTGTTTTTGAATTACTTATAGAAATCAACGTAGGTCGATTACTATTCGACGTAAATGTCGATCTCATCCTGGCTGGACGTTGAGAGGAGAATAAGGAAGGTGCGTCGACAAAGATGCGTCGACTTTATCAAATGCGTCGACTAGAAGTTAGAGGTACGTCGACTATGATTACGTCAAATTTTTCTAAGAGTTACTTCGACTCATTCTGAGAGAAACGTCGACTATATTTTGACGTTGCGTCGAATACTATTCGACGCATATTTACTTAGCCTAATTTTTTATACTTAGAATTTATATTCTTCTTAATTCTAGGGGTTAAGATAAATCATTTCCCCAACAATCTCCCCCTATTTGTCTTAACCCTATATAGAGAGAAATTGTATCAGCTTTTAATCAACAAAGCAAAGCATTTATATAGAGAAGAAATATGCTAAGCAATCAGAAGAAATCATATAACAAGTAATTGTCTTTCACAATATTTAAACTAGAAACTTCTTATTATACATGAAATTGACAAAAGCATAATAGAGTTTTCTAGATAAATTTTCAATAGCATCAAAAATATAGCCTTTGGCTCTATCAGGATGCTCTTGGACATTTCTGATGATTGTGTGCAGTTTCTCCAGGACTTTGTCAGCATCTGGGAGAGTATCATTTATAGAATAACCCTTGCTGATGATAATTGCTGCCTTTTCATCAATCATCTCAATTGTAATGTTTTGAGGTTTCTTTTAAGTAGGCTTGGGCTCAGGTGGTCCTTTGTTGTCAACCTTTGGCCTATATTTTCTCTTCTCTGATTGCTGTTTCTCAGGGGTCTCACTCATTTTTCCATTCCCTTTCCAGGGTGAGTCATGCCATTTGTCTAATCTTGCAGGTCTTTTGGGCTTCTTATAGGGAATGTAAATATCTTCTGCACACCCTACACCCCTCTTGTGTTTTTGTCTTTTTTCTAGGATGAGCCCTGCCTGAGGATTTTTCTTTTGATAAGCTTCAACATCAAACAATTTCTTTGGAAGTTTGATGGAAGATTCTGCAAGAATCTGTTCTTTAGTCATCCCCTTCTTGATCTTTTCCAACCAGACATTCCTCTTATCTTCTACTTCTTTCATAGCTGCTTCATATTCATACAGCTCTCTTTCTCTTATTTCTTCATGCATCTTTTCCATGTCAGGATCATGGTACTCCTTTACAGGACTGTTAGGAGTGATATTAGGCATTTTTTCAAACCTCTTTATCTCCTCAACGGCCTTTCTATATTTCTTTTCCTTTGCATATTCTTTTCTTTCTTCTTTGGAAAATTTTTGCCAATGAGGGATGGCTTCACTTCTTCTTTTCATTTGTTCTCTTGGTTTTTCCTTAGATAGCTTTTGTGGAGGTAAAGGTAGTAGAGGAGGTAGAGATGGAGGTTGAAGTGGTGGAAGAGGCAGAGGTGGAGATGTAGTTTTCTCTTTAGAAGGTGAAGGTGGAGAAGGGACTTTTGTAGGAGAGGGAACATCAGGCAAAATGTCCTCTGGAGGAATATCCTCAAGTAAGGGCGTCTTGAGTTTGATATAGCTGGCAGAGAAGCCAGGATAATGATGCTGATATTCTTCCACACACAAGGGTGCCTCAATCCAGATTTGCCCTTTTAGGTCATCAGAAAAAGCTGTTTCAACATCCCCCTGGACTTCTATATTCTGTACTGCAACAATATCCCCCTGAACATATGGGGCATCTATTCTGAATGCTGAATCCACAGCATGATCTCCTTCTGTATGATAGGAGGAGGATTCACCAAGGTGTTTGTTGAAGGTGTACTCAGAATGATTGGAGAAGATTTGAGCCTATGGTAAAAGAAAAAAAATGCAGTTGATTTAATACTTAAGGATAGTATTTAGAGATTGGAGAAGAGTTAGCCCTGAGCTTTAAGAAAAACTTGGATAGGGGGGTTTCTGGAGCAACTCTCCCCCTAGTTTATATCCTTCAAAAAGGATGTAAACCCTTTTGGCGACAGAGGTTGTTCTTGAAGAAGAACATGAAGCTAAGGAAGAGAGGCAGAGAGGTTGGCCAATTTGGCTTCACAGGTGGTGAGCATGTCGGCGCACTCATTGAAGAAGGTGGTCAGACGTGTCTGGAAGTCATTCAGAAGTTGTTCTAGGGCATCGTTTATTGTTTTGAGGAGATCAGATTGAGCAGGGGTTGGCGCCATTGATACAGAGAGAGAGGTAGAAGACGAAGATTTTGGCGGTTTGGGAGAGTATGAGTTATGAAATAAGAAGTCTTATTTAAAGGAGGTGAAACGTCGAAAAGGAAACAGAAATCAAGGTATATTAGTTAACCAATCGTCAAAACAAGAAGGGAATATTTGTTTCCTGTTTTATTATGATGTCGACGTTACGTCGAATTGGAGTCGACGCATGGTCAATGTGTCGGAGCATCTGTGACGTTGGTCATTGATGTCGACGTATGCGTCAATATGGAGTCGACGCTCCGTCGAAACATTGTCAGCCTAATGTCCTGTCGACGTGGTCGCAGACTTACGTCAATATTAGATCGACGGTGCGTTGATAAGGGATCGACGTATCTTTGTCTTTAAGAAATCAATGCTAGCGTCGAGTTCCTCTCGACGGTGCGTCGATAGGTAATCGACGTATCTGTAAGTACTTGCTTAGTTGTTCTGATCTCTTTTAGATTTCCTAACAATGATGTTTACAAGCTTCCATCAAGCATTCCCAAGGTGTTGATAAAGTAAGTATGCTTAGTTTCATCTAAGGGTTTGGTAAAAATGTCTGCTCTTTGACTATCTATAGGAATATATTCTAAGGTTATCTTACCTTTTTCTACATTGTCTCTAAGAAAGTGATGTCTGATCTCTATATGTTTGGTTCTACTATGAAGAACTGGGTTGGATGCTATGGATATGGCACTAGAGCTATCACAATAAATTTTAGAGTTATTGACTTCCAATTTATAGTCAAGAAGCTGATTTTGCAACCAGAGGATTTGTGAACAACAGCTCCCAGCAGCTATATATTCAGCTTCAGCTATTGAGGTTAAGACTAAAGTTTGTTTCTTACTGAACCATGATATTAATCTGTCACCTAGGAATTGGCAAGTACCAGATGTGCTTTTTCTATCAACCCTACAACCAACATAGTCTGCATCTGAGAATCCTATTAATTCAAAGTTTGTTTCTGCTGAGTACCACAAACCTAGTTCAGGTGTTCCCTTTAGATATCTAAGAATCCTTTTTACAGAGGTGAGATGGGATTCTTTTGGATCAACCTGAAATCTAGCACATATGCAGGTTGCAAACATAATGTCAGGTCTGCTAGCTGTTAGATAGAGAAGGGATCCTATGATTGCCCTATATGTCTTTTGATCTACTGATTTTCCCTTATCATCCTTTTCAATAATGGCATTAGTTGCCATAGGTGTTTTCATTGTAGAGGCTGATTCCATACCAAACTTTTTGATTAATTCTTTAGTGTATTTAGATTGTGAGATAAAGATTCCCTCACTGCTTTGTTTCACTTGTAGCCCTAAGAAATAAGAGAGTTCTCTCATGCTACTCATTTCAAATTTTGATTGCATTAAATTAGCAAATCTTTTACAAAGTTTGGGATGAGTTGAGCTAAAGATGATGTCATCTAAATAGATTTGAACAAGAAGGAGTTGATTTTTATGGGTTCTAGTAAAAAGTGTTTTATCTACTTTTCCTCTTTCAAAAGAATTTTCTAAAAGGAAATTGGAGAGAGTTTCATACCAGGCTCTAGGTGCTTGCTTTAGACCATAAAGTGCTTTGTTAAGTCTATAAACAAAGTTAGGTGAGGAGGGATTGACAAAACCTGGTGGTTGCTCTACATACACCTCTTCTGAAGGTCACCATTCAGAAAAGCACTCTTGACATCCATCTGGTAGACTTTCATCTTCATGAAGGCTGCATAGGCAAGAAAGAGTCTGATTGCTTCCAATCTGGCTACTGGAGCAAAGGTTTGATTGTAGTCTATTCCTTCTTCTTGTCTGTATCCTTGTGCTACAAGTCTTGCCTTGTTCCTGACAATTACTCCAGTGGAATCTAGTTAGTTTCTGTATACCCATTTTGTACCAATAACTGGGTAGTTTCTTGGTCTCTCAACTAAGTTCCACACTTTGTTTCTCTCAAATTGGCTTAGTTCTTCTTGCATGGCTATAATCCAGTGAGGATCACAATTTGCTTCCTCAAACTTCTTTGGTTCAACTTGAGATAAGAAGCATTGGAGCATCATTCCATTTGAGACTTGGTGTCTTGTTCTTACTCCAGTATTGGGGTCTCCAATTACTTGGGATTGTGGATGATTTTTCATGTTGATCCCTGTCCTGCTTGAATTTGTCAGATGCTCTTCTTCCTCATTAACAATGAGATCATTGTCAAACTGTTCTTCCTGAACTATGTTCTCTTGTGGGAGTTGGTTTTGATTGCTCTTGTTCAGACTCCTCACTTGGTTCCTGTAGCTGGTTTTCTTTCCCAGTGTCTTTGTTCTCTAGAGTCAGTTGTTCAAGCTGAGTCTCTATGCTGCTATTTTCCCGTGGAAAAGGATTGGTGGAAGTTTCCTCCCCCTTAAACAACATGTTAGTTTCATCAAATGTAATGTGCATAGATTCTTCAATTCTGAGAGTTCTCCTGTTATAGCATCTATAAGCTTTACTAGATGATGAGTACCCCAGAAATATTCCATCATCAGACTTCTTGTCAAATTTGGCAAGATGATCTTTCTCATTATTTAGGATAAAGCAAGCACATCCAAATATTTTAAATTAGTTAACAATGGGTGTTTTCCCTTCAGAAGCTCATATGGAGTTTTTGACTTAGTTTTGTGTATGAGGCTTCTATTTAGAACATAGTTTGTAGTGTTGACTGCTTCAGCCCAGAAGGTTGTTGGTAATCCTGATTCTGCAAGTAAGGTCCTTCCTGATTCAATTAAAGTTCTATTCTTTCTTTTAGCAACTCCATTTTGTTGAGGAGTTCTAGGGGCTGAAAAACTTTGTTTAATACCTATATCCTCACAGAAACTACTAATTAACTGATTTTCAAATTCAGTCCCATGATTACTCCTGATATTTGAAACATGAGTATTAAACTCAGATTGAATTTGTCTTATGAATCTTGAGAGAATCTTATGGGTTTCTGACTTAGCCCTTAGAAAGAATACCCAGCTGAACCTAGAATAGTCATCTACAATGACTAAGGTATAAGACTTTCCACCCAAGCTTTGAGTAGATATGGGACCAAAGAGATCCATGTGCAGTAAGTAGAGGATCCTAGGGGAGTCATCCTTACCAATTGGTTTGAAGGATGACTTAGTCTGTTTTCCTAGTTGGCGAGGTCTGCATGGAGAGTCCTTAGAGAATCTACCCTTTGGTAGGCCTCTGACTAGGTTATTCTTTGATAATTTACTAATGGTTTTGTGGTTTAGATGACCCAGTCTCCTATGCCATAATTCACTTTTATTAATAATATTGTTGAACAAACAAACTTCTGTGGGTGAGGAGCTAAGGTCTACTATATATACCTTCCCTTTTCTAATTCCATTGAGTACTATGACACCAGTCTTGATATCAATAATATGGCAAAATAGTGTGGTGAATTTTATCTCACACTTACCACTGTCACATATCTGACTTATACTTATCAGATTGTGCTTCAGTCCTTTGACTACTGCCACATTCTTGAAGGTGACATTCCTTTCTTTGAAATCTCCAAAGCCCCTGGTTTGGCCACAGCTAGAATCTCCAAAAGTCACTGGTGGTCCAAGTCTATCCTCAAAATATATTAATAGGTTTTTGTGCCCTTTAATGTGCATGGAGCATCCACTGTCCAAGTACCACACCAGCCTGGAGATGTGATACATCTGCACATAAGATTTTAAACATTAGTTTGGACCCTCCTAAGCTGGGGTCCCTTCTTCCCAACAGTGAAAGGTTTAATGAAAGAATAAGTGGGTTTTTCAGAATATCCTTCCTCCTTTAGGGGTATTGGCTTATCATACCAATTGTCTTTGGTAATGTTGCAGAAATAGTGTTCATAATAAAAGGAAATGGATTGAGAAGACTTTTTGGAAAAGGAGATATTTCTGTTAGATTGGTTGCGTCAATAGGACTTTCAGAAAAATTCTCGATTTAGATGACATGAATTCGACGTATGTTTAAAGTTGCGTCGAGTGAAAGTCGACGCTTCCTTCATTCTGTGGTTACTTTTAGTCGAAGCATATGATAGATTGCGTCGATTGGAAGTCGACGTATTTTGGTGTCTGCGTTGATTAGAAATCGATGCATTATTTGAGTTGCGTTGAGTAGAATTCGACGTACGTCGATAATGATTCAACACAAATTGTTTCTTTTCTGAGGATATTTTCCTAGGATTCCTTCATATATAGTGGGACTATTTTTGTTAAAAACAGTGGTTGTTTGTGATCTTTCTCCTGTCAAATGATTTTCCCTAGTGAAGTGAATAGGATGTCTCCAGACAGATTTGCTGGTTGATTGAGGTTTGGGTTCTAAGTCAGTGTTATATTCTAGTTGTCTAAATCTATCAGTGAGATTGTTAGAAATATTCTTGAGCTTCTGACTTCTGCCATTTAGAGAGTCTTCAAAAGCTTTTGCCTTTGCTAGCTCATTTCTTAGTGCTTGATTTTCAGTATTGATTTTATTTAGTTCTTCCTCTGGGAGTCCTAGACTGAGCTCATAGTTTTTATGTTGTGTATTCATTTGTTTGAGATTGTTTAGTTCATTTCTTAGTTCATTTACCTCTTTCTCAGATTTGACTAGATCTAAACAGAATTCTTTGAAACTATTTTTGAAATCAGTGGAAGAGAAATCTATATCATCAAATATATTTACCAGAGATGTATCTTCAGGATTTTCAGTAGCCATCAAACAGGTTTCCTCTTGCTTAGCCCTTTCCTGATCATCTTCAGATGAGGTACTCCCTTCAGATTCAGAATCACTCCATGATTGAGCAATGAACCCTTTCTCCTTCTTCTTCTTCTTCTTTAGATCTGTTCTTTTCAGATCTTTCTTATTACTGATCTCTTTAGGACATTCAGGTGCAATGTGTCCAAGTTCCCTGCAAGAGTAACATATAATCTCTTTATTAGGAGTTTTGTCATACCTGGTTCTTGAGTCTCTCCTTCTGGATCCTTCTGTTTTGATCCACTTCTTGAACCTTCTGGCCAGTAAACTGATCAGCTCTTCATCATTTGTAGAGGGTTCACCTTCAGTAGCCTTCAAAGCAATGCTCTTTTCTTTTGAGAGTGGAGAAGCCTTTTCTTTCTCTTCTTTCTCAACTCTTGTTTTCAACATCTGTTCATAAGATCTTAATTTACCCAACAGGACATCTGTTGAGATTTCTTTTTGACTTCTGGAGTCTTTAATTGGCCAGATTCTTGAATCCCAAGAGCTAGGGAAGCAAGTTAGCAATTTGTCATTTATCTCAGTGAGAGATATGTCCTTCTCAAGTGTTTTTAGCTCATTTATTATAAGGCTGAATCTGGCATACATGTCAGCAACACTTTCATTTTCTTTCTTCTGGAAGTTTTCATATTGAGAGATGAGTAATGCCTTTTTATCCTTCCTCTCATCAGCACACCCTTCTACCATTTTATTGAGAGCTTCCCATATTTCCTTAGCTGACTCATATTCAGCAATCTTTTGGAAGATTTCATCTGAGAGGGTTGAGACTAAGATATTCATAGCCTTGGCATCACATGATTGGGCTTTCTTTTCTTCATCTGTCCATTCAGCCTTTGGAGCAAGTGTTTGTGTGACCTTTCCACTTGAGTCCTTCTTGAATGGCTTGGGTGGACCTGTCATAATAACATCAAATAATTCTCCATCAATAGAGTTTAGATAAATTTTAATTCTTGTTTTCCAAAGTGCAAACTTTTTAAGGTTGCAAATTGGTGGTCTGGTGGAAGCATAATCTTTGATTTGTGCCATGTGAAAGATAATTTTTATAAATATGTATATATAAAAAGAGGTAGGATCTTTGTGATCAAGGAGTTAACCTCTTTAGATCAACCTCGCTTTGATACCAATTGAAAGTGCACAGTTAACCTCACTAAAATTCTCTAGAGGGGGGGGGGGGGTGGGGGGTGAATAGAGATTAAAAATACTTTGTGCAATTATATATATATATATATATATGTGTAATAATCACAGATTTAAGCTTCCCACACACCAACAAGAATTAAGCAAGTAAAGAAGAAAATAACAAGAAGAAAATCACAGCACAACACAAGGAAATATAGTGGTTCCCCAAACTTTGGGTAGTCCACTCTTCTACCCCCTTTGGTAGGAATTCACTAACTTGCACTGAGTCTTTTGATAAGAAGACTCTTAGAACCAGACTGAGTCTTTTGATAAGGAGAGTTTAGAACCACTACAACTGAATTTTTTGAAGAGAGATTTTAAAAACTCATTTACACAGTTTGAAAATGAAATAAGGATAAGAAGAAGAAGTTGAACAAGTAGAAGAACAGAGATCAATATATGTAAGAAGGAATCTTCTTCCTAGCAAGAAGATTAGAAGCACAAGTATAGTGAATAATGTTGGAGTTACCATTGTGATCTAGAAGTGGTCAAACATGTAATCTCACTGCCAACGCGATATGAGCCTGCAGGGTCGCACATAAGAGCATGTGGAGAAGTTGGTAGATTGACTGTGTTGGTAAATGTTACCAATCACCAAATATAGAATGGGGGAAGTCCAGCAAATGTTGCTGTCTGAATTCGTCGGGTTTACACGGATAGAATTCGTCGGGATTCGTCGGATTGTCCCGTGAACACTCGACGAATTGTAACAGAGATCATTTTCTCGGCAAACGTTGTCGTCTGATCGGATTCGTCGGGATTCATCGGATTGTCCCGTGAACACTCGACGAATTGTTACAGAGATCATTTTCTCGGCAAATGTTGTCGTCTGATCGGATTCGTCGGGATTCGTCGGATTGTCCCGTGAACACTCGACGAATCGTAACAGAAATTTCAATTCTGAAGTGTGGTCTGCGGATAGCGATTATTTTAGGTCTGTTTATACTTCGGCTATAAATAGAACTTAATCTTAAGGGTTCGATATATACGCGAATAGAAGATTCAGCCGACGGAAGAGTTCCGTTCTCGCTCGAACCCTAGCCGACGGAAGCGTTCCGCCGTCTTGTTTGCCTCCGCCGTCTTGTTTGCCTCCGCCGACCTCCTCTCCGGCGATCGTCGTCGGGATTGTTCTTCCTAGAGCGAACCTAGCAGTTCGTGGAAGTACAAGGTGCAGTCGTTCTTCCTTCCTAGTTGCGTGCGACGTGATTTGGTGTTCTCCCGGCTCGTGTGGACTTCTGTAGAGACGTAGACATTATTCTACGTGAGAACTCTCCATCCCGCAAAGGAATCAACTCGTGGAGCATCTAGGTTGGATTTGACCCAATCCCGCAAAGGTAATTTCATACCTAGCATTTTGGTTAACTTCTTGATTCAATGTTCATGGCCGATCCAAGTCTTTTTGGGTTGTTTCTCTCTTCATTTCCGCTGCGCCTACATTTGATGTATGGTTCTAGAAAAACCCAACAAATAAGATCTCTCTTCTATAGTGAGAAGGAGATTGTAAGCTTTTCTCTCTTTTGTGAGAGCTTTCAGAATTTGCAGCAGAATGGCTTGAGAAGATGAAGGCTTTTTCTTTGCTGCAGCACTATATCTCTTTTCTCAATTTTCTCACTCTTGACTTCGGGAGCTCTTCCTCTTTTTCAAATGTATGTGGTGGATCACTTCTTGTCATTCTCTACCGAACTACTCCTTATTTATAGCTCTGTTTAAAATATATTGCTAAAGGAGAATAATCAATTTAGCAGACAGAGAATTAGAAAGAGATAAGAGTTTCCATAATCAATATTTATGTAGAAGGAAAAGAATTCATTCTGATTTCAAATAATATCCATAATAATCTTAATCAAATTAGCCAAGAATCAAATAGAAGGAAAGGATGATTCAGAATGGCTATAAAAGAATAATATCATTCCATAAAAATCAGATCTACAGAAAGAAGGAAAGAGATATGGCGTGTTTTTGAATTACTTATAGATATCGACGTGCGTCGATTACTATTCGACGTAAACGTCGATTTCATCCTGGCTGGACGTCGAGAGGAGAATAAGGAAGGTGCGTCGACAAAGATGCGTCGACTTTATCAAATGCGTCGACTAGAAGTCAGAGGTACGTCGACTATGATTACGTCGAATTCTTCTAAGAGTTACTTCGACTCATTCTGAGAGAAACGTCGACTATATTTCGACGTTGCGTCGAATACTATTCGACGCATATTTACTTAGCCTAATTTTTTATACTTAGAATTTATATTCTTCTTAAATCTAGGGGTTAAGATAAATCATTTCCCCAACACTTAGTCTGCCTAGAGCAAACCAAGAACATCTGGCCGAGTTAGAACAAGTCGCCAAACCAAC
This sequence comes from Dactylorhiza incarnata, assembly GCA_033032865.1. NCBI lineage: Eukaryota > Viridiplantae > Streptophyta > Magnoliopsida > Asparagales > Orchidaceae > Dactylorhiza > Dactylorhiza incarnata. The sequence continues at coordinate 81,527 of JAWHQI010000544.1, forward strand.
CTGCATAATTCGCCCGGTCACAGTGGTTTACTCAAGAACAGACCGCCCGGTTTGAACAAACTGGCCAATCACAGCAGACCGCCAGAGCCAGACCGACAAGAATGAGACTGCCTGAATCAGACCGGCAGAGCACAAGAGCAGAGACCGCGCGGTCTCTGCGGTCACAAAAATTTAGGCCGCCGGCCACCTTCCACTTCACTTCAATAATTTCAACACTCCCCCTTGAAGTGGGAAGTGGAAAATAGCCCGAGTAAACTCCGCAATCGATTAAACGGTCCCTTCGCCAGCGGCTTTGTGAAGATGTCAGCAATAATGTCCACACTCCAAACATGCTCGACCATGAGAGATCCTCCCAACACCTTCTCACGAATGAAATGGTGCTCAATATCAATGTGCTTGGTCCTCGCGTGACAGACTGGATTATTAACCAGCTTGATAGCACTCTCGTTGTCCCCGCGTAGCATAGTGGGAACTCGAACCTCCTCATGAACGTCCACCACCAACCTCCTGAGCCAAATGGCTTCCTGAGCTGCCAAGGTCAAAGCCTTGTACTCCGCTTCTGTGGTAGATATAGACAATGAGTCTTGCTTCTTGCTGCACCAAGAGATAGCTGTGGGGCCCGCCATAAAGACATAACCAGACGTTGATCTCCGATCATCCACGTCTCCCCCGTAATCAGCATCCATGTACCCATGCAACTCCAAGCTTGACCCTCTCCTATATAGGAGACCCAGATCAGAGGTCGACTTCACATACTTCAAAATTCCATTTGCCGCCAGAAGATGAGGCTTCCTCCATGTACCGACTCACCTTGCCAAGTGCATAGGCAATATCAGGCCTTGTGATCGTCAAGTAGATTAAGCTCCAAACCAGAGCTCGGAACACCAACGGTTCAGATAAAACTCTCCCCTCATCCTTCCAAAGTTTATGTTGTTGTTCCAGAGGTATAAAGCTGCTCTTCCCTTCCTCCATGCCGAATCGTTGAATGATTCGCTCTATATATCCAGCATGAGAAATGAGCACTCCGCTCTCCCGCCTCTGCACCTCGAGTCCAAGGAAATGGTGAAGCTTACCCAGATCCTTCATCTCAAATCTGATAGCAAGCTCGGCTCTCAGCCTTGCTACTGCCTCCTTCGAGTTCCCGGTGACAATCATGTCATCCACATACAGCAGAACAATCACCCGAAGCACCCCCTCCTTCTTGACGAACAAGCTAGAATCAGAGTCTGAAGCAAAGAACCCGCAGAATAGAAGATACTTCGTGATCTTCCCATACCACGCCTGAGGCGCTTGCTTCAACCCATACAGGGTTTTCTTCAGTTTGCAGACGTAGTCCGGACAATCATCTGAGATGAAGCCCGGCGGTTGGATCATAAAGATATCCTTGTCAATCTCGCCGTATAAGAAAGCATTCTTAACATCGAGCTGCCAAATCTCTCAATCACAAGATGCCGCCAAAGCAATAACAAATCGAATCGAAGTCATCTTTGCCACTGGACTAAACGTCTCATCATAATCCTCTCCGTACTGCTGTGAGAACCCACGAGCTACAAGGCGAGACTTGTATCGCTCGATCGTACCATCAGCCTTCTTCTTGAGCTTATAGACCCACTTGCATGTCACAGGGGTAATGCCCTTGGGCCTGGGCACTAGAGACCAAGTCTCATTCTTCTTGAGAGCATTTATCTCCTCTTGCATAGCAATATCCCACTGCTTCACGCCTTTGGCCTTCTCAAAGATCGATGGCTCCCACTCATCCAAGGGACCAGCAAAGAAACATGAGACAAAGCTCACCATGTTCCCTCCTATGTATCGATCTGGTGTCTTGATAGTCCTCTTCGACCTCCTAAGAGGTTGCACCTGGCTAACCACCTCCTCAGCTGCTTCTTCTGTGCTAGCTCCTCTTCCAGGTGAACTTGGAGCATCGCTCCCTCTGCTTCCAGAACCTGAAGCCTCCATCTCTGAGCTTGACACAGTTGGAGCTCCTGGTGAAACAGGCAACTCCAATTGAAGATTTCCCGCAACCTTCCCTTTTTCATCAACCCTGCTCTCCACTAGTTCAACTCCTGAACTCCCCTTGTAGGAAGACACCTCATCGAACACCACATCCCGAGATACCAATAATCTCCATATCTCATGATCCATGCATCTCCACCCCTTCTTCCGCTCATCATATCTGACGAAGACTAGCTTCCTTGCTTTCGCATCTAGCTTTGTCCGAAGAGCATTAGGGATATGCACATAACAGGTTGACCCGAACACCCGAAGGTGTGCAACACTTGGCTTCTCCTTGAACATCAGTTCGTGAGGAGTCTTCATGTTGATTGGACTTAGAGACATCCTGTTGATGATGTATGCCGCACAAGACATTCCCTCTGCCCAAAAGGACTTTGGGATACTCTTGGCATGAAGCCAGCATTTGCAGGTTTCCGTCAGATGACGGATCTTCCACTCTGCAATGCCATTTTGCTGTGGAGTATGGACACAAGTGAGCTCTCTCCGGACGCCGTGCTTCCTGCAAAAACTTGAGAACTCACCAGAGGTGAACTCCCCACCATTGTCAATTCTCAATTTTTTCACCCGCAGGCCTAACCGACCTTCCACCAGCTCCTTGAACTCCACGAACTTCGCAAAAGCTTCTGACTTCTATTTTAAAAAATACACCCAGACATATCTGGTATAATTGTCGATCAACACCAACTTATATATGTTGCCTCCAAGGCTTGGGGTGGCAATCGGTCCCATCAAATCACCATGAAGGCACTCCAACGGTGCTTTGCATCTTGTTTGCGATTTATCAAATGGAAGTCGATGACACTTACCAAACTGACATCTTGCAAAAACATGACCGTCTCCATAGGAAGACAAGCTAGGCAAGCCCTTGATAAGGCCCCTTACCGCCATAGCCTTCAATTTGTCCATGCCTACATGTCCCAACCTTTCATGCCAGATAGCCGCGTTATCATTGGTCCTCATCTTGTCAACATAGGTACTTGTCGATAAAATGAACAAGTCCTTTACCCGCTTTCCAACATGAATTACATCTCCCTTTATCTTCGATTGAGTTTTAAGAAACTTCACTTCTGTTGGGCCAAACAAAACGTGATAACCGGCATCGACCGCATTGGTCACAGAGAAGAGATTCTTCTTCATACCCGGCACGTGATAAACACTCCTCAATGTGAGTGTACCCTTATCACTGCTCAGAGAGACAACACCTTCTTGTTCTATTGCATGAACAGAATTATCAGCCGTAATGATTGCATCATTACCTGAGTAAGGCGCCAAAGAAGAGAACTTTTATTCATCCCCGGTGAGGTTATGCCCACACCCTGAATCCACGAGCCAATCCTCTTCGAAGTTGATGGCAGCCAAGCCCTTAACGAGCATCGCCATCATATTGGTCGCAAAGGCTCCTACCCATCCACCTTCATCAGACTTTGGCTTCTCCTTCTCCGATGCATGTCCCGGCTGGAGATTAACCTGGCAATCTTTCTTGAAGTGCCCGGTCTTGTTACACCTAAAGCACCTTGGTCCCTCTGCCTTCTTCTTCCCATCAGACTTAGGAGCATAGCCCCTATCCGACTGACCTGAAGTAGAGGGTCCTTCATGACCCAGCTTCCTCTTCTCCCACTTCTTCTTCTTCTTCCCTGAGAACAACACATCTCTATCTCCCCCAGAGATAGAAGTCCCCGCCATCTGTCTTGCAAAACTTTCCTGCGAAGCAAGTAAGTTCTCCAGCTCCAACAGAGATGGTTGATTTGCCCAACCCTGAACTGACATCACAAAGGCAAGATACTCCTTCCGCAACCCGCGGATGATATGCCTCTTCAGTTTTGCCTCCGAGATGGGCTCATCAGGGTCCAATGCAGAAATCTCTGCTGTGAGGTTCTTCATCTTGAGAAAGAAAGTAGAGATGGAAAGATCACCTTGGGAGGCCTTTGCCAACTCATTTTCAAGAAACTGTAGCCGAGCTAAATTCTTCTTATTGAACAGCCCGTCCAAAGACGTCCAAATCTCAGCAGCAGATTTTCATCCAATGTTGTGATCAAATAGCTCTGGTGAGATAGCCCTCTTGAGTGTAAACTCTGCATTTGCATTAGTCCTCCTCCAAAGTCTCACCTCTGCCATATTATCTCCTGCTAGATGAACTTCTTGTGTGTCTTCTCCTCCAACTATCTCCCATAGATCCTCACCAAGCAAGTAACTCTTCATACACGACTTCCACTTTTTAAAGTTATTCGATGTGAGGAGTTCAATGCCAAGACCTCTTGCGTATCCAGCTTCCATGGCAAACTATGTGGTCTCTTCTTCACAAAGACGATGGCAACTCAAGTTTATCACTGCTTATCCACTCCAACAACCTCGCTCTGATACCATGTTAAAATTTTTGATTTGAATCGTTTAGGAGTAAGCAGGAGTTGCATCAACTGAGTTATAGCCAAACAACCACAATGCCACACAACAACACAATAGTCTTTATTGAATCACAAAACTTCATTACATTTTGAGACATACATGGCGAGACATGATTCATAGGAATCACGAAGGAAAGAACAACATGACACACCAAAAAACACAAATTTGGCGACCTGACAAAGCAGAGACCGCACATACCGCTTAACTCCAGAGACCGCCTGGCTTGTCCTGAGACCGCACGAACAGAATACAGGCAAGAAGACCTGCACTGCAAGACCGCCACCTCAGACCGCATGAACTGGAGCTTATTGAACTGAACAGAGAAGAGAAGTTGTCGCCAAACTGCAAATCAGATCGCCTAACCACAGAAGGTCGTGATCGCTGAACTCGCTATGAACAGCACAAGAACAACATAAACTAATCCGCAGACAAGCCGCTGTCGAACTGTTTATTCATGCCACTGGGAAATCACAAAGGAAGGTGACCGCAACCTGCTGACCGCAAACCTGCGAACACAACAAACAGTCAACTTGCTTCCGAGACCGCCCGACCTCAAAGTTGAGACCGCACAAAACAACCCCAGACTCTAGTTCTTACAGTTCTCATTATGAATCACGGGCCCTGCACCCCTATTTATAGGCGAAATGATGGATGTCGTCACCACCGCAAGAGAGGTACAGTCAACACCCATCAGATCGCGAGTGGTCTCACAGAGCAGACCGCGTGATCACACTACTTGGACAACATCTTTTCCAAGACCGCAAATCAGCAGCAGACCGCGCACAAGCCACGCGGACACAGATCACTCCTTCCTTAGACCGCCTAGAGCAAACCAAGAACATCTGACCGACTTAGAACAAGTTGCCAGACCAACCTACATAAGTCGCCCGGTCACAGCGGTTTACTCAAGAACAGACCGCCCAGTTTGAACAAACTGGCCAATCACAGCAGACTGCCAGAGCCAGACTGGCAAGAATGAGACCGCCTGAATCAGACCGGCAGAGCACCAGAGCAGAGACCGCGCGGTCTCTGCGGTCACCAAAATTCAGGCCGCCGGCCACCTTCCACTTCACTTCAATAATTTCAACACTATAAGTTTATGGTAGTCTAGTCGCCTAGAGGGGGATGAATAGGTATTTAAGTCTTTTTGAACAACCAAAAAATATTCAAGAAAATCAACACAGAAAGAACAATCACACCACATAGTACACAGCGATTTATAGTGGTTCCCCAAGTTGGGTACATCCACTTTCCCGCTCCGTCTATCTAGCTATAAGCTAGCCTCGGCAAACTCCAACCAAAACTCAGATCCTCAGATCCTACAAGTCAAAGACCAAGTCTCCCACCTCAGATCCAAATGAAAGATCCTATATCTCAGAGTTTACAACTCCTTCAACTCGAATTCAACTTGAATCCCACCTCAGGAACTGTACCAAGTTCCCTATGTCAGATCTAAACACAGGATCCTACACTAAGGCCTCAAAAGACCTTACACTCAGATTTCCTCAAAAATCCTACAGAAGAAGAGATAATTGATTACAATGATTCTTTAGACTCATAATGGTTTATCTTGAATAGCGTGAGTCTTCTTGAAGCATGTTACGAAAGTGGCTTCTTCTGAAATCTTCTTGCAAAGAGATGATTAACCTTTTGAATCAGCAAGATGATTGGGCTTTTCTTCTGGAGAATTGATTGATTGGCTTCAAACTATTTATCCTCTATTCTTGAGCTCTTTGATAGAAAAATGCATGATGATGGCAGAGAGCTCTTTCTTTTGAATATGATGATTAGGGTTACTTGTGTCCTATCAGATCCCTTTTATAGGGACATTTAAGTAACGGTCGAAATCTGGGAATACTTTAATGTGATTTATTCCTTTTCTTAAAGCGCTGATCTGATTGGCGCAATGGCGGAGGCAATCTGAGTATTTTCGTGTCTTCAGCTATCTCGACGATATTATCATTGTCTCGATGATAATTCGATTCTTTTCGATGATACTTGTTGTCTACAAGATGATATTTAACTACCACTGTCTTCTAGTCGAATGGTCAAGCTTATCAAGTCAAATTTTGAGTTCAACATGGTAATTGTCTTCTAGTCGAATGATTAAGCATATCAGGTCTAATTCTGTGTTCAATATGATCACTGTCTTCTAGCCAAATGTTAAGCTTATCAAGTTGAATTTTGCTTCTCGTTGCTAGTATGCTTGACCTATTTTGTCTTCTAGCCGAATGTTAAGCTTATCCTGGACGATAATTGACATAACCTCGATGATAAAGGACTTAGCCTCGACAACAGTGGACTTAGGCAAATTCTTCCTTCAATGAAGAGCTTCCAAACATCTTGTTGATTATCTTCAAGATGATATGAGTATAGATGATCCTTGTTAAGATGATATAATCTTGGATAGTGTATTACCAAGACGATATTTGGAGCTTGAGCTGCTTCTTCTAATCAAGACGATATGAGTATAGCTGGTCCTTGTAAAGACGATATCATCTTGGATAGTGTATTACCAAGATGATATTTCGAGCTTGAGTTGCTTCTTCTAATCAAGACGATATGAGACTGCAGCTGAGAGTCTACAAGATGATATCGTCTTGAAGCTTAAGGTCTTCAAGCCAATATCGATACTTCAACACGACGATATTTGGACTCTCCAAGACGATAATTTATGATCATTCTTAATTCAGATCCTTTGTTCTAACCCACTTGCTATACCTTTCTTCCTGATGTTAATAAGTGAGTGACAAGTCTATATAGTCTAGATCATAGGTCGATATGTTGTTTTGCACAATGAGGGATTACATTGGCAAAACTATGTCTGATGACATTATGCCTAGCCCTATGCTAGGCTTGCACTATCTAATACCTGGAAACAACATTCTAAACATATGCATCAAATACAAGGTGTATTTACCCTTGACTTGAGGACTTCTTAAAATTAGGAACATTGTAGGTAAGGTTCCCAACAACCTCCCTCTATTTGAAGAAGTAAGAACCTCAATCAAAGATAAATTACACATAACAGATATTATGAAAATAATATAGAAAATTGAGAAGACAATCAAAATATCATATATTAAAGTATGTCAAATGCTCTTAAACTGATTAATAAAAACTGCATTTGCCTTCAACCCATCTAAAACATTAGAACTCTTCTTCTTTACTTTAGCTTTCTCCTTCTGCTTTTGTCTATCAAAGAAACTAAATGGCTTGGGAATGTATTTGTTAGGGATAGGGGAAGCATTCCTTAGCAATGTTCCCTCCCTCTGCTTGTTCATGTATGTAACACCTCCCCGGTAATAACCATATAATATGGGTCTGGTCGGGACCCCACAGCAAATAATCGCCACAGCTTTAGTATTAAAAATGATATAGAATCTACCCAACTCAAAACTCAGAACAAACATAGCGGAAACACTAACATAAACACAGAAGCTGTCCACAACTACAATAAGAGTACCCTGGCCATATGGCCTTACAATACCTATGTTCAAATCATCACCTATACAACACAAAACATCCAAGGGATAATAGCATTCCTATGCTACCTCGACATGCAAGCCAGAACAATATAACGAAATCATAAACATGCAGGAAAATAGGAGGAGGTACACTTCATGAGGCTTAGGACTTTTTGGCTGGCGAGGTGGCTCCAGCTTGCGATCCTTACCCAGCACCCATTATAGAAAAAGTAGTATAATAAGGGTCAGCGCTATGGATGACCACAAACGATGTAACAACACCCCTCCTCCTGGCCATCCTAGCGGACACCGGGGAACTACATCACCCTGCAAGTCAACACTTTGTATGCAAGTGAAATTAAACAGAGGTAACATAGAAACAATAAGTATGAGTGTCACAAGCATCATCCACATTTATATGTTGAGCAAATAAATAAGGGGCCTACCAATGTAGCATGTATGCAAACCTGGGGTTTCACCCAAGGCACCCTATGGCGTGTATGATTCTCTCATATCATCGCACATCATCACCTCACAACAACCACATGGGTACTCATCATTTCTCCCAAAGGCATGCAAGCCCAAGGCCGATAACTCCTGCTGAGACCCCACCCGCACATGTCCCATAATGCCATCGGGCTTGTTCATTAGCTCAGACATTCTCGTTAGTTAACACCAAAGGGGACTTGTCTTGTCGGGACACTCTCCACACATGAATTTTAACATTCACGGGCTAGCCAGCAAACCACAAAGACCAAGCCACACCTTCACACACAAACAAGCATCACAAGCCATTCAACACGCACAAATTTTCCCGCCCCATGCCAACATTCATTCTCACATGAAAAATAGAAGGGCATCGCAACGACGTTTTCACCGCAATCAAATTTCTAGCAAAATCCCTAAAATGCACGTTAAGCAACATCACCGAATCGAACCACCGGTCGCGATTTTGGCTTCACCCACAATGCCTAATCAACTAACAGAGCGGATCTCTAATGCAAAATAATGTCGGGGATGGACTCAATTGACATGATGGTTCCTCTTGAACCAAGGCGACCGGAACCCCTCTCATTTGAGAGATCTGGTGCCAAGAAAATTCAATAAAACAAAGACAATAATATGAGATCCATGTGCACATCCTATGACCGGGAGGAGAGATGTCTTTACCCTTTGAAATATCTTCCTCGCCATGGAATCGACGAAAAGCATGGATAGAAAAGAGCGCCTTTGAGACCTCTCCGTGAAGCTGGTCTCGGATCAACGAACGAAGCTCCAAAGCTCCAACAATGGCGGATCTTGCTCTTCTTCCTCCTCTAAGCTCTCCCTCTCACCCTAGCCATAAAGTCACAAATGACTTGAGAAATAAGAGGGGAGAGCTCCTCTGCCCTACTTAGGGCTCACAGTCGCACTGATCTGAGCCATTGGATCAGAATCCAAGGAGATCGGATGACCAAAAAATGCTATTTATAGATCTCATTTCGCAAACTACTACTCGGCGGTAGCGCTACCGTGCTGCGGTTGTACTAGAGAAAATCGCTCACTTTCTCGGGTTTTCGTGATCAACACGCTGTCTCAATGATACAACATCCTTCTCGATGATTCACCTACCACAAACGATAACGCTAATGTGTGGTGCTTGCTCTTGATGACAGTCCTCTTCACGATGGCATGACCTACGTAGTCTGGACAAGGAAAATGGCTACCGTTGGCGAAAACTACTACCGCGACGCGTTAGTTTTCTGGTACCACTTGTCCTTGCACTTCTATTTCTTAATCATGGAAAATGGGGTGTTACTGATGCGTGTACGGCAAGTGCACCGGTCGCACAAGTAATAAAGTTGGGAGTACGTCCCCGAATATCGTCTCTCAAGGAATGCACGTGGTTAGTTTGACTCTTCGGATTGAGAAAATAATTACGAGAGTAAATTAAAGGAAAAATCGTGGCTTTGATTTTGGTTTCCTAAATTACTACACAGAAATAAAATGCGGGTCAAAACTCTGCTTTGCAAGGCGGGATGGATGCAACGGTCGCGATGCCGTGCTTCGGTGAGCAGGTGGACGAGAAGGCTAGCGGATGAGGGTCGTAGGCACCTCATTGCGGAACACACAACTAGCAATTGCTAGTGCGGAGCACTACAAAGCAGTGGAGTGGATTGCGGACTACGGCGCTCCTCAAATCTCATAAAAACACAAGATCTCAACAACATGAAATCATAATAATCAAAGCATAAGGTTTATGAACATCATCCACAATCTCAAATACATATAAAGAAATATCTGAAGCAAGCGTAGGGGAAAAGAGTCAACCACAGCTCGAAGACTATGCTGAAGATTCTCAGCCAGAATCGTAGGGTTGTCAAGCCTCGTCCGTCTCGGTCTTCAGTTGCGTCCGGGGTCCGGAGGAGCTGTCACCTTCCTCTACTATTACCCATCTTCTTCATGGTCTAGCTTGAGGTAGCTCTTGTTCAACACCTGGAATGTTGCAGAAGTTCTGCGTCTATGGCTTTCTTGAGCTCAAGGATGATGGAGGAGGCCAAGGAGGGAGCTTTGGCGGTAGATTTGCAAGCCAAAGGTCACCGGAGCTCCTCCTAGGTCAAAATGGTGGTGGAGCGGCGAAGTGGGCGAAAATGGCGGGCTTTAGAAGCTTTTCCCGCGGGTCTCCCCCTTTCCAGCTGATTTCCTGCTTTAAATACTAAACGGACAGAATTTTAGTCACGCACGGGAGAACGCATGACCGTGCGTTGCCCGTGCTTTATTTAGCGATTAAAATGGCTTGAGGAAGAAGCAGCAGCGCCCGTGCATTTTACTCACGCATGGGCGAATCCGCTCGTGCGTAAAAATGCACGAATAAATTCAGATTGGCTAAAAATCAGTCAAAACAGGCGATCGTGCGTTTCCTTCACGCACGGGCGAATCCGCCCGTGTGTAAAAATGCACGATCAAATTCAGATCACCAATTTTCTCCCCAGATGAAAGCACACGACCACAACCGTCCATGCGTCAAGAAAATGCACGACCGTGCGATATGCACACTCCTGAATTCTGGGCAGAAGGAGATGATCCAACCACCTGCAAGCACAACAATCCAGCTGGGAATACCCTCCAGCACCAATCAAACATAGAAAAAGGATTGGGGAGCACCATGTGCTTACCCCCAATAACATGGAGCGCAAATGCACACCAAAACGGGCCTAAAAGGAGCATGAAGCACGCAAGTGCGCATGAAAGAGCATAAGAGAAATAGATGCAATAATAGCTCGATAATGATGCACAAGAGAATGAAAACTAACCCGTATGAGTCCATAAAAGTGTGTATAATTGGGACTCATCACCCCCCCGGACTTAACCATTTGCACGTCTCGGGCAAACAATTCAGCTCTCCGTTTAAACAATTGGGTGTTAGAGTGAGTTTGAGCGGTGGAGACCCATGCGAAGTCGCATACTCACGTGCGTAGAAATACGTTAAAGTAGAATTTAACTCAAGATTATATTTAACTATTTCTAGAATAGTAATTTGAAATCTACTTTACTCGGATGGTGAATCCCGGTGAATCTTTCGGTCGCGCACAAGGGAAAATAACATGACTAATGAGTAGAGTATTACTTGAATCAAAGCTCGGGACAATCTCCTAAGAAATCCATCAAAGTCGGTGTTCATAGGCTTGCACGTTCGCACTCTCTCCACTGCATGAGATGACTCAAATCTAAAATCAATAGGACTTATAGGTTAAGATTGGGCTTAGGATGAGCTTAGGTTAGATAAGTATAAGAACGATGGGCATCACACTCAACATAACCTGAGCACACGAGAGCATAAAATCACCAATACAGGAAAATTAAGAACCACACAACACCCCCAGACTTCAACTGGACACTAGGTGTGTGCTAAGCCGACCACACATTGTTTTGTCGAGAGATTGCATTTGAAAGTTCTTTTTGCACAATTAATTTTATTTTCTCTTCTCAACAAATATATCTCTTTTTAAGCACTTTATAAGCTTCTCCTTTAGCTTTTTTTTATCCACCATACACCAGAGATAACACCACGTGATGGAGATATAACTTTCTTTCAACTCATTTGTTGGTGCGAATATAGGCTTGGTCGTATGGCTTTGGTGAAATTTAAGTGGAGATAAACAAGAAGGATAGGTAGGCTCAAGTGGGCTTGCAAAGGTGATTACATTGGTTAGGATTTCAAAAGCACAAACGGATCAATAAACGGCCTACATCACGCTTTATAACGAGTTATTCAACGCAATCATTTCAAGAGTCGCCTAGTGCATGTTCTAGCCACCGAGAAAGGTTATCCTTCCTTCCGACCCTAGTAATAAGCTACTACTAATCCTGCTACACTCGGCCCTATGCTACCGTTGGATTCACCGGATTCACCACTAGAGTAAAATAAATTGCAACTACTATAATAGAAATAATTAAATTATAACATTGAATTTTATTCTACTCTAATTGAATTTCTAGGCGTGACGGGAGCACTCGACTAGAGCACTACTCAAGTCAACATTTTTCTCCACCCCTCACTCCTACACTAACAATCCAATTCTTACGAGCGGGGAACCTCGCAGCAATACCCAATAAGCGCGTGCGATCAAGTGCGCGTGAACTAGGTGAAAATGTATGCAATGTGTGCAACAAAATTGAGAATCCTAACTCAGCACATTCTAACATGCTATGCAAAGTGCGTGCACGTGCATAACTCAATCTCTCCCCCAGACTTGATCAAAACCACATAAAATAAAGAATTCATGAATAAGGAAAATATGGGTAGAGTGGACCTATGCTCACGAATGAGCATGCCAGAAGTGCGGCAATTCCATCTTTAAATTTCTCCTTCCTCATCCCCCAAGCGAGAGCTTAAACCTGCGATGTTAGCATAAAGCAAACAACAAAACATAATAAACAAAAATCTGAACAAAAGTTCGGAACCGAATGGTTCCCCCATGGGTTGTCTCCCAAGAAGCCCTTTTGTTTAACGTCCTTAATGTGGACCAAATACCTGTATTAGCATATTATAGAATTGTTCACGCAAAATTAAAGAGAGGAGATCATCCAAATCTTCATAGTATTATTACACAACCATATGGAGAAATCAACTGTACGTTGATTTAAAATAGTAACTGCAAATAGAATAAAAAGGTCCGGAGACCCACAACTGATGGCAACGAAGTAAGAGGTTTAGCCTCCATCCCCAAATCTCCTCTTTTTTTGCTCTCTTTATCTCTTCCAAGAGTATTTCTTCAAAGAAAAATCGCTTTCCCCCTGTAGCCAGTCCTTTAGGGGAAGCACATGCGGTGACACTGGAGTGGACAGAGCAATATCATCTGCCACTACAACATGCTTATCCTCCCAGGAATGCATCATCCGACTGCCCAAAAATGGGTCGGCATATTCCAAATTCTGCAGGGGCATAAATGAAACGATGTTAGAAATAACAGGAAGAGATGGAGCGAGAGTAGACTCAACATCTGTAGGAGCAATACAGGAGGGAGAAATGTCACAAGTAACATCCTCCCATGAGAGATAATCAGATTCCACCTGGATGACCAACACTAACTCTTCCTGTTAAATTGTAACCAATGAAAGAGGGTCAAGAAACAAAGTAGATGGAGAACATAAAGAATCATTAGTCGAGGGAGTGATCCCGGTTTCACTCCCTGCAGGTTCTAATTGTACAACTATCACATCATGAGGAGGTTCTTGCAACAAGGCCGAGGCAAGAGACAACAAAGTCTCAACCTGCATAGTCAATCTATCAATATACTCTTGCTGCGTTTCAAGGCATTGAATTATAATTTGAGCAAATTTGAAGAATTTCTCCTCCAAATAGGTTTTATCCTCATCACGTTGTGACAGAGGCAGTAAAGAACATGACATCGCTCCTGCATACACACAACCCGAAAACAATTAAAAAAAATAACTCCTGTAACTATTAACTCAAACACCAAAATAAAACTACGCCTGCATTCCCCGGCAACGGCGCCAAAAACTTGATGCGTATACGGCAAGTGCACCGGTCGCACAAGTAATAAAGTTGGGAGTACGTGCCCGAATATCGTCTCTCAAGGAATGCGCATGGTTAGTTTGACTCTTCGGATTGAGAAAATAATTACGAGAGTAAATTAAAGGAAAAATCGGGGCTTTGATTTTGGTTTCCTAAATTACTACACAGAAATGAAATACGGGTCAAAACTCTGCTTCGCAAGGCGGGATGGATGCAACGGCCATGATGTCGTGCTTCGGTGAGCGGGTGGATGAGAAGGCTAGCGGATGAGGGTCGTAGGCACCTCGTCGCGGAACATGCAACTAGCAATTGCTAGTGCGGAGCACTACAAAGTAGTGGATTGGATGGAGGACTACGGCGCTCCTCAAATCTCATAAACAACACAAGATATCAACAGCATGAAATCATAATAATCAAAGCATAAGGTTTATGAACATCATCCACAATCTCAAATACATATAAAGAAATCTGTGAAGCATGCGTAGGGGAAAAGAGTCAACCACAGCTCGAAGACTATGCTGAAGATTCTCGGCCGGAATCGTTGGGTTGTCAAGCCTCGTCCGTCTCAGTCTTTAGTTGCATCCGGGGTCCGGAGGAGCTGTCACCTTCCTCTACTATTACCAGTCTTCTTCGTGGTATAGCTTGAGGTAGCTCTTGTTTGACACCTGGAATGCTGCGAAAGTTCTCCGTCTATGGCTTTCTTGAGCTCAAGGATGATGGAGGAGGCCAAGGATGGAGCTTTGGTTGTAGATTTGCAAGCCAAAGGTCACCGGAACTCCTCCTAGGTCAAAATGGTGGTGGAGCGGCGAAGTGGGTGAAAATGGCGGACTTTAGATGCTTTTCCCGCGGGTCTCCCCCTTTCCAGCAGATTTCTTGCTTAAATATTAAACGGGCAGAATTTTAGTCACGCACGGGCGAACGCACGACCGTGCGTTGCCCGTGCGTTATTTAACGATAAAAATGGCTTGAGGAAGATGCAGCAGCGCCCGTGCAATTTACTCACGCACGGGCGAATCCGCCCGTGCGTAAAAACGCACGAATAAATTCAGATTGGCTAAAAATCAGTCAAAACAGGCGATCGTGCGTTTCCTTCGCGCACGGGCGAATCCGCCCATGCGTAAAAATGCACGATCAAATTCAGATCACCGGTTTTCTCCCCAGATGAAAGCGCACGACCGCAACCGTCCGTGCGTCAAGAAAATGCACGACCGTGCGATATGCACATTCATGAATTCTGGGCAAAAGGAGATGATCCAACCACCTGCAAGCACAACAATCCAGCTGGAAATACCCTCCAGCACCAATCCAACATAGAAAAAGGATTGGGGAGCACCATGTGCTTACCCCCAATAACATGGAGCGCAAACTCACACCAAAACGGGCCTAAAAGGAGCATGAAGCACGCAAGTGCGCACGAAAGAGCATAAGAGAAATAGATGCAATAATAGCTCGATAATGACGCACAAAAGAATGAAAACTAACCCGGATGAGTCCATAAAAGTGTATATAATTGGGACTCAACAGTTACAACTGCACCCCCCCCCCCCCCCCTTAAAAGAATTTTGTCCTCGAAATTTAAAATACTAATTCAAAACATACAACACATACCTGACACAAACAGTTCCGTGAAATCCTCCCGCATCTCCAGCTCAAGCTCACAAGAAAATTTGTCTCACCGCAATTGTCCCATCACACCTTTGCAAGCTTGAACTATTTATTCCACAAATGTCAGATTTCTGAATCCTCCATGCAAACCGGATGAAACCTCGTCCTCAAGTCCTCTGCCACCGGCACCGACGCTGACTTGACCACAACACCTGGCTCTACCAAAGCATTCCTCAGCACGAAAACATGGAAAACATTGTGTAATCAACTTAGCTCTGTGGACAGCGCCAACTAATATGCTTCTTCGCCTATGCACTCAGTAACCTCGAACGGACCCGAATACCTCGGACTCAACTTCTTGAGTTGCCGAACTCGCAAAATGCCTTTGAACGACTTGATCTTCAAGTAGACCATGTCGCCCACTGCAAACTCCACATTTCTATGGTGCGAGTTAAAATACTTTGCCTGCCGATCCTGAGCAACCTTCATGCGCTCCTAGATCATTTGCACTAACTCGCAAGCATCTACCACCACTTCCTTTCCTAAGAGATGAGTGTCTCCCGCCTTTACCCAAGACAATGGCATTGGACACTGTCTTCCATACAATGCCTAGTATGGCGCCATCTTGATACTCGCCTAGAAGCTATTATTGTAGGCAAACTCCACCATGAAAAGGTGGTCTTCCCAACTCTTACCAAAATTGAGAGCACACATCCTCAATATGTCTTCCAAACTATGATTCGTTCTCCCATTTGACCGTTGGTCTGCAGATGGAATGCGGTACTAAACTTGAGCTTTTTGCACAGACTTCTCTACACTAACCTCCAATCCTTGGATGTGAACCGTCCATCGCGATCACTATTATTGCTCTTTGGAATCCCATGTAATAGCATAATATTATGAATATAAAGCTCCACAAGCTTCTCCATGCTATCCACCTTCCGATTTGGAATGAAGTGAGCTACCTTGGTCAGGCGATCCACAATCACCCAAATCGCATCGTTACCTTAATGCGACCGAGGCAAACTATGCACAAAGTCCATGGAGATTTCATCGAATTTTCACTCGAGGATAGGAAGAGGTTTCAAGAACCCGTCAGGCCTTTGGCACTCAGCTTTCACTAAGGCATAAGTCTGACATTGACTTACATACAAAACTACGTCCCGCATCATCCCATGCAACCAAAAGGACTTCTTCAAATCCAAATACATCTTTGTACTTCCTGGATGAATGGAGTACTTCGTGAAGTGAGCCACAAACATCAACTACTCACGGAGCTTGCCAAAGAACGGAACACACACACACTTTCATTTCTCTTCAAGAGTCCACCAACCATCTCCAGAGCACTGCCTCTGCTTTGCTGAGCTTCTAACACCAACTGTTGACACTCTTCATCTGCGCTGGTCTCCTCCCAGATTTGATCTGCTATATTACACTGCATCTTGACCCAATTCAACTGAGTTGCGCTAGACTCACCTCTAGCCACACAAGCAATGTTAAGAGACTCAAAGTCTCGCACCAAAGGCTCGTCATGCGCTTCAATCCAATTACCTTGCCTAGGATACTTTCTACTCAAGGTGTCAGCCGCCACATTGTCCTTGCCTGGCGTATACTGAATTGCCACATCGTAGTCCCCAAGGAACTCGACCCACCTACGCTGTCGCAAATTTAGATCTTCTGATCCAGGAGATACTGTTGGATCGGTAGGTGCCCGTAGAGGGGGGTGAATAAGGGTTTTTAAAACTTTTTAATATATTTTGATAAACTTGAAAATATGAGAGATTAAGATAAGAAATCAAGCAAATAAAATTGAGATATCATTTTATTAATATGAAAGAAGAGTTTACAAAACTTAATTATTTTATAACACTAAAAATCGAAGGCGAATACTAATAAAACTCTATTTGTTTTCTATCCCGACTTGCATCCCCATGAACTGGTGGCCCTAGCCTATCCTTCCCCGGATACGGCCTCAAGCTGCTCTAGCCAATCCTTCCCCGGATATAGCCTCGAGCACCCCTAGACCTAACCTAGATCTAGTCGCCAACATGAGGCGAATTTCTGCCCTAAGTCCTACCCAGACTTAGTCGCCAACATGAGGCGAGTTCACTAAAAGATTACATGAAAAGTTGTGAAATAAAAGGACAATAATATTAAAATCTCCCTCTTGAAGAACTTCTGAAGTTGGTGACAAAGGACCGATGTAGTATAAGCGTTTATGAAGCGATCTTCGGTCGGATCCGATGTGAAGAAATCCTCCTTCAGAAATTCGTGGAACATTGGTGGGAGATCTCTTTTCGGCAGAATAAGGCTCTAGAATTCTAGCACTCAACCTCTCTCAAACTTGTGTATAGAAAATGAAAGAAGAGGCCTCCTTTTATAGGAGTGAGCACTAGCGCCTGCGCTAACACTACCGCCAGCGCTATCCCAGTATAGAATTATTCTACGTATGCGTATCTTTCATTCCAGGGAAACTCTGCCGCCTTGCCTCTTATGCTCTGCGCTACCGCCGGAACTATCCATTACCGCCTGGCGCTGGCACCTTCTAAAAATGCTCCTGGAATTTCCCTAATCATCATTAGCGCCTGTGCTAGGTTCTACCGCCGACGCTAGTGGGCATGTTGGAGTTATGAGATCAATTTTGGGGGCAACCTTCTTATGTTATCCTTGAGCCATATGGACTTGTTTCCTGCACACTTAAGCACGCAAGTTCAAATACACATAGGATTTGTTATTCTCAAACCTAGGAGATGCGGAAGACCATGTTCCAACAAATTCCCCCTTTTGATAATAACAAATCCATTAATGATAAATCAGAGTATTAATTTATAAGCATGATGAAACCTACTTGTGTGTGTGTGTGTGTGCGAGTGATGACTTAGGATAATTGTTAATTTTAGTATTTAGAATTGCTCCACCTAAATACATACTCCCCCTATGTGAATGGTCCCCTAATATGTAAGCTATCATTTTAATCATTAGTCATGTTAGTTTTCCCATTTGATAGTGATTAGTATTTATCATGTTAGTTCTCGCCCTTTTGTTATTAGAAAAAGTGGGAAAGGAAGCAAAAGACATAAAAGAGGATATTTGATAACAAGATAAGCATGATCGAGCTTTTTAGAGGAAAGGAAATGATAAGGAGTTTTAATCATAATAATTTTCATAGAAATAGATCAGAGTTTTGAGCATAAATATTTTTAGAGAAATAAATCAGAGTTTTTAGCTTTAAAAAGAATAATATAACATTTACCAAGCAAGTCTACCACTTAGTTGAAGAAAAGGAATTTGGAGTTCTAAGACTTGAGATAAGCATAAAAAGCACAAGGCAAACGTAATGTTGCGGAAGACTTATAAAAGTACAAGAAACATTTTTTGTAGATCAATTTTTTTATTTAAAATCATTAAAGATTACCAGAAAGGAGCCAAGCATGAAAGAAGGATATCACAAAGAAATGACCACAATCTTATTATAATTCATACAGTCAAAACATACCACACATTGTAGAGAGCATGCTAGGTTATCTAGTGCATTTCATATATAAAGAGAGTATAGAATTTTAGCATTAGGATACAATACTCATGAGAAGATGTGTTATGGAAGATAATGATGTGCACATAAGTGTATGTTTGAATAGAGTAAACAAATGATTTAATCAAAAAATACAAGACAAATGTAGAGTAAAGTGCACAATAAAACACAAATAATTTTACTTCCACACCCTTCAACGCACATAGAAAAGAACAAGTGGTGTAAAAAATGTATGGTTTGCACAAGACACTTTACTATTCTTTCCAAGGTGCTCAACCTCACAATGCTCATTAAGACTTATCAGGAGGTTCAAGTAGTGCTTGTTGGAGTTATCTTTGTCAGTTTATTTCATTTATTTTGTTTTGTACAAAGTTCTCATAATACACTTGTTTTTGCAAACCAATGAAATTTTGAAAGCACAACCACTTTTCTTAATTTTTATGAGTGCAAATAAAAGTAGTGTATGTAAGATACATGTGCAAATTTAATTCATTGTACAATTACAATACACAAGCAAACATTCTTAGATTAAAAGTACATGTAAACTGTGCCAAAAAAGTGAGTGAATTAGTATCATTATCAACCATAAAACATTTACTCATACTTAGAGGCATGCTAAGCTTAGTTCTACACAACTTTTACAATATAATTTGATGCACAAATGTGTAGATATATCAAAGCATGATAAAAAACAATGTTCAAAATAGTTTGAAGGAATGAATTGTAACATTGTAGAAGGTCTAAATGATGGATTAAATCATGCTTGAGTTGCACAACAAAGTCCATACAGTATTTTTGATATTTTTGAAAAATAATTTTGATTTAAAGTTTGAACTCATATAATTTGATCTTGGACTACCTGAGGTCTACCCTATGAGAGGTTCGCCCGGTACTAAGAGATGTGATGGGATGTAACATCCCCAATCCTTCTAGACCCCTAGTTGGTATTAGGGCATGGATGGTGTGCAGAGTGGCCACTAAGGCCCTTGGACCAAGTGGAGTGTGCTATGTGCACAAAATCAACATAGCCCAATACCACTCCCTTAGGCCAATTGATCCTCAATTCACCAAATTGACCTCCCACATACCACCCTAACCACTAAGGAAGGCCATTACCTTGAGAATTGCACTTGGGTGGGACCCAATTGCATGAATTTGACCAAAGTCAACTCTAGCTTAATTTAGGTCAAAATCACACCTTAAGGCTAGATTAGCCCAATTGGGGCCCCACCATGGACCAACCAATATTGGGTGGTGACAAGGGACCCAAGACCGTCAAGTGGGTCCATCCCACTCACCAAGTTGACCAAGTCAAATCAAGAGTCAACCATGGTCAATAATTGCCAAATTAGGTAACTTAGCTTAATCCCGTTTGACCAAAATTCAAGCCAAATGGGCTAGCTCATTTTCAAGATTCATTAGACCCTAACCAGCTGAATAAGCTAACCCAAGCCCATGAACATGACTCATTTCATCAAAAAGGAGGAGGGAGAGGAAAGGGGACAAAAAGAGAGTTGATAAAACAATGTCCTCCTCCACACTCAAGCCAATCACCCTTGGGGCTTGGGGAAGACTTGGAGGATTGCTTGGGTGATTGCTGAACACGTCAGGGAGGGGCAGAGCATCAGGTGGTGACAGCAAGGGGGGAAACTAAGCCAAAACCGTGGGCCACTTAGTTACAACTCACCTATACGAGCCTACTCACCTCCACCCAGCCCTCCCATTAGCTTCAGAAGCTGGCAAGCAGTCGAAATCGACACTTGGATCGAAGCTTTTCGTGGAGAATGAAGGAAATGGGCAACGTCGCCGGAGAGGAGCACTTCCATGGCCAACCGCCGCCGCCGCCGCCGCCAAGTCCCCTTTAAGGTTCGTTTCTCCTCCTCTCCCTCTATGCTAGCTCCCTATCACTTTAATTTGAAGGATAGGTCACAATTGAGCCGAATCCAAAACCTCAAAACCATGGGAAAATGTGATTTTCGGCCATGCTAGTATCGCCGGAAAATGCCTCCTCCGGTCGCCATGTCGCCGGGAAGTTGTATCCCCGACCACCACGAAGGTGGTGGAGGTGGTGGACGGCTGTGGTAGCCACCAGGTGGCCGGGAAAAGGAGGAGCAAGTTGGCCCAGCTCGGGCAAATCCCAGCCATTGGCTGGAGGAAGAAGATGAAGGGGGAGGGTCGGATCTGCTTTAAGATCCGTGCAGATCTTAATTTCCTTGTATTAATTTAATGCAAAACTTGGTTTTTCTGCCTCTAATAACAAGTCCACTTCAAATAATAATTAAGGTCTCTTAATGGCTGAATTAGGAAAAGTGCCCAACATAAAAATTGTAGGCCTTGTTCTTGACTTTAATTAGGGCTTGAGTTCAAGTCATTTGGTGACCCACAGCTCCCCGGGGAGCTGTTTTACTAGGACTGGTCCTACACTCAGTTAGTCCACTAAAATAATTACCTAGCCCAAACCCCTCAAGCTTTGAATCTGAGATTATAACCATGGGTAGTTATACCAAAGGGGCACCCCCTGCCCAAAGGACAGCCCTTGATGGGCACTTTTACCTAGGGTTTTTGTGGTAACTAGAGTGTTTAAATTAAGTTGATTTTTGGAGCATTTGATGTCCAAATGACACCAATCTTTGGTGGCATGCTCTTTAGTACATGAGTAGTGCCTGCCTAAATTTTCACTCCATTTGGAGTTGATTTGCTATGGAAAATGGGAAACCCTAAGGAGGGCCTTTTAGGGTCAAATTAGGGCTTAGGCCATTTTGAGGAGTTGATGAGTTAGCCTCCTCCACCTTTATGATTATGTAGGTATTGATATACAAATGCATGTGACACACCCTAATGGAGCCTTTGGAGCCATTAGGGTGGTGTGTCCTAAAACCCTAAGGGTAAACCCTTAAGGTTGCAATTTTGTGGCATGTGAAGGACATAGGAACAAATATCCTTGCCTTGTCTCAGAACTTAGTAGGCATGTTATTAAGAGCGTAAAATGGATTAGTTAATTTAATGGGAATTTTTAGAGTCATTTTGGTATTTTTCCTCTTTATAAATGAAATTGCCACTTTTCCTTGAATAAATAAAATGCATGGTCATATTACCTTATAGGGATTTGGAACTTTAGCATTGGTTGTATTGGGATGAGAATAGGCTATGGTAATTTTAGTATGATTCATTGAAGTGTTATCCATTATGGAGGAATTTTTAAGTGCTTACTAGCTTAGAGGAATTTAATTATGAAAAATCTCAAATCATTGGTAAAATTATGAAACTTGGTTATCTGTCATTTTATGATGATACATGCCCATGATAATTATTTGGAAGCTTGTAGATTTGTATTTCTTGTACCTCATGTAGAAATTGGTATTTACAACACTTGGAAGTTAAATCATTTTAAAATGTCATATCATATGGTAATGACACAATCCTTTGGCAGAGGACTTTAGATCACCGTCTGGACACTTGGTAATTTTTATAGAATTTTCAGATGTAAAATACTATTTTTCCTAATTATATTGGCATTTTGGTAATTATACAACTATGATGATTTAGTAGGCCAAATGAAATCTTAGGGTCATGGAACTCAGTGAAATACCTTGATATGGGATATTACCTTACTGATAATTTCCATGTAGCATGTAGAAGCATTTTGAGGGTAGTTCATATGTAATTTGACTTAAAGCCTGAACTACTTTAAATTATAATAAATAACAAATTAATATGGAAAATTATGGAAATTGGATCATACCTTATTAAGGTCATTGGGAGCCTAGGATAATTATACCAGACCTTGGTGATGAGTTTTTAGAAGGATTACCATATGAGGTTTGAGGTTAGTTCAACTTAGTGGTCTGCGATTAGTAAAAACAGAATTTTGAATTTTAGACAATTCAGACCCCTAAGTAGTGTTTAGAAGTTATATTGGAAGCCTAGGATAAATATATCAGACCTTGGTAATGAGTTTTTAGAAGGATTCCCTTATGAGGTTTGAGGTTAGTTCAACTTAGTGGTCTGCGATTAGTAAAAACAGAATTTTGAATTTTAGACAATTCAGACCCCTAAGTAGTGTTTAGATCTTATATCCATTCAGTATTTGAGTGATAACTCACAATGATTCAAGGAGGTTCAAGCCTAGGATTAGCAGTGAGTTTGTGCTAGGGTCAGTGTATGAGATGTGGAGGTACGTCCAACCCAATTGGGTGGGACGGGTGTTTAGCTAAGTCACTTTAAGTATATGAAATAATGAGGGGTGAACCAAATGTTAATCACCAACCAAAGTAATTGTCTTGAGTAGGATGGTGGGGTTGAGTCCATTGAATCCGTAGTACCGTTGGGAACCCCTTTACGGGGTACACCGCGGGAAGTCCAAGATTCACCCTAAATATAACACTAACTAAATTGTAGGCAAGAGTAGCCTAAGTAGGTCTACAAACTAGTATGGATCTCCTTCCGGAAGGAGATGGGTTGGATCAACTTGTGTGTTAGTCCCTGAGCCGGAAACTCGGGTGGACTTTTTAACACCTGTTACTTATGCAAATAGTGGCGAGTCTTCAGTACTAGGCTGGTCGTGTCACCGACGGTAGTACGTTGACTAAGGTGAGGGTGAGGTTTAGAGGGCCGGTAAGTTTGTGTACCGCGGTCTGGAAGACAATCCCTAATAACCCACCCCGACCTTAAAGTCTAGTGGATTCCAGCAAGAGTACGCAGGAGCTCCGCTGTTGTGTTCTTAGCGTGAGGCGTACGTGAGGTCTAGGCTTGGTAGTGACCATACCCGCCTAGGATGTGGAGTGCCCGATCCACTGCCACCGTGAGCCACGACGGTCGGTACCCAAAAGGTTGGCTTCCTTTCTAACAAATTGTGAACTATGAAGGTCTGTGCGCATGGAGTCGTGTGGGTGAGTTGCATTGCATGGCTGCATAATACACATCATAAACATAGCATAACATAACACACATCTGCATACCCCATCATATAAATTAGTATGGGCTCTTTTATATGATGGGTTACCTGGACATCTTAACTTATATATCGTATGGGCGTTCGTATAAGTTAAGGTACGAAACTGTGATGGTAGATTAGTTTTACTTACTGCACTGCAATTTTCTTTCTATTACTGCTTTATTTCATGCTCTACTTTACTGTCATTTATTTGCACAATACTGCTAGCTAGTTTTACTGCTTTACTCATACTTGCTAGATTAGTGCCATGTCACCTCCTTCTTGTTTACCCCTTGTTTGTCCTCCGCTTCTTCCTCCCGCTCGGTACCTAGGAGTCGTGGAGGGAGGAGAGCACAAAACGACTTAGTCTTTATGACTAACGGTCGGTGTGACCGCAGGAGTCCGAGGAGACAGAGTTGTCCCGCGCGCAGCTGGACGAGATGGCAGGACCTGAGCAGCGGATGCAGCGTACTACCACGACGCCACAGGTTGATGACTGGATAGTTAGACTTCCGCATTTGAGTGTTTTGTTGTAGTTTCCGCATATTGTAGAGAGAGAGTACTTATTGTGGATTTGTATTTGGCTTAAGCCCTCTTTGCTTGTACTTCTCTTTTTGGACTTTCTGTTTCATTATATATATATGATGATGTACTTGTGGACATGCCTTTATTTTTGTACATCATTTTGGCATATTTTACTTATGATCGTATAGCCGGCAGAGTTGATGCTGAGCGGTGTTAGCCAACCCAAGTGTTGGTGACACCGCAAGGCAGCGATTCTGGGCGAAGATCCACCTTGACCGTGCGATACGGGAGAGGTTCGAGTTTTCATGTACCCGAACGGGTCTTGAGAAAAGAGATCTTACAAATGGTATCACTGAACAAACGATCATAAGAGAACAGCCCACAACATACCGGGTCACTCCGCTCGAGTGTAGTTTGCGGACAAACTATGCAGCGGAAGCTGTGGTGTGCCCATGTATGAAATCACATAAAACAGTCCACTAAGCAGCAAGTTAGGTCAAATTTTGAATTAATTAGACAATTTAGTGATGCATCCTAGCCTAAAGAATGACCTTGGGTCTAGATTTGGTTGGAGGTTAACGATACCCAACATAACTAAGGAAAGAAGTTAGTATAATTCTAGACGTTGACACATTCACGCTAAAGATTACGCTTTACTACCAAGTGGTAGGACCATCTCAAGGAGATCGGGTGTCTGTAGTCTTCTTTTAGAGTAATAGAAGACCCATAAGCATAACTTATAACATTGGGAGCCTAAGTCTTATCATAACAATATGTCTCAGGGTGGAACACCAAGTCAGAGATTATATGCCCTAAAGTTTATGTACGTATGTAAGATGAATATACCGTAGAAGTATTGAAGAGACTTAGCCCAAATCAGTAGGGGCTTATCCTTTTGTTTATTGGGCCAATAAAATACCGACTTGGATTGCCACTAGACTTTGTTTAGAAAAGGTTGTGACACTTTCGTAGTAATCTCGAGGTTTGGAGTATTCAATGATACTCGGGTGATGAAGAGATCTTATTCATACAATTTTGTGGACCAACCCTCCGTAGAAGTTTGAGATCCTTGGAGAATTACGTCACCTTAAATAGCGGGGATTGTTTATACCAAGTTGTGACTACTGTACTTTTACTGGCAAGTTAGACGAATAATGCACTTCAAGCGTGAGTGTGTACTCATCTTATTGCTCCAAGGCTGAATCTAAGTCGACAAAAGCGATCAACTTGTTAATCATTTGGTTATATGTAAAGGGTTGTGCAGTGTATGGGCATAAGACTCTCGGAATCAAGAAAGTCAGGTTAAGAATTTATGGAATTTCACTAACTTCTTGATCCAAGCAATGTTGTCTTGTCTTTTATAAGGACGTTTGGTCATCAAGCTCTTACCGGTCACAAGGGAAGAGCGTCATAAGCGGCAAATTCAGTGCAAGACCAAGTAAGATTTAGAATGGATAGAAGTAAGACTGGGCTATAAGTTCTCATGACCATAAGAAATAATCAGTTTATCGTAACAAACTTGCTAGTGTATTGTTGTAAATACACCTTCTTAACCTCGGGACATCGATTTGTAGGGTTATCGTAACAATTAATAAACATTGACGTCCGATCAAATGTCTCGTTTTATCAAGTACTGAAAACAAGAAGAATACCAGGTTTAATAGCTTGGGATAAATGTGTCACATCGTGAAATTTTGAAGATTGGAATCAAGTTTTCGCAAGTTAAAAATTACCACTAGAGTTTCTTGCACTTCAGGGATTTCAAAGGTAATTTTTTCAGATAGTATTTTTAATTAAAATTCAAGCCCTCTCCTTGGTGTAAATTTAGTTAAGATCATTTTACTCTTAGAGTCGGTTTATGCATAACCAGAGAGCTTAGGAAGACGACTCTTTGGATCTTATAATATGATGATAAAACTATTTAGGGCTAATTAGTGGAGGATCTTATGATGTTCGGATCTCGGGAAAAATGACAACGACCATCATGTACTAAAATGATGAGGATTTGAGAGTTAAAACAAATGGTTAGGTGTTGTTACTATCAACTCCCACTTGAAACTATTAATATTACCTGATGATATTTATCGACGTAATTTTTGGACGACACAACTAAGAGAAGGGTCGTTATGACAAAGTCTTTAATTCATAGTTTATATCTTAAGTGAGATGAGACCACTTGACTTTGGAAGTTTAGCCCACTCGATATTGGAAATCTAAAGTAAAATTTGACAAATGATATATTGAAGATATATAATTTACATACAATCCTCCGATCTTAGGAACCAGAACTTACAATTTCCCCAAAAATTATAATCACATTTATGAAGATTCAAGAATAAAGGAGACAGGTTTGATTTCCAGATATAAATGGTGAAACTCCTCGAGGATTAATGGCTTTTAATGAGACACCCTTCGTGTTGAAATCAAATTGTGTCAAAACATGTCATGATAAAAAGGGTTTTACCCTCGTGAGTTATGAACCAAATGGATATGGAAAGTTGTTGGGAGTCATTTTACGATCATCAGTTTTAAACTACAGACGTTATGTGCCTCAAAGAAAAACATGGAGGATATCTACATTTATTTAACGTGAGGAAGCGTTAACCTCATGTAACATTCGTAGGACATAAGAGACTCTAGCCCAAGTGTAATCAAAGTTTATATTATTACTTTGTAGCTGATAAACCTGACCTCTTATCCGCGGAGTCGGAAACGGTTTATCAGCAGAGACCTCATATGTTAAGGGATAAGGTCTCTTGGTGTAGGTGGTGGTGAACACCTACGTGTAAGGGAATCGTATAGTGAAGAATCAGAATAGACAATGATGGTTGGCTAAATGATCGCGTCCTGGCCAATCGGTTTATGAGCAGAGTATTATGTAAGCATGGTTCGTGAATATAACCTTATGAAGTTAAGTTGAACTCGAAGGATTTCGGTGCCACCTAGCGCGGCTTGATAGCATAAATTAACTCTGTAGAATCTTATGTATTACAGATAGATCTTCCTCCAGGGGGTGTAGTGATTTTGGTAACACCCACACCTGGTTAGCTTGTTATGATTTTGAAGTGTTTATTTCCTATTTATTACCGGGATGGAGCAAGTAGAACCCGCATTGTGATTAATGGCACGATGGTCTGAGCGGAGGGATAAACCTTCAATTAACCCCTGGTAGGAATATTGCCGACAATCTTAGCAAGGAATAGTAGAAGTGCGATGAGAAATCTTAGCAAAGACAGTTGCTCCAATTTGAGTTCTCATATAGTAGAGGTCTGAGTTCTTCCGTGGAAGGAGATTCTGATGTCCGATTATTATAGCTCAATCATGGGCAAGAGGAGCACAGCGGGGTGCCCTTGGGCTTCATGCAACAACGTTTCCCGGAACTCATCACCTCAGGTGCAAATTAAACGTCTTTGAAATCCTTTATTCTTATAAGTACTTGCAACCTGTAGACCCGAACCTAAATTTCGAGGACGAAATACTTTTTTTGTTTATTGGGATTTGTAACATCCCCAATCCTTCTAGACCCCTAGTTGGTATTAGGGCATGGATGGTGTGCAGAGTGGCCACTAAGGCCCTTGGACCAAGTGGAGTGTGCTAAGTGCACGCCAAGGGCACAAAATCAACACAGCCCAATACCACTCCCTTAGGCCAATTGATCCTCAATTCAGCAAATTGACCTCCCCCATACCACCCTAACCACTAAGGAAGGCCATTACCTTGAGAATTGCACTTGGGTGGGACCCAATTGCATGAATTTGACCAAAGTCAACTCTAGCTTAATTTAGGTCAAAATCACACCTTAAGGCTAGATTAGCCCAATTGGGGCCCCACCATGGACCAACCAATATTGGTGGTGACAAGGGACCCATGACCATCAAGTGGATCCATCCCACTCACCATGTTGACCAAGTCAAATCAAGAGTCAACCATGGTCAATAATTGCCAAATTAGGTAACTTAGCTTAATCCCCTTTGACCAAAATTCAAACCAAGTGGGCTAGCTCATTTTCAAGATTCATTAGACCCTAACCAGCTGAATAAGCTAACTCAAGCCCATAAACATGACTCATTTCATCAAAAAGGAGGAGAGAGAGGAAAGGGGACAAAAAGAGAGTTGATAAAGCAATGTCCTCCTCCACACTCAAGCCAATCACCCTTGGGGCTTGGGGAAGACTTGGAGGATTGCTTGGGTGATTGCTGAACACGTCAGGGAGGGGCAGAGCATCAGGTGGTGACAGCAAGGGGGAAACTAAGCCAAAACCGTTGGCCACTTAGTTAAAACTCACCTATACGAGCCTCCTCACCTCCACCCAGCCCTCCCATTAGCTTCAGAAGCTGGCAAGCAGTCGAAATCGACCCCTGGATCGAAGCTTTTCGTGGAGAATGAAGGAAATGGGCAAGGTCGCCGGAGAGGAGCACTTCCATGGCCAACCGCCGTCGCCGCCGCCGCCAAGCCCCCTTTAAGGTTCGTTTCTCCTCCTCTCCCTCTATGCTAGCTTCCTATCTCCTTAATTTGAAGGATAGGTCTCAATTGAGCCGAATCCAAAACCTCAAAACCATGGAAAAATGTGATTTTCTGCCATGCTAGGATCGCCGGAAAATGCCTCCTCCGGCCGCCATGTCGCCGGGAAGTTGTAGCCCCGACCACCACGAAGGTGGTGGAGGTGGTGGCCGGCCGTGGTGGCCACCAGGTGGCCGGGAAAAGGAGGAGCAAGTTGGCCCAGCTCGGGCAAATCCCAGCCGTTGTCTGGAGGAAGAAGATGAAGGGGGAGGGTCGGATCTGCTTTTAGATCCGTGCAGATCTTAATTTCCTTGTATTAATTTAATGCAAAACTTGATTTTTCTGCCTCTAATAACCAGTCCACTTCAAATAATAATTAAGGGCTCTTAATTGCTGAATTAGGAAAAGTGCCCAAAATGAAAGTTGTAGGCCTTGGTCTTGAATTTCATTAGGGCTTGAGTTCAAGTCATTTGGTGACCCACAGCTCCCTGGGGAGCTGTTTTACTAGGACTGGTCCTAAGCTAGGTCAGTCCACTAAAATAATTACCTAGCCCAAACCCCTCAAGCTTTGAATCTGAGCTTTTAACCATGGGTAGGTATACCCAAGGGTCACCCCTTGCCCAAAGGACAGCCCTTGTTGGCACTTTTACCTAGGGTTTTGGTGGTAACTAGAGTATTTAAATTAAGTTGATTTTTGGAGCATTTGATGTCCAAATGACACCAAACTTTGGTGGCATGCTCTTTAGTACATGAGTAGTGCCTGCCTAAAGTTTCACTCCATTTGGAGTTGATTTGCTATGGAAAATGGGAAACCCTAAGGAGGGACTTTAAGGGTCAAATTAGGGCTTAGGCCATTTTGAGGAGTTGAGTGAGTTAGCCTCCTCCACCTTGATTATTATGTAGGTATTGATATACAAATGCATGTGACACACCCTAATGGATCCTTTGGAGCCATTAGGGTGGTGTGTCCTAAACCCTAAGGGTAAACCCTTAAGGTTGCAATTTTGTGGCATGTGAAGGACATAGGACCAAATGTCCTTGCCTTGGCTCAGAACATAGTAGGCATGTTATTAAGAGCATAAAATGGCTTAGTTAATTTAATGGGAATTTTTAGAGTCATTTTGGTATTTTTCCTCTTTATAAATGAAATTGCCACTTTTCCTTGAATAAATAAAATGCATGGTCATATTGCCTTGTAGGGCTTTGGAACTTTAGCAGTGGTTGTATTGGGATGAGAATAGGCTATGGTAATTTTAGTATGATTCATTGAAGTGTTATCCCTTATGGAGGAATTTTTAAGTGCTTACTAGCTTAGAGGAATTTAATTATGAAAAATGTCAAATCATTGGGTAAAATTATGAAACTTGGTTATCTGTCATTTTATGTTGATACATGCCCATGATAATTATTTGGAAGCTTGTAGATTTGTATTTCTTGTACCTCATGTAGAAATTGGTATTTACAACACTTGGAAGTTAAATCATTTTGAAATGTCATCATATGGTAATGACACAAATCCTTTGGAATAGGACTCTATATCCCCATCTGGACACTTTGTAATTTTTGTAGAATTTTCAGATGTGAAATACTATTTTTCCTAATTATAGTGGCATTTTGGTAATTATACAACTATGATAATTTAGTAGGCCAAATGACATCCTAGGGTTATGGAACTCAGTGAACCACCTTGATATGGGATATTACCTTACTGATAATTTCCATGTAGCATGTAGAAGCATTTTGAGGGTAGTTCATGTGTAATTTGACTTGAGGCCTGAAATACTTTAAATTATAATAAATACCAAATTAATATGGAAAATTATGGAAATTGGATAATACCTTATTAAGGTCAGTGGAAGTCTAGGATAATTATACCAGACCTTGGTGATGAGTTTTTAGAAGGATTCCCTTATGAGGTTTGAGGTTAGTTCAACTTAGTGGTCTGCGATTAGTAAAAATAGAATTTTGAATTTTAGACAATTCAGACCCCTAAGTATTGTTTATAAGTTATATTGGAAGCCTAGGATAATTATACCAGACCTTGGTGATGAGTTTTTAGAAGGATTCCCTTATGAGGTTTGAGGTTAGTTCAACTTAGTGGTCTGCGATTAGTAAAAACATAATTTTGAATTTTAGACAATTCAGACCCCTAAGTAGTGTGTAGATCTTATATTCATTCAGTATTTGAGTGATAACTCACAATGATTCAAGGAGGGTCAAACTTAGGGTTAGCAGTGAGTTTGTGCTAGGGTCAGTGTATGAGGTGTGGAGGTACGTCCAACCCAATTGGGTGGGACGGGTGTTGAGCTAAGTCACTTTAAGTATATGAAATAATGAGGGGTGAACCAAATGTTAATCACCAACTAAAGTAATTGTCTTGAGGAGGATGGTGGGGTTGAGCCCATTGAATCTGTAGTACCATTGGGAACCCCTTTACGGGGTACACCGCGAGAAGTCCAAGATTCACCCTAAATATAACACTAACTAAATTGTAGGCAAGAGTAGCCTAAGTAGGTCTGCAAACTAGTATGGATATCCTTCGGGAAGGAGTTGGGTTGGATCAACTTGTGTGTTAGTCCCTGAGTCGGAAACTCTGGTGGACTTGTTAACACCTGTTACTTATGCAAATAGTGGCGAGTCTTCGGTACTAGGCTGGTCGTGTCACCGACGGTAGTAAGTTGACTCAGGTGAGGGTGAGGTTTAGAGGGCCGGTAAGTTTGTGTACCGCGGTTTGGAAGACAATCCCTAATAACCCACCCCGACCTTAAAGTCTGGTGGATTCCAGCAAGAATACGCAGGAGCTCCGCTGTTGTGTTCTTAGCGTGAGGCATACGTGAGGTCTAGGCTTGGTAGTGACCATACCCGCCTAGGATGTGGAGTGCCCGATCCACTGCCACCGTGAGCCACGACGGTCAGTACCCGAAAGGTTGGCTTCCTTTCTAACAAATTGGGAACTATAAAGGTCTGTGCGCATGGAGTCGTGTGGGTGAGTTGCATTGCATGGCTGCATAATACACATCATAAACATAGCATAACATAACACCCATCTGCATACCCCATCATATAAATTAGTATGGGCTCTTTTATATGATGGGTTACCTGGACATCTTAACTTATATGTCGTATGGGCGTTCATATAAGTTAAGGTACGAAACTGTGATGGTAGATTAGTTTTACTTACTGCACCGCATTTTTCTTTCTATTACTGCTTTACTTCATGCTCTACTTTACTGTCATTTATTTGCACAATACTGCTAGCTAGTTTTACTGCTTTACTCATATTTGCTAGATTAGTGTCATGTCACCTCCTTCTTGTTTACCCCTTGTTTGTCCTCCGCTTCTTCCTCCCACTCGGTGCCTAGGAGTCGTGGAGGGAGGCGAGCATAAAATGACTTATTCTTTATGACTAACGGTCGGTGTGACCGCAGGAGTCCTAGGAGACGGAGTTGTCCCGCGCGCACCTGGACGAGATGGCAGGACCTGAGCAGCAGATACAGCGTACTACCACGATGCCACAGGTTCATGACTGGATAGTTAAACTTCTGCATTTGAGTGTTTTGTTGTAGTTTCCACATGTTGTAGAGAGAGAGAGAGTACTTATTGTGGATTTGTATCAGGCTTAAGCCCTCTTTGCTTGTACTTCTCTTTTTGGACTTTCTGTTTCATTATATATATATATGATGATGTACTTGTGGACATGCCTTTATTTCTGTACTTCATTTTGGCATATTTTACTTATGATCGTATAGCCGGCAGAGTTGATGCTGAGCGGTGTTAGCCAACCCGAGTGTTGGTGACACCGCAAGGCAGCGATTCTGGGCGAAGATCCACCTTAACCGTGCGATACGGGAGAGGTTCGAGTTTTCTTGTACCCGAACGGGTCTTGAGAAAAGAGATCTTACATGGGATGATAGCCCAATTCTCCCTTTCGCAAGATATTTGTAAATAGAAAAATTAAGTTCAAAAGATGTTTTTGATAATCTTTATGTTTTATATTTTTGTATTTGATTTTGGCATATAGGGAAAGAAATCAGACACAACAACAACAAAAATGGAGTAAACAAAATATTTTTTGTAATTTGGCTTTTGTATATTTTTTTGTTTTATTTTTTCAAAAATCAATCAAAAATAAGTACATATAATAGAGCATATTTTTAGGGATTTTTGAAATTTTGAAAAATATAGAAAAACTGACAGGTGCGCTAGTGCTAGCGCGCGAAATAGTACACTAAATTTTAGTATTTTGAACATTTTAATTTTTGATAGTGGTTAAGTGTCCAAAGTTTAGTTTTATGTAGAAATTTCAAAAGATTTGAAGATGTTTAGGTACGTAAAAATTGCATAAAACCATTGCGTTTCAGAATGTTCTTTAACCTGAAAGATCTAAGACACCTAATTCAAGTCGTAATAATCAAAATCCTGCATCGGGGAGAGGTTTAGTGAATATGTCAGCTAGTTGAGAGTCCGTACCAATGAAACTTACGTTTACATGCTCTTTCTTAATATGATCCCTAATGAAATGATGACGAACATCTATGTGTTTTGATCTAGAGCGGTGTACGGGATTATTTGTAAGATCTATGACACTTTTGTTGTCACATTTGAGATCAATGTTTTTGAGATGAAAACCAAAATCCTCTACAGTTTGGCTCATCAATAAAGCTTGTGCACAACAACTCCCAAGAGGGATGTATTCAGCCTCCATGGTGGAGAGTGCAACCGAAGATTGTTTCCAACTGACCATGCAACTAATGAGGGTCCTAAAAAGTGACAAGTACCGCTAGTGCTTTTTCGACCTAGTGAACATCCGACGTAATCCGAATCGGAATAGTCATGAAGTGTAAATGAATCATTGTGTGGGTACCATAATCCTAATTTAGATGACCCTAATAGATAATGAAAAATATGTTTTACCACTTTTAAATGAGATTCTTTTGGATTGGCTTGAAAGTGAACACATAAACATAAGGCAAACATTATATCTGGTCTAGATACACTTAAGTAAAGAAGAGATCCAATCATACCTCTATATAAAGTTTGATCAATAGAAATTCCAGATTCGTCTTTTCCTAATTTTAAAGAAGCACTCATGGGTGTAGAAGCTTACTTAAGATTTTCAAATCCAAATCGTTTAAGCATATCGTGAACATATTTTGTTTGGCAAATAAAGATACCATCATTTCATTGTGAAATTTGAAAACCAAGAAAATAAGAGAGTTCTCCTACAAGACTCATTTCAAATTCATTTTTCATTACTAAGACTACTTCATTACACAACTCTTCATTAGTGGCTCCAAAAATGATATCAGCAACATATATTTGTTAAATGATTAAATCGTTATTATTATGCTTAATGAAGAGTGTGTTGTCGGCACTTCCCATGACATAACCGTGCTTTAACAAAAATGATGTAAGTCTATCATACCATGCACTGGGCGCTTTTTTTAAACCATAAAGTGCTTTTTCTAATTTATAAACATGATTTGGAAATGTTTCGTTTATCAAACCGGGGGGGGGGGGGGGGGGGGTTGTTCTGCGTATACTTCTTCTTTTATAAACCTGTTTAAAAAAGCACTTTTAACATCCATTTGAAATAATTTTATCCTTTTAAAACTCGCAAATGCCAAAAATATTCTTATGGATTCTAAGCGAGCAACGGGTGCAAAAGTTTATTCAAAATCTACACCATCGATTTGAGAAAATCCTTGAGCAACTAAGCGAGCTTTATTTCTTGTAATCCTAGATTCACTATCTAATTTATTTTTAAAGATCCATTTTACACCAACAACGGGATGATTAGATCGACGTTCTACTAAGATCCAAACTTTATTTCTTTCAAATTGATCTAACTCTTCATTCATAGCCAAAAACCAAAATTCGTCATTTGAAATGGTTGAAACGTTTTTAGGATCAATTTCGAAAACAAAGCAAATATTTGAAAATGTTTCATGAAGAGAAGATCGACTTCTTACCCCAATTGATGGTTCCCCAATAACTAGCTCCTTTGGATGTTTTTTTGAGAAGATTAAGATGCTTGGGGGCACGTATTCATCTTCATTGGCCTCCTCCTCCTCTTCTTTGGAAGGTTCCTCTTCGTCTTGCTCCAAAGATGGCAAAGGTTCATCATTTGTACCTATAAGAAGTCTTTCTACACAAAGAGTAAATTCATCAAATTTAACATTAATAGACTCTTCAACCTTACTTGTTCTTTTGTTAAATATTCTATAAGCTTTACTAGTTGAAGAGTAACCAAGAAATATTCTTTCATCACATTTTTCATCAAACTTTCCTAAGTCATATTTTATATTTAGAATAAAACATTTACAACCAAATACTTTAAAGTATGATACATTAGGTTTCTTTTAATAATATAGTTCATATGGTATGAGATTTAAAGATGGAAGAAGCATGACTCTATTCATAACATAACATGATGTGCTTATGGCTTCAGCCCAAAAGGACTTAGGTAATTTATATTCAGATAACATAGTATGTGCTAGTTCTTGGATTGTCCTATTCTTTCTTTCTACAACACCATTTTATTGAGGTGAGCGTGGAGCGGAGAACTCATGCTTAATAACTATCATTTCACAAAAAGATTTAAAATTTTCATTTTCAAATTCTCCCCCATGATCTGAGCGAATGCATTTTATTTTTAAATCTAGTTTAATTTGAATACAAGTACATTACTTTGAAAATTCGCAAAACGCGTCAGATTTGAAAGAGAGAAATAAAGTCCAACAATATCTAGAGAAATCATCTATTAGAACAAAAGTATATATTCTACCACTAAGACTTGGAGTGCTAACGGGACCAAGGAGATCCATATGAATTAATTGCAAAGGTTTTGTAGTAGAAACTTTGTTTTTTCTTTTAAAAGTGGATTTTGTAAATTTTCCTTTTTGACATGGAGAACATAATGAAGAAAAATTTCCATTCAGTTTAGGCAATCCTCTAATCAATTTTTTTTGGCTAGCTTTAAAATGAGCTTTGTTCTAGCGTGACCTAAACATCTATGCCATAGTTCTAACTCGTGATTTTTAATTATAAAACATTTTATAGATGATTTTGAAAGATCATGAAAGGAAACTATATAAATGTTGTGAATTTTAGGTGCAGTTAGTAAAACATCTTTTGTGTTAGGATTAACTATTTTGCAAAGATTTGTGAATGACTCAAATAAGACATTTAATCCTTTATCACGCAATTGACTAATAGATATTAAATTATGTTTTAATCCTTTTACATAAAGAACATTACAGATAAGAAATGATTTGTTACCTAATGTACCTACTCCCATGATCCTTCCTTTACCATTATCTCCAAAGGTTACGATCCCTCCTTTCTTCTTTTCTAGACTAAGGAACTTTGCTTTGTTTCCCGTCAAGTGCTTGGAGCATCCCGAGTCCAAGTACCACACGTCCTCCATTTCCATAGCTTTCCTGCAAATCTAGAAAGAAGATGAGAGTAAAGATCCGGATACCCAAGAGGTACCACCCATAGAATAGGTGGATTCCTTAGGTACCCAGATTTGCTTAAAAGATCCCTGTTTTAATTTACTGCAAGAGCTAGACGTGTGTCCAAACCTATGACAGTTCACACACGAAATAAAGAGGGTTGAGACCCTTTTCCAAAAATCTACACTGCTCTTACAGGATGAGGTTTGATTTTTAGAAAAAACAGAAGAATTTTTAAAAGATGGGCTACCACCGGCGTTAGTGGTCACTTTGATATCTGAGCCCAATTTTTCCAGAACCATAACATTGGTTTCCCAAAATCATGTCCAGACATTTTTGACCAATTCCAAATTTTTTGATGGCCATATTAAGGTCATGAGTTTGTTTTTTAAGAGATGAATTTTCTTTAACAAGCATGGTACATTTATTTTCAAACCCTTTTTTGTTATTTTCAATTTGTAAGAGAGAGGTTTTTAGTTTTCTCTCTAAGTCCCCCTTTTCTTTTGTAAGAGTTTTGATTTGTGAGAGGGCCTTAGAAAGAGAATCTTCAAGTTCTTTTGCCTTACATAGGGAGTGCTCACACTCTTGACATGAAACCTTTCTCTTTTCAAAGGAAATTAATTTTTTTGTAAGCTTATGATTCTCTTTTATGATAGATTCATTTTCACGATTTAAAATAATATTTTCTTCTATACTTTTATCATAGGCTTTGCAAGTTAGAACAAATTCATCATAAAGTTCTTCTAAGGTGGGAGGAGTTACCTCAGTGTCACTAAGAACACTGGTGTTGTCATCATTGCTTTTTGCCTTTAAACATAAGTTTGCTTCCTCTTCACTGCTTGACTCAGATCCGCTTGATTCTTCAGAGGAAGAATCATCCCAAGTTGCGGCTTTCAATACTTTCTTTTTCTCCTTCGCTTTGTATCATTCTTTTTGCTCCTTTTGATACTTCAGGAACTGGCTCCGAATGTGCCTGGTCTTTCTACAGTGATAGCACTCCGGTGGTGGTCTTTATTCTTAGTCTTCATTTCCTTTTTCTTTCTTTAATGAGAGGAAGGCCCTTTTCATCGAGCATATTTTTGGAAGTATTTCCAAAAGGTGTTTCCTCTTTCTGGATTTCTAATGAACTTCCTGAAATTCTTCACCAGGAGACCTTCTTCATCTTCGTCATCATCTTCGATGCTCTCCTTCTTTGACTTTAGTGCCATCGCCTTTTTCTTTGTCTCCTTGTTGTATTCATCGTGTTGAATCTGGAGTTCAACCTCATGGGTTTTGAGATTCCCAATAAGGTTCTCGATCTGGAGCGTTCTTAGGTTGTGTGATTCCGAGATGGCCATCATCTTTGGATTGAACCTTGGAGGTTGAGAGCAAAGAAATTTTCTGACTAGGACCCCGTCCGAGTAGATATTTCCAAGAGCTTTTAAAGCGTTGATGATCTTGGTGAAGCGTGTGTACATCGAGTTAATGTCTTCTTCAGCATCCATCCTAAATTTTTCATATTCCGATTCCAGTTGGAATAGCTTTGCATATTTTACCTGTGATGTACCTTCATGAGTAACTTCTAATTGGTTCCAAATATCATAAGTTGTTACACATGCAGAAATTCGATTAAATTCAGTTCGATTTAAAGCACAATATAGAGCGTTCATTGCATTTGCATTATTTTTGCATTTTAGTTTATCGTTGTCGTCCTATTTATCCTTAGGTTTTTGAATCATAGCATATCCTACAACAATTGTAGGAGGAGAGTACCAAACTTCTACCATAGTCCAAACCTCTATATCCATGGTCATAAGAAAACACATCATCCTATTTTTCCAGTAGTTAAAATCTTACCCAGTAAAAAGAGGTGGTCTACTAATACCCTGCCCTCTGGAAATGAGAGATCATGAGACGCCATTATTCCTGGTTGTTAAGCCGATTGGAATAAAACCACTCTAATACCACTTGTTGGATTGGTAGGCGCCCTTAGAGGGGGGGTGAATAAGGGTTTTTAAAACTTTTTAATATATTTTGATAAACTTGAAAATATATGAGATTAAGATATGAAATCAAGCAAATAAAAGTGAGACATCATTTCATTAATATGAAATAAGAGTTTACAAAACTTGATTTCTTATAACGCTAGAAATCGAAGGCGAATACTAATAAAACTCTTTTTGTTTTCTATCCCGACTCGCATCCCCACGAATCGGTGGCCCTAGCCAATCCTTCCCCGGATACGTCCTCAAGCCGCTCTAGCCAAGCCTTCCCCAAATATGGCCTCGAGCACCCCCTAGACATAACCTAGTTCTAGTCGCCAACACGAGATGAAATTCTGCCCTAAGTCCTACCCAGACATAGTCGCCAATACGAGGCGAGTTCACTAAACGATTACCAGAAAAGATGTGAAATAAAAGGACAATAATATTAAAATCTCCCTCTTGAAGAACTTCTGAAGTTGGTGACGAAGGATCGCAGTAGTATAAGCGTTGATGAAGTGATCTTCGGTCGGATCCGGCGTGAAGAAATCCTCATTCAGAAATTCATGGAACTTTGGTGGGAGATCTCTTTTCCCAGAACAAGGCTCTGGATTTCTATCACTGAACCTCTCTCAAACTTGTGTATAGAAAACGAGAGAAGAGGCCTCATTTTATAGGAGTGAGCGCTAGGACCTGCGCTAGCGCTACCGAGGGCGCTATCCCGGTATAGAATTATTGTGCTTGTGCGTATCTTTCATTCCAGGGAAACTCTGTCGCCTTGCCTCTTGTGCTCCACGCTACCGCCTGCGCTATCCGCTACCGCCTGGCGCTAGCACCTTCTATAAATGCTCTTGGAATTTCGCTAATCATCATTAGCGCCTGCGCTAGGTGCTACCACCGACGCTAGTGGGCATGTTGGAGTTATCGGATCAATTTTGGGGGCAACCTTCTAATGTTATCCTTGAGTCATATGAACTTGTTTCCTGCACACTTAAGCACACAAGATCAAATACACATAGGATTTGTTATTCTCAAACCTAGGAGATGAGGAAGACCATGTTCCAACAGATACTTCAGGGTTTTGT
Source organism: Dactylorhiza incarnata (assembly GCA_033032865.1). Classification (NCBI taxonomy): domain Eukaryota; kingdom Viridiplantae; phylum Streptophyta; class Magnoliopsida; order Asparagales; family Orchidaceae; genus Dactylorhiza; species Dactylorhiza incarnata. The sequence goes on from JAWHQI010000544.1 coordinate 121,030, forward strand.
GGTACGTGAATATTTCCACCTTTGCACCATACACGTAGTGCCTCCACAATTTCAACGCAAAGATCACAGTTGCCAACTTCAATTCATGGACGAGGTAATTCTTCTCATGAGGTTTTAACTATCTCGACCTATAAGCTATCATGTTGCCATGTTGCACCAGCACGCAACCCAACCCGCAACCTGACGCGTTGCTAAAATTCTTAAACCCTTCAGTCTCATTAGGAAGACTTAGGATTGGAGCAGACATTAATCTTTCCTTCAAGGTCTCAAACGCACGGGCACACTCTGGTGTCCACACGAACTTTTTGTCCTTATGAGTAAGATTGGTGAGGGGCAATGACATCTGCGAAGTGTTCTCAATGAACCTTCTGTAATAACTGCCTAGTCCAAGGAAACTCCTGACTTCCTCCATGGTCGCAATACAGGCCAATCTCTAATGGCTTCAATATTTGTCAGATCCACTGCCACCCCATCTCCACTGATCACGTGACCCAAGAATGTCACCTTCCCGATCCAGAACTCGCACTTTGAGAACTTAGCATAAAGTTGGTTCTCCCTCAGAATCTGCAACACCAATCTCAAGTGAAACTCATGCTCCACCTTCGACTTCGAATACACTAAGATGTCATTGATGAGCACCACCACGAACGAATCCAGGCATTGCCGAAACACTCTGTTCATCAAATCCATGAACATTGATGGCGCGTTCGTTAAACCGAGCAGCAACACCGAGAACTCAAAATGACCATACCTAATCCCAAATGCTGTCTTGGGAATTTCCTCTTCTCGAATCTTCAATTGGTAGTATCCCGACTTCAAGTCCAACTTGGAATACACCGCCGACTCCACCAGCTGGCCGAACAAATCATAAATTTGTGAAAATGGATATTTATTGTTAATGGTCAACTTATTCAACTCACGGTAGTCTATGCACAACCACATACTACCATCCTTTTTCTTTATGAACAACACGGGCGCCCTCCATGGCGAAGAGCTGGGACTAATGTAACCTTGCTCTAACAACTCTTGCAACTGAACCTTGAGCTCATCCAGTTCCTTCGGTGCTATCGTAAATGGAGGATGCGACACCGGCCTCGCACTTGGCACTAACTCTATTGAAAAGTCGATTTCACGCTGAGGGGGCGCTCTTGGAAGGTCCTCGGGGAACACATTATTGGGGAAATGATTTATCTTAACCCCTAGAATTGAGTAGAATATAAATTCTAAGAATGAAAAATTAGGCTAAGTAAATATGCGTCAAATAGCATTCGACGCAACGTCGAAATGTAGTCGATGTTTCTCTCAGAATGAGTCAAAGTAACTCTAAGAAGAATTCGACATAATCTTTGTCGACGTAACTCTGACTTCTAGTCGACGCTTTTAATAAAGTCACGCACCTTAGTCGACGCACCTTCCTTATTCTCCTCTCGACGTCCAGCCAGGATAAAATCGACGCTTACGTCGAATAGTAATCGACGCACGTCGATTTCTATGTCAAATTCAAATTCACGCCAGATCTCTTTCCTTCTTTCTAAAGATCTGAATTTTATGGAATGATTTTATTCTTTTATAGCCGTTCTGAATCAGTCTTTCCTTCTATTTGATTCTTGGCTAATTTGACTAAGATTATTATGGATATTATTTGAAATCAAAATGATCTCTTTCCTTCTACATAAATATTGATTATGGAAACTTTTATCTCTTTCTAATTCTCTGTCTGCTAATTGATTATTCTCCTTTAGCAATATCTTTTTAAACAGAGCTATAAATAAGAAGGAAGTCGACAGAGAATAACGACTAGTGATCCACCATATACATCTGAAAAAGAGGAAGAGCTCCCAAGTGAAGAGTGAGAAAGCTGAGAAAAGAGATAGTGTGCTGCAACATAGAAAAAGCCTTCATCTTCTCCTCCTTCTGAAGCCATTCTGCTGCAAATTCTGAAAGCTCTCACAAAAGAGAGAAAAGCTTACAATCTCCTTCTCACTATAGAAGAGAGATTACAATCACTATTCTTGTGCTTCTAATCTTCTTGCTAGGAAGAAGATTCTTTCTTGTTTAAATTACTTCTTCTACTTCTTCTTCTTATCTTCATTTCATTTTCAAACAGTGTAAAAGAGTTTTTAGAATCTCTCTTCAAAAAATTCAGTTGTACTGGTTCTAAGAGTCTCCTTGTCAAAAGACTCAGGCTTGTTCTAAGAGTCTCCTTATCAAAAGACTCAGTGCAAGATAGTGATTTCCTACCAAGGGGGTAGAAGAGTGGACTACCCAAAGTTTGGGGAACCACTATATTTCTTTGTGTTGTGCTATGATTTTCTTCTTGCTATTTTCCTTTTTTACTTGCTTAATTCTTGTTGGTGTGTGGTAAGCTTAAATCTGTGATTATTACATATATATATATAATTGCACAAAGTATTTTTAAATCTCTATTCACCCCCCCTCTAGAGAATTCTGGTGAGGTTAACTGTGCACTTTCAATTGGTATCAGAGGGAGGTTGATCTAAAAGGGTTAACTCCTTGATCAAAAAGATCCTACCTCTTATATATATATATATTTCTAAAAACTATTTTTCACATGGCACAAATTAAAGATTATGCTTCCACCAGACCACCAATGTGCAATCTTGAAAAGTTTGCACTTTGGAAAACAAGAATTAGGATCTATATTAATTCTATTGATGAAGAATTATTTAATGTTATTTTGACAGGTCCTCCCAAGCCTTATAGAAGAGACTCAAGTGGTGAAGTGACTCAAACACTTGTCCCAAGGGCTGAGTGGACAGTTGAAGAGAAGAAGGCAGGAACATGTGATGCAAAAGCTGTGAACATTCTTGTCTCAACCCTCTCAGATGAAATCTTTCAAAAGGTTATTGACTGTGAATTAGCCAAAGAAATCTGGGAGGCTCTTACCAAGATGGTAGAAGGAAGTGCTGATGAAAGGAAAGATAGAAAGGCTCTATTGATCTCCCAATATGAGAACTTTCAAGAGAAGCATGAAGAAAGCATATCTGAGATGTATGACAGATTCAGTCTGATCATCAATCAATTAAGGAGCCTGGATAGAGAGATCTCTCTCACAGAGATCAATGACAAACTGTTAATGAGTCTCCCAAGTTCATGGGACTCAAGAATATGGGCAATAAGAGATACAAGAGGACAAAAGGAAATCTCAACAGATGCCCTCTTAGGAAAACTCAAATCCTATGAGCAACTACTGAAAACCAGAGAAGAAAAGGAAAGAAGAGGAAGCACTCCAACCTCCTCAAATGATAGAAACTTTGCTTTGAAAGCAACAGAAGAAGAGACACCTGTCACTGAAGAAGAATTATTCAGCCTCCTGGCCAGAAGATTCAAGAAATGGGTCAGGACAGATGGGTCTAGAAGGAGAGAATCAAAACCAAGGTATGATAAAACTCCTACTAAAGAAATTATTTGTTATTCCTGCAGGAAAACTAGACACATTGCACCAGAATGTCCAGAAAATACTGAGAAAAAGAAAGATCTGAAAAAGAAAGATCTCAAGAAAAAGGGGAAGAAGAAAGAAAGAGGCTTCATTGCAGAAGCTTGGAGTGAAACAGATTCTGAGGACAGCACCTCATCCAAAAGTGACAATGAAGAGTCTAAGCAAGAAGACCTATGCTTAATGGCTCTTGAAAGCTCAAAGGAAGAACATGGTTCTAAATCATGGAGTGAGACAGAATCAGAAGGGAGCATCTCTTCTGAAGATGATAAAGAAAATAACCCTATTCTCATAGAGGAATCTGAGGATAAGGATGAGGAAAGCATTTTTGATGACATAGATTTTCTGTGTGATGATTTCAAAAATGATTTTAAAGGATTATGTTTAGATCAACTAAAAGCTAAACAAGAAATTATGAATCTAAAAGAACAAATTAATGTCATTAAAAACCAGAGAAATATAGAGGATACTTGTTCTAAAAATTATGAGTTAAGGGCTAACATCAAAGAATAAGAAATAGAGAGGGCTAAAATAGAAAACCAGCTCCTTAAGAATAAAGTATCCCAAGCAAAAGCTTTTGAAGAATCAATAAAAATGAGAAGCCAAACACTTAAAGAAATCACAGAAAAACAAACAATAAGACATAAAAATCTTGCGCTAGGAGCTGATCCCTCAGCTAGTCTAATTCCATCCAACAAACCTGCTTGGATGAGCCCTGTTAAATTCACTAAACCCACTAAATCAATAAACCAAGAAGAAGACTCACAAAATAAGGAAGAAGACTTCCTCAATGAGATAAACCATTTTGATGAAACATCATACTATACAGATGAAGACTCTCAAACTACTTCTAAGAAGGCAACTAAGCCAAAAGAAACAACTCATAAAGAAATAAAATCAGAAAAAGGGAAAAATAAAATTTGTGAAAACACAATTGCGTCGACTTCATATCGATGCATGAATGATAGTGCGTCGAATTCTACTCGACGCAATCTCTCAGATGCTTCGACCTCAACTCGACGCTTGAATAAAAGTATGTCGACTTCCAATCGACGCAACTTCTTACATGCGACGATTTTAGATCAACACAATCTGGAGAAAGCGCCGAATATAAATCGACGCAACTATCAACATACGTCGAATAGATATCGACGTATAAAAACCCAGAGCAACATAATTACAGGACATGTCTATTCTCCAAAAACTTTCCATCTTAACCCCCATTCAGGACCCATTCATCCTGATCATAATTTCCATTCTAATCAAAACTTCTATTCTAACCAAAATTTCTATCCTAATCAAAATTTCTATCCTAATCAACACCATTATCCCTCTCTAAACTAAAATTCCCATAATCTAAAGATAGTCAGATGTTATATCTGCAATAAAACTGGCCACATTGCCAAACAATGTTGGCACAATCAATCTAATTGTTTATAAAAATTAGTCCAAGACTGACTTAGAAAATATTAGGAGCAGGAAGAAATAATCTCTAAAGAGAAACCAAGAAGTTTCAGGCAAAATGAAAGTCACGTAGACTTATTAATCGACGCACCGTCGATAACCAATAAATATAAATAAAATCGACGCATGCGTCGACTTCGATCGATGCATACGTCGATAGGAAACCCTAACCTCTTAACTCAGACTGTATCAACGCTTACGTCGAATTCCACTCGACGTAACGTCGATTTCATGAAAAAGAGCGGCAACATTAAAATATTTTTTGATCACATCTACTGTAGTACCGAATAAGCCTCGAATTGTGTCTCATTTCGACGTTTCACCTAACTTAAATAGACTCTTCAGTTAGAAATCCTCTCGCACTCTGCAGCTTTCATCCTTCTTACCTCTCAGTCCAGCCATCTCTTCCTCTCTTTCACTAACCTAAAATGGCTCTCAAGATAAATTCTGGTTTCGACATTGACCTTGAATCCTTCCAGGCCGCCGCCAAAAATTATAAGAGCATCATAGCTCTATTCACTGAAGCTGGCCTAGATAAGCTCATCTCCACAAGATGCAAGCTCCTGGAGACAGAACTCACAGAGCTAATGGCTCATGTTCAGATATCTGAACAAGGAGAAATCACTGGAACAATATATGAGACACCTGTCTCAATCTCTGCTGAACACATTAGGAACACCTTTGATCTTTCATCAGGTACATTCCAATATTATTCTTGTTCAAATCAAATAGGGAAATCAAATTATTTCCTAAAGAGTAACTAAATAGATCTCCTTTATCATTCACTTATCAGGTGATGAACCTGTGGAACTCACCCCTGATGAAATCAAGAATTTATTAATCACAATGAAGTTCTCCAAAGATAGACCAATCCACCTAAAAAAATAGACTTCTCTGATGAATACAGACTTTTGGCAGACATAGTAGGAAAGATACTACTATGTAAGATCTCTGCCCATGATGCAGTGCCCAGGCAGCAACTAAATCTCATGGGGGCCCTTGTGCTGAAGAAGAAAGTAGACTGGGGCAGCTGCTTACTCAAAATGATAGGCTACAAATATTCTCACAAAGAGAATGCCTACATGAGGATTATGAGTCAAGTCCTCTTCCACTCCTTCCCTGGCCTATGCAGGTCAAAAGGAATTCCCATCCCTCCTTGCAAAAGGATGTCCATTGCTCTCTTCTCAAAATGGACCAGGCAAATCCCCAAGCCTGGTGCCATTCCTGAAAGGACTCCATCTCCTCCTAACTCTCCTGCTCATCCATCTTCAACTCCTCCTCCTCCTCATACAAACATCTTTTCTGTACCACCATCATCCACACCTTCACAAATACCAACTCAATCACCTGCTCAACCCTCCTCTATTCCTCCACCTCCTCCATCAAATACACCTCATCAAAATGATACAGTCCCCTCTCCACCTTCAACACATACTCCTCCACCATTATCCCCTCCTCCTCCATTGTCTCCTACTCCTCCAACACAACATGAACCATCTCCATCCACTGAAAACCTCATCACCCAGAGTATCCAGTCAGCAGCCCAAAAATTTCAGGACATGTTGGATGGACACTGCTCTCAAATTCACTCCTCCATCATGCACATGCAAACCCAAATAGATGGGGTCAATGCCTCTGTGCAAAGTCTGAAATCCTCTATCTCTTCATCTAGGGTCACCAAGTCTTTCTTAACTTCCTTGGCTAAGAAGGTCAAGAAGGGGGAGAAGTTAGATGAAGAGCAGCTCTCCAGCCACAAAACTGAGCTACATACTAAAGAGCAGATATCAGATGTACTGATTATAGCAAGAGAAGCTGCACAATAAGTGGATCTATTGCAAGGGGAGTCAAGTAGAGCAGAGAATGAAGATGAAGAGGAAGCTGAAGCTCAGGGGGAGCCAGATGCTGTTATACCTGAAACTGGAGATGAGAAAGAAACTGAAGAAGAAGTAGAAGGCTCAAAGGAAGTTCCATCCCAGGGGGAGCAACCTGCTGTGACTCAGGGGGAGATGAGTGAACTATCTGCTACTGAGAAGGAGCAACTCACCTATCCGAAAACAGTAGTATTCACTAGGAAAAGAAAAACTCCTCCTACCCCTCCTGAATGATATGTTGAACAATATTGATACAATCTATATTTTTTTCTTTCCATGCTTAAATACTTATTATGAAGTCTGTTTATATGATTTCTCCCTTCTTCTGATTACTTAACATATTTCTTCTCTATAAATGCTTTGCTGTGTTGATTAAAAGCTGATACAATTTCTCTCTAAATAGGGTTAAGACAAATAGGGGGAGATTGTTGGGGAAATGATTTATCTTAACCCCTAGAATTGAGTAGAATATAAATTCTAAGAATGAAAAATTAGGCTAAGTAAATATGCGTCGAATAGCATTCGACGCAACGTCGAAATGTAGTCGACGTTTCTCTCAGAATGAGTCGAAGTAACTCTAAGAAGAATTCGACGTAATCTTTGTCGACGTAACTCTGACTTCTAGTTGACGCTTTTAATAAAGTCGACGCACCTTCCTTATTCTCCTCTCGACGTCCAGCCAGGATCAAATTGACGCTTACGTCGAATAGTAATCGACGCACGTCGATTTCTATGTCAAATTCAAATTCACGCCAGATCTCTTTCCTTCTTTCTAAAGATCTGAATTTTATGGAATGATTTTATTCTTTTATAGCCGTTTTGAATCAGTCTTTCCTTCTATTTGATTCTTGGCTAATTTGACTAAGATTATTATGGATATTATTTGAAATCAAAATGATCTCTTTCCTTCTACAGAAATATTGATTATGGAAACTTTTATCTCTTTCTAATTCTTTGTCTGTTAATTGATTATTCTCCTTTAGCAATATCTTTTTAAACAGAGCTATAAATAAGAAGGAAGTCGACAGAGAATAACGACTAGTGATCCACCATATACATTTGAAAAAGAGGAAGAGCTCCCATGTGAAGAGTGAGAAAGCTGAGAAAAGAGATAGTGTGCTGCAGCAAAGAAAAAGCATTCATCTTCTCCTCCTTCTGAAGCCATTCTGCTGCAAATTCTGAAAGATCTCACAAAAGAGAGAAAAGCTTACAATCTCCTTCTCACTATAGAAGAGAGATTACATTCACTATTCTTGTGCTTCTAATCTTCTTGCTAGGAAGAAGATTCTTTCTTGTTTAAATTACTTCTTCTACTTCTTCTTCTTATCTTCATTTCATTTTCAAACAGTGTAAAAGAGTTTTTAGAATCTCTCTTCAAAAAATTCAGTTGTACTGGTTCTAAGAGTCTCCTTGTCAAAAGACTCAGGCTGGTTCTAAGAGTCTCCTTATCAAAAGACTCAGTGCAAGATAGTGATTTCCTACAAAGGGGGGTAGAAGTGTGGACTACCAAAAGTTTGGGGAACCACTATATTTCTTTGTGTTGTGCTGTGATTTTCTTCTTGCTATTTTCCTTCTTTACTTGCTTAATTCTTGTTTGTGTGTGGGAAGCTTAAATCTGTGATTATTACACACATATATATATATATAATTGCACAAAGTATTTTTAAATCTCTATTCACCCCCCCCCCCCCTCTAGAGAATTCTGGTGAGGTTAACTGTGCACTTTCAATTGGTATCAGAGGGAGGTAGGATCTTTTTGATCAAGGAGTTAACCCTTTTAGATCAACCTCCCTCTGATACCAATTGAAAGTGCACAGTTAACCTCACCAGAATTCTCTAGAGGGTGGGTGAATAGAGATTTAAAAATATTTTGTGCAATTATATATATATATATGTGTAATAATCACAGATTTAAGCTTCCCACACACCAACAAGAATTAAGCAAGTAAAGAAGGAAAATAGCAAGAAGAAAATCACAGCACAATACAATGAAATATAGTGGTTCCCAAAACTTTGGGTAGTCCACTCTTCTACCCCCTTGGTAGGAATTCACTAGCTTGCACTGAGTCTTTTGATAAGGAGACTATTAGAACCAGCCTGAGTCTTTTGACAAGGAGACTCTTAGAACCAGCACAACTGAATTTTTTGAAGAGAGATTCTAAAAACTCTTTTACACTGTTTGAAAATGAAATGAACATAAGAAGAAGAAGTAGAAGAAGTAATTTAAACAAGTAAGAATCTTCTTCCTAGCAAGAAGATTAGAAGCACAAGAATAGTGAATGTAATCTCTCTTCTATAGTGAGAAGGAGATTGTAAGCTTTTCTCTCTTTTGTGAGAGCTTTCAGAATTTGCAGCAGAATGGCTTCAGAAGGAGGAGAAGATGAAGGCTTTTTCTTTGCTGCAGCACACTATCTCTTTTCTCAGCTTTCTCACTCTTCACTTGGGAGCTCTTCCTCTTTTTCAAATGTATATGGTGGATCACTTATAAGTCAGATATGTGATAGTGGTAAGTGTGAGGTACAATTCACCACACTATTTTGCCATATTATTGATATCAAGACTGGTGCCATAGTACTCAATGGAAATAGAAAAGGGAAGGTATATATAGTAGACTTCAGCTCCTCACCCACAGAAGTTTGTTTGTTCAACAATATTATTAATAAAAGTGAATTATGGCATAGGAGACTGGGTCATCTAAACTACAAAACCATTAGTAAACTATCAAAGAATAACCTAGTCAGAGGCCTACCAAAGGGTAGATTCTCTAAGGACTCTCCATGTAGACCTTGCCAACTAGGAAAACAGACAAAGTCATCCTTCAAACCAATTGGTAAGGATGACTCCACTAGGATCCTCTACTTACTGCACATGGATCTCTTTGGTCCCATATCCACTCAAAGCTTAGGTGGAAAGTCTTATAGCTTAGTCATTGTAGATGACTATTCTAGGTTTAGCCGGGTATTCTTTCTAAGGGCTAAGTCTGAAACCCATAAGATTCTCTCAAGATTCATAAGACAGATTCAATTTGAGTTCAATACTCATGTTTCAATTATCAGGAGTGATCATGGGACTGAATTTGAAAATCAGTCAATTTGTAGTTTCTGTGAGGATATAGGTATTAAACAAAGTTTTTCAGCCCCTAGAACTCCTTAACAAAATGCAGTTGCTGAAAGAAAGAATAGAACTTTAATTGAATCAGGAAGGACCTTACTTGCAGAATCAGGATTACCAAAAACCTTCTGGGCTGAAGCAGTCAACACTGCAAACTATGTTCTAAAAAGAAGCCTCATTCACAAAACTAAGGCAAAAACACCATATGAGCTTCTGATGGGAAAAACACCCATTGTTAAATACTTTAAAATTTTTGAATGTGCTTGCTTTATTCTAAATAATAGGAAAGATCATCTTGCCAAATTTGACAAGAAGTCTGATGATGGAATATTTCTGGGGTACTCGTCATCCAGTAAAGCTTATAGATGCTATAACAGGAGAACTCTCAGAATTGAAGAATCTATGCACATTATATTTGATGAAACTAACATGCTGTTTAAGGGGGAGGAAACTTCCACCAATCCTTTTCCACAGGAAAATGGCAGCATAGAGACTCAGCTTGAACAACTGACTCTAGATAACAGAGACACTGGGAAAGAAAACCGGCTACAGGAACCAAGTGAGGAGTCTGAACAAGAGCATGAAGAAGTTCAGAGAAGAGCAATCAAAACCAACTCCCACAAGAAAACATGGTTCAGGAAGAACAGTTGGACAATGATCCCATTGTTAATGAGGAAGAAGAGCATCTGACAAATCCAAGCAGAACAGGGATCAATATGAAAAATCATCCACAATCCCAAGTAATTGGAGACCCCAATACTAGAGTAAGAACAAGACACCAAGTCTCCAATGGGATGATGCTCCAATGCTTCTTATCTCAAGTTGAACCAAAGAAGTTTGAGGAAGCAAATTGTGATCCTCACTGGATTATAGCCATGCAAGAGGAACTAAGCCAATTTGAGAGAAACAAAGTATGGAACCTAGTCGAGAGACCAAGAAACTACCCAGTTATTGGTACAAAGTGGGTATACAGAAACAAACTAGATTCCACTGGAGTAATTGTCAGGAACAAGGCAAGACTTGTAGCACAAGGATACACACAAGAAGAAGGAATAGACTACAATCAAACCTTTGCTCCAGTAGCCAGATTGGAAGCAATCAGACTCTTTCTTGCCTATGCAGCCTTCATGAAGATGAAAGTCTACCAGATGGATGTCAAGAGTGCTTTTCTGAATGGTGACCTTCAAGAAGAGGTGTATGTAGAGCAACCACCAGGTTTTGTCAATCCCTCCTCACCTAACTTTGTTTATAGACTTAACAAAGCACTTTATGGTCTTAAGCAAGCACCTAGAGCCTAGTATGAAACTCTCTCCAACTTCCGTTTAGAAAATTCTTTTGAAAGAGGAAAAGTAGATAAAACACTTTTTACTGGAACCCATAAAAATCAACTCCTTGTTCAAATCTATGTAGATGACATCATCTTTAGCTCAACTCATCCCAAACTTTGTAAATGATTTGCTAATCTAATGCAATCAAAATTTGAAATAAGTAGTATGAGAGAACTCTCTTATTTCTTAGGGCTACAAATGAAACAAAACAGTGAGGGAATCTTTATCTCACAATCTAAATACACTAAAGAATTAATCAAAAAGTTTGGTATGGAATCAGCCTCTACCATGAAAACACCTATGACAACTAATGCCATTATAGAAAAGGATGATAAGGGAAAATCAGTAGATCAAAAGACATATAGGGCAATCATAGGATCCCTTCTCTATCTAACAGCTAGCAGACCTGACATTAGGCTAGCAGACCTGACATTATGTTTGCAACCTGCATATGTGCTAGATTTCAGGTTGATCCAAAAGAATCCCATCTCACCTCTGTAAAAAGGATTCTTAGATACCTAAAGGGAACACCTGAACTAGGTCTGTTGTACTCAGCAGAAACAAATTTTGAATTAATAGGATTCTCAGATGCAGACTATGATGGATGTAGGGTTGATAGAAAAAGCACATCTGGTACTTGCCAATTCCTAGGTGACAGATTAATATCATGGTTCAATAAGAAACAAACTTCAGTCTCAACCTCAACAGCTGAAGCTGAATATATAGCTGTTGGGAGCTGTTGTTCACAAATCCTCTGGATGCCAAATCAGCTTCTTAACTATAAATTGGAAGTCAATAACTCTAAATTTTATTGTGATAGATCTAGTGCTATATTCATAGCTTCCAACCCAGTCCTTCATAGTAGAACCAAACATATAGAGATCAGACATCACTTTCTTAGAGACAATGTAGAAAAAGGTAAGATAACCTTAGAATATATTCCTATAGATAGTCAAAGAGCAGACATTTTTACCAAACCCTTAGATGAAACTAAGCATACTTACTTTATCAACACCTTGGGAATGCTTGATGGAAGTTTGTAAACACCATTGTTGGGGAAATCTAAAAAGAGATCAGAAAAAAAAATAAGCAAGTACTTAAAGACACGTCGATTACCTATCGACGCACCGTCGAGAGGAACTCGACGCTAGCATTGACTTCTTAAAGACAAAGATACGTCGATCCCTTATCATCGCACCGTCGATCTAATCTCGATGCAAGTCTGCGACCACGTCGACAGGACATTAGGCTGACAATGTTTCGACGGAGCGTCGACTCCATATTGACGCATACGTCGACATCAATGACCAACGTCACAGATGCTCCGACACATCGACCATGAGTCGACTCTAATTCGACGGAACGTCGACTTCATAATAAAACTGGAAACAAATCTTCCCTTCTTCTTTTGACGATTGGTTACCTAATATACCTTGATTTCTGTTTCCTTTTCGATGTTTCACCTCCTTTAAATAACACCTCTTATTTCATAACTCATACTCTCCCAAACTGCCAAAATCTTCGTCTTCTACCTCTCTCTCTCTGCATCAATGGCGCCAACCCCTGCTCAATCTGCTCTCATCAAAACAATAAACGATGCTCTGGAACACCTTCTGAATGACTTCCAGACACGTCTGACCAACTTCTCAAATGAGTGTGCCGACATGCTCACCACCTGTGAAGCCAAATTGGCCAACCTCTCTGCTTCTCTTCCTGAGCTTCATGTTCTTCTTCAAGAACAACCTCTATCGCCAAAAGGGTTTACATCCTTTCTGAAGGATATAAACTATGGGGAGAGTTGCTCCAGAAACCCCCTATCCAGGTTTTATATTTTCTTAAAGCTCAATGCTAACTCTTCTCCAATCTCTAAATACTATCTTTAAGTATTAAACCAACTTCATTTTTTCTTTTACCATAGGCTCAAATCTTCTCCAATCTGTAACATCCCCAAAACTGCTAGGCCCCCTTAGTACAAGTTTTTACACTCTCCCCTTCTAAACAAACTCCCTAGACCAACAGGAGATTGGGGTGACACTAGGGTGAACTGAACTCCCTAACCAATGTACAGAACCTTAGGGATGAGAGCCAACTAACTTATTATGAGGAATTGACCTCTAGGGTTTCATTTAAGATCCCAATAGCTCAATGAGCTCTTTCAACCTGAAAAATTGGGGCAAAACCCTAAGGGCCCCATTATTCCCCCAAGCTCACTAAGTGAGCTTAAGACCTCCTTGTGTTCCCCCTCCACAAAGCTCCACCAATCTAAGACCCATAGAGTCCATTGGATTCATTTGAATCACTCACATTAACCTAGGTGGTCTTGAGCTAAATCTCAAGTAACACATTAAGTCATCATGGGTTAAACTGATTTCTCTTTGGGCCCTAGCCAAACCTCTAGCCCACAATCAGTCCATGACATGGCTGATTTTCCTTTAAGTAATGAGTTAAATAGGATGTTAATTAAGGGGCCATTTTTTGGGTAAAAAGCCAAAATAGGAAGAGAGAGAGAGTGAAGAAAATCTTGGGCACCTTGCCATTTGGCACACACCACCCCATCCCAACACCTTCAGCTGACAAGGGGGAATAAAATCCCACCATTTTTTGATCCTAGGTGGCAGCCATGCATGACCATGAGAAAGGAAAAAAGGGTAATCTTAGTGAGCTTTCAAAATGGTGACTTCACCCACCTTTAACCCAGCCTTAGAGTGCCAATTGGCACCTCAATTCCACCTCTCCCCCTCCACCCGACCTCAGGCTGTGTCCCCCAACTGGTTTGACACAATTTGGAGCCCATGCATTGGGAGCTCGGGAGGTGAAATTAATGGCCGAACCACCAACTGTTTTTCTTTTTTTAACTCCACCCCAGCCTCAATTGAGAGCTCCTGCATGTTCAGTGACCTCCACAAAGAAGAACCCTCACCTCCGGCAAAGCCTTCGAGCTCTGAACCCACGAACAGTCATGGCTTCCAGCGGCGATCACTCACGCTCGGGAACAAGGGCAAATCCGCATCTCCGACCACAAACTCAGGCCCGTACCTCTCCCTCTTCCCTCGTGCTAGCTATCTAGATCAATTAGGAGATGAGACGAGCTCGATTGAGCGAGATCCACCACTGGTTTTCATGAGTTTTTTCCGTCGAAATCACCCTCCCCTCTTTCCTTATTCCGGCCGCCACCGGCCGATCAAGACCGCCGTCTCGATAGCCCCCACCTTCGTGAAGGTGGTGGTGGTGGTGGTCGGCCGTGGAGTCAAGTAGGTGGCCGGGAAACCAGGCTCAAATGTAGCCCAGGCGCTTTCATTCTCAGCCCTTGGCGAGAGGTGGAAGACGATGCCCTGGCCGTTGGATCTGATTAGATCCCTAAACGCAGACCACATGATTTTAATAAATGAATAGTATTCAATCTGTCACACTTTATTTAAGATGTTCAAGCAGGAAATGGAAGCCCTTAGAGGCCGAATTTGCAAATTTCACCAGAGACAAGATTTGTAGATCTTGATGTCTAACTTCATCTGAGCTTGAAATCAACTGATTTGGATGACTGTACAGTCCTGTGCATCTATTTTAGTGCAGGACGTACAATATGTCCATGCATGTGTATAATGTGTATTTTTTCTATCAATATCCTTTGCATGCATGTGAAATTTGTACCCAAGGTGTGTGATGGCTATATAAAATCACTGTCCAAATTTTGTGATTTTAGGAGAAAAATTTACTATAGTTTTTGGAATAATTTAAATTTCATTATTGTAATAACTTATGGGGCATAAACTTATAGTTTTGGCCCAAATTTTTGGTAACATGTTTATCATGTTTTGACTCACCTCTGTACAAAATTTTATGATATTTGGACTTGATTTGGGTGAGTAATCTAGGCATGCATGTTGATTACTCTAAGTGAAGAGGAGTGAATAGTGGCATTCATGTTCATATTTAGTAACACATGTCCTTGGTTTAAGGTTTTAGTATTTCTGAAATTTAGGAATATTGTTGCATGCAACATGAATGATTTTCAGGCCATGCATGTATCCATGTATGACCTATGCTTGGTGAGAAATTTATAATATATGTAAGACACTTTTCTATGGTTTTGCTAGATATTTCATTCTATGAATTTTGTGAGTTTAGAGAATATTAATTATTAATTTTCAATGAAATCTCAAGGGGTCTCACCCCAAGTCATGATAAGCCATCTATGAGGTTTGGCTAAGTAGATATGAAGGTAGGAAAGTTGGAATTTGTGATCATTAGATTGAATAAATGAGTAGTATTTAAATGTCACACCCCAAGCTGAAAATTTAAGCAGTAAATTGAATGACTTACACTCAAATTCAGAACATGTGGTCAATACAAAAGTTGTAGCTCTTGCTCTTACCTTTCTAATGATATGTTATACAGAATTTCTGGTGAAGTGTAGCTCCCTGTAGACCCTTTTTAGTAAACCATGTAATAGTAGTATTTAAATGTCACGCCCCAAGCTGAAACTTTAAGCAGTAAATTGAATAACTTACGCTCAAATTCACAACATGTGGTCAATACAAAAGTTGTAGCTCTTGCTCTTACCTTTCTAATGATATGTTATACAGAATTTTTGGTGAAGCGTAGCTCCCTGTAGACCCTTTTTAGTAAACCATGTATTAGTAGTATTTAAATGTCACGCCCCAAGCTGAAACTTTAAGCAGTAAATTGAATAACTTACACTCAAATTCAGAACATGTGGTCAATAAAAAAGTTGTAGCTCTTGCTCTTACCTTTCTAATGATATGTAAACATAATTTTTGGTGAAGTGTAGCTCCCTGTAGACCCTTTTTAGTAAACCATGTAATAGTAGTATTTAAATGTCACGCCCCAAGCTGAAACTTAAGCAGTAAATTGAATGACTTACACTCAAATTCAGAACATGTGGTCAATACAAAAGTTGTAGCTCTTGCTCTTACCATTCTAATGATATGTTATAAAGAATTTTTGGTGCAGTATAGTTCCCTATAGACCCATTTTAGTAAAGCATGTATAAGGTTACGTATCTGAGTATTTTGATGTCTTAAGTAAAATGGTCCTTGTGTTTTAGTTGATCTCCTGATCATACTTCAAGTATAACATATAGAGTGAACTTAAGAATTACATGACCTACAAACTTAGATTGATAGGAGTTCACTAACCCTGAGAGTGACTCAGCATAGGGCATCTAGAGGGAATATAGTTAAACTAGCCTCACTAAATAGTAAAAATAGAGTTAGCTAGAAACAACGATGATTCACCTTATTCTAGTGAGCATACATGGGATGAACAGAAGTCTTGAATAGATCCGAGGAGTCTAAAATGTCCCAAAGCTCAAGATCATACTTTAGTCCACCCCAATATCCATAGAGATTTCTAGTGAGCGGATGTTATCAATTGAAGGCATGAACAAATTTTCTTAATACATGATACCAACTAAATCATGGTAATAAAATGGTAGGACGACCAGCAGCCCCCACTGAAGCTACTAAATTAATCTGGGTGAAAACAAGAAGGATACACTTGTGAAATGGTAACCCCTAGGTGGTCCCCAAAACCACCACAAGTTTTGACAAAAATTCACCTCCGTTAGAATCCCTATAAGAAAAGGGTACCCCAAGCCTTAACTAGAGAGGAGGAAACCCTCTACTGTTTAGAATCGAAATAGGACTAAAAAGAGCTGATGAATCCCCAGAAATTCATTCTCACCAAGGCCTAATTTAGAATGAGCCAATTCACTAAGGTGAACCCCCATACCTATTAAGACACCCGACTGACCCCAAACTTTCACAGGACTAGGGACGCCCTTATACCCAACCCAGGTTCATAAATCATATACTTTAGACATAATTTAACTTAGGATACTCCTAGGGGATTAAATTGAAAGAGGGGTAAAACTTGGAAGATACACACCTCGGAACCACCTCAACTCCGGTGAGCAACTTAATTAAGTAAGGATTTTGGGTAGGGAGAGGTTTCCTAACCTTTGGTCCAGCAAAATGAAAGGAAGTTTCCCCCATCAAGAATAGAATTGGGCAAGCCTCAGGTGAGTAGCAAATGCCCTTAGTAACCAGAATAAATTGAATACTCGTTAAATGATCCAAATCGTTGCACATCACAAAGCTGGAGAGGTACAAACCTTGTTCATATAAGGCTCATTTATAAAGCTCGTACACTCGGGTCGACTGATGTCTTCTTTAAGGCATATAATTACTAAGATTCCAATTAAACAAATCAATCTCCTCCAGAAACTTAACCTCTTGGAACTTGGAGTTTAAGTTAATATGAATCTTCTGGGTACTCGTCAAATAATAGACTCAAATCATTAGAAGGTAATCACTCGAGGTCGCATCGGGTAAATAGAACACTTTGTCCATGATTGGGTCAAGAACTAAGCAATACGAGGAGGATCTAAGGTGATCACTTAAGGTAGTATAATCAAGACGAGTTAGAACGACTTTGAGTCCCGAGGAGGTCTCAGATAAGTGATCCCACATCACTTAACCTACCCCAAGGCACTTAGGTCTATGCCTCGGGTAGCTCAAGGTAAAAATTCTAAATCCCTAGGTCTATAAGCTAAGGTAAGAGCACCGTGTCGAACGGATCATGCTACAACGTAAGCAACCCCACATAATAAGGTGAGGATTGGTAGGTTAATCTAGGGTAGGGTCAACGGGGAAAGAACTTGTAATTTTGAGTCAAGTGAATACATTATTAAACAATTTCCACATGCCTACCTTGGAAATGAATTTGTTCTGAGGCATAGTGAGAGGCTGGCTGAGCCCGTGTTTTATTCGATTATTAGCGAGCAGTAAGCTCGGGGTAAACTTGTATTAATAATTGGAATCTGTGGCGGGTCTTCGGTATGGTCTGGGCTGGCACACCGGCGGACATACGTTGACTCAGGCAAGTGGTGAGGATTAGGGATCTGTCTTAGTGGAAGTTGTGGAGAAGCCACCATCCCTAAAACTCACACTTGGCCTATCTAAGTCTGACGCGCAGCAAAAAGCACGACTAGTCCGCCCACGCGTGGGTCTCGGAGGGAGTGTGGAGAGGTCTAGGCTTGGTAGTGTGTGTACCCGCCTAGAAGTGGGGGAGCCCGACCCACTGTCACTACGGCCACGGTAGTGAGACCCTGGGTGATAGCTACACCTTGAACAATGGGGAACTAACAAGGTCTGTACGTACAGAGTCGTGTGTGTGAGTAAATCATCATTTCATAATATTGCGCATCACTGCATAACATATCATACATCACATCACTCATCTTTCCCCTTTTTCCCCCCAACATATAAAGTAGTATGGGATACCTTATATGATGGGCCTTGCAAAACGATCCCTTAACTTATCTTTTGAATTGATAAGTTAAGGTTTTTCCTTACTTAAAATTATGAAAACCTCACTGTTGCCCTTTGAACCGTGGCTTGTTTACTTTTAGTGGATGCTCCATTTACTGCAATTTGTTACACTTTCTATTGCTTCTCTTATATTGTGACACTGCTTATGTTGTTAGTAACCTTGTACAATGGTTATTGCCTTACTATATACTCGCCTGTTCTGATACCGTGCTCATTTGTATAAATACGTGCTATAATTAATCTACCTGCCATTTGTCATCTGCTTGAAATTATACTGCCTTGTGTCCCTCCTTTTCCTCCTCTCCACTCGGTGCCTAGGAGTCGCGGGGGGAGGCGGGGAGGTTGTGGCTGAGTCTTTTAGACTGACGGTCGGTTGTGACCTAACACAGGGGAGGCAGCACCAGGAGACCCAACACCAGAGGACAGGAGGACCTGATTCGGCAGGAGCTACAGATCCCGGAGCCCCTCCTGTTGGCGACCGTACTACCGTGAGATTTCATCCTAGATTCTTAGTACTTGGTGATGAGGACCATGTTATAGTCACTTTAGTTTTCGAGGAGTTTTAGTTTCAGCTTTATTTGACCGGGTTTGTTCCCGAGTACTCTCTTATGAATTGTACCAGACTATGATGATACCTTTCTATGTCTTTTGGTTTTTGGATGGATATGTATCTCTTATGTAATGTTAACTATGGATGCTTCCTCTAGATATGGCCGGCAGAATCAGCGTTAAGTGGTGGCTGCCCATCACGAGACGGCGGTTCTGGGCAGTAAGACCCGTTGTAAGGCTAAAAGGGCCTCGACTACTTCATGTGGCCTATTATCGGGGTCCATTCCTCTTCATGTTCCCTCCGTCCTTCCAAGTTTTTGGAAGTCCGGGGGAAGGGGTCTTACAAAGGGTATCTGAGCTTAACGATCCTACATATTCTGTCCGACCCTTATTACACCCCGCTCGAGTCTAGTTTGCGGACAAACTAGCAGTGGAAGCAATGGTGTGCCCATAAGGGTTTTTCTCCCGTCCATTTCTCATCTAGCCACCTGAGATTAATACCTCTTTTCAATTCTCATTCTTATCCTGCAGAATCCTGTCCCAGAGAATAGGGTTCCCCCTCCACCTCCGCCCCCCCCCCCCCCCCCCCCCCCCCCCCCCGCCCAATTTCAAGAAGACAATGTGGGGCAGACACTGCAGGCCATTCTGCAAGCATTCAGAGATCAAGCCCCAGTTAGGGAGCTCAACCCGGTTTCAACTGGCTCAGTGTGTTCACAGGACTCTCTCCACCATCCTTCTCGGGTACAGAATCAGCAGTATAAACTGAGGAATGGATCGATACCATTCAAGAAATGCTTGCTGGAATCTGCTGCCCAACAACCGAAGCAGTGGCGTTAGCAGTCTCAGCATTTCACTCTCATGCTAAGCACTGGTGGAAGACAGCAATGGATACCACCTTCTTAGGTTACGAATACAGTGAAATTTCTTGGGAGGAGTTCAGAGGAGCGTTACTGGAGCACTTCATTCCTCAGTCGGCAAGAGACAAGCTAGAGGAGAAATTCTTACAGTTAAGGCAAGGAAATAGGACTGTCTTGGAATATCAACGAGAATTTGCCCACCTATCCCGATTCCTAGTTTCTTACCTGTTCAGAGAGGCAGGATTCGCCAAGAAGTTCTTTAAGGGACTGCGAGATGACCTGAGGCAAGCACTCTTATTTGTAGCAGATTCTAGTCTGGCCAAGATTGCTGAAGCAGCAAAGAGATTGGAAGAGGATCACCTGATGACCAGGAGCAGGGGGAAGAGAGCTGCTGACGAGGAACGAAGAGGAGATAGACAGCACCCACATCAGCAGGATCAGTTCATTAGGAATCAGAGGAGCGGGGGAAGACCGCGTCCAAACTTCAATCAAGGCCAAGGATCCCACCCAGTTTTGGCACCGCAACCACTGCAAGCCCAGGAGCCGTCTAAGCAGTTGGGTGGGGTCCCTCCTCCTCAGCTATGCTTCTTCTGTCACAAGCCCGGTCATGTGAAGGCTTTCTGTCCTCAGAGAGCATTCCCTCCTCCACCCCAAAGGCCCCCTTATCAGCACTCTGGAGGCCGAGGTCGAGGTCGAGGACGAGGACACCAAGGAGGTAACCGTCAACTCACCGGCAATCAACTTTATGCTCTGAACCTAGCCCAACCTTGCAAACCAGAGGAGACTATTTCAGGTATTCCAAGATTTTCCTTTCCTTTATTTCACTTAATTTGTTCCCTTAAAATCTGCTCCTAAGTGTGGGTAACGTAAGAACTATCACTTAACTAGATAACATTCGAATTCGCAATCGCAGGCATTCTTTTTGCAAACGGAAAACCTGCCCTCACTTTGTTCGATTGTGGAGCAACTCATGTCTTTATATCAGAAAACTTTATTAAGGAGTTGAAAGGATTAAGCTGCCGCTTGGGTCCTGCTAGGGGAGTCCGCCTTGCCGATGGATCCGTAATCAATGTCACCTCGACCTGTGACGTAGGCGTAACCATCGGTGGAAAGAATTTTGAAACCTCAGCTACTGTGATAAAACTTGTCAAATACGACCTAGTGTTGGGCATGAGCTGGCTATCTCGGTATCACGCCATAATTAATTGTCAGCAACGAAGGGTTACTATTCGTCACGGGGACACCACTATCATCTTTGAAAGTGCCTTACCAGTCTCCAAAAACCTCTTATCTTCCGTCCAGGCCGTCAAATCGCATCTTCAGGGAAATGAATTATTTTTAGTTTGCTTTGGAATAGAAGAGTCAGGTGAACCCTTAGGAGACATCCCGGTGGTAAGGGATTTTGCCGATGTCTTTCCCGACAAATTACCCGGATTGCCTCCACACAGAGAGGCCGACTTTCAAATTCAACTAGTACCAGGAGCCCAACCAGTATCTAAAGCACCTTATAGAATGGCACCAAAGGAGTTAGCTGAATTCCGAAGCCAACTGCAAGAGTTAGTAGAAGCAGGCTTTGTAAGGCCAAGTTCGTCACCATGGGGAGCCCCGGTCCTCTTCGTTAAAAAGAAAGACGGAACCTTGAGGCTGTGCATTGACTATAGAGAACTCAATCGTTTGACAGTTAGAAACACCTATCCCCTACCCCGTATCGACGAACTGTTTGATCAATTACAAGGGGCCTTCTGGTATTCAAAACTAGATCTCAGATCAGGGTATTACCAACTGAGGATCCGGGAGGAGGATATCCCAAAGACGGCTTTCAGTAGCAGGTATGGATTACACGAGTTCACAGTAATGCCATTCGGACTCACGAATGCCCCCTCTGCATTCATGAGTTTAATGAACCAAGTGTTTGAACCATACATAGATTCCTTCGTTATCGTTTTTATAGATGACATTCTAATTTATTCGAAAACAAAGGAGGATCACACCCAGCATTTATCCTTAACTCTCCAGAAACTTCGGGAGAATAAGCTTTTCGCATAGTTCAGTAAATGCCAATTTTGGCTCAGTGAAGTAGCCTTCTTAGGCCACATCATTAGCGGCGCTGGATTGGCCGTTGACCCAGCAAAAATCCAAGCAGTCCGAGATTGGCCCCAACCAAAAACGGCCTCAGACATAAGGAGCTTTCTAGGACTTGCCGGATACTACCGGAAGTTCGTGCAAGGTTTCTCCCGGATCGCACTACCGCTTACCACGTTAACGAAGAAAGATTCGTCGTTCATCTGGACCCCCAAGTGTGAAACAGCCTTCCAGGACTTAAAAGCCAGATTAATCTCTGCTCCAATTCTTGCCTTACCATCAGGGAAGAAAGGCTTCCAAGTTTACACTGACGCCTCTTACCAAGGAATGGGTGTTGTACTAATGCAAAGCGGTCATGTAATTGCTTATGCATCCCGGCAATTGAAAAAGCATGAACAAAACTATCCCGTGCATTACCTAGAGATGGGAGCTGTAGTATTCGCGCTAAAAATTTGGCGACATTATCTGTACGGAGTACACTGTGACATCTTCTCTGATCACAAAAATTTAAAATACGTAGACACACAGAAGGATCTTAATATGCGTCAAAGAAGATGGGTGGAATTCCTTTGCGATTATCACTATACAATGCACTATCACCCCGGAAAAGCGAATAAAGTGGCTGACGCTTTGAGCAGAAAAGTCGGCACATCGGAACCAGAAATACGATTGTCGTCATTGGAGTTGATCCGAGAAATGGAAAATCTGAATATTACTCTAGTCTCCTGAGCAGACCCCGAATTGTACGAAGAGTATCTGGGATCGATCTCAATCGAGAGTGATATCAAGGATCGCATCCGGGAAGGTCAAAAACAAGATGCGGATTTGGAACCAATTTTTGAAGCACTGAATACGGGCACCGCCAAAGACTTCTCTATCATCGACGGTTTAGTTCGCTTCAAGGACCGAGTTTACATTCTGGCTACAAACCAACTTAGGGAGGAGATCATGACCGAAGCGCATTATAGCAAGTATTCAGTGCACCCGGGAATCACCAAGATGACACCATATTTAACAAGAACCATGTTTTGGCCTGCGATGAAGAAGGATATAACAAAATTTATAAACCTCTGCGAAACTTGTCAGTGTGTAAAGGCGGAATGCAGAAATCCGACAGGACGGCTTCAATCCTTGTTAGTGCCTGTTTGGAAATTTGAAGATATCTCGATGGACTTCGTGCATGGGTTACCAAGGTCCCGTTCCGGTCATGACTCGGTCTGGGTAATCGTTGATAGATTAACTAAAGTGGCCAGATTCATTCCGATGAAAAAGAAACCCCCGGTCAGCGTACTAATTCGACTCTTCGTAGAACAGTTTTTACGTTACCACGGCATGCCAAAAACTGTCATATCAGATCGAGATGGAAGATTTACATCTAAGGAGTGGAGGGCCGTCCAAGCCTATTTAGGGTCCCGCCTGAACTTCAGTACCGCTTTCCACCCTCAAACAGATGGGCAAACTGAACGCACTATTCGGACAATGGAAGACCTCCTCCGATTATGCATATTGGATAGTGGGGAGCCATGGGAGGAACTATTACCGTCGGTAGAGTTCTCCTACAACAATAGCCACCATACCTCCATAGGAATGGCACCTTATGAAGCCTTGTACGGAAGGAAGTGTAGAACTCCGCTATCCTGGGTGCAAGATGGAGACCCCTCGGCCTTAGGATCTAAATTCATCGAAGACACCCATGCTCAAGTATGCTTAATACGACAGAAGATGTTAGAAGCCCAGAGCAAGCAAGCCAAATACTATGATGCGCATCACCGTCAGGTAGAATTCAAAGTGGGTGACCAAGTTTTTCTAAAGATCCGACCAGCTCATGGCATCACCCGGGTATGGGGACTGAAGAAGCTCAGCCCCAGGTACCTCGGGCCTTTCAGAATTCTAGAAAGATTCGGTCCCGTGGCATATAGATTAGAACTATCTCCGGACTTGGCCGGCCTGCACAACGTTTTTCATATCTCCTCCCTCCGGAAGGCGCTAATCCTGCCAGACCAACATGTAACTTCAGCTTCAAATCCAGTGGCTTCTGATAGAACTGTTTCTCTAGAGCCAATCCAAATTGATGAAACGGCAGTCCGGACCCTGAGAAAGAAGAAAATTCCACTAGTCAAGGTGTTGTGGTCTAATCATGGTCAAGAGGAGCACACCTGGGAGCCCCTGGATCTCATGCAACAAAAATATCCAAGGCTATTCAGTGCAGGTACACTTCACACTCTTCTTTAAAGATTAAGTCTTTCTCTTAATGTCAACATCCGTACAACTAATCTTAAATTTCGGGGACGAAATTATTTTATTGCATATTGGGAATTGTAACATCCCCAAAACTATTAGGCCCCCTTAGTACAAGTTTTGACACTCTCCCCTTCTAAACAAACTCCCTAGACCAACAGGAGATTGGGGTGACACTAGGGTGAACTGAACTCCCTAACCAATGTACAGAACCTTAGGGATGAGAGCCAACTAACTTATTATGAGGAATTGACCTCTAGGGTTTCATTTAAGATTCCAATAGCTCAATGAGCTCTTTCAACCTGAAAAATTAGGGCAAAACCCTAAGGGCCCCATTATGCCCCCCAAGCTCACTAAGTGAGCTTAAGACCTCCTTGTGTTCCCCCTCCACAAAGCTCCACCAATCTAAGACCCATAGAGTCCATTGGATTCATTTGAATCACTCACATTAACCTAGGTGGTCTTGAGCTAAATCTCAAGTAACCCATTAAGTCATCATGGGTTAAACTGATTTCTCTTTGGGCCCTAGCCCAACCTCTAGCCCACAATCAGTCCATGACATGGCTGATTTTCCTTTAAGTAATGAGTTAAATAGGATGTTAATTAAGGGGCCATTTTTTTAGGAAAAAGCCAAAATAGGAAGAGAGAGAGAGAGAGTGAAGAAAATCTTGGACACCTTGCCATTTGGCACACACCACCCCATCCCAACACCTTCAGCTGACAAGGGGGAATAAAATCCCACCATTTTTGATCCTAGGTGGCAGCCATGCATGGCCATGAGAAAGGAAAAAAGGGTAATCTTAGTGAGCTTTCAAAATGGTGACTTCACCCACCTTTAACCCAGCCTTAGAGTGCCAATTGGCACCTCAATTCCACCTCTCCCCCTCCACCCGACCTCAGGCTGTGTCCCCCAACTGGTTTGACACCATTTGGAGCCCATGCATTGGTAGCTCGAGAGGTGAAATTAATGGTCGAACCACCAACTGTTTTTCTTTTTTTAACTCCACCCCAGCCTCAATTGAGAGCTCCTGCATGCTCAGTGACCTCCACGAAGAAGAACCCTCACCTCCGGCGAAGCCTTCGAGCTCTGAACCCACGAACAGCCATGGCTTTCGGCGGCGATCACTCACGCATGGGAACAAGGGCAAATCCGCGCCTCCAACCACAAAATCAGGCCCGTACCTCTCCCTCTTCCCTCGTGCTAGCTATCTAGATCAATTAGGAGGTGAGACGAGCTCGATTGAGCAAGATCCACCACTGGTTTTCACGGGTTTTTCCGTCGAAATCACCCTCCCCTCTTTCCTTATTCCGGTCGCCACCGGCCGATCAAGACCGCCGTCTCGATAGCCCCCACCTTCGTGAAGGTGGTGGTGGTGGTGGTCCGCCGTGGAGTCAAGTAGGTGGCCGGGAAATCGGGCTCAAAGGTAGCCCAGGCGCTTTCATTCTCAGCCCTTGGCGAGAGGTGGAAGATGATGCCCTGGCCGTTGGATCTGATTAGATCCCTAAACGCAGACCACATGATTTTAATAAATGAATAGTATTCAATCTGTCACACTTTATTTAAGATGTTCAAGCAGGAAAGTGAAGCCCTTAGAAGCCGAATTTGCAAATTTCACCAGAGACAAGATTTGTAGATCTTGATGTCTACTTTCATCTGAGCTTAAAATCAACTGATTTGGATGAATGTACACTCCTGTGCATCTATTTTAGTGCAGGACGTACAATATGTTCATGCATGTGTATAATGTGTATTTTTCTCTCAATATCCTTTGCATGCATGTGAAATTTGTACCCAAGGTGTGTGATGGCTATATAAAATCACTGTCCAAATTTGGTGATTTTAGGAGAAAAATTTTCTATAGTTTTTGGAATAATTTAAATTTCATTATTGTAATAACTTATGGGGCATAAACTTATAGTTTTGGCCCAAATTTTTGGTAACATGTTTATCATGTGTTGACTCACCCACCTCTGTACAAAATTTTATGATATTTGGACTTGATTTGGGTGAGTAATCTAGGCATGCATGTTGATTACTCTAAGTGAAGAGGAGTGAATAGTGGCATTCATGTTCATATTTAGTAACACATGTCCTTGGTTTAAGATTTTAGTATTTCTAAAATTTAGGAATATTGTTGCATGCAACATGAATGATTTTCAGGCCATGCATGTATCCATGTATGACCTATGCTTGGTGAGAAATTTAGAATATATGTAAGACACTTTTCTATGGTTTTGCTAGATATTTCATTCTATGAATTTTGTGAGTTTAGAGAATATTAATTATTAATTTTCAATGAAATCTCAAGGGGTCTCACCCCAAGTCATGATAAGCCATCTATGAGGTTTGGCTAAGTAGATATGAAGGTAGGAAAGTTGGAATTTGTGATCATTAGATTGAATAAAGGAGTAGTATTTAAATGTCACACCCCAAGCTGAAACTTTAAGCAGTAAATTGAATGACTTACACTCAAATTCAGAACATGTGGTCAATACAAAAGTTGTAGCTCTTGCTCTTACAATTCAAATGATATGTTATACAAAATTTTTGGTGAAGTGTAGCTCCCTGTAGACCCTTTTAAGCAAACCATGTAATAGTAGTATTTAAATGTCACGCCCCAAGCTGAAATTTTAAGCAGTAAATTGAATGACATACACTCAAATTCAGAACATGTGGTCAATACAAATGTTGCAGCTCTTGCTCTTACCTTTCTAATGATATGTTATACAGAATTTTTGGTGAAGTGTAGCTCCCTGTAGACCCTTTTTAGTAAACCATGTATTAGTAGTATTTAAATGTCACACCCCAAGCTGAAACTTTAAGCAGTAAATTGAATGACTTACACTCAAATTCAGAACATGTGGTCAATACAAAAGTTGTAGATCTTGCTCTTACCTTTCTAATGATATGTTATACAGAATTAGTGGTGAAGTGTAGCTCCCTGTAGACCCTTTTTAGTAAACCATGTAATAGTAGTATTTAAATGTCGCGCCCCAAGCTGAAACTTTAAGCAGTAAATTGAATGACTTACACTCAAATTCAGAACATGTGGTCAATACAAAAGTTGTAGCTCATGCTCTTACCTTTCTAATGATATGTTATAAAGAATTTTTGGTGCAGTATAGTTCCCTATAGACCCATTTTAGTAAAGCATGTATAAGGTTACGTATCTGAGTATTTTGATGTCTTAAGTAAAATGGTCCTTGTGTTTTAGTTGATCTCCTGATCATACTTCAAGTATAACATATAGAGTGAACTTAAGAATTACATGACCTAAAAACTTAGATTGATAGGAGTTCACTAACCCTGAGAGTGACTCAGCATAGGGCATCTAGAGGGAATATAGTTAAACTAGCCTCACTAAATAGTAAAAATAGAGTTAGCTAGAAACAACGATGATTCACCTTATTCTAGTGAGCATACATGGGATGACCAGAAGTCTTGAATAGATCCGAGGAGTCTAAAATGTCCCAAGGCTCAAGATCATACTTTAGTCCACCCCAATATCCATAGAGATTTCTAGTGAGTGGATGTTATTAATTGAAGGCATGAACAAATTTTCTTAATACATGATACCAAATAATTCATGGTAATAAAATGGTAGGATGACCAGCAGCCCCCACTGAAGCTACTAAATTAATCTGGGTGAAAACGAGAAGGATACACTTGTGAAATGGTAACCCCTAGGTGGTCCCCAAAACCACCACAAGTTTTGACAAAAATTCACCTCCGTTAGAATTCCTATAAGAAAAGGGTACCCCAAGCCTTGACTAGAGAGGAGGCAACCCTCTACTGTTCAGAATCGAAATAGGACTAAAAAGAGCTGATGAATCCCCAGAAATTCATTCTCACCAAGGCCTAATTTAGAATGAGCCAATTCACTAAGGTGGACCCCCATACCTATTAAGACACCCGATTGTCCCCAAACTTTCACAGGACTAGGGACGCCCTTAGACCCAACCCAGGTTCATAAATCATATGCTTTAGACATAATTTACCTTAGGTTACTCCTAGGGGATTAAATTGAAAGAGGGGTAAAACTTGGAAGATACACACCTCGGAACCACCTCAACTCGGTTGAGCAACTTAATTAAGTAAGGATTTTGGGTAGGGAGAGGTTTCCTAACCTTTGGTCCAACAAAATGAAAGGAAGTTTCCCCCATCAAGAATAGAATTGGGCAAGCCTCCGGTGAGTAGCAAATGCCCTTAGTAACCAGAATAAATTGAATACTCGTTAAATGATCCAAATCGTTGCACATCACAAAGCTGGAGAGGTACAAACCTTGTTCATATAAGGCTCATTTATAAAGCTCGTACACTCGGGTCGACTGATGTCTTCTCTAAGGAATATAATTACTAAGATTCCTATAATTACTAAGATTCCAATTAAACAAATCAATCTCCTCCAGAAACTTAACCTCTTGGAACTTAGAGTTTAAGTTAATATGAATCTTCTGGGTACTCGTCAAATAATAGACTCAAATCATTAGAAGGTAATCACTCGAGGTTGCATCGGGTAAATAGAACACTTTGTCCATGATTGGGTCAAGAACTAAGCAATACGAGGAGGATCTAAGGTGATCACACAAGGCAGTATAATTTCAAGCAGATGACAAATGGCAGGTAGATTAATTATAGCACGTATTTATACAAATGAGCACGGTATAAGAACAGGCGAGTATATAGTAAGGAAATAACCATTGTACAAGGTTACTAACAACATAAGCAGTGTCACAATATAAGAGAAGCAATAGAAAGTGTAACAAATTGCAGTAAATGGAGCATCCACTAAATGTAAACAAGCCACGGTTCAAAGGGCAACAGTGTGGTTTTCATAATTTTAAGTAAGGAAAAACCTTAACTTATCAATTCAAAAGATAAGTTAAGGGATCGTTTTGCAAGGCCCATCATATAAGGTATCCCATACTACTTTATATGTTGGGGGGAAAAAGGGGAAAGATGAGTGATGTGATGTATGCTATGTTATGCAGTGATGCGCAATATTATGAAATGATGATTTACTCACACACACGACTCTGTACGTACAGACCTTGTTAGTTCCCTATTGTTCAAGGTGTAGCTATCACCCAGGGTCTCACTACCGTGGCCGTAGTGACAGTGGGTCGGGCTCCCCCACTTCTAGGGGAGAGTGTCAAAACTCGTACTAAGGGGGCCTAGCAGTTGATGCCCCATATGTTCAGGGGGAGATTGTTGTAGTACAAAATATAGAAGTCCAGGGGGAGGAAGAAACAACTTTTTCTGATGACCTAAAAGGGCAAGTCTGGATTGAGGCACACTTGTGTGTGGAAGAATACCAGCAGCACTCTCCTGGCTTCTCTGCTAGCTATATCAAACTCAAGACACCCTTACTTGAGGATATTCCTCCAGAGGACATTTTGCCTCCTGTTACAGAACAAATTCCCTCTCCTACAAAAGTTCCTTCTCCACCTTCTCCTTATAAAGAGAAAACTACATCTCCACCTCTGCCTCTTCCACCACTTCAACCTCCATCTCTACCTCCTCTACTACCTTTACCTCCACAAATGCTATCTAGGAAAAAACCAAGAGGACAAATGAAAAGAAGAAGCGAAGTCATCCCTCATTGGCAAAAATTCTCCAAAGAAGAAAGAAAAGACTATGCAAAGGAAAAGAAATATAGAATGGTTGTTGAGGAGATAAAAAGGTTTGAAAGAATGCCTAATATCACTCCTAACAGTCCTGTAAAGGAGTACCATGATCCTGACATGGAAAAGAGGCATGAAGAAATAAGAGAAAGAGAGCTGTATGAATATGAAGCAGCTATGAAAGAAGTAGAAGATAAGAGGAATATCTGGTTGGAAAAGATCAAGAAGGGGATGACTAAAGAACAGATTCTTGCTGAATCTTCCATCAAACTTCCAAAGAAATTGTTTCATGTTGAAGCTTATGAAAAGAAAAATCCTCAGGCAGGGCTCATCCTAGAAAAAGGACAAAAGCACAAGAGGGGTGTAGGTTGTGCAGAAGATATCTACATTACCTATAAGAAACCTAAAAGACCTGCAAGATTAGACAAATGGCATGACTCACCCTGGAAAGGGAAAGGAAAAATGTCTGAGATCCCTGAGAAGCAGGAATCAGAGAAGAAAATAAAATATAGGCCCAAGGTTGATAACAAGGGACCATCTGAGCCCAAGTCTACTCAAAAGAAACCTAAAAGCATTACAATTGAAATGATTGATGAAAAGGCAGCAATTATCATCAGCAAGGGCTATTCCATAAATGACACCCTCCCTGATGCTGACAAGATCCTGGAAAAACTGCACACAATTATCAGGAATATCCAGGAGCATCCTGATAGAGCCAGGGGCTATATTTTTGATGCTATTGAAAATTTATCTAGGAAACTTTATTCTGCCTTTTTCAACTTCATGTATAACAAGAATTTTCTATTTTAAATCTTGTGAAAGACAATTACTTGTTATATGATTTCTTATGGTTGCTTAACATATTTCTTATCTATATAAATGCTTTGCTGTGTTGATTAAAAGCTGATACAATTTCTCTCTAAATAGGGTTAAGACAAATAGGGGGAGATTGTTGGGGAAATGATTTATCTTAACCACTAGAATTGAGTAGAATATAAATTCTAAGAATGAAAAATTAGGCTAAGTAAATATGCGTCGAATAGCATTCGACGCAACGTCGAAATGTAGTCGACGTTTCTCTCAGAATGAGTCGAAGTAACTCTAAGAAGAATTCGACGTAATCTTTGTCGACGTAACTCTGATTTCTAGTCGACTCTTTTAATAAAGTCGACGCACCTTCCTTATTCTCCTCTCGACGTCCAGCCAGGATGAAATCGACGCTTACGTCGAATAGTAATCGACGCACGTCGATTTCTATGTCAAATTCAAATTCACGCCAGATCTCTTTCCTTCTTTCTAAAGATCTGAATTTTATGGAATGATTTTATTCTTTATAGCAGTTCTGAATCAGTCTTTCCTTCTATTTGATTATTGGCTAATTTGACTAAGATTATTATGGATATTATTTGAAATCAAAATGATCTCTTTCCTTCTACAGAAATATTGATTATGGAAACTTTTATCTCTTTCTAATTCTCTGTCTGCTAATTGATTATTCTCCTTTAGCAATATCTTTTTAAACAGAGCTATAAATAAGAAGGAAGTCGACAGAGAATAACGACTAGTGATCCACCATATACATTTGAAAAAGAGGAAGAGCTCCCAAGTGAAGAGTGAGAAAGCTGAGAAAAGAGATAGTGTGCTGCAGCAAAGAAGAAGCCTTCATCTTCTCCTCCTTCTGAAGCCATTCTGCTGCAAATTATGAAAGCTCTCACAAAAGAGAGAAAAGCTTACAATCTCCTTCTCACTATAGAAGAGAGATTACATTAACTATTCTTGTGCTTCTAATCTTCTTGCTAGGAAGAAGATTCTTTCTTGTTTAAATTAGTTCTTCTACTTCTTCTTCTTATCTTTATTTCATTTTCAAACAGTGTAAAAGAGTTTTTAGAATCTCTCTTCAAAAAATTCAGTTGTACTGGTTCTAAGAGTCTCCTTGTCAAAAGACTCAGGCTGGTTCTAAGAGTCTCCTTATCAAAAGACTCAGTGCAAGATAGTGAATTACTACCAAGGGAGTTCTGTCTCCAGGAGCTTGCATCTTGTGGAGATGAGCTTATCTAGGCCATCTTCAGTGAATAGAGCTATAATGCTCTTATAATTTTCGGCGGCGGCCTGGAAGGATTCGAGGTCAATGTCGAAACCAGAATTTATCTTGGGAGCCATTTTAGGTTAGGGAAAGAGAGGAAGAGATGGCTGGACTGAGAGGTAAGAAGGATGAAAGATGCAGAGTGCGAGGGGATTTCTAACTAAAGAGTCTATTTAAGTCAGGTGAAACGTCGAAACGAGACACAATTCGAGGCTTATTCGGTACTACAGTAGATGTGATCGAAAAATATTTTAATGTTGCCGCTCTTTTTCATGAAGTCGACGTTACGTCGAGTGGAATTCGACATAAGCGTTGATACAATGTGATTTAAGAGGTTAGTGTTTCCTATCGACGTATGCATCGATCGAAGTCGACGAATGCGTCAATTTTATTTATAATTATTGGTTATCGACGGTGCGTCGATTAATAAGTCTACGTGACTTTCATTTTGCCTGAAACTTCTTAGTTTCTCTTGAGAGATTATTTCTTCCTGCTCCTAATATTTTCTAAGTCAGTCTTGGACTAATTTTTATAAACAATTAGATTGATTATGCCAACATTGTTTGGCAATGTGGCCAGTTTTATTGCAGATATAACATCTGACTATCTTTAGATTATGGGAATTTGAGTTTAGAGAGGGATAGTGGTGTTGATTAGGATAGAAATTTTGGTTAGGATAGACGTTAGATGAAGAGCAGCTAACTTTCACACAACCTCAAACTCGTCCACCACTAGGACTTCTCTGATTGCCAACATCTTGGAGTGAGTCTTCAACAAAGCTATAAATGCCTTACCTCCTTGGTTCACCACAAGCATCATTTGTACAGCAGAAACTAGGGAGCAAGTCACTCCTCCTAGGCCCTCGAACTTGACCTCCGTTCTACCATCACTCATCAGGGTCATCATATTCAACAGACCGTCAATACTAGTGCGTTGCTCTACAAGCCAGTCTATCCCCAAGATAATGTCAAATTCTGCTCGTCATAGAATTGCTGCTACCAACCTGAAGTTAAAATAGTATATTCAAAAAATATTGCGTCAATTCCTCCTGGTTGTTATGAAAGATACATTCGGCATGCGCACGCTAAGCTCCACCTCCTCTTTGTCAGTCTCAATACTGATCCTTCGGATAAAGCTTTCCGCAAGAAAAGAGTGTGGCGTCCCGTGTCGAATAGTACTCTGTATGGGTAGCCAGAAACTAGTATGAACCCTAAGCACACATATAATCAATACGAAAGGTCGCAAACAGTTTTAAGTTACCGAACGAATGTTTAAACTTTTCATACCCGTCACCACATCGGGTTGACGAAACGCTTCCTGTTGCCCAAGGTTGTACACTATAGGCTGTACTGGAGGGAAATGTTAAGAACTTGACTCGGCTGCTTTCCCTTTCTCCCCATAACTAAGGCTGGAACGCACCAACTGCTCCTGCCTCTACTCTGGCTCAGCTCCACCCTCGGGATAGAACAAAATTATGTGCCCACCTTGCCATACTTAATGCACATCACAGGTCCCATGGAACGCAATTCCACAAAAGTTGCACCCCTTCTCTCACCAGGACTAAAAGGATGGGGCTTTTTCTTCCACCGGTTTCCCTCTGACTTCCACTGATACTGAGAAGGTTTACCTTCTCCTTGCTTTACTGCAAAGCCCTTACGACGCTGGGTTCACTCCATATCGCTCTCCAACGTTCGAGCGGCTTCGACTAGCTCATTCAATCCTGCATTCTTTAAGGCTATAAGTGGTTGCCTTAGATTTTCTCTCAGCCCTTAATAGAAGAGGTTATCCCTCTCCTCATCATCTGCCATGGTCATACCTGCGTATTGACCCAAACAAGTAAACTCTTGCAGGTACTCATTTATTGTCTTCTCGTGCTGCACCAAGTGCAAGAACTGCCTCTGAAGTGTAACCTCATTGAAGAGGGGATATAACATTTCAGGAAAGCATTCCTAAAATCTTCCATGGATGGGGCACGTCCAAGAAAATGACAACCTCTATGATTCACCCACCACAGCTTGGTGTCACCTTCTAAAATAAAAGTCGCAAATTGGGACTGTGAAATTTTCCGTAGATCTAGGAGTGAGCAGGAATTGTATAACTAAAAGTTCAAGCCAACAACCAGAAGCACATGAAACAAACACAATATTTATTGATCAAGCAAAGTTCTTCATTACAGGGCGAGGTATACATGGCGAGACATGATTTCGCCAGTAAACAAAAACAGAAGAGAAAAATAGCTGAAAGGAAAACCAGCGGTCTGCCAAACTGAGACCGCCTGACCGCCTGACCGCTCGACCTGACAGTCCGCCCGACTAGAAAACAAGACCGCCCAAACTGCCTGCCTGCGCCTTGAACAACACCAACTGAGAACCTCTCGAACTCCTGAACTCCGCTGATTCTCCCGAACTCCAGCAACCCGCACAATCCGCAGAAGCAGCACAAAACAAATTCGATCAGCTAACCGGCCGGTCACAAAAAAAGAGACCGCAAGAACAGGACGCGAGCTCAGCTTACACTTGGTGCGATATTTTTGCTGCTACAGTGGCTCCTATTTATAGGCATGAGACCTGATCCAGTCTCCACCCTATGAGATAGGATCACCACCCTTTGACCGCACGACCAGACCGATCAACCCGCGCGATCAGCAACAGAACCTCTTGCTTAGTGAGCTCGCCGACTTCAACGGAAACAGCGCGATCATGACAACTCCCCCAGTCATGATGCTCACCACCTATGTTCGCCACCCGACCTCCTCCAGAGACCGCAAACACACCAGACCGACTAGGGCAACAGCCCGCCATGTCGACCAAACACCTGTGACCGCATATGCCAGCTGATCGCCGAAAGACCAACCATGCGAACATAAACCGGAGATCGCGCGACTAAGAAGAACTTAGTCCACGCGCACCATAAGGAAACCGGATAGCCACCAGACCGGGCTACCCTCACCACATGATCACAAGCACCAGATCACGTGGTCACGCTGAACAGAAAATACCTCACCACGCGGTCACGCGACCAGACCGTGCGGCCTCACCTCGGCTTCCTTGGTTAGAAGAACGGCGGTCACACTGAATAACCCGCGGCTAGACCAGAGAGGTCAGACCGCCAGAGGAGACCGCAAGACCGTGCGGTCAGACCAGACTGCATGGTCTCTCCCACCCCCCCCCCCCCCCCCCCAGACCGCCAACTCCACAAACTTCCACTTCAATATTTTCAACACTCCCCCTTGAAGTGGGAAGTTGAAAACAGCCCAAGTAAACTCCTTAGCCGAGTGAACGGCCCCTTCGCCAGCACCATTGTGAATATGTCAGCAATATTGTCCTGACTCCGAACATGCTCGACCAAAAGAGACCCCTCCAGCACCTTCTCACGAATGAAATGATGCTCAATCTTGATATGTTTGGTCCTCGCGTGACAAACTGGATTAGTAACCAGTTTGAGAGCACTCTCCTTATCGCCGCGGAGCAGAGTCGGACCACGAACCTCATTATGGACATCTCCCACCAACCTCCTAAGCCAGATGGATTCTTGAGCTGCCAAAGCCGAAGCCTTGTATTCCGCTTCCGTGGTGGAGACCGACACGGAATCCTGCTTCTTGCTGCACCATGATATAGCCGTGGGGCCCGCCATGAAGACGTATCCAGACGTTGACTTTCGATCATCCGAATCTCCCTCATAATCAGCATCCATGTACCCATGCAGCTCGAAGCCCGCATCCCTCCTGTAAAGGAGACCCATATCCGAAGTCTCCTTGACATACTTCAATATATCCTTGGCCGCTAGAAGATGAGGCATCCGTGGTTTCGCCATATAACGGCTCACCCTGCCAACTACATATGCAATATCTGGCCTGGTAATCGTCAGATAGATCAAGCTTCCAACCAGAGCCCGGAACACCAGCGGATCTTCAAGAATTCTCCCCTCATCCTTTCGAAGTTTCATGGCCTTCTCCAGAGGTGTAGAGATGCACTTCCCTTCCTTCATGCCGAACCGCTCCACGATTCGCTCCGCATATCCAGCCTAGGACACCAGCACTCCACTTCCCTTCCTCTGCACTTTGATTCCAAGGAAATGGTGAAGTTCACTTAAGTCCTTCATCTCAAACCTGATAGATAGCTCAGCCTGAAGCCTTGCTACTTCCTCCTTCGAATTCCTCGTCACGATCATATCATCGACGTAAAGCAGCACGATGACTTGAAGCTCCCCGCTCTTCTTGACGAACAAGCTTGAGTCTGAGTTTGAAGCACCAAACACGCATAATAGGAGATATTCTGCAATCTTTCCATACCACGCCTTCGGCGCTTGCTTCAACCCATACATGGCCTTCTTCAATTTGCAGACATAGTCAGGAAAATCTTCAGAAACGAAGCCTGGCGGCTGGAACATGAAGATGTCTTTTTCAACCTCGTCGTACAAGAATGCATTCTATACGTCGAGCTGCCAAATCTCCCACGCCCAACATGCCGCCAAGGCAATCACTACCCGAACTGAAGTCATTTTTTCCACCGGACTGAAAGTGTCTTCATAGTCCTCACCGTATTGCTGCGAGAATCCCCGAGCCACAAGGCGAGCCTTGTATCGCTCGATACTGCCGTCTGCCTTCTTCTTGAGCTTGTAGACCCATTTGCATGTCACAGGGGTGATGCCCTTGGGCCTGGGCACCAGAGACCAAGTCTCATTCTTCTCAAGAGCACTCATCTCTTCCTGCATAGATGAATCTCACTGTTCCACACCTTTGGCCTTTTCAAAGCTCGACAGCTCCCTCTCATCCAAGGGACCAGCAAAGAAACACGAGACAAAGCTCACCATGTTTCCTCCTGTATAGCGATCAGGATTAATGATTGTTCACTTCGATCTCTGCAATGCATTACCCTGACTCGCAGTATCTTCAGCTTTTTCTTCCCTAGCTCCCCTTCCAGACGTACTCGGAGCATCGCTCCCCCTGCTTCCTGATCTAGAAGCCTCCGCCTCAGAACTAGATATTGATGGACTACCTGGTGACACAGGTAGCTCCACCTGAAGATTTTCCAAAGCTTTCTCCAGCTCCTCCACCCTGCTTTCTGGTAGCTCAACACCAGAACTTCCCTTGTAAGATGTCACCTCGTCGAACACGACATCGCGAGATACAACAAATCTCCGCGTCTCCGGGTCCATGCACTTCCAGCCCTTCTTCCGATCATCATATCCCATGAAGACTTGCTTCCTTACTTTCGCATCTAGCTTCGTCCGAAGCGTATCTGGAACGTGCACATAGCAGGTGGAACCAAACACCCAAAGGTGTCCCATGCTTGGATTTTCCTTGATCATCATCTCATGTGAAGTCTTCATATTGATGGAACTAAGAGGCATCCGGTTGATGACGTAGGCAGCACAAGACATTCCCTCCGCCCATAAGGACTTTGGGATACTCTTGGCATGCAGCCAACACTTGCAGGTCTCCGTCAGATGACGGATCTTGCACTCTGCAACTCCATTTTGCTGTGGTGTATGCGCTCAAGTAAGCTCCCTTCGGATGCCTGCCTTCCTGCAAAAAGTAGAGAACTCACCAGAGGTGAACTCCCCTCCGTTGTCAGTCCTCAGCTTCTTAACCCGCAGACCAAGGCGACCCTCCACAAGCTCCTTGAACTCCACGAACATGGCAAATGCCTCCGCCTTCTCCTTTAAGAAATAAACCCAGACTATCTGGTGTGATCATTGATCAACACCAGCATATACCTGCTACCTCTGAGGCTTGGGGTAGCAGTTGGTCCCAACAAGTCACCGTGGATACACTCCAACGGCACACTACTCCTTGTCTGCTACTTGTCAAACGGTAATCGATGAGACTTGCCGAACTGACATCCTGCGCAAACGTGACCATCTCCGTAGGAAGATAGACTAGGCAGGCACTTGACCAGACCTTTCACCGCCATAGCCTTCAGCTTGTCCATCCCTATATGCCCCAACCTCTCGTGCCATATGACGGTACTATCATTCGTCCTCATATTGTCGACATAAGAACTTGTCGATAAAACGAACAAGTCTTTTGCTCTCCTCCCGACATGAACGACCTCGGCCTTCACCGCTTCAACATTCCGAAGAAACCTCACTTATGTTGGGCCAAACAGAACGTGATACCCAGCGTCTACAACATTGGTCACGGAGAAGAGGTTTTTCCTCATTCCAGGCACATGATAGACACTCTTCAACGTAAGCGGCCCTCTATCACTGCCCAAGGAAACAACCCCCACCTTCTCGACACTATGCACGGTATTATCAGCAGTAATAATGAGATCATTACCTGAGTAGGGCTGCGCTGAAGTAAGCTTTGACTCGTCCCCGGTGAGGTGATGACCACACCCCGAGTCGACGATCCAGTCCTCCTGATAGTTGATAGGAGCCGCAGCTCCAATAGAAGTCGAGAAGGCTCCTCCCCATCCTCCATCATTCTGCATGGCTTCAGCTTCCTCCTTTCCTGCAGCAGCATGCCCGGGCTGAAGATTCACACGGCACTCCTTCCTGATGTGACCAAGCTTCCCGCGTCTGAAGCACTTGGGACCTTCTCCCTTCTTCTTCCCTTCAGCCTTAGGAGTATAGCCCCTCTCCTGTTGTCCAGAAGTTAAAGGCCCATTGCTTCCTCCAGCGGTCTTCTTCTTATACCACTTCTTCTTCTTCCCCGAGAAGAGAACCTCGCCATCTCCCCTAAACACTGACACCCCCGCCATCTGCCTTACCAGACTCTCCTGCAAAGCAAGCAGATTTTCTAGCTCCAGCAGAGATGGCTGATTTGCCCAACCCTGCACCGACGTCACAAAGGCAACATATTCTTTCCGCAAGCCACGGATGATGTGCCTCTTCAGCTTCGCCTCAGAAATTGGCTCATCAGGATCCAGTGCTGAAATCTCAGCGCACAGGTTCTTAATCTTCAAGAAGAACGTAGAGATAAAAAGATCACCTTGAGCCAATCTGGCCAGCTCATTCTCCAGAACTGAAGTCTTGCCACATTCTTCTTGTTAAACAGCCCATCCAGGGCTCTCCAAATCTCTGCAGCTGATCCACACCCCAAGATGTGATCAAACAGGTCAGGTGATATTGCCCTCTTCAGGGCGAACTCTGCTTTGGCATTAATCCACCTCCAGTTCCTCACGTCATGACCGTTATCCCCAAGCAGAATAACTTCCTCCGTGCTTTCTCCTCCAACAACCTCCCAGAGGTCCTCACCCAGAAGATAACTCTGCATACAAGACCTCCACTTCTTAAAGTTGGTCGAGTTGAGCATCTCAATTCCAAGACCCCTTGCTTCCATGGCTCAACCACTGGTTCCTTCTTTACAAAGGCGATGGCAAATTTGAGTTAATCACTGCTCTATCCACTCCAACCTACCTCTGATACCATGTGAAATTTTCCGTAGATTTGGGAGTGAGCAGGAATTGTATAACTAAAAGTTCAATCCAACAACCAGAAGCACATGAAACAAACACAATCTTTATTGATCAAGCAAAGTTCTTCATTACAGGGCGAGGTATACAAGGCGAGACATGATTTCGCCAGTACACAAAAATAGAAGAGAAAAACAGCTGAAAGGAAAACCAGCGGTCTGCCAAACTGAGACCGCCTGACCGCCCGACCTGACGGTCCGCCCGGCTAGAAAACAAGACTACCCGAACTGCCTGCCTGCGCCTTGAACAACACCAACTGAGAAACTCGCGAACTCCCGAACTCCAGCAACCCGCACTGCAAGCCGCGAGACCTCCCGAACACCTTCAGAAGAGGAGGTGACCGCTGCTACCCGCACAATCCGTAGAAGCTGCACAAAATAAGTTCGATCAGCTAACCGGCCGGTCACAAAAAAAGAGACCGCAATAACAAGACGCGAGCTCAGCTTACACTTGGTGCGATATTTTTGCTGCTATAGTGGATCCTATTTATAGGCGTGAGACCAGATCCAGTCACCACCCTATGAGATAGGATCACAACCCTTTGACCGCGCGACCAGACCAGTCAACCCGCGCGATCAGCAACAGAACCTCCTGCTTAGTGAGCTCGCTGACTTCAACGGAAGCCTCGCGATCATGACAACTCGCCCAGTCATCACGCTCACAACCTGTGTTCGCCACCCGACCTCCTCCAGAGACCGCGAACACACCAGACCAACGAGGGAAACAGCCCGCCAAGTCGACCAAATACCTGTGACCGCATATGCCAGCTGATCGCCGAAAGACCAGCCATGTGAACATAAACTGGAGACCGCGCGACTAAGAAGACCTTAGTCCACGCGTACCACAAGGAAACCAGACAGCCATCAGACCGGGCTTCCCTCACCACGCGATCACAAGCACCAGATCGCGCGGTCACGCTGAACAGAAAATAGCTCGCCACGCAGTCACGTGACCAGACCGCGCGGCCTCACCTCGGCATCCTTGGACAGAAGAACGGCGGTCACGTCGAATAACCCGCGGCTAGACCAGAGAGGTCAGACCGCCAGAGGAGATCGCAAGACCATGCGGTCAGACCAGACTGTGCGGTCTCCCCCACCCCCCAGACCGCCAACTCCACAAACTTCCACTTCAATATTTTCAACAGGGACTATTTGTCCTCTAGGGACTCTGCCGCTTTCAGGAGTTCCTGAATCCTCGTCAACCATTCATCAGCATCCGTCGGAGTGCTGACTCCCTTGAATGTCGGAGGAAGAAAACTCAGAAAATACTTCTTATGTTGATCTCCTTGTCCAAACACTCTCTCAGCTAACGGCTCTGCCTGCCTTACTCCTACCTCTGGTGTAACATGCATCGCAACCGGGGGTAACGGGAGTCAAAACGTACACGATAGGTGTCACAACCTATGGCATCGCCACAGCTTGGGCCGCTACCATCACCTCTTCTAGCATGCGATAGAATTCTGCTGGGGACACGCCCACTCATGAGGCCCGGAGTAGTAGCATTGCTTGCCGAAGGCTCCTCTCGCTGCCTCAATGTCCCCGCATTGTCGCCTCCATCCTAGCATAAGCAAGGAAACAAACAAATCAAGTTCTATTTGCAAGAATCGAACACAGGGACACTCATGGCCCCGCAAAATACTCCTACGTGGACAACCTCTTTACGCGATCCGATTATAATAAATCTCAACAAGAATACTAACCTAGCTCTGATAGAAAATTGTAACACCTCCCCTGTAATGACCATATAATATGGGTCCGGCCGGGACCCCACAACATATAATCGCCACAACTTTAGTATTAAAAATGATATAGAATCTACCCAACTCAAAACTCAGAACAAACACAGTGGAAACACTAACATAAACACAGAAGTTGTCCACAACTGGAATATGAGTACCCTGGCCTTATGGCCTTACAAAACCAATGTTCAAATCATCATCCATACAACACAAAACCTCCAAAGGATAATAGCATTCCCGTGCTACCTCGGTATGAAAGCCGGAACAATATAACGAAAACAAAAACATGCAGGGAAATAGGAGGAGGTACACTTCATGAGGCTTAGGCCTTTTTGGCCAGCGAGATGGCTCCGGCTTGCGATCTTTGCGCTACACCCATTACAAAAAAGTGGTATAACGAGAGTCAGCTATGGTTGACCACAAACGGTGTAACAATACCCCTCCTCCCGGTCGTCCTAGCGGACCCCGGGGAACTACATCACCCTGCAAGTCAATACTTCGTATGCAAATGTAATTAAACAGAAGTAACATAGAAACGACAAGTATGAGTGTCACAAGCATTATCCATATTTCTATGTTGAGCAAATAAATAAGGGGCCTACTAATGTAGCATGTATTCAAACCTTGGTTTCACCCAAGGCACCCTATGGCGTGTATGATTCTGACATATCATCACACATCATCACCTCACAACAACCATATGGGTACTCATCATTTCCCACAAAGGCATGCAAGCCCAAGGCCGAGAACTCCCGTTGACCCACCCGCACATGGCCCACAATGCCATTGAGCTTGTCCATCAGCTCACTCGTTCTCTCCAGAATCACCAAGCCAAGCACAACCAATGTTAAGAACTCTTGCCAAGACCCCACCCACACATGGCCCACAATGCCATCGGGCTTGCCCATCAACTCAGATGTTCTCGTCAGTTAACACAAAAGGGAAATTGTCTTGTCGGGACACTCTCCACACATGAATTTCAATATTCGCGGGCTAGCCAGTCAACCACAAAGACCAAGACACACATTCACACACAAATAGGCATCCCAAGTCATTCAACACGCACAAATTTTCAGGTCGCAAACCAACGTTAGTTCTCACATAAAAAAAACGAAGGGCATCGCAACGACATTTTTGGCGCAATCGGATTTCTAGCAAAATCCCTAAAATACACATTAAGAACATCACCGAATCGGACCACCAGTCGTGATTTTGGCTTCACCCACAATGCCTAATCCACTAATGGAGTGGATATATAATGCAAAATAATGTCGGGGATGGACTCAATCAACCCGATGGTTTCTCTTGAACCAAGGCGACCAGAACCCCTCTCATTTGAGAGATCTGGTGCCAAGAAAATGCAATAAAAGAAAGAAAATATCAAGAGATGTAAT
This sequence comes from Dactylorhiza incarnata, assembly GCA_033032865.1. Lineage (NCBI taxonomy): Eukaryota > Viridiplantae > Streptophyta > Magnoliopsida > Asparagales > Orchidaceae > Dactylorhiza > Dactylorhiza incarnata. The sequence continues at coordinate 163,600 of JAWHQI010000544.1, forward strand.
GTGCGCATCCTAAGACCGGGATGAGAGGTGTCGTTACCCTTTGAAATCTCTTCCTCGCCGCACGAATAAAAAAGAGTGCCTTCGATCCCTCTCCGTAAAGCCGGTCTCGGATCAACGAATGGAGCTCTAAAGCTGCAATAATGCTGGATCTTGCTCTTCTTCCTCCTCCAAGCTCTCCCTCTCAACCTAGCCCCAAAGTCACAAATGACTTGAGAAATAAGAGGGGAGAGCTCCTCTGCCCTACTTAGGGCTTACAGATGCACTGATCTGAGCCATTGGATCAGAATCCAAGGAGATCAGAAGCACATAAAATGCTATTTACGGATCTGGTTTCGCAAACTACAACCCGACGATAGCGTTATCGCACTACGGTAGTATTAGAGAAAACCACTCACTTTCACAAGTCATCGTGATCAGCATGTTGTGTCGATGATACAACATTCTTCTCGACGATACACCTACCACCAGCGATAACACTAACGCGCGGCGCTAGCTCTCAATGAAACTATCTCGATGATAGACCCCTTAACGATGGCATAACCTACGTCGTATGGACAAGGCAAAAGGCTATCGCCAGCGTAAACTACTACCACGTCGCGTTAGCTTTCTGCTACCACTTGTCCCAGCACTTCTATTTCTTAGTCATGGAAATGGGGTATTACAATGTATATCCTCCTCTGAGCTTCAGTATTCATATGTTTAGTCCATTCATCAGTGGAGTAGTATTTGTTTGTATCTTTGCCAATGCTTCCAAAGTCATTCCATGTTTGTTGTATTATGTGTCTTAACTTTGGATTCCATATTTCAAAGCTCGGATCATTTGTTTTAGCTTCTTCTCTTGGCAGACAGTTCTTCCTATGATAGCCTTTTCCACTTATGTTGACTTGATCCAGCTTCCAACTGTGTTTTTCCAGAAGTATAATAAGGATTGCCAGACCTTGGAGGCTCAAACAATATGGGATTGCGTCCCAGAGAGTGATGGAGTTCATTCACTATCCAAAGGGCTTGATCACTTCCAATCTTCTCCCCCTTTCTGACTTCTTCAATAATGATTCTCTGAATGTCCTTTGTGGATTCTTCCAACTTCTTAGATAAAGTTTTATTTGTGAAATCTTGATTGTTCACACATTGTTCATGATGACTTTCTGACTGTCAGCAATTCTCTTTGTGATCCAGTCAACTGCACTTTCTAAGTCTTCCACTGATTTTTCATTAAATTCTAGTGTCCACATCCATCATGGCACCTAGAGATTGAAGTGCATTCATGTTACAGTACACAGTTGTTCCTGCTTTTGTGAACCAGATAGTGATCTGAGCATTGACATGGTTAAGCTCGGCCTTCATCTCTTTCATATGAGCAGATATGTTTTCCTTGACGTCCTCCACCACTTTGTCAACATATGATTGATGGTGTATTCTTTCTTCTGTTAGCAAGGCTTTAATTTGAGTAATCAAGGAGCCTGAAGCTTCTTCTTGAGGTTGTGGAGCAGATGTACTTGGAACATCTTGAAAATTCACAATCACTTTTCTTTGCAGATCTTGATACATTTCAGACATAGCATCATCATCAAAAAGAATGTCAGGGGAGTGTTGTCTTTGAACAACAACTCCTGGTCCTTATTTCTCAAGAATAGCATCATCCAGAATTTTCTAGGCTCTCTTGGATAGCCAACCCAGTGAGGGTTATTTCCTCAACCCCTAGAACAGGGAGCTCATCTTGAATCTCTCGCTCATCTGGAGCACCTCCTTGAGCATCACCTTCTATATCATCTACTGCTACAGTAAAACTAGTAGGATCAACCTCATCAGTGACCATGGGCGCACCCAATGGTTCTGGTGTGAAACTTTGAACAGAGGTCTGACCAGTCTCCCCCTCAGTGTGTGCAGGGGTAGGACTATCAACATGTTCCTCTTCTTCATAAGAGCTTTCTTGTAACACCTTGCCAGTACAAATAATAAAATATTAAGTCCGGTAGGGACCCCCACACCATATTAAACACACTATCTAGATGTTAATAAGTTGATAACAGAAAAAGAATTACACGAGAGTACACAATGCGTAAGCGGAAGAATTTAATTAAAATATTACTTTCAGAATTATCCACTATCCCAGGAATGAAACATATGAGAGTTATGGCCTTAAGGCCTTACAATTCATCCAAATGTACTAAAGTCAAAACATACATCGGCACACAGACCGGCAATACATGAAAAGCATAAAAAGAGGTTGGCCTTTGAGGGCCAACTCAGAAAAGGGGCACCGCCCGCTATTTCCCACTTGGCTCAGCAGCACCTGTAACTAACATCCAATAAGAGGTAAATGAGGGTCAGTTATGAGCTGAACACAAATTGCATAATGATCCCCCCGACCATCTAGGCGGCTCAGGGGCGTGTCACAACTAACCTGCAAGCAAGCCGTACATGCAACATGTAATAATATAAAGAAAGTGCAACTACACTACACATGGTGAGGTTTCAAGCACAATCAATCTTCTAGGTTGAGCATCAAAGTAAGGGGAACCTAGGTATGCACATGATGTTAGTTGGGTTCACCCAAGGGTTCCCCACAACTGCTTAAGCAACCGCATGAGGCTAACAAAACATCAATTCAAATCATCACATTGTCGGTATGAACGACCATACGTTCCATGCTCACATGGAATGCATCAAAGGTACTCCTTCGCGAGCACCAATGCCATTCTAAGTTCAGAAAACTTTGGTGGGAAAAGAGCTTCTGGCCCATCTAGGAGAACACCTTCCTCGGCCTCTTCCATGATCGTACCACATCCAAGAGTTGCTGCCTCGCATTGATTAGCATGGAAACGAGGTTCAGTTCAGCGTTGCCCGTCCTCTCTCCATCGTGATCGAACGCACGATGAGGGTTCAACTTCTCCTCTTCCCATAAAGGTTTAGCACTTACAAGTGCTACACAAAACATAAGCTACGCACCCAATCCGTTCCCAAGGACTTAGGCTCCACAAATAATAACCAAGAAGGAGGTACAAGACCAATCACTTCACAATCCGTGGTGAAGGTTTGCATTCAACCACAATCCAAGCATGGGGCTTTCATTTGGCCCTCCGAAAGACACCTAAATCTCAAGTACTGGAATGAAATGACAAGTCTCACGGAGTCATTCTCCTGCATGCATTCTAGGCTTAACCAAAATGCAACGTCACAATTCAAGCATCACCAATCCGGGATCACGACCACAAATAGGCTTCATACACAAGGCCTAAATTTGTACGTCTATCAGATTTCTACATGCAATATGCTGGGGATGGACACAATCAACCCGGAGATCCGAAGAACATAAGGAAATCCTACACTTCACCCATTTGGTGAAAGGGATACCTTATGCAATTATAGAAAAAGGAATGAGAGGACAAAAACACGTCCTAAGACTGTGAGGAAGGATCGTTACCCTTGCCACTTTCTTTGGCATCATGAATCCGAGATTCCAATCAGATAGGAAGAACCGCACCGGACTGCTCTCTGTGGATCTGGAAATAGCTCGCGATTCGGAGCTCCATTAATGGCAAAAAGAAGCTTCTTCTTCCTCCTTGCCTCTCTTCTTTCTCAAGCTTGGAGAGAGAAATGACTTGAAATAATGAGGATAAACATCCTCTGGTCAAGCCCTAAAACCGTCCCAAAATAGCCCTCAGCCATTGGATCAAAACATAGAAGATTTGAATGTTATGGTTTCATTTCACAGATTTGTTTCACACGCTAGCGCAGGCTCTAGCGCTACCGCCTGCGCTATCACTCAACGAATAGAATTCATGAGCCAACACGATTCATCAGAACACACTTCGTCGAGACACAAATTCGTCGTTACCGCTATCGTCCGTGCTAGCACTACCACCGGCGCTAGCTCTCGACGAATCAATTCATCGATTTGGCGATATGCGTACACCCTTCATCGATACTCAACCATTTCGTCGAAAAGAGCTACCTCGGGCGCTAGCTCCTTTGCTTAGAAACTTCTGCCTTCAGCAGTGGGAAAAACTAGGGTGTTATAACTCCACCTACCTTAATAGAATTTTGTCCTGAAATTACGAAAACAATATACAACAAACTTAAAGTATACCTGGGGGAAATTGCTCGGGGTACTCCGCAAGTATCGTCTGCTCTCTTTCCCAAGAGAGTTCTTCTCTCCAACAATTATCCCATCGGACTTTTACCATCCGAATAGACTTATTCCGCAACTGCTTTACTTCGATGTCTTCGATGCAAATGGGTTTGACTTTCGTCGCTAGCCCACCATCTACTGACACTTCATTGACCGTGATAATAAGTGTAGGCTCTTTCACAGCCTTTCGCAATACAGAAATGTGAAATACATCATGAAGGCCGCTTTGCTCCGTAGATAGAGTAATCTGGTATGCAGCTTCACCAATGTGTTCCAAGATCTCAAACGGTCCTACGTACCTTGGACTCAGCTTTTTCAAGCGTCGGATCCTTGAACTGTTTGATCTTTAAGTAAACCCAATCACCAACGGCAATCTTGACATTCCGGTGATTTGCATTATAGTACTTTATCTGCCTATCCTGGGCAATGATCAACCACTCTCATATCTCCCGAATCGATGTATTCGCTATATCCATATCCTTGCGCTTTAACAACTTTGTGTCGCCCATTTACGCCCAAGCCAACGATGTATGACACTTTCTACCATAGAGGGCTTCGAATGATCTATCTTAATACTAGCTTGGTAGCTGTTTTTATAGGCAAACTCAATCTGAAAGACTTTAATTAAGGGTAGATAATCACCTAGAGGGGGGTGTGTAACACCCTGCCAGCACGAATAGTATAACAGTAGGTCCGGCCGGGACCCCACGCCATACAAACCACACTAGCTAGGAGTTAAAATGTGATAAACAGAAAGAAACTACAACAGAGTATACTAAACACTAGCGGAAGCATAAAGATTTAACATTTCCAATAGAATTGTCCACTATCATAGGAATGAAACCATGAAATAGAGTTATGGCCTTAAGGCCTTACATTTAACAAATGTACTAAAACTCCAAAACATACATCGGCACGCAGGCCGGCAATACATGAGAAAGCTAAAAAAGGAGGTTGGCCTTCAAGGGCCAACTCAACAAAGGGGCCACCGCCCGCTAATTCCCACTAGGCTCACCTGCACCTGCATAAGAACATTCCACCAAGTGGTGGCAAACAAAGTAACGGTCAGCACAGCTGACCAAATTATAACGACCCCACCCCTTTACCGGGGTGGCGGTGCTTCTACCCTGCAAGCAAGCCATACTAGCACAAGTACTAATATAAAGAAGGTGCAACTACACAAGGTGAGGTTTCAAGCACATTCAATCTTCTAGGTTGAGCATCAAAAAGGAGGGAACCTAGGTATGCACATGATGTTGGTTGGGTTCACCCGAAGGTTCCCCACAACCGCCTAAACAACCGCATGAGGCTAACAACATCAATTCCACAAAACACTCCACCGTAAGGGCCATCGCCTTAGGTGGGAAAAAGAGCTTTTGGTCGGTCTAGGTAAATCACCTTCCACGACCTCTCCCATGATCACATGGCTTACATGAGGTAGGGACCTCTTACCGATCTGCATGGAAACAAGTTCGGTTTAGCTTTTCCCGTGCTCTAATCGTCGCGATCTATCGCACGACGCGGGTATGACTTCACCTCGGCCCGTAAGAGTTTAGCACTTTCACGTGCTACCCAAAATATAAGCTACGCACCTAACCCCTTTGCAGGGATCTAGGCTTCACAAATATTCAACAAAGGAGGTACAATACACTCCGCATCAATTTCGTGGTGAAGGTTTGCCTTCATCCAATCTCAAAGCATGGGGCTTTCGTTAGGATCTTCACAAGACGCCTACAATTTAAATCCCGCAATACTAAAGATGATTTCACGGAGTCATTCTCTGGCATGCATTCTAGGCTTAACCTAAATGCAACGTCGCAAACCAAGCATCACCGATTCGGGCTCACGACCACGAATAGGCTTCACACAAAATGCCTAAATCCACACGACTACCGGATTTTCTACATGCAATATGCCGGGGATGGACACAATCGACCCGAAGTTCCGAAGAACTTGAGGAAAATCCTACACTTCACCTATTTGGTGAAAGGGATTCCTCATGCAAGCGCAGAGAAATGAAGGAGAGGACAAATGACAAGTCCAAAGAATCGAGAGGAAGAATCGTTACCCTAGGAGCGTTCTTCTTCGCCATGGATCCGAGATTTTAGACGGAGGGAAACGACCGCACCGGGCTGCACTCTCCAGATCTGGAAACGGCTCGCAAAACGGAGCTCCGGAGCTCCGTCAATGGCGGGATCTCTCCTTCTTCTTCCTTACCTCCTTCTTCTTCCTCTAGCCTAGGAGAGAGAAACACCTCAAAAGAATGAGGATTAATCTCCTCTCACAAGACCTAAGACCCTCCAGCATTTAATCCTAGCCATTGGATCGGATTCCAAAAGATTTGGACGGCCGGATCGTCTTCTCCGCTCAAAATCACGGAGTAGAATAAACAGGGCGCACGATCACAGGCGCACGATCACTGGTCGTGCGCGAAGAGGAGAATGGTCGTGCGATAAGCCGAGACAGAACTCCGATTCCTTGCGAATGAACGCACGATCATTGGCGCACGATCACTGGTCGTGCGCGAAGAGGACAATGGTCGTGCACAGAGAACTGTTGTGGAATTTTTAGCCTATCCCGAGCGCAACACTACCACTCCGCCTACTTCGCTGAACTAAGAAATTTGGGGTGTTACAACTCCACCTCCCTTAAAAGAATTTCGTCCCAAAATTTCGAAAACAGTAATAGCAGGAATTACAGTTATAAATTACCTGAGAGGAATAGCTCGGGGTACTCCGCAAGCATCGCTTGCTCTCTCTCCCAAGATAGCTCCTCTCGGCCGCAATTATCCCACCGGACTTTCACCATCCGAATGGACTTGTTCCGCAACTGCTTTACTTCGGTATCTTCGATGCGTAAGGGCTTGACTTTCGTCGACAACCCACTATCAACCGGCACTTTGCCAACTGCAACGATTTGTGTAGGCCTTGCACCGCCTTTCTCAAAACTGAAATGTGAAACACGTCGTGTAGACCGCTCAGCTCTGCAGATAGTGCAAGCCGATAAGCCGCATCACCAACATACTCCACGATCTCAAACGGTCCTAAGTACCTTGGGCTGAGCTTTTTCAAGCGTCGGATCCTTGATACCCCTTTGAACGGTTTGATCTTCAAGTAAAACCGGTCACCGACGGCGAACTCTAGGTTCCTATGCTTGGCGTTGAAATATTTTGCTTGCCTATCCTGGGCAATCAATAGCCTTTCACGTATAGTTCGGATCGTCGAAGTTGCTTCCTCAACATCCTTTCGCTTTAATAGCTTAGTATCGCCCGTTTCTGCCCAAGACAACAGCGTGCGACACTTCTTACCATAGAGGGCCTCGAAAGGAGTCATCTTTATACTGGCTTGGTAGCTATTATTGTAGGCGAACTCGATCATATAGAGATGATCTTCCCACTTCTTTCCAAAATCTAGAGCGCACATTCGGAGCATATCCTCCATAGTCCTGTTGGTCCTCTTGGTCTGTCCATCCGTTTGCGGGTGGAAGGCCGTGCTGAACTTTAATTTAGTGCCCAACAGTTCATGGATAAGCCTCCAATCTTTCGATGTGAAACGCCCGTCACGATCGCTGACGATGCTACGAGGGACACCGTGCAGCCTCACAATACTATCGACATAGAGCTTCGCTAGCTTTTCTACAGAATCATCCTTCCGGTTCGGAATAAAATGCGATACCTTCGTCAATCGGTCCACGATCGCCCAGATGGCGTCGTTTCCCTGTTGCGATCTCGGTAATCCGTGCACGAAATCCATCGAAATATCATCAAACTTCCATTCCGGAATCGGCAAGGACTTCAAAAATCCACTGGGACGTTGACATTCCACCTTCACCGACGCGCAAGTGTTACACTTGGCCACGTAGAGGTCAATGTCTTTCTTCATACCCGGCCACCAGAAATGTTTCTTCATGTCCATGTACATTTTCGTGCTCCCAGGGTGGATCGAGTACTTGGTATGATGAGCCTCGTACATCAACTCCGCCCGTAGAGTACCAACGTTTGGGATGCACAATCTACCATTCTTCCACATAAGGCCATCTTAGAAAGAGAAATCAGCGTTTAACCAGTCAATGGTTTCCGCTTTATAGCGTTTCATGCTCTCGTCCAGCTCCAATGCCTGTCGAACTCGGTCGGCAAGGTGGTATTGAACCTCCGTCCAGTTCAAGCATGCTGAAGTAGACGCTCTTCGATCAACGCAAATGATCTCCATTTCTTCCAGCTCGCGGATTAGACGCTCATCGTGCATCAAAATCCAATTTGCCTGAGCGGGAGCCCGACGACTCAACGCGTCCGCAACTACATTCCCCTTTCCAGGAGTATACTTGATGTCGAAGGTGTAGTCCCCAAGGAACTACATCCACCTCCTTTGACGCATATTCAACTCCCTTTGATCCAGCAGGTACTTGAGGCTCTTGTGGTTGGTAAAGATGTCGATCTTCACGCCATACAAATAATGCCTCCACAGCTTAAGAGCAAATACCACGGCCGCTAGCTCCAAATCATGGACCAGGTAATTCCTCTCATGAACCTTCAGTTGCCGGGAGCCGTAGGCAATTACCTTTCCAAACTGCACTAGGACACAACCCAAACCACTCCCCGAGGCGTCGCTATAAATTTCATAGCCTTCCGTACCACATGGCGAGCATAGAATGGGCGCCGTGGTCAGATGGCTCTTCAAAAGCTCGTGCGCACTCGGGCGACCAAACGAACTTATGATCTTTCTTAGTCAGTTTAGTGAGAGGGAGTGCAATCCTCGAGAAGTTTTCCACAAAGCGTCTATAATAGCCGGCAAGTCCTAGGAAACTTCGGACTTCCGCTACGTTTTTCAACAAAGGCCACGCTCGGACCGCTTCTATCTTTGACGGATCAACTACAATTCCTTCTCCACTAACAACATGACCAAGGAATGCTACTGACGATAGCCAAAACTCGCACTTGGAGAACTTGGCATATAGCTGACTCCTCCTCAAGGTGCTCAGAACTGAGTGCAGATGCCCTACATGCTCCTCTTTCGACTGAGAGTATACCAAAATGTCGTCGATGAAGACGATCACAAATTGATCCAAATACTCTCGAAACGTCCTGTTCATTAAGTCCATGAATACCGACAGTGCATTAGACAGACCGAACGGCATCACCGTGAACTCATAGTGCCCAAAACGGGTACTGAACGCTGTTTTTGGAATATCACATTCCCTTATTCGCAGTTGATAATAGCCGGACCTTAGGTCCAGCTTGGAGTAAACCGTCGACCCAACCAGTTGGTCGAATAAATCATCGATTCTTGGAATCGGATATCGGTTCTTCTCGGTCAACTTGTTTAGCTCTCGATAATCAATACATAGACGCAAGCTCCCGTCCTTCTTTTTCACAAAGAGGACCGGTGCACTCCAAGGCGATGAACTTGGACGTACGTAGCCTTGCTTTAGCAGCTCTTGCAATTGGACTTTCAGCTCTGCCAGTTCCTTTGGCGCTATCCGGTACGGTGAGCGGGCCACAGGTTTGGCACCTGGCACCAACTCGATACAGAAATCAATCTCCCGATGAGGCGGAGCCCCAGGGAGTTCGTTCGGAAACACGTCGGCGTACTCCGCTACAACTGGGACATCACATAACCTGGGCTTTGGCTCCGAAGCCTCCAACAAAGTGAAGAACAACTCGGCGCCTTTTCTCACCGCTTTAACCACTTGGAGAGCAGACATCAGCGTCTTGCTCGCTCCTCGCATACCGGCGAATGTGGTTTCTCCTTCGGTGTTCTTTCCCAGAGTGATCTCCTTTTAATTGCAATCTATGCATGCTCGCTGCTCCGAGAGCCAGTCCATGTCGAAGATCACATCGAATTCAGCTAACGGTAATAACGATGCTTCCAAATCGAAATCCTGATTTCCGATCCGCACCTTCACACGGCTCTTCCTATCTGCACTCATTCGAGATCCATTGGGTAGCACTACTTCCAATCTATCCTCTATAAAGGTAGACGGCACTCTGATTCGCACCACGAAGTCCTCAGACAGAAAAGAGTGCGATGCACCCGTATCAAATAGAGCTCTCGCCGGATAGTTGAAAATTAGGACGAAACCTAATTGTACACAAATAAAGCATATAGTCGTACAATAGTATGAATTATATATATATAGCTGTAAAAGCTAACTTCTAATTCGTACCTGTGACGACATCAGTTTGTCGTATAGCTTCTTGCTGGCCAAGCGAATAGACTCTCGGTTGAGTCGGAATAATGTGTTGGGAAGCCGAAGATTCCGCAGCTTTACCCTTTTCCGCAGCACGAGCATGGTCCAACGCTCGGTTCTCTGTCTTCGGGGGACCACTTCGACACACTGAGGCCTTATGTCCCACCTTCCCGCAGGTGAAACACGTGATAGGACCCCGCACAGTCGTTGCTCCCGAAACATTTGAGCGGGTTTGCTCCGCCGGTTTGAACTTCCTTTTGTTCTTTCTGAACTCTGACTTGGACTGAGAGGCCGACGCATGAAATTCAGGTTTCTTTGCCACGGTTTTTGCTTGTACCCTCTTCATGTCCAACTCTAGGGATCTGGAAGTTTGGACCATCACCTGGAAGCCAAACGTCATGGGTCTTGCGAGGAGCAGCCTCAACTCATCCCGAAGCCCTTCATAGAACTTATTTGTCTTTGTCTCCTCATCCTCCACCAAGGACCCCGCATAGCGACTTAGTCTAGTAAACTCATGCAAGTAATCGTCAACGGAGCGATCACCTTGTGTTAGCCTCAAGAACTGGTTTTGTAACGCAATGCGCTGGGCAGAGGGGATAAACCTCTGGAGGAACGACTTTGAAAACTCAGCCATTGTGATTTCAGTAATATCTCTACCGCAGAACTTATGCAGCTCCTGCTCTTCCCACCACAGCACAGCCTCTCCATCAAGAAGGAAAGTGGCTAAGGTGACCATCATGGATTCGTCCGTCGCTGTCGCCCTCAGAGTTCTTCTAACTCTTGACAACCAGTCTTCTGCCTCCGTTGGGGACTCAGATCCCGAGAAGGTAGGAGGATTAAAGCTCAAGAAGTGCTTTAATTGCTGTTCACGCGCTCGCCCCACAACTACTTGCGCAACTTGACGTTCCACCCTTGGCGCTACCGCAGGTTCCACTGCAGCTACTGGCACAGGGGCCTCAACCCTCGGTTCCACCGCAGGTTCCACTGCAGGTTCGATCAGCGGGGCCGCAGTTGTAGTAGGCGTGGCAAGCTGCGCAAGCCTTTGCGGTTGAGCATTGATCATCGCGAAGACCGCTTCTGCGACCATTCTGATCATCTCAGCCGAAGGAGTGCTCGCTGGCACTTCAGCCGACCCACTACTTTCAGCGGTGTTACGGGGTCGAGACTGCCCCGCAACACTTCTAGTCACCTATAATCATGCAAGGCACAATTTAGTGACCCACAACATATCAAACATCAATCATGGAACGCTCAGGTTCCGCAAACAAGTATGTTTTTTTTTCATTCCTAAGTGGACATTCTTATTAGTTTTTATCGTTTTAGGTGAATGCACAACCCGTGCGCACCACCCCTTAAAAGGAATTCGTCCCGAATTCGCTAAACTACGGATCGACGCCTTAAGTCTGATACCAAATTGTAACACCCTGCCAGCACGAATAGTATAACAGTAGGTCCGGCCGGGACCCCACGCTATACAAACCACACTAGCTAGGAGTTAAAAGGTGATAAACAGAAAGAAACTACAACAGAGTATACTAAACACTAGCGGAAGCATAAAGATTTAACATTTCCAATAGAATTGTCCACTATCATAGGAATGAAACCATGAAATAGAGTTATGGCCTTAAGGCCTTACATTTAACAAATGTACTAAAACTCCAAAACATCGGCACGCAGGCCGGCAATACATGAGAAAGCTAAAAAAGGAGGTTGGTCTTCAAGGGCCAACTCAGCAAAGGGGCCACCGCCCGCTATTTCCCAGTAGGCTCACCTGCACCTGCATAAGAACATTCCACCAAGTGGTGGCAAACAAAGTAACGGTCAGCACAGCTGACCAAATTATAAAGACCCCACCCCTTTACCGGGGTGGCGGAGCTTCTACCCTGCAAGCAAGCCATACTAGCACAAGTACTAATATAAAGAAGGTGCAACTACACAAGGTGAGGTTTCAAGCACATTCAATCTTCTAGGTTGAGCATCAAAAAGGAGGGAACCTAGGTATGCATATGATGTTGGTTGGGTTCACCCGAAGGTTCCCCACAACCGCCTAAACAACCGCATGAGGCTAACAACATCAATTCCACAAAACACTCCACCTTAAGGGCCATCGCCTTAGGTGGGAAAAAGAGCTTTTGGTCGGTCTAGGTAAATCACCTTCCACGACCTCTCCCATGATCACACAGCTTACATGAGGTAGGGACCTCTTACCGATCTGCATGGAAACGGGTTCGGTTTAGCTTTGCCCGTGCTCTAATCGTCGCGATCTATCGCACGACGCGGGTACGGCTTCACCTCGGCCCGTAAGAGTTTAGCACTTTCACGTGCTACCCAAAATATAAGCTACGCACCTAACCCCTTTGCAGGGATCTAGGCTTCACAAATATTCAACAAAGGAGGTACAATACACTCCGCATCAATTTCGTGGTGAAGGTTTGCCTTCATCCAATCTCAAAGCATGGGGCTTTCGTTAGGATCTTCACAAGACGCCTACAATTTAAATCCCGCAATACTAAAGATGATTTCACGGAGTCATTCTCCAGCACGCATTCTAGGCTTAACCTAAATGCAACGTCGCAAACCAAGCATCACCGATTCGGGCTCACGACCACGAATAGGCTTCACACAAAATGCCTAAATCCACACGACTACCGGATTTTCTACATGCAAATATGCCGGGGACGGACACAATCGACCCGGAGTTCCGAAGAACTTGAGGAAAATCCTACACTTCACCCATTTGGTGAAAGGGATTCCTCATGCAAGCGTAGAGAAATGAAGGAGAGAACAAATGTCAAGTCCAAAGAATCGAGAGGAAGAATCGTATCCCTAGGAGCGTTCTTCTTCGCCATGGATCTGAGATTTTAGACGGAGGGAAACGACCGCACCGGGCTGCACTCTCCAGATCTGGAAACGGCTCGCGAAACGGAGCTCTGGAGCTCCGTCAATGGCGGGATCTCTCCTTCTTCTTCCTTACCTCCTTCTTCTTCCTCTAGCCTAGGAGAGAGAAACACCTCAAAAGAATGAGGATTAATCTCCTCTCACAAGCCCTAAGACCCTCCAGCATTTAATCCTAGCCATTGGATCGGATTCCAAAAGATTTGGACGGCCGGATCGTCTTCTTCGCTCAAAATCGCGGAGCAGAATAAACAGGGCGCACGATCACAGGCGCACGATCACTGGTCGTGCGTGAAGAGGAGAATGGTCGTGCGATAAGCCGAGACAGAACTCCGATTCCTTGCGAATGAACGCACGATCATTGGCGCACGATCACTGGTCGTGCGCGAAGAGGACAATGGTCGTGCGCAGAGAACTGTTGTGGAATTTTTAGCCTATCCCGAGTGCAACACTACCACTCCGCCTACTTCGCTGAACTAAGAAATTTGGGGTGTTACAGGGTGAATAGGTTATTTAAAAACTATTGTAGTTCTTGATGATAACCAAAATAAAACTGATCAGAGCTTTCAAGAATAAGAACACACACAGAAAAGACACACAGATTTTTATAGTGGTTCCCCTTATCTTGGGTAATCCACTTTCCCCCTTCTCCCCTTCTAGCAGTGTGCTTGATAAGGATTATAGCTCCTCCAGATCTCAGACCACAAACAGGTCTTACAGCTCAGATCACAACAGATCTTACAGTCTCAGATCTCACAGATCTAACTCTCTCAGATCTCAGCAGATCTTACAAACTCAGATCTCACAGATCCTACCTCAGCCTTTATAACTAGGCCTACAACTCAGATTCACACCTGAATCCTACAACTCAAATCACACCTGATCTTACAACTCAGATCCTTGACAGATCCTACACTCAGATCTGACAACTCAGATCCTACAAGAATTTATAAAGAGAATAACAAATACTTAGACTCAGATTCTTCAGATTGTTGATTCTTCTTGATCTGCCTGAATGATCAGACAGAAAACTTCAATAGAACAGCAGCAGCAAATGATCTTCTTGATTCGACAGGCTGTGATGACTGTTCTTCTTCTTAGGAAGACAAATTCTTCCTTCTTGATCTTCTACTTTCAGAAAGATGTATCAGCACCAGATTGCTGAATGAAATCTTCAAGTTAGATTGGTTCTGAAAGGGAAGATGACTTCTCCAGATTCTTTCTCAAACTTTCCCTCAAACTGATGGAGACGATAATGGCTTTCGAAAGATAGGAAAAACTAACTCAACTAACTACATAACCCATAGGTCATGCCTTCTATTTATAGCCCGTCATCTGCAACGTCTGTTACGCTCCTCCACGTCAGCATGACGTTAAGTCTTCAACGGTCTTCAATGTCTTCTGAAGAAATAAAGGCTTAGCTAGCTGTAGAAGATATTCCTCAGTTCAGAGTATTTGTAGAAGAGGCGTTGAGCACTGAGCATCTCTGTCGACGCTTTTTCAATTAGGCGTCGAGCGATATGTAGACACTCGACGCATACTTCTTAGACTGAAGCTCTCGACTCCTCCTTCTTAGGCGTTCAGTAATCATCACTTACACGACGCTTTTTATCTAAAGAAGTCGAGCAACGTACAGGGGCTAGACGCTTCTTAACTATGCCTTCATATCTCGACACTTCTGGTTGGCGCTGAGCTGACTGAAGTTTAGTTGACACTTCTCTTTCCAAGGCGTCGAGCGATATAACTAGGCTCGACGCTTCCAAACTTGGTCTCAGAACTTTAGCGGCGACCTTGTATATTTGAGCAATGGACATGAGTCAATGCTTCTGGATCACAGGCGTCGAGCGATGTATGATGTCTCGACGCTTGTGAACTTGGATGAATTCCATGAGCATTTTGCCTGACCTCATCTCCTGCACATTGATTCTAGAGAGTATATCAAATACATTCTGAGATATATCTTTGACTTAGGAATGGGCTTCTCCAAATCTAAGACATTGTGGGCAATGATCCCAACAATCTCCCCATATTTGAAGAAGTCTTAAACTCAGTCAATGATATATCTCTCTTTTCAAAGATAATCAATATTTTATAATTTCTATACAGGTAATCAATCATAAAGAGTATAATACTTTATAAAATTAGATTACCAAAACATTCTATCCACAGAAAATATTTCAGACATGATTTCTCACATAAGTGCAAAAACACAAGCAATTCAGAATAAGACATGTCATGAAGAGAAAACAGATCACATCACAGGCATATATATATATATAAACATGAAAAATAGTTAGCACTGGGAATTCATCAAGATTGTTCAGAAATATATCAAATACATTCTTCTGAAAATACTTAGTAAAAATTATAATTTCTAAAGCTGTTCAGGATCCTTGAATTCTATTCCTCTTTTGGCACTTTTGGAAAGTGCTTCAGTAACTTCCTTTCTTCTCTTGAAATAGCCAAATGGCTTTGGAAAGTATCTGATTGGCTCCATATCTCCTGCCTGAACCTTCCCAGCCATTTTGTCAGCCTTGAATTTGATCTTCAGTTCCTCTTGATCCCTATGCTTTAACCATTCAGCTTCAGAATACCACTTTCCTCTTTCCTTTGGGTTACTTTTCACAGCTTCCCATGCTGACAAAATCAATTCTCTTGAAGATGGAGACCAATGTTCAAAATCAACTCTTGATTGAACCTCCTCTCTGAACTTTCTTTTACTAGATTCAACTTTCTTTTACTAGATTCAACTTGCTCACTAGTAAAGTGCTCTCTTTTGCTTTTATCCTCAGGACTATACATTTTAGCAATTTGCTTTTGAACTTTTATAAGAGAAGCTGGCCTGGTCTCAGAAACTTGATCATTCTCATAATCAATGGGAGGATATCCTAAGATTTCTCTTATAGAGTTTGAGATCCACACAGCATGCTCACAGCTGGCTTGAATCATTGACCTCTCCCCCTTTAGGACTTCTTCAACTATATGATCTCTTATCACATTCTTTTGAAACCTCACTTGACCCTCCAAGTGATTAATTCCACTTTCAGTTGTTTTCTTCACCCTAAGGAGATGGTCATCTTTGGATCTGCATGCAACTTTGCTTTATCTTTCAGAATAGTAGAGCTCTCATCAATTTTAGCCAAGATATCAGCATTCTGCAGTTGTAGTCTAGCTTCAATCTTATTTGTACCTGTAATAACTTGTGCAACCTGTTCTTTATACAAAACTTGCATGTTGCTACTTAGAATTCCTTGATTTGTCTGAACATCATCCACTGTCTTTGTAATTCCATCTTGTGACTCTTTAAGAACCTTTGATGTTTCTTTGATTGCATTAAGTTGATCAGCTGTATAATCTACTGAAGCAGCAGCTCTTGTGAAAAACTTTACCATTTCCTCTCTTAAGGCAGTCATCTGATGATTGACTTCAAATCTAACCAATTTCATTTGGAAATCTACTTCATTTTTCATTTTTGTATTATTCTCCTCAATATACTGTTCTAATAATCTTCTTTGATTATTAAGCAACACCTCCAGCTGAGGTAGAATAGGACTAAGATCCACATTGATTTTCTTTTCAATTTCAACACCTCTACTGCTTTCTTCTCTCATGAAAGAGTCATTTCTTTGGCTCATATGGGAGCTGGAGGATTCCATCTTGATTACCTTTTCAACAGGTTCCTTTGTTGCTTCAGGCTCTCCTTCTACATCCATATCATCAGCTACAGAATTCACATTAGCAGGGATCTCAACCTGAGACTCCCCCTCAAATGGTGCATTATCTTCAGCTGGAAATTCATCTTGAGGCTCCCCCTAAATTTCTGCATTGATCAGATCAATTTTGTCCTGAGTAGAGATCTCATCCTGAGGCTCCCCCTCAACTGCTGCTTTGCTCATTTCAGAATTGTTCTGAGCAGGAATCTCATCTTGAGCCTCTTTTTCATTTAGAAAAACCCCTTCAAGTCTAGCAGGGGATACATGAAGACTTCCTCTTTCTTCTTCTCCTTTCTCACTCTCATCCTTTGGTGTATCGGGAGAACTGTCCCTTGCATTGTTCCCTTCTTCTTCTTCAGATGTTGTAAGGTTTGGATCATGAATTGGAGAAGATCTAGTTCTTCTTTTGGAAGAGGATGAGCTTGATGAACTTGAAGAAACCTTCTTCTTCTTTTACTTCTTGGCTTTCTTCTGCTTGGGAGAAAGATCTGCTGGAGGAGGATTTGATAAGACTCTGTCCCATCTCTCTATCATTCTAATATCCATTTTCTTCATGTGGTTTATCTTGGATCCAAGTTTGTTATTCAAGGAATCAGGAATGACTTTTACTAAATACAAAGATAGTATCCTACCCATGTTGGGTACTTGGATACATTCAATTATCCTGTCAAATACCACTCTCCCTCAATCTGTTCTCAAAGAATGAATAATCCTTGTTAGTAAAATAAACATTTTTCAGGATATTTTATCATGAGATCCAGTCTTGCACAACAGGCCCTTTCCTATCATGTCTGTTAGCAATTTTCCTTTTGAGTTCATTCCTTTTCTAAGAATACTTCCTGTGATTTCTCGAGATGTTTCAATTCCGCACCAGATTTGTGCTAATTTAATCTGTTCTGAGGTCACTTATTCTTCTTCATTGCTTTTTAACCTAGGCAGTGCTAGTGCCTTAGCGAGTCTAGATGGAGTGATCTTAATCTTCTTACCATTCACACTGGTCTTAAGCTTTGAATTGACGGAGTCTATTACTATATTGGAGTAAAGCTCTAATACCTCTCGTTTCCAGATAAGAGATGGTTCAGATAACACAAATTACAGTCCTGCTTTGTAGATTAAATCGATGGTTGACTTGATTTCTGCTGGAGCTGATTGAAATCCATTTTGAACAAGCTCGCTTCCTTCATAAATATAATCACTGCTTTTGGGAGGCATTGTGGTTGATGATCGAAGAGAGAGAGAATTGAAGGAGAAATTTTCTAGGGCAGTCAATTTCGAACTGAAAGAACTAGGGCTC
Organism: Dactylorhiza incarnata; assembly: GCA_033032865.1. Lineage (NCBI taxonomy): Eukaryota > Viridiplantae > Streptophyta > Magnoliopsida > Asparagales > Orchidaceae > Dactylorhiza > Dactylorhiza incarnata. Next base: position 181,820 of record JAWHQI010000544.1, read on the forward strand.
ATACACTAACGAAGTGTCTTCCCTATTTATAGAAATTCTAATTCAAGAAGATGATTAGCCGCGCGCTGAACTTGTTTGACAAGATTGATCTAATGGTTCAAATTTACCCTGTCGAGACGGCCTAGCTATGTTCGCTCAAGCGTTGAGATCGCTCGACGTTGTTTGTCTTCAGTCGATGTCAGGTATTTTCTCGACGCCAGATGTCTTCTCGATGCCAGGAAACTTCTTCACTCACCCTTTAGGACTCAATCATTATTTTCATTTATTTAATTCAAAACAACTTTAATCCATTTTTAATATACCTAATTCAATTTTAAAGTTATTGAATTTTGTTTCATCCAAGGGTTTAGTAAATATGTCAGTAACCCGTTTGTCAGTGGGAACATATTCAATTGAGATATCTCCATTTTCTACATGTTCTCTAATGAAATGATATCTAATTTCTATGTGCTTAGTTCTGCTATGAGATACAGGATTATTAGCTATAGCAATAGCACTAGTTGAATCACAAAATAGGGGAGATTTACTTAGCTGAACTTTGTAGTCTTGGAGTTGGTTTTGAATCCATAGTAGCTGAGCACAACAGTTTCCAGCTGAGATGTACTCAGATTCTGCTGTAGAAATAGCCACACTGGTCTGCTTCCTGCTACTCCAAGATATTAGTCTTTTGCCAAGGAATTGGCATGTGCCTGATGTACTTTTTCTGTCCTCTTTGCATCCTGCTTAATCAGCATCTGAAAAGCCAATTAGTTCAAAATCATTGCTTCTAGGATACCAAAGGCCAAGATTAAGAGTGCCCTTCAGATATCTCAGGATTCTTTTGATAGCAGTGTAGTGAGATTCTTTAGGGTTCACTTGATATCTAGCACACACACATGTTGAGAACATAATGTCTAGCCTGCTAGCAGTTAGGTAGAGCAATGAGCCAATGATGCCTCTGTACAAGGTTTCATCAATAGGTTTCCCTTTTTCATCCTTGTCCAGTGACATATTTGTTGCTATAGGTGTTTTCATGACAGTGGAATTTTCCATTCCAAACTTCTTGATAATCTCTTTTGTGTACTATGTCTGAGAAATGAAAATTCCTTCCTCAGACTGTTTCACTTGGAGACCTAAAAAGTATTTAAGCTCACCCATGCTGCTCATTTCAAATTTCCCTTGCATAAGGTTTGCAAACCTTTTGCAAAGGTTATTATCAATAGAGCCAAATATTATATCATCTACATATATTTGTGCTAGAATGATGTGACCTTTAACTATCCTAAGAAACAATGTCTTGTCTATCTTTCCTCTTGAGAATTTGTCCTTAATAAGAAATCTAGATAATGTCTCATACCAGGCTCTAGGGGCCTGTTTAATACCATACAATGCTTTTAATAATAGATAGACATGATTTGGATAAGTAGAGTCAATAAAACCTGGGGGTTGTTCAACATATACTTCCTCCAATATTGTTCCATTAAGGAATGCTGACTTTACATCCATTTGATAGACTATGAATCCAGTGTGTGCTGCAAATGCCAGGAATAATCTGATTGCCTCCAATCTTGCCACAGGAGCAAACACCTGATCAAAATCTATGCCTTCCTCTTGTCTATATCCTTGGGCAACCAACCTTGCTTTGTTTTTTATGATCACACCATTTTCATCCAGCTTATTCCTGAATACCCATTTGGTCCCTATGACTTTGTGTTTCTTTGGTCTTGGAACCAATATCCAGTCTTTGCACCTTTCAAATTGATTTAGCTCTTCTTGCATAGCTGATATCCATGAAGTGTCCTTATTGGCTTCATCAAACTTCTTAGGTTCTATTTTGGATAGAAAGTTGTGATGCAGCCTCATGTATTGAGTTTCCTCTTCTGGTTTGCACACCATCATTTGGATTTCCAATGATCTGTTCTTTTGGATGATCCTCCAGATGTTTGGTTGCAATCCTCCACCTTTCATTTTCCCTTTGAGATTCTGGTGCATCTGTTTGAATAGGTTCTTCTAGAGGTTCTGGATGAGGTGGTTCTTCAACAGCAATAGGTTATTCATAATTGTCTTCTGCTTGAGGTTCATCCTCTCTAGTTACAATTATAGTCTCATTAGATTCTTCATTATCCCCATTGTGCTGTTCATTGATATTCATCTCCTTCAATTTCTGTGTAAAACCTGCACAACTAGATAAACTTCCCAGATCCTTATAAATAAGGCTGGTTTCATCAAATACAACATGTTTAGATTCTTCTATCCTATTAGACTTCTTGTTTAAAATTCTATAGGCTCTACTTTGAGAGCTATACCCAACAAAAATTGCCTCATGTGCTTTTTCAGCAAATTTAGTGTGATGGTGCTTTCCATTATTTAATACAAAGCATTTACTACCAAATATTTTGAAAAAGGCTAAGGTGGGTTTTCTATCTTTCAACAACTCATATGGGGTCTTATCAAGTCTTTTGTTTATAAGAGCCCTATTCTGCACATGGCATGTTGTGTTTACAGCTTCAGCCCAGAAATACTCAGGAAGAGATGAATCACTCAGCATACTCCTGCTAGCTTCAATAAGGGTTCTATTTCTTCTCTCAGCAACCCCATTTTGTTGGGGAGTTCTAGGAGATGAGAACTCTTGAGAAATGCCTAGATTCTCAAAAAATTTGGTCATTGCGCCTAACTTAAATTCAGTCTCATGATCACTTCTAATTTTGGCTACAGAATTTCCTATTTCATTGGAGATTTGCCTAACAAAACTGGTAAATATTTCTAAAGTGTCTAACTTATGTTTAAGGAAGAGTACCCAAGTGTATCTGGAATAATCATCAACTATTACGAGAGTGTATGACTTTCCTCCTAAGCTATGGATTGACATTGGTCCAAATAGATCCATGTGAAGTAGGTATAGACATCTAATGGAATCCTTCTCACCAATTGGTTTGAAGGAAGACTTGGTCTGCTTACCCATTTGACAAGCATGGCAAGGACCCTCCTACACACACTTCCACTTTGGCCCAGCTCTCACTAGATCTTTTGAAATAAGCTTATTTATAGTTTTATAGTTTATATGAGCTAATCTTTTATGCCATTGAACACTACTAGAAACTTTATTTTCAGCTACTAAGCATATGGAACTAACTTGATCAGAACATATGAAGTTAAGACAGTAAATGTTGCCACTCTTAGTGCTTGAGATAATTATCTCATTCTCTTTCTTAATCAGGCACTCATCCTTGTGGAATGAAATGTCATATCCAATATCACACAATTGACTTATGTTGATGAGATTGTGTTGCAATCCATCAACATGAGCAACTTCAGTGATGGTGACAATTCCATTTGTGATATTACCATAACCTTTAGTTTTACCTTTTTCAGACCCTCCAAAGATAACCTTTGGTCCATTCATTACAGGAGTGTAATCATTCAGCAGACTTTTTGTTCCTGTCATGTGCATAGAGCACCCACTGTCCAAGTACCAGATTGGAAGTTGATTGGTCTTTGGACAACCCTGCAAAAAGAAATTACCTTTTCTTAGGAGCCCACACCAAGTTGGGTCCTAGAACATTATTAGTATGAGCTGGAACACTTAGTTGTTGAATAATCCTTGGTGCTGTGAGAGTTGCCATAGATCTAAATACTGGTCTCCCAGAGTTGAATCTTGGAACAGTTGGATTGAACCAACAGTCAAGTGAAAAATGCCCAACCCTTCCACAGCACCAGCATTCATATCTATTATATCTCCTTGGAGGTCTTCTTACTTCTTTATGTTGACTCATATTTTGCTTAATTGATTTATTCAAAGGAGCTATGTAAGATGTTTTAGTAATTTTTACTGGTTCTGTTTTCTTGACAGTAGTGGTTTTCACTTCAGGTCTTAGTTCCATTCTTTTAAATTTAGTATTTGCTTTAAATACAAAGGAGTCATGATGAGTTGATACTTTTTCTTTGCATAGAGATTTGGCATTATTATTACTTGGTTGAATCGAATCATCTTTGCTATTAGAACATTCACCCTTATAAAATTTATGCACACCTTTTTGATCATGCTTATTTGTGATAGGCATGGCTTTGTTAAAATTTATAGGTTGCATAGGTGCCTTGTCATTACTTTTAGGGTTATTATCTTCCTTCCTATCATATCCTATGCCATATCTGTATTGTGCAGAAAATGTGTCTATTATGGGAAGGATAGTTTGTGGTTTAGAGAACTTTGCTACAAGTTTCCTTTCTGCTAGAAGTTTTGCTTCAAGTTCTATTATTAACTTCTCCTTATTGCTTAAAGTCTGTATGTGAATAATAGACATGACTTTTAGTTTGCTCAATTCTTTGCTTGTCTGATTCAGCCTCTCAGCTGTCTCAAAGTTTTGAGAATCAGTTTGCTTTAATTCAGATATTTCTCTTTGTAATCTTTTATTGTGTCTTTCACTCTTTTTGAGTGCTTTAAGAAGTAATTGATATTTCTCTATAATTTCATCTTCATGAAAATTAGATTGTGAGTTATTTTCATCAGAAGAGAATGAATCTATTTCAGGTTCTGAATCAGATAAAAGAGTTTTATCAAGTACCTTTACATCAGTAGTTGTCTCCTGATCTTCTTGATCACTCAGTGCCATGAGTCCTGCATTTTCTTCTTCATCCTCTTCACTATCAGATCTTGATAGTGGGGCTCTTATCATAGATCTATGATTTAGACTGTCTTCATTTTCATTGGCAGCCATTAGAGCTATGAGTGCCTCCTCACTATCTGAGTCTGATGACTGAGATTCACTGTCACTAAGAGTGACTTTGCCTTTCTTGGCTATTAGACTCTTCTCATGTCTCTTGTCAGATTTGTGCCTCCTTTCATCAGATTTCTTGTTGTTCTTTCTCTTTGAAGGACAATCAGCAATCATGTCTCCTGATTTCCTGCAACCAAAACACACAATTTCTTCTGAATTAGATTTATGGTGTTTAGAGTTGTACCTGTCCTTCTTGGAGTCTTGTTTGAACCCCTCTGAAGAATTGGAGTGCTTCTTAGATCTGGATGACTGTGAAGGTCTAGATTTCCAGTGTTGTTTTCTTCTCAACATTCTTTTTAGCTGTTTGGTAAAGAGTGCCAATTCACCATCTGATATTTCAGAATCAGAATTACTGGTTTCTGATTCTTCTGATTCAGATGGAATCCTGGGGGATAATGATATTCTTTCTTTGCTTTTCTTGGAGCTTTCTGCTTTCAGAGTAATATGATTTTCCCTGTTGTGTCCTTCCTCAACTTTTCTGGTATTCAGATGAAGTTCATGGGACATGAGTTTCCCATATAAATTCTGTGGCTGAATGTTTCCCAGATTTCCCATTTCCCTGATTGCACAGATCTTGATATCCCACTCTTTGTTCAGTGATCTTAAGAATTTATCATTCAGTTCATAATCTGTGAAAGTTCTTCCAGAAGTCTTAAGACCATTTACAATTTTGAAGAATTTTTAATAGCAGACTGCTATTGAATCTTTCTTGTCTTGTCTGAAGGCTTCATATTGCTGATTTAGAAGAGACTTCCTGTCATCTCTGACTTCTTCAGTCCCCTCCATATAGACAATGATAGATTCCCACATTTCTTTGGCAGTTTTGCAATGAACTAAGTTTTGGAAGGTTGAATCTTCAATAGCACGGACAATGATGTTCCGAGCTCTCTTATCCATGGAGGCCAGAATCACTTCATCTTTGGTCATCTCAGAATTAGTTTTAGGAGTCTTGATGCTTCCATCTGTAAATGAAACTTTCATAGGAACAAAAGGTCCCTCTAGAACAGTTATGTAAATCCTAGGATCAGATGCTTCCATGAAAAGTCTGACCCTTTCTTTCCAAATCCCAAAGTTTTCTTTTCTGCAGATTGGAAGCTTCATAGATGTGAATTCTTTGCTTCCTTCTGTATTAGCCATCACGACTTCAGAAATCTACCCTTAAAAGATCTTGTTCAGGCTGTTAAACCTTTTCTTGAACAACCTACCTCTGATACCACTTGAAAGACTTTAATTAAGGGTAGCTAATCACCTAGAGGGGGGGGGGGGGGGTGAATAGGTTATTTAAAAACTATTGCAGTTATTGATGATAACCAAAATAAAATTGATCAGAGCTTTCAAGAATATGAACACACTCAGAAAAGACACACATATTTTTATAGTGGTTCCCCTTATCTTGGGTAATCCACTTTCCCCCTTCTCCCCTTCTAGCTGTGTGCTAGATAGGATTTATAGCTCCTCCAGATCTCTGACCACAAACAGGTCTTACAGCTCAGATCACAACAGATCTTACAGTCTCAGATCTCACAGATCTTACTCTCTCAGATCTCAGCAGATCTTACAAACTCAGATCTCACAGATCCTACCTCAGCCTTTATAACTAGGCCTACAACTCAGATTCACCCCTGAATCCTACAACTCAAATCACACCTGATCTTACAACTCAGATCCTTGACAGATCCTACACTCAGATCTGACAACTCAGATCCTACAAGAATTTATAAAGAGAATAACAAATACTTAGACTCAGATTCTTCAGATTGTTGAGTCTTCTTGATCTTCCTGAATGATCAGACAGAAAACTTCAATAGAACAACAGCAGCAAATGATCTTCTTGATTCGACGGGCTGTAATGACTGTTCTTCTTCTTAGGAAGACAGATTCTTCCTTCTTGATCTTCTACTTTCAGAAAGATGTATCAGCACCAGATTGCTGAATGAAATCTTCAAGTTAGATTGGTTATGAAAGGGAAGATGACTTCTCCAGATTCTTTCTCAAACTTTCCCTCAAACTGATGGAGACGATAATGGCTTTCGAAAGATAGGAAAAACTAACTCAACTAACTACATAACCATAGGTCATGCCTTCTATTTATAGCCCGCCATCTGCAACGTCTGTTACGCTCCTCCACGTCAGCATGACGTTAAGTCTTCAACGGTCTTCAATGTCTTCTGAAGAAATAAAGGCTTATCTAGCTGTAGAAGATATTCCTCAGTTCAGAGTATTTGTAGAAGAGGCGTTGAGCACTGAGCATCTCTGTCGATGCTTTTTCAATTAGGCGTCGAGCGATATGTAGACACTCGACGCATACTTCTTAGACTGAAGCTCTCGACTCCTCCTTCTTAGGCGTTGAGTAATCATCACTTACACGACGCTTTTTATCTGAAGAAGTCGAGCAATGTACAGGGGCTAGACGCTTCTTAACTATGCCTTCATATCTCGACACTTCTGGTTGGCGCTGAGCTGACTGAAGTTTAGTCGACACTTCTCTTTCCAAGGCGTCGAGCGATATAACTAGGCTCGACGCTTCCAAACTTGGTCTCAGAACTTCAGCGGCGACCTTGAATATTTGAGCAATGGACATGAGTCAACGCTTCTGGATCACAGGCGTCGAGCGATGTATGATGTCTCGACGCTTGTGAACTTGGATGAATTCCATGAGCATTTTGCCTGACCTGATCTCCTGCATATTGATTCTAGAGAGTATATCAAATACATTCTGAGATATATCTTTGACTTAGGAATGGACTTCTCCAAATCTAAGACATTGTGAGCAATGATCCCAACAATCTCCCCCTATTTGAAGTGTATAACCCACATATTTGCCGAGCGTATACAACGCAGCATGAACAGGGTCGCAACGATGGAAATGACCGTAACAGGGTAAAATGACGGCTCAAGGTAGACGGTGAAAGTGGCCACTCAAAGGCACCCAAAATTGGCTAAGTCAATTTCTGGGTCGGGCGAGAGTGGGGAGGAGCGGCGGAGCAAGTAGGAGCGGGAAGGCACCCACTCGCCCACGGGCGAGTGGGTGGGAAGGCCCCCACTCGCCCACGGGCGAGTGGGTGGGAAGGCCCCCACTCTCCCACGGGCGAGTGGGTTGGAAGGCCCCCACTCGCCCACGGGCGAGTGGGTGGGAAGGCCCCCACTCGCCCACGGGCGAGTGGGTTGGAAGGCCCCCACTCGCCCACGGGCGAGTGGGTAGGAAGGCCCCCACTCGCCCACGGGCGAGTGGGTGGGGAGGCCCCCACTCGCCCACGAGCGAGTGGGTGGGCAGGCCCCCACTCGCCCACGGGCGAGTGGGTGGGCAGGTCCCCACTCGCCCACGCCATCCAATCGCCCGCGCGGGCGAGTGAGGGGAGGGTGAGTGCCCACTCACCCCCCTCCTTCCCTACTCTCTTCCTCTCCTGCGTGTGCAGCCAACGCGTCCACTCGCCCTCTGCCTTGCATACGGAGGTTTCCTCCGCACCCATCTTATTTTCCTGCTTGATGGATTTCTCATCAGGGTCTGCGGATAGAATGTTCAAACAACGGGATTCCGCTGTTGGCAGACCAGTTTGGGCTGCGGATAGCCATTCCAAAAGGCGGAATCACGCTATCCGCAGACCACTTCCAGAAAGTCTATAAATAGACCCCATGGGCACCTTGGGGAGGGTAGACATCTCCTTACCCCGACCCCCCTTAGTGTGTTCGGTTAGCTGGTGACCCTGCCTTTCGTTCGCCAAGTCTTTCAGGCCAACGGTCAGGTGTCGCGAGTGCTCTCCGAGGTGCCTAGGCTCAGCATTGGCTTGGGAGGGGAAGATCTTCGGGTCTTTCGGGTTAGTGGCGGGACCTCCTCGCTGCAGCTCGCGGGGTCTGTTTTCACCTGAATCCACCAACAGAAAGGTTCTTAGGCTCTAAGTGACTCGCCGTTCGACTTTACCTGAGATAAGTAAGGGCAAGCTGCCTACCCCTATTTTCGAACGCTGAAGCCGGGAAATTGGTTTCAACATTCTGGTGCGGTGAGCGTGGAACGCAGCTTGTTCGGAAAAACCCCAGGTAGGTCGGATGGCTGGGAGTGAGGAGCTAGAGAACCCACCCCCTCCCGGCGACTACGTGAGGAAAAGCGACTTCGATGAGTTCAAGAAAGCGATCATGAAGACCTTGCGCTCTGCACTCACCCCCACAGGAGAGTGCTCGACCCCGCCGGTACCTATCCTCACCTCACCTACTCTAGGTGAGATGGCACCAGTAGGGCGACTTGATAAGGAAGCACGGGTAGAGGAGGATAGAACCCTTCAGGCGAGGGTGTTGTTTCCTAGCCCGGCGAGTGCTCTGCACCTAGGGGAGGAGGCACGGCAAGTGATGCCCATCCGCCAGGTGGGAAGGGGAAGCCCTTTCTGCGAGTTGATCCTAACCGCCCCGGTTCCGGAAGTGTTTAGGGAGCCAGTCATGTGCCACTACGCCGGCAAAGATGACCCTCAGGAGAACCTCCAGTGGTTTGAGGATGCCATGTCCATCAGGCAGGTGACCGACGCCTTCAAGTGTAGGTTGTTCGCTACCTCATTTCAGGAGAAAGCTAGAGATTGGTTCCATCAACTCCCTCCCGGATCCATCTATAGTTTCGACGACTTGAAACGGAGTTTCCTGTTAAGGTTCTCTACGTCCAAAAAGAGGAGGAAGGGGGCGGAGGCCCTCTTCCTGATCAAGCAGAGGTCAGAAGAATCGCTGAGAAGCTACGTGGATCGATTCCAAGAAGAGGTCCTTCTCGTCAATGAGGTCCCCGGACACACTTTGCAACTTGCGCTTACCCTCGGGTTGCGGCAGGGGTTGTTTCACATGGGCTTGTCCCAGGATCCTCCTCTATCTTACGAGGAGTTGATGGAGCGGGAAGGACGGGAGATCGAAGTGGAGGCAACAAACCCGGAGTTCGCGGCCAAGATGGCCAAGTGGACGGAAGGCGGAGAGAAGTCAGGAGAGGCCCTGCAGTCAGAGCTGAAGAAGAAAGAGGTGCCGAGAAGACAAGGTCCGCAAGGACCTCCTGGGGGGCAGGAGTCAGGATGGAGACCCCATCCACCGGACAACCGACCGGCGTGGAGGCCGGCGGGAGGACCTTTCCAGGGCCAAGGAAGAGGCAATTTCTAGAGAGGTGACAACTACCAGGGGCAGAGGCCACAACATGCGATGGCTATAGGCCAAGGAAGGAGAGGGAGAAAAAACCACGGTGGCAGAGGCGGCGGAAGAGGAAGAGGAGGTAGGAGGGAGTCATCCTTTTGTGACTTCCATCAAGTGGAAGGTCATGCGACAACGACTTGCCCCGAGTTTCTGGAGGTTCGGGAGGGAAGAGGACCCCCCGCAGGGGAAGGGCTGTTGCTGATAGGAGACGGAAGGGGAGAAGGAGAAGAAGAGAGAAGAGAAGAAGGAGAGGAGGATCGGTGTGAAGATCGGGCGGATGCGGGAGCGCTGGGCCGGATCGGGGTAATCCACGGAGGGGTAGGAATTGAGGCTACCCGAAAGGGGAGCCTCCACGCTATCTACAAGCGAGGCGTCGCTTCCACTTCCCGAACCCCGCCCCCGGGAGAGAATATCACCTTCTCATCCAAAGATATGCCAACGCACGACGATCCCTTCTGTGACGCCCTGGTGATCGAGGCTGCGGTGGAGAACATCACGGTCTCCTGAATCCTGGTGGACAACGGGAGTTCGGTTAACGTGGTCTTCAAGGGTGCTTTCGACAAGATGAAGGTGGATCAGAAGAGGGTGGTCGCGTCAGATGGACCGCTCTTCGGTTTTTCGGGCGAGAGAAAAGAAGTTGAAGGGGGAGTCGAGCTCCTGGTCACCTTGGGGGGGACGTCAAAAAATTGCCGGTTCGTCATAGTAGACGCACCGAGCAGCTATAGCGCCATCTTTGGGCTCCCCCTCATTAGTACCTTCAAGTGTGTGCCCTCCTCCTACCACCAATGCTTGAAGTACAGCATAGGAGGGTTGCAGATCCGAATCCGCGGAGACCCCAAGATAGCCCGCCAGTGCTACGTCACGGCCGTCAACGCCGTCACTTGGAAGGAAGATGCAGAGGAAGTGGAAAAGGCGATAGAAGCCTTGGCCGGGATAAAGGTGGCGAAGGAGGTGAAGGGATAAGAAGTCATCAGCGACAAGGGCAGGAGGCACGGAGCAGCGCAGGACGGCTAAGTGCTGAGCAAGGAGGACCCCGAGAAGGTCCGGATGTACGCCTCATCAAGGGCAGTTATCTTTTTCTTTATGTATCTGTAATGAACCTTGAACACTTTATGAATTTAGTTTTGACTAATGGAAGTGACAATGTTTCATGAGGCCCCGAGAAGAGACCGCTGACCGGGCTTGTTCATGCCGGCAGGGCAGGAGAACTCACTCGGTGAGGCAGAGGTTCATATTGGTTAAGGCCCCGAGAAGAGACCGCTGACCGGGCTTGTTCATGCCGGCAGGGCAGGAGAACTCACTCGGCGAGGCAGAGGTTCATATTGGTTAAGGCCCCGAGAAAAGACCGCTGACCGGGCTTGTTCATGCCGGCAGGGCAGGAGAACTCACTCGGTGAGGCAGAGGTTCATATTGGTTAAGGCCCCGAGAAGAGACCGCTGACCGGGCTTGTTCATGCCGGCAGGGCAGGAGAACTCGCTCGGTGAGGCAGAGGTTCATATTGGTTAAGGCCCCGAGAAGAGACCGCTGACCGGGCTTGTTCATGCCGGAGGGCAGGAGAACTCACTCGGTGAGGCAGCGGTTCATATTGGTTAAGGCCCCGAGAAGAGACCGCTGACCGGGCTTGTTCATGTCGGTAGGGCAGGAGAACTCACTCGGTGAGGCAGAGGTTCATATTGGTTAAGGCCCCGAGAAGAGACCGCTGACCGGGCTTATTCATGCCGGCAGGGCAGGAGAACTCACTCGGCGAGGCAGAGGTTCATATTGGTTAAGGCCCCGAGAAGAGACGGCTGACCGGGCTTGTTCATGCCGGCAGGGCAGGAGAACTCACTCGGTGAGGCGAGGTGATTCATGTTAAGGCCCCGAGAAGAGACCGCTGACCAGGCTTGTTCACGCCGGCAGGGCAGGAGAACTCACTCGGTGAGGCGAGGTGATTCATGTTATGGCCCCGAGAAGAGACCGCTGACCGGGCTTGTTCACGCCGGCAGGGCAGGAGAACTCACTCGGTGAGGCGAGGTGATTCATGTTAAGGCCCCGAGAAGAGACCGCTGGCTGAGCTTGTTCATGCCGGCAAAGCAGAGGAATCCATCCGAAAGGATAGGCTATCTACTCATCTTCACTCGGAGGCTTCCATGACAGGGCTAAGCAACGGACCTCGCTCAAATAACAAAGATCATGGGCAAACCAGAGAAACAGTAAAAGAAAGACCTTTATTTACAAAGAAGAGAGGTTACGAGGTTGGGATATCTCGTCCCCCTACCAACCCTTAAAAAAAAGAGAAAGAGAAAAAAAAGGGGGGGGGGGGGGACCCGCCTACATAAGGTGGTAGATAGCAAACTAAGCATAAGGAGTTCCTCTCGACTCTCATCAGGCAGGTGAATAACCGTGGCTGGGAGAGGGCGAATCGGGGGGCGGGGCGGAGGGAAAGTACCCTGGAAGCACCATGTCAGGAATGACATTTTTCCACTCGCCCCAGAACGCGCCAACGTCACGAAGAGAGCTGACCACAGCCTTAGCCGTCGTCACCACGGTCTTCCTACGGGCAACTTCGACCTCGGCAGGGGTGAAGTGGAGAAGCTCTGCCGCCCGCGAAGACTCGCCATGTCTTTCTCGCCCTATAGCATGGGCCTCAGCAAGCTGAGCCTTCAAACTCTCCACCTCTTTTTCCAAATCCTCGACCCTTCTCCTAACCGAGTTGGCGGAGTCAGGTCCCTGCATTAGAAAAGCCGTATAGGTGAGAAAGAACAAGTAACAAAGAGAGGAGATGGTCTTCATTCAAGTAAAGGCAAACCAGGCCCCCTGACGACTGTGCGAGAAGCCTCTCAGTCATCTCAAGACGAGTAGCCAGGTCGGCAGCTCTATCCTCAGCCTCCCGCCTCGCCGCCTCAGCCTGAGTGAGTCGCCTCGAGAGTTTAAGGCTCCGGCGAGCCGTCATGTGAGAGAGCTCGGTCGCGAAGCTGCGCTTGCGAGCTCAGGTAAGCAAGATCACGCGTGGAACTTTCTTGGAAGGCGGCCGCATCCTGCCAGCCATACATGCCATAGATCATGTTGTATGCAACGTTATTAATTGGCCCTCCCTCGATCCAAGAAGGTTGCTGAGAAGACATCGAGACACGATTCGTCGCTTCATCCCAGTGAAGGAAGGGCTCGCCAACCTGGTCCTCGACATTACCCCCCAATTCGAAGTTGGGATGGCAAGCCAACGCGTCCGGGTCATCATCTCCCTCGGCCTCTCTCGCGGCAGATCGAGACCCGCCTCCCCTACGAATAACTCTCCCCCGACGCATCTTCGGTTCCTTTGGCGGATGGGGGGGAGAATCCACTTCCACCACCAGCTCCTTCTCCTTCCGCTGCCTTAGCACTGGAGCCTCCTGACGAGAAGAGCAAGCAGTTGCGGCCATCTGGGCCAGTCGATGGGTGGGAGAGGGGGAGTCCCTCCTGGCATGCGGAGGATTCACGGGAAGGCTCCTCTCACCTGTAAAGGTAAGATGAGGGGTAAGTGATAGGATCTAAATAAGCGAGTGGGGGAATAAGGGAGGGAGTTTAGGAGAAGGATGGGTTACCTGTCCCCGGCAGAATGTAGGGAAGGCGATCGACGTTCCTCCACAGAAACTCGACCTCAAAACCCACTCCCGCGAGGAATTTGTACAGCTCGGCCGCCTCGCCCTCTACGCGAGGAGCCTTGTATACTTTCTCGGGCCTCTGGACAGGCATGTAAGGGATCTTCCCAAGATCACCCCGGACAAAAACAAACTTGTCACTCCAGTGATGAACCTTGTTAGCGCCCTCACAAACTTTCACATGCGCACCAGTGAGGAAGCACACCCCATCGGCAGTAGCACGGAAGATGAATGCCTTGCGGAAGACCGTCAGGTTGAACTCAATGCCCTCCTCGCGCAGGTAACAAGCGAAGGCAACCAACATAGATATCCCATTTGAGTTGAGCTGGGCTGGGATGATCCCAAATTATCTAAGGAACTGTTTCACTTTCGGCCAAAGAGGGAGCCGAAGCCCAAACTCGAAATGAGAAAGCGGGAAGGCGAGCCAGTCATCGTAGAAGGAGTTAACTGTCTCTCCCTCTGTAGGTCGGCGAGCGACCAACCCTTCGGGGAGGAAGGACTTCTCAAAGGAAAGAAGCTCCTCCTCCGACACCCTCCCCACGGGGAAGGGATGGTCAGAGAAGTTCACCGTGCACTGTTCCCGCCCATTCCTATTAGGTGAGGAGCGGTTGGGAGCCATCCTTAAGGGTGGGGGAGGATGAACGGGTGTAGAAGCGAGGGGTAGGGGAGGAGGAGCAAGCAAAGAAGTCAAGGTTGAAGGGTATGAAAGGGAGGGGGGGTATTTATAGGTAAGAGTGAGGGCCCTTCCCCACTCACCCCCTCCCAATCTTTCCCACTCGCTCATTCCTACTCAACCTCTCGCTCCAACTTCGGCTCTCGCGCTCGACATATTAGCGGTTACAACATCCACGTGCGAAAAGCAACCCATGTTAAACGAATGCAAGTGTATCGCAAGCAAAACAAATAACTTAGAAAAATAATTGACACCACGCGAGGCAGGTCAAGTAGTCACACATAGCTACTTTATTACATCACACCACAGAAGGATAAGCTGAAAGCGGCAAATAGGAGGAGTCGAGTTGGTCTCACTCAAAGTTGAATCCACTTCCAAAAGCCCCGACCCCGAGTCTGGGCTGTCAGTCCCTGCATGGAGCCGACACATTCCTGAGTCAGGGCGAGCTCCTCATTCGCAACACGCATGTTAGCCGCCACTCGACGCAGGTGGTCCGCCACCGGTTCCATCAGGCCACCTGATGAAAGTCGAACCTCCTCTACTAGCCGGGCATGATCTGCTTCCAACGCCCCCATCCGCTGCTCCATCGCGCGGGAATGTGCGAGGGGGGTCAGTTCAGCGAATCCACGCCCTTCTCGAAGCTCGTGAAGAAAACGTCCCTGCCTCTGGATCATGTCGACCAAGCGATCCCTCAGCTCCGAAACGCTGGAGGGGTGCCCGACGAGCTCGTCTATCGCCGAAGGAGATAGCGGTGGCGAAAGCACTCCCATCTGCCCCGACCTGCCGGTCGAAGCATCATCCGGACCTGCAGGTTTAGTAAGTTTGTTATCTAGACCTCTGACATGGTTAGATCCTTTTTTAAGAAGACCTACCTTGCAAAGTCCCCGGCTCCTTCCCGGGGCGAGGAGAGTGCTCGCATCGTTGCCCCAAGGGGTACCCCGGTAGTGTACCATAGGTGCCAGCGGGTGGGAGACCCAGGGACTTTCCTGCACCAGCTCTAAAAGGGGGTCTCTCGGGAGTACGCCGCTTGCTCGGTTCACGCAGGGGTGGGAGTAAGTCCACCGGCATGCTGGGGGATCCCTCCGCAACCGAGAAGGGAGGTACTGCGAGATAGGGAGGAAGAAGAAGAGTCATCAGTATGGGCATGAGCATACTTATCAAGCACAAGTAAGGTCAATTTCGGGGTGGGACCCGCCCGGATGATTTTCTTTGAAGACCTTTCTGGCTCATCAAATCAGTGGGTTGGACTTTCTTTCCGAGCTTGGGACAAGCTCGCAAAGAGCGGGGATTGTGTACAACCCCCATATTTGCCGAGCGTATACAACGCAGCATGAACAGGGTCGCAACGATGGAAATGACCGTAACAGGGTAAAATGATGGCTCAAGGTATACGGTGAAAGTGGCCACTCAAAGGCACCCGAAATTGGCTAAGTCAATTTCGGGGTCGGGCGAGAGTGGGGAGGAGCGGCGGAGCAAGTAGGAGCGGGAAGGCCCCCACTCGCCCACGGGCGAGTGGGTGGGAAGGCCCCCACTCGCCCACGGGCGAGTGTGTTGGAAGGCCCCCACTCGCCCACGGGCGAGTGGGTGGGAAGGCCCCCACTCGCCCACGGGAGAGTGGGTTGGAAGGCCCCCACTCGCCCACGGGCGAGTGGGTTGGAAGGCCCCCACTCACCCACGGGCGAGTGGGTGGGGAGGCCCCCACTCGCCCATGAGCGAGTGGGTGGGCAGGTCCCCACTCGCCCACGCCATCCACTCGCCCGCGCAGGCGAGTGAGGGGAGGGTGAGTGCCCACTCACCCCCCTCCTTCCCTCCTCTCTTCCTCTCCTGCGTGCGCAGGCAACGTGTCCACTCGCCCTCTGCCTTGCATACGGAGGTTTCCTCCGCACCCATCTTATTTTCCTGCTTGATGGATTTCTCATCAGGGTCTGCGGATAGCATGTTCAAACACCGGGATTCCGCTGTTGGCAGACCAGTTTGGGCTGCGGATAGCCATTCCAAAAGGCGGAATCACGCTATCCGCAGACCACTTCCAGAAAGTCTATAAATAGACCCCCATGGGCACCTTGGGGAGGGTAGACATCTCCTTACCCCCACCCCCCCTTAGTGTGTTCGGTTAGCTAGTGACCCTGCCTTTCGTTCGCCAAGTCTTTTAGGCCAACGGTCAGGTGTCGCGAGTGCTCTCCGAGATGCCCAGGCTCAGCATTGGCTTGGGAGGGGAAGATCTTCGGGTCTTTCAGGTTAGTGGCGGGACCTCCTCGCTACAGCTCGCGGGGTCTATTTTCACCTGAATCCACCAGCAGAAAGGTTCTTAGGCTCTAAGTGACTCGCCGTTCGACTTTACCTGAGATAAGTAAGGGCAAGCTGCCTACCCCTATTTTCGAACGCTGAAGCCGGGAAACTGGTTTCAACATGATGAAGTCATAAACTCAGTCAATGATATATCTCTCTTTTCAAAGATAATCAATATTTTATAGTTTCTATACAGGTAATCAATCATAAAGAGTATAATACTTTATAAAATTAGATTACCAGAACATTCTATCCACAGAAAATATTTCAGACATGATTTCTCACATAAGTGCAAAAACACAAGCAATTCAGAATAAGACATGTCATGAAGAGAAAACAGATCACATCACAGGCATATATATATAAACATGAAAAATAGTTAGCACTGGGAATTCATCAAGATTGTTCAGAAATATATCAAATACATTCTTCTGAAAATACTGAGTAAAAATTAAAATTTCTAAAGCTGTTCAGGATCCTTGAATTCTATTCCTCTTTTGGCTCTTTTGGAAAGTTCTTCAGTAACTTCCTTTCTTCTCTTGAAATAGCCAAATGGCTTTGGAAAGTATCTGATTGGCTCCATATCTCCTGCCTGAACCTTCCCAACCATTTTGTCAGCCTTGAATTTGATCTTCAGTTCCTCTTGATCCCTATGCTTTAACCATTCAGCTTCAGAACACCACTTTCCTCTTTCCTCTGGGTTACTTTTCACAGCTTCCCATGCTGACAAAATCAATTCTCTTGAAGATGGAGACCAATGTTCAAAATCAACTCTTGATTGAACCTCCTCTCTGAACTTTCTTTTACTAGATTCAACTTTCTTTTACTAGATTCAACTTGTTCACTAGTAAAGTGCTCTCTTTTGCTTTTATCCTCAGGACTATACATTTTAGCAATTTGCTTTTGAACTTTTGTAAGAGAAGCTGGCCTGGTCTCATAAACTTGATCATTCTCATAATCAATGGGAGGATATCCTAAGATTTCTCTTATAGAGATTGAGATCCACACAGCATGCTCAGAGCTGGCTTGAATCATTGACCTCTCCCCCTTTAGGACTTCATCAACTATATGATATCTTATCACATTCTTTTGAAACCTCACTTGACCCTCCAAGTGATTAATTCCACTTTCAGTTGTTTTCTTCACCCTAAGGAGATGGTCATCTATGGTATCTGCATGCAACTTTGCTTTATCTTTCAGAATAGTAGAGCTCTCATCAATTTTAACCAAGTTACCAGCATTATGCAGTTGCAGTCTAGCTTCAATCTTATTTGTACCTGTAAGAACTTGTGCAACATGTTCTTTATACCAAACTTGCATGTTGCTACTTAGAATTCCTTGATTTGTCTGAACATCATCCATTGTCTTTGTAATTCCAGCTTGTGACTCTTTAAGAACCTTTGATGTTTCTTTGATTGCATTAAGTTGATCAGCTGTATAATCTACTAAAGCAGCAGCTCTTGTGAAAAACTTTACCATTTCCTCTCTTAAGGCAGTCATCTGATGATTGACTTCAAATCTAACCAATTTCATTTGGAAATCTACTTCATTTTTCATTTTTGTATTATTCTCCTCAATATACTGTTCTAATAATCTTCTTTGATTATTAAGCAAGACCTCCAGCTGAGGTAGAATAGGACTAAGATCCACATTGATTTCCTTTTCAATTTCAACACCTCTACTGCTTTCTTCTCTCATGAAAGAGTCATTTCTTTGGCTCATATGGGAGCTGAAGGATTCTATCTTGATTACCTTTTCAATAGGTTCCTTTGTTGCTTTAGGCTCTCCTTCTACATCCATAGCATCAGCTACAGAATTCACATTAGCAGGGATCTCAGCCTAAGACTCCCCCTCAAATGGTGCATTATCTTCAGCTGGAAATTCATCTTGAGGCTCCCCCTCAATTTCTGCATTGATCAGATCAATTTTGTCCTGAGCAGAGATCTCATCCCGAGCCTCCCCCTCAACTGCTGCTTTGCTCATTTCAGAATTGTTCTGAGCAGGAATCTCATCTTGAGCCTCTTTCTCATTTAGAAAAACCCCTTCAAGTCTAGCAAGGGATACATGAAGACTTCCTCTTTCTTCTTCTCCTTTCTAACTCTCATCCTTTGGTGTATCAGGAGAACTGTCCCTTGCATTGTTCCCTTCTTCTTCTTCAGATGGTGTAAGGTTTGGATTATGAATTGGAGAAGATCTAGTTCTTCTTTTGGAAGAGGATGAGCTTGATGAACTTGAAGAAACCTTCTTCTTCTTTTGCTTCTTGGCTTTCTTCTGCTTGGGAGAAAGATCTGCTGGATGAGGATTTGATAAGACTCTGTCCCATCTCTCTATCATTCTAATATCCATTTTCTTC
This sequence comes from Dactylorhiza incarnata, assembly GCA_033032865.1. NCBI lineage: Eukaryota > Viridiplantae > Streptophyta > Magnoliopsida > Asparagales > Orchidaceae > Dactylorhiza > Dactylorhiza incarnata. Next base: position 200,657 of record JAWHQI010000544.1, read on the forward strand.
ATGTGGTTTATCTTGGATCCAAGTTTGTTATTCAAGGAATCAGGAATGACTTTTACTAAATACAAAGATAGTATCCTACCCATGTTGGGTACTTGGATACATTCAATTATCCTGTCAAATACCACTCTCCCCCAATCTGTTCTCAAAGAATGAATAATCCTTGTTAGTAAAATAAACATTTTTCTGGATATTTTATCATGAGATCCAGTCTTGCACAACAGGCCCTTTCCTATCACGTCTGTTATCAATTTTCCTTTTGAGTTCATTCCTTTTCTAAGAATACTTCCTGTGATTTCTCGAGATGTTTCAATTCCGCACCAGATTTGCGCTAATTTAATCTGTTCTGAGGTCACTTCTTCTTCATTGCTTTTAAACCTAGGCAGTTCTAGTATCTTAGCGAGTCTAGATGGAGTGATCTTAATCTTCTTACCATTCACACTGGTCTTAAGCTTTGAATTGACGGAGTCTATTACTATATTGGAGTAACGCTCTAATACCTCTCATTTCCAGATAAGAGATGGTTCAGATAGCACAAATTCTAGTCCTGCTTTGTAGATTAAATCGATGGTTGACTTGATTTCTGCTGGAGCTGATCGAAATCCATTTCGAACAAGCTCGCTTCCTTCATAAATATAATCAATGCTTTTGGGAGGCATTATGGTTGATGATCGAAGAGAGAGAGAATTGAAGGAGATCGCTCGACGCCATTTGTCTTCAGTCGACGCCAGGTATTTTCTCGACGCCAGATGTCTTCTCGACGCTAGGAAACTTCTCCACTCATCTTATAGGACTCAATCATTATTTTCATTTATTTAATTCAAAACAACTTTAATCCATTTTTAACATACCTAATTCAATTTTAAAGTTATTGAATTTTGTTTCATCCAAGAGTTTAGTAAATATGTCAGCAACCTGTTTGTCAGTGGGAACATATTCAATTGAGATATCTCCATTTTCTACATGTTCTCTAATGAAATGATATCTAATTTCTATGTGCTTAGTTCTGCTATGAGATACAGGATTATTAGCTATAGCAATAGCACTAGTTGAATCACAAAATAGAGGAGATTTACTTACTGAACTTTGTAGTCTTGGAGTTGGTTTTGAATCCATAGTAGCTGAGCACAGCAGTTTCCAGCTGAGATGTACTCAGATTCTGCTGTAGAAATAGCCACACTGGTCTGCTTCCTGCTACTCCAAGATATTAGTCTTTTGCCAAGGAATTGGCATGTGCCTGATGTACTTTTTCTGTCCTCTTCGCATCCTGCAAAATCAGCATCTGAAAAGCCAATTAGTTCAAAATCATTGCTTCTAGGATACCAAAGGCCAAGATTAAGAGTGCCCTTTAGATATCTCAGGATTCTTTTGACAGCAGTGTAGTGAGATTCTTTAGGGTTCACTTGATATCTAGCACACACACATGTTGAGAACATAATGTCTGGCCTGCTAGCAGTTAGGTAGAGCAATGAGCCAATGATGCCTAGATCTGTATAAGGTTTCATCAATAGGTTTCCCTTTTTCATCCTTGTCCAGTGACATATTTGCTGCCATAGGTGTTTTCATGACAGTGGAATTTTCCATTCCAAACTTCTTGATAATCTCTTTTGTGTACTTGGTCTGAGAAATGAAAATTCCTTCCTCAAACTGTTTCACTTGGAGACCTAAAAGGTATTTAAGCTCACCCATGCTGCTCATTTCAACTTTCTCTTGCATAAGGTTTGCAAACCTTTTGCAAAGGTCATTATCAATAGAGCCAAATATTACACCATCTACATATATTTGTACTAGAATGATGTGACCTTTAACTATCCTAAGAAACAATGTCTTGTCTATCTTTCCTCTTGAGAATTTGTTCTCAATAAGAAATCTAGATAATGTCTCATACCAGGCTCTAGGTGCCTGTTTCAGACCATACAATGCTTTTAATAATAGATAGACATGATTTGGATAAGGAGAGCCAATAAAACCTGGGGGTTGTTCAACATATACTTTCTCCAATATTATTCCATTAAGGAATGCTGACTTTACATCCATTTGATAGACTATGAATCCAGTGTGTGCTGCAAATGCCAGGAATAATCTGATTGCCTCCAATCTTGCCGCAGGAGCAAACACCTGATCAAAATCTATGCCTTCCTCCTGTCTATATCCTTGGGCAACCAACCTTGCTTTGTGTTTGATGATCACACCATTTTCATCCAGCTTATTCCTGAATACCCATTTGGTCCCTATGACTTTGTGTTTCTTTGGTCTTGGAACCAATATCCAGATTTTGCACCTTTCAAATTGATTTAGCTCTTCTTGCATAGCTGATATCCATGAAGTGTCCTTATTGGCTTCATCAAACTTCTTAGGTTCTATTTTGGATAGAAAGCTGTAATGCAAAGCCTCATGTATTGAGTTTCCTCTTCTGGTTTGCACACCATCATTTGGATTTCCTATGATCTGTTCTTTTGGATGATCCTTCAGATGTTTGGTTGCAATCCTCCACCTTTCATTTTCCCTTTGAGATTCTGGTGCATCTGTTTGAATAGGTTCTTCTAGAGGTTCTGGATGAGGTGGTTCTTCAACAGCAATAGGTTCTTCATAATTGTCTTCTGCTTGAGGTTCATCCTCTCTAGTTACAATTATAGTCTCATTAGATTCTTCATTATCCCCATTGTGTTGTTCATTGATATTCATCTGCTTCAATTTCTGTGTAGAACCTGCAAAACTAGATAAACTCCCCAGATCCTTATAAATAAGGCTGGTTTCATCAAATAGAACATGTAAAGATTCTTCTATCCTATTAGACTTTTTGTTGAAAATTCTGTAGGCTCTACTTTGAGAGCTATACCCAACAAAAATTGCCTCATGTGCTTTTCAGCAAATTTAGTGAGATGGTGCTTTCCATTATTTAATACAAAGCATTTACTACCAAATATTTTGAAATAGGCTAAGGTTGGTTTTCTACCTTTCAACAACTCATATGGGGTCTTATCCAGTCTTTTGTTTTTAAGAGCCCTATTCTGCACATGGCATGCTGTGTTTACAGCTTCAGCCCAGAAATACTCAGGAAGAGAAGAATCACTCAGCATACTCCTGCTAGCTTCAATAAGGGTTCTATTTCTTCTCTCAGCAACCCCATTTTGTTGGGTAGTTCTAGGAGATGAGAACTCTTGAGAAATGCCTAGATTCTCACAAAATTTGGTCATTGCCCCTGACTGAAATTCAGTCCCATGATCACTTCTAATTTTGGCTACAGAATTTCCTATTTCATTTGAGATTTGCCTAACAAAACTGGTAAATATTTCTAAAGTGTCTGACTTATGTTTAAGGAAGAGTACCCAAGTGTATCTGGAATAATCATCAACTATTACAAGAGTGTATGACTTTCCTCCTAAGCTATGGATTGACATTGGTCCAAATAGATCCATGTGAAGTAGGTATAGACATCTAATGGAATCCTTCTCACCAATTGGTTTGAAGGAAGACTTGGTCTGCTTACCCATTTGACAAGCATGGCAAGGACCCTCCTACACACACTTCCACTTAGGCCCAGCTCTCACTAGATCTTTTGAAATAAGCTTATTTATAGTTTTATAGTTTATATGAGCTAATCTTTTATGCCATTGAACACTACTAGAAACTTTATTTCCAGCTACTAAGCATATGGAACTAACTTGATCAGAACATATGAAGTTAAGACAGTAAATGTTGCCACTCCTAGTGCCTGACAGAATTATCTCATTCTCTTTTTTAATCAGACACTCATCCTTGTGGAATGAAATGTCATATCCAATATCACACAACTGACTTATGCTGATGAGATTGTGTTGCAATCCATCAAGATGAGCAACTTTGGTGATGGTGACAATTCCATTTGTGATATTACCATAACCTTTAGTTTTACCTTTTTCAGACCCTCCAAAGATAACCTTTGGTCCATTCCTTACAGGAGTGTAATCATTCAGCAGACTTTTTGTTCCTGTCATGTGCATAGAGCACCCACTGTCCAAGTACCAGATTGGAAGTTGATTGGTCTTTGGACAACCCTGCAAAAAGAAATTACCTTTTCTAAGGAGCCCACAAAATTTGGGTCCTAGAACCTTGTTAGTATGAGCTGGAACACTTAGTTGTTGAATAATCCTTGGTGCTTTGAGATTTGCCATAGATCTAAATACTGGTCTCCCAGAGTTGAATCTTGGAACAGTTGGATTGAACCAACAGTCAAGTGCAAAATGCCCAACCCTTCCACAGCACCAGCATTCATATCTATTATATCTCCTTGGAGGTCTTCTTACTTCTTTATGTTGACTCATATTTTGCTTAATTGATTTATTCAAAGGAGCTATGTAAGATGTTTTAGTAATTTTTACTGGTTCTGTTTTCTTGACAGCAGTGGTTTTCACTTCAGGTCTTAGTTCCATTCTTTTAAATTTAGTATTTTTTTTAAATACAAAGGAGTCATGATGAGTTGATACTTTTTCTTTGCATAGAGATTTGGCATTATTATTACTTGGTTGAATTGAATCATCTTTGCTATTAGAACATTCACCCTTATAAAATTTATGCACACCTTTTTGATCATGCTTATTTGTGATAGGCATGGCTTTGATAAATTTTATAGGTTGCATAGGTGCCTTGTCATTACTTTTAGGGTTATTATCTTCCTTCCTATCATATCCTATGCCATATCTGTATTGTGCATAAAATGTGTCTATTATGGGATGGATTGTGGTTTAGAGAACTTTGCTACAAGTTTCCTTTCTGCTAGAAGTTTTGCTTCAAGTTCTATTATTAACTTCTCCTTATTGCTTAAAGTCTGTATGTGAATAATAGACATGACTTTTAGTTTGCTCAGTTCTTTGCCTGTCTGATTCAGCCTCTCAGCTGTCTCAGAGTTTTGAGAATCAGTTTGCATTAATTCAGATATTTCTCTTTGTAATCTTTTATTGTGTCTTTTACTCTTTTTGAGTGCTTTAAGAAGTAATTGATATTTCTCTATAATTTCATCTTCATGAAAATTAGATTGTGAGTTAGTTTAATCAGAAGAGAATGAATCTATTTCAGGTTCTAAATCAGATAAAGAAGTTTTATCAAGTACCTTTACATCAGTAGTTGTCTCCTGATCTTCTTGATCACTCAGTGCCATGAGTCCTGCATTTTCTTCTTCATCCTCTTCACTATCAGATCTTGATAGTGGGGCTCTTATCATAGATCTATGATTTAGACTATCTTCATTTTCATTGGCAGCCATAAGAGCTATGAGTGCCTCCTCACTATCTGAGTCTGATGACTGAGATTCACTGTCACTAAGAGTGACTTTGCCTTTCTTGGCTATTAGACTCTTCTCATGTCTCTTATCAAATTTGTGCCTCCTTTCATCAGATTTCTTGTTGTTCTTTCTCTTTGAAGGACAATCAGCAATCATGTGTCCTGATTTCCTGCAACCAAAACACACAATTTCTTCTGAATTAGATTTATTATGTTTAGAGTTGTTCCTGTCCTTCTTGGAGTCTTGCTTGAACCCCTCTGAAGAACTGGAGTGCTTCTTAGATCTGGATGACTGTGAAGGTCTAGATTTCCAGTGTTGTTTTCTTCTCAACATTCTTTTTAGCTGTTTGGTAAAGAGTGCCAATTCACCATCTGATATTTCAGAATCAGAATTACTGGTTTTTGATTCTTCTGATTCAGATGGAATCCTGGGGGATAATGCCATTCTTTCTTTGCTTTTCTTGGAGCTTTCTGCTTTCAGAGCAATATGATTTTCCCTGATGTGTCCTTCCTCAACTTTTCTAGTATTCAGATGAAGTTCATGGGACAAGAGTTTCCCATATAAATTCTGTGGCTGAATGTTTCCCAGATTTCCCATTTCCCTGATTGCACAGATCTTGATATCCCACTCTTTGTTCAGTGATCTTAAGAATTTATCATACAGTTCATAATCTGTGAAAGTTCTTCCATAAGTCTTAAGACCATTTACAATTTTGAAGAATTTTTCATAGCAGACTGCTATTGAATCTTTCTTGTCTTGTCTGAAGGCTTCATATTGCTGATTTAGGAGAGACTTCCTGTCATCTCTGACTTCTTCAGTCCCCTCCATATAGACAATGAGAGATTCCCACATTTCTTTGGCAGTTTTGCAATGAACTAAGTTTTGGAAGGTTGAATCTTCAATAGCACCGACAATGATGTTCTGAGCTCTCTTATCCATGGAGGCCAGAATCACTTCATCTTTGGTCATCTCAGAATAAGTTTTAGGAGTCTTGATGCTTCCATCTGTAAATGAAACTTTCATAGGAACAAAAGGTCCCTCTAGAACAGTTATGTAAATCCTAGGATCAGATGCTTCCATGAAAAGTCTGACCCTTTCTTTCCAAATCCCAAAGTTTTCTTTTCTGCAGATTGGAAGCTTCATAGATGTGAATTCTTTGCTTCCTTCTGTATTAGCCATCACGACTTCAGAAATCTACCCTTAGAAGATCTTGTTCAGGCTGTTAAACCTTTTCTTGAACAACCTACCTCTGATACCACTTGAAAGACTTTAATTAAGGGTAGCTAATCACCTAGAGGGGGGGGGGGGTGAATAGGTTATTTAAAAACTATTGCAGTTCTTGATGATAACCAAAATAAAATAGATCAGAGCTTTCAAGAATATGAACACACATAGAAAAGACACACAGATTTTTATAGTGGTTCCCCTTATCTTGGGTAATCCACTTTCCCCCTTCTCCCCTTCTAGCAGTGTGCTAGATAGTGTTTATAGTTCCTCCAGATCTCAGACCACAAACAGCTCTTACAGCTCAGATCACAACAGATCTTACAGTCTCAGATCTCACAGATCTTACTCTCTCAGATCTCAGCAGATCTTACAAACTCAGATCTCACAGATCCTACCTCAGCCTTTATAACTAGGCCTATAGCTCAGATTCACCCCTAAATCCTACAACTCAGATCACACCTGATCTTACAACTCAGATCCTTGACAGATCCTACACTCAGATCTGACAACTCAGATCCTACTGGAATTTATCAAGAGAATAACAAATACTTAGACTCAGATTCTTCAGATTGTTGAGTCTTCTTGATCTGCCTGAATGATCAGACAGAAAACTTCAATAGAACAGCAAAAGCAAATGATCTTCTTGATTCGACAGGCTGTGATGATTGTTCTTCTTCTTAGGAAGACAGATTCTTCCTTCTTGATCTTCTACTTTCAGAAAGATGTATCAGCACAAGATTGCTGAATGAAATCTTCAAGTTAGATTGGTTCTGAAAGGGAAGATGACTTCTCCAGATTCTTTCTCAAACATTCCCTCAAACTGATGGAGTCGATAATGGCTTTCGAAAGATAGGAAAAACTAACTCAACTAACTACATAACCCATAGGTCATGCCTTCTATTTATAGCCCGCCATCTGCAACGTCTGTTACGCTCCTCCACGTCAGCATGGCGTTAAGTCTTCAACGGTCTTCAATGTCTTCTGAAGAAATAAAGGCTTAGCTAGCTGTAGAAGATATTCCTCAGTTCAGAGTATTTTAGAAGAGGCGTTGAGCACTGAGCATCTCTGCCGATGCTTTTTCAATTAGGCGTCGAGCGATCTGTAGACACTCGACGCATACTTCTTAGACTGAAGCTCTCGACTCCTCCTTCTTAGGCGTTGAGTAATCATTACTTACACGACGCTTTTTATCTGAAGAAGTCGAGCAACGTATAGGGGCTAGACGCTTCTTAACTATGCCTTCATATCTCGACACTTCTGGTTGGCGCTGAGCTGACTGAAGTTTAGTCGACACTTCTCTTTGCAAGGCGTCGAGCGATATAACTAGGCTCGACGCTTCCAAACTTGGTCTCAGAACTTCAGCAGCGACCTTGTATATTTGAGCAATGGACATGAGTCAACGCTTCTAGATCACAGGCGTCGAGCGATGTATGATGTCTCGACGCTTGTGAACTTGGATGAATTCCATGAGCATTTTTCCTGACCTGATCTCCTGCACATTGATTCTAGAGAGTATATCAAATACATTCTGAGATATATCTTTGACTTAGGAATGGACTTCTCCAAATCTAAGACATTGTGGGCAATGATCCCAACACAATCATATAGAGAAGATCCTCCCATCTCTTTCCGAAGTCTAAGGTGCACATCCTCAGCATGTCTTCCATCATCCTATGGGTCCTCTCGGTCTGTCCATCTGTTTGCGGGTGGAAGGTCGTGCTAAATTTTTTGCTTAGTACCCAACAGTTGATGAATCAGCTTCCAGTCATTCGATGTAAAATGCCCATCACGATCGCTCACGATGCTACGGGGAACCCCGTGCAACTGTACGATATTATCAACGTATAACATTGCTAGCTTTTCCACGGAATCATCTTTCTGGTTCGGAATAAAGTACGATACTTTCGTTAAACTATCTATGACCAGCTAAATGTCGTCATTTCCATGTTGTGATCTCGGCAGTCCATGCACAAAATCCATCAAAATATCGTTGAACTTCCATTCCGGGATCGGCAAAGACTTTAGAAACCCACCTGGTCTTTGACATTCTGCCTTCACCAATGCGCAAGTATGACACTTGGCCACGTAGAGCTCAATGTCTTTCGTCATTCCTGGCCACCAGAAAAGTTTCCTTATATCCATGTACATCTTTGTGCTCCCAGGGTGGATCGAGTACTTGGTAAAGTGGGCCTCGTACATCAATTCCGCCCGTAATGTACCAATGTTTGGGACGCACAATCTGCCATTTTTCCACATAAGACCATCTTCGAAGGAGAAATCAGCGTTTGACCCATCAATAGTCTCTGCTTTGTAATGCTTCATGCTCGCATCTAGCTCTAATGCTGGTCGAACTCGGTCAACAAGGTCGTACTGAAACTCCATCTAGTTCAAGCATGTTGTAGTAGACGCTCTCTTATCGATGGAAATGATCTCCAAGGACTTTAGCTCACGGATAAGACGCTCATCATGCATCAAAATCCAGTTTGCTTATGCGGGAGCCCGCCGACTCAACGCGTCTGTAACAACGTTTCCCTTCCCCGGAGTATATCAAATATCGAAGGTATAGTCCCCAAGGAACTCCATCCACCTCCTCTGTCGCATATTCAACTCCTTTTGATCCAACAGGTACTTGAGGTTTTTGTGGTCCGTAAAGATGTCGATCCTCACGCCATATAAGTAATGCATCCAAAGCTTAAGAGTGAATACCACTGCTGCCAGCTCCAAGTCATGGACCGAGTAGTTCCTCTCATGTACCTTCAACTGACGGGAGCCATAGGCAATCACCTTTCCGAATTGCACTAATACACAACCCAAGCCACTCCCCGAAGCATCAATATATATATTTTTAGCCTTCCATTCCACATGTCGAGCATAAATTTGGCGCCGTGGTCAGAGGGCTCTTCAGTTCCTCAAAATCTTGTGCACACTCGGGCGACCAAATGAACTTTTGATCTTTCCTAGTTAGTTTAGTGAGAGGAAGTCCAATACTCAAGAAGTTCTCCACAAAGCGCATATAGTAGCCGGCAAGTCCTAAGAAACTTTGGACTTCCGCTACATTTTTCAATACAGGCCATGCTCGGATTGCCTCTATCTTCGATGGATCAACTGCGATTCCTTCACCACTAACAACATGACCTATGAATGATACTGACGATAGACAAAACTCGCACTTGGAGAACTTGGCATATAGTTTGTTCCACCTCAGGGTGCTCAAAACTGCGTGCAGATGCTCTGCATGCTCCCCTTTAGACTGAGAGTATACCAATATGTCATCGATGAAGATGATCACAAATTGGTCCAGGTACTCTCGAAACATTATGTTCATTAAGTCCATAAATACCGACGGTTTGTTGGAGAGACCGAACGGCATAACCGTGAACTCATAGTCCCCAAAGCGAGTATTGAACAGTGTCTTTGGAATATTACATTCCCTTATACAAAGCCGGTGATAGCCGAACCTTAAGTCTAGCTTAGAGTATACCATCGACCCAACCAGTTGGTCGAATAAGTCATCGATTCTTGGAATTGGATAACGGTTCTTCTCGGTCAGCTTATTCAGCTCTCGATAATCAATACATAGACGCAAGCTCCCATCCTTCTTTTTCACAAAGAGGACTGATGCACTCCAAGGAGATGAACTTGGACGTACGTAGCCTTGCTCTAGTATCTCTTGCAACTGAACCTTCATTTTTGTCAATTCCTTTGGCGCTATCCGGAATGGTGAGCGTGACATAAGCTTGGCACCTGGCACCAACTCAATACACAAATTGATGTCCTACTGAGGCGGAGCCCTAGGGAGTTCGTTAGGAAACATGTCAACGTACTCTGCCACTATTGGAACATCACTTATCTTGGGCTTAGGCTCTGAAGCCTCCAACAAAGTGAAGAACAACTCCGTGCCCTTTCTCACCGCCTTAACCACCTGGAGAGCAAACATCAGCTTCTTGCTCACTCCTCGCATACTAGCAAATGTGGTTTCATCTTAGGTGTTCTTCCCAAGAGTAATCTCCTTCGAATTGCAATCTATGCATGCTCGATGCTCCGAGTGCCAGTCCATGCGAAAGATCGCGTTGAATTCAGCTAGGGCAATAATGACGCATCCAAGTCGAAATCTTGATTCCCAATTCGTACATTTACACGACTCTTCCTATACACGCTCATTCTAGATCCATTGGGCAGCACTACCTCCAATCTATCTTCTACCAAGGTAGACGACACTCTGATTCATACCACGAAGTCCTTAGACAGAAAGGAGTGTGATGCTTCCGTATCGAAGAGTGCTCTCGCCGGATAGTTGAAAATTTGGACAAAGCCTAATTGCATACGAATAAATATAAGGTCGAACAAAAGTATAAATCACGTATAGCTGTAAAAGCTAATTTCTAACTCATACCTATAACGACATCAGTTTGTCGGATGGATTCTTGCTGGCCAATCGAGTAAACTCTCGACTGGGTCAGAATGTGCTGGGAAGCAGAAGACTCTGCAGCTTTTCCCTTTTCTTCATGACCCGCAACATGAGCATAGTCCATCGCTCGATTTTCCAGTCTCGGGGGACCACTTCGACATACACGTGCATTGTGTCCCACCTTTCCGCAAGTGAAACATATAATAGGAACATGTGCAGTCGTAGCTCCGGACATGCCAGAGCGATTTGATTCTGCAGGCTTGAACTTCCTTTTGTTCTTTCTGAACTTAGATTTGGACAAAGAAGTCGGCGCATGAAATTCTGGCTTCTTCACATTGAGCCCTTTAGCGCGCTGCACACTCTTCATAGCCAACTCAAGAGATCTAACAGTTTGGACCATAACATGGAAACCAAAGGTCATTGGGCCTGCTAGGAGCAACCTCAACTCATCTTGAAGCCCTTCATAAAACTTATTCGTTTTCATTTCCTCATCTTCCACCAAAGACCCCGCGTAGCGACCCAGTCTGGTAAACTCATGCAAGTAATCGTCTACGGAGCAATCACCTTGCGTTAACCTCAAGAATTGGTTTTGCAATGCAATGCGCTGGGCAGAGGGAATAAAACTCTGGAGAAACGACTTTGAAAACTCAGCCATTGAGATTTTGGTAACATCTCTACATCCAAACTTATGCACCTCTTGCTCATCCCACCAAATCACTTCTTCTCCATCGAGAAGGAAAGTGGCTAGAGTGACCATCATGGATTCATCAGTCGATGTCTCCTTTAGAGTTTGCCTCACTCTTGACAGCCAATTCTCTGCCTCCGTTGGGGACTCAGTTCCCGAGAAAGTTGGAGGGTTAAAGCTCAGGAAGTGCTTTAATTGATGATCACACATGTAACATACCCCAAACAACTAGACCAATAGAGTGGTTTTGTCATGACTAGGTCGTGACAAAACCATAGGAAGCTTGAAGAGATCACTTGTCCTTAGGCTTGAAGGAGAAGAGCACCTTGGTCTGCAAATAGTAATTTCCAGTTACCAAGCTTAGGATTGGACTTTAGGGCCTCACCTTGACACTTTGACCCCACCATGGCACACCTAACCCTTTGGAGGGTCCCTTAGAGCATCTAGGACCCATTGGGGTCAACCAAAGAGGCCAAATTGACCAAAGTCAACCCTAACCTTAAATTGGTCAAAGTAGCCTAATCAGGGCCAATTGGCCTCCACCATGCCAAATTGACCTTGCCCCTACCCTTATAGGGTTACTAGGGACCTAATGTTGTTGGAACATGGTCTTCCGCATCTCCTAGGTTTGAGAATAACAAATCCTATGTGTATTTGATCTTGTGTGTTTAAGTGTGCAGGATAACAAGTCCACATGACTCAAGGATAACATAAGAATGCTGCGCCAAAATTTGAAGCCAAAATTCCAACATGCCCGCTAGCACCGGCGCTAGCGCTAGCGCAGACTTGAGAAAATCTCGGAAACAATTTTAGAAGGTGATAGCGCCAGGCGATAGCAGCTAACGCAGGCGGTAACAGCTAGCGCAGGCGGTATCTACAAGCGCTGGCGGTAGCGCGGAGCACAAGAGGAATGGCAAAATTGTTTCCCCGGATTAAAGATTCTCGCGCGCAAAATATTACTTAATATGGGATAGCGCCGGCGGTAGCGATAGCGCTAGCGCTAGCTCAAAACACAAGAGGAATCTCAGCAGAGTTGCCACGGATTGAAGATTCTGCCGCGCAGAATATGTCCTAAAATGGGATAGCGTCGGCGGTAGCACTAGCGTTGAGACTATAAAAAGGACCCATTGGCTCCGTCTTCCTTACTCTTCCACAACCCTAAACTCCAGAGCTTCGTGCCACAGCATATAGAGGAAGGTTCAGAGAGATACTCCCACCAAAAGCTTAGAGAGAATTTCTGAAGGAGGACTTCTTCACGCTTCATCCGACCGGCGATCGCTTCAACAACGCTTATACTACAGCGGTCCAACGTCTCCAACTTCAGAAGTTCTTAGAGGGAGTTTTTATTATTGATGTTTTTATTTCACATCTTTTCTGTAATCGTTTAGTAAATTCGCCTCGTGTTGACGACTAGGTCTGGGTAGGACTTAGGGCTCAAATTCGCCTCGTGTTGGCGACTAGGTCTCGGGAGTAGGTCTAGGGGGTGCTCGAGGCCATATCCGGGGATGGGTTGGCTAGAGCGGCTTGAGGCCGTATCCGGGGAAGGATCGGCTAAAGCCAACCGGTTCGTGGGGATACGAGTCGGTATAGAAAACAAAAAGAGTTTTATTATTCGCCTTCGATTTCTAGCGTCATAGAAATCTAGTTTTGTAATCATTTTTATTAATAGTAAATCATGTCTCTTTTGGTGTAATAAAAATGATTTGTTCTTCATTTCTCTAAATTGTTTATTATCCTCACTTTCATTATAAAACAATTTAGATCGTTATTCAAAATCACTATTTTGATCCCTTATTATTTCAAAGTTATTCAAAATATATTATAAGTTCTTAAAACCCTTATTCACCCCCCTCTAAGGGCGCCTACCGATTCAACAAGTGGTATCAAAGCGTGGTTATTCCAATCGGCTTAACAACCAGGAATAATGGCATCTCATGATCTCGCTTCTACTAGTGGGGTAAATTTTTATGAAGAAGGAAAATCACTAGCACCACCTCTATTTGAAGGAAGAAATTTTAAAGGATGGAAAATATTAATGGAAAATTTTCTTAAAGCTTTAGATGAAAAAGTTTGGAACATCACTATTAAAAAGCCACCTAGCGTATTAAATAAAAACTAAATGGTTTTAAATGCAAAATCTATGAATAGTCTATTTTGTGCGTTAGATCAAAATATTTCCAAACTCATTCATAGTTTTCCTACTGCATATGAGATGTGGAATTTTCTTGAGATAACTTATGATCTTCCTCTTGCAGGTATGGAACAAACATAGGAAGAGAAGGACATACAAGCATCCACCATAAGTCAAGGAGATCTCCCTTATTGCAAAACCATGGAAATCATGGAAATTGACTTAGACGAAGAGAGCAATACATCAAGAGAAAAAGAAGATGAAATTTCATCTATGAAGGAGGAAGGCCTAGAAGATGGCAAAGGAACCTCATGTTCACATCTTGCCTCTTCCGATAGCGATGTAAGAAAGTCTAATTCTTTTTCTTATTTCCATGTACAAAAAATTGCTAAACGTAGAATGAAGAAATTAAAAATTGCTAATAAGAGATTACGTTTAGAAAATAAAACTTTGAAAGCAAATGTGAATGAAGAATCCAAAAAGGATGTGTTTGAATCTCAATCATGCTCTTCATTTGAAATCTATACACCTTATTTTGATTATAATAATATTAAAGAAAAATTCAAGGATTTAGAAAAAGAACTTTTAATTTCAAAAGAACATAACGAAAAATTAATAAACGATAATAATATTCTCTCTCATAAACTAGAATCTTTAAAATCACTCATTCAAAAAGGATTAAATAATTTTAAATATCTTATTTCTAGATTATCTTCAAACATGTGTAATACTTCTACTAGTATGTTAAAACATATTAAACATGCACCTAGTAGAATGTTTAATCACACAAACAAAATGAAATCTAACCCACATTATGTATCTCCCAAATTAAATTCTAATGTGCACAAAATTCCTAAGAAATATAATTTCAAAAGTGATTATTATTTCAAACCTAAGTTTAATGAATATGGAAATTTGATGCATAATATTAAATCTAAATATGAATGGAGACCCAAAATAAAAAATGAAATAGTAACTCCACTTGAAAGAATTCATTTATTTGTCTCTCCCCAAAAATTATCACGCTATATTTGGGTGCCTAAAGGAACCGTTACACTTGGTTCCCTTTGGATACCCAAATCTCTCATCTACTAGTATCATCCATATGCATGAAGTAGAATATTTTAAAATTGAAATACACAAATTTCTACTTCATGATGTGCTTTAATGTCTTTTCTACTTTTTCTTTTTCTTTTTCTTTTTAAGCTATCATGTTATGGTCATCTTATATATTATTTTATCTCATAAAACTTTATGAGTTTATAAAACAAATTGATCAAAATTCAAAATCATATTTTTATCTTGATGACATATCTTTTATTCTTATATTCATTGCTTCTAAATATCTTATATTATCCATATGAATTAAACTCTAAATTTGCTATAAGATATTTCAAATTAAATCCGGTTATTAGGCTATTAAGTTTCTTAGCCTTCACCAATAAGTGGTTTAGTGAAATAACTTGATCTAAAAGAAAATTCAAGATCTAAATAAAAGCTCAACTTTCAATATGGTTGTCATTGTTCACAACAAAAAACTATATTGTGTTCACTCCTTGATGTCAAACATGATCTAAACCATCACTATTGTTCACCTATCAAAAAATCACAAATATATATTCAAAATTCTTAATTAAAGGAAAATCACTAAAATGTATTGAAAGAATTTATCTTCATAATGAATATTGAATTCACAAACACCACTATGATCTATTGATGTGCTTTGCTAAAATTCTCTAACATCATAAGTATTCTAAAAATAATTATTTCTATCACATTTATGTGAATTATAATTGATATATTAACTGATGACAATTGATATTATAATGGTTGGTGTATATTGTGATTTATTTCTAGTTTAGACCCTTGAATCATCTTGATATCAAATCAAATAGAATCGTCACTCCATTCTAGGTCTATAAGTTGAAACACTCTCAAACCTTGGTATAACGTTAATCTCAAAATTATCATTCTGACATTGCCACCTAAAGAATATTCGTGTCTATGTTAGGCTTCATATGTTTACTAAGATATACAGGTTGGGTATTCTCATCTAGGGCTTATCCAAGATATTCTTGTGCATGAACATTATTTTTAATCACTAAAATCATGCATATTTGATTTGTTCATTCGTGTCTTCTTGTGCGTACATTTCCTATCATTGTCAAACTACATTAGATTGATAAATACAAGCCTTAGAAAAATTAAAATGGAGATATAATAATGTATATCTCATGCTAAGTTTATTTGATAAAGTCATGTACTGTTTCTCGCGCGCTAAAAATATATTAAAAATCATCAAAAATCGTGTACTGTTTCTCGCGCTAGCACTAACGCCGGCGCTAGTGCACCTATGTGTTTTTCTGTATTTTTAAAATTTTGAAAAATCCCTAAAAATATATTAATCTATGTGTACTATTCATTTCTGCATGTTTGCTTTTATTACATTTTTGAAAAATCAAATACAAAAATACAAAAGCCAAATTACAAAAAATTATATGTTTTGCCTTTGTGTTTTTTGTCATTTGTTTAAATTCTACTTTTAAAAGCAAAAATCAAATACAAAAATATAAAACAAAAGAATTATCAAAAATTATTATTTTTGAACTTAACATTTTTACTTGTATCTTGCGAAAGGGTGATTTGGGCTATCATCCCATCATATCACCTAGTACCGGGCGAACCTCTCACAAGGTAGTCCTCGGGAAGTCCAAGATCAATTTTATAAGTTCAAACTTTAAATAAAAATTATTCTTCAAAAATATCAAAAATATTGTATGGACTTCATTGAAAATCAAGCATGATTTAATCTATTATTTAGAACTTCTATAATGTAGCAATTTATCTTTTCAAACTACTTTGAACATTGCTTTCATCATGCTTTGATATATCTATTAATATGTGCATCAATTATTGTGAAAAAGTTGTGTAGAACTAAGCTTAGCATGCCTCTAAGTATGAGTAAATGTTTTATGTTTGATAATGATCGCTATTCACTCACTTATTTTGGCATTGTCTATATATGTGTTTAATCTAAGAATGCTTGTGTATGTTTTGCAATAGTACAATGAATTAAAATTGCACAAGTATCTTACCTACACAACCTTTATTTGCACTTTTAAAAGTTAAGAAAAGTGGTTATCTTTCTCATAAATTATATTGGTTTGCAAAACAAGTGTATTCGGAGAACTTTGTACAAAACAAAATCATAAAATAAAGTGACAAAGATAACTCCACCAAGCACTACTTGAACCTCCTGATAAGTCTTAATAAGCATTGTGAGGTTGAGCACCTTGGAAAGAATAGTAAAGTATCTTGTGCAAACCATAACTTTCTTTCAAAATTAAAACCACTTATTCTTAAGTACACCGGATTACAAAAAAAAATCAATAGTAAAATAAAATAAAATATGTGATCCCCCAAGCACTACTTTGCACCCTGATAAGTCTTAATGAGCATTGTGTGTGCAAAGTACCTTGGTAGTTGTACATTTTTTGTGTGCATTGAAGTGAGTGGAAGTAAAATTATTTGTGTTTTATTGTGCTCTTTACTTTATATATTACTTGTATTTTTGATTAAAACATTTGTTTACTCTATTCAAAATACACTTCTGTGCACATCATTATCTTCCATAACACTTCTTCTCATGAGTATTGGATCCTAATGCTAATTCTATACTACTCTTTACTTATGAAATGCACAAGATAACCTAGCATGCTTTCTATAATGTTTGGTATGTTTTGAAATTGTGAATTAAAGTAACATTGTAGTAATCTCTTTTTGATAACATTATTTCATGCTTGGTTACTTCATTATCAAACCTAAATATTTTACTTGAAAAATGATTTACAAAAACATCTTCTTTTTGAAATTTAATTCATATATCTTTCTATGGATCATCATTGATTACAATAAGATGTTTCTTGTATTTCAATAAGTCTTCCGCATCATAACCATATAATTGTTTTACCTTGCGCTTTCATGCTTATTTAAAGTCTTTTATTTTGTGTGCATCATCACTTGAATCTTCAAATTCCTTTCTTGCAACAAGTGGCAGACTTGCATGGTAAACTTTATATTGGTTGCTTTTAACATGAATCTTTTTGCTATAAAACTCTGATTTATGTCTATGAAATATTATTACGTTAAAAACTCTGATTTATTAATAGACTTCAAAATAGCTATGTGAGTATTGTCACAAATTCAAATAAAAATATAAACCCATAGGCTATGAACTTATCACTGAATTTAAATGCTTAATGTTTCCAATAATTATTATCCATGACTTCATTTCTCACCATAGCGGGGGCGTAGGGTTGTAGACATTAGATAACCTTTATCTCTAGTCATGTCTTGTCCTTAACCGGGGAGGGTTCCAGTGGGGCCTTGCGAGGCACTGGGGGGAAAGAGTGCTAGGTTGAGTTGTGTCTAGTGCTTGCATATGGGACTAACACCCCAACCTACGGCATATATGCAGCTCCTCATGCCCATCCGTCACTTAGTACGGGGCTAGGGTGTAGACATATTGTCTGGGTAGTTTAGTTACTTGGAAATCATTACATTTTGGTTATACTACAAACTCTGATTTATGAAAATGTTGTAAAACTCAAATTCTGATCTATTTAAATGAAAAGTATTCTAAAACTCCTTATCATTTCCTTCTCTACAAGCTCGATCATGCTTTTATCTTCTTTGCAACTTTTTAGTGATGTCTCCTTACCCGCTTTTGCTAATAACAAAAGTGCAAGAACTAACATGATAAATATAATCTGTTATCAAAATATAAAACTAACATGCTTAATTAAGTTGATAGCTTACATATTAGGAGAGCATTCACTTAGGGGGAGCATGCATTTAGGGGGAGCAATTCTATATGCTAAAATCGATAATTATCCTAAGTCATCACTCTCACACACACACAAGTATGTTTCTTCATGCTTATATATATTAATGCTTTGATTTATCATTAATGGATTTGTTATTATCAAAAGGGGGAGTTTGTTGGAACATGGTCTTCCGCATCTCCTAGGTTTGAGAATAATAAATCCTATGTGTATTTGATCTTGTGTGTTTAAGTGTGTAGGATAACAAGTCCACATGACTCAAGGATAACATAAGAATGCTGCGCCAAAATTTGAAGCCAAAATTCCAACATGCCCGCTAGCACCGGCGCTAGCGCTAGCGCGGACTTGAGAAAATCTCGGAAACTATTTTAGAAGGTGATAGCGCCAGGCGATAACAGCTAACGCAGGCGATAGCAGCTAGCGCAGGCGGTATTTACTAGCGCTGGCGGTAGCGCGGAGCACAAGAGGAATGGCGAAATTGTTTCCCCGGATTAAAGATTCTCGCGCGCAAAATATTACTTAATATGGGATAGCACCGGCGGTAGCGATAGCGCTAGCGCTAGCTCAAAACACAAGAGGAATCTCAGCAGAGTTGCCACGGATTGAAGATTCTGCCGCACAGGATATGTCCTAAAATGGGATAGCGCCGACGGTAGCACTAGCGCAGGCGCTAGCGCTGAGGCTATAAAAAGGACCCATTGGCTCCGTCTTCCTTACTCTTTCACAACTCTAAACTCCAGACCTTCGTGCCACAGCATATAGAGGAAGGTTCAGAGAGATACTCCCACCAAAAGCTTAGAGAGAATTTCTGAAGGAGGACTTCTTCACGCTTCATCCGACCGGCGACCGCTTCAACAACGCTTATACTACAGCGGTCCAACGTCTCCAACTTCAGAAGTTCTTAGAGGGAGTTTTTATTATTGATGTTTTTATTTCACATCTTTTCTGTAATCGTTTAGTAAATTCGCCTCGTGTTGGCGACTAGGTCTGGGTAGGACTTAGGGCTGAAATTCGCCTCGTGTTGGCGACTAGGTCTCGGGAGTAGGTCTAAGGGGTGTTCGAGGCCATATCCGGGGAAGGGTTGGCTAGAGCGGCTTGAGGCCGTATCCGGGGAAGGATCGGCTAAAGCCAACCGGTTCGTGGGGATACGAGTCGGTATAGAAAGCAAAAAGAGTTTTATTATTCGCCTTCGATTTCTAGCGTCACAGAAATCTAGTTTTGTAATCATTTTTATTAATAGTAAATCATGTCTCTTTTGGTGTAATAAAAATGATTTGTTCTTCATTTCTCTAAATTGTTTATTATCCTCTCTTTCATTATAAAATAATTTAGATCGTTATTCAAAATCACTATTTTGATCCCTTATTATTTCAAAGTTATTCAAAATATATTATAAGTTTTTAAAACCCTTATTCACCCCCCCCCCTCTAAGGGCACCTACCGATCCAACAAATGTAATGCCCCAGGTTTTCTCTCATAATTAATCTAAGCGGGTTTGTGGGGGGATGATAGTGGTAAAATGTTTGGTATTGTTGTTGCAAAGTTTCAGGGCGAAACTTTTTGTTAGGAAGGGTGGTTGTAACGCCCCAGAATTTCCTGATAATCTTATAGGTAGGGCTACAGTATCATCGATAGTTTAAATATTAAAGCTATCGTTGCATAGTGTTAATGTGAGAGGGCATTACCATTTCGTGTGCGTCGCCGTCCGATAAGTTTGATGATAGGTTATTACGTATAAGTGCGTTTAAGTAATTTTTTTTATCATTCATAACGAAATATAAGAATATATATACATATATATATGTAAATATATATGTGTATATATATGTATATAGAGAATCGAGCAGAGCATCAGATTTCCTCTCCTCTTCCCGTGCTCCTCTTGCACTGTTTAGGAGGTTTAGGGTTTCCGTCGGGCGAGTGTTGCAAGACGTCGGAGCCATCAATAAAAGGAGGTTCAAGATCGTAGGGGGCTCGTCTCATCGCCGGAGCGGGGTTGTGTAGGATCCTAGTTGGCTTCGGCAGTGGTGGTGAAACCTCCCGCAATGGTTTTCGCTTCGGCGAGTGGTGTCGGCTCCCGATTCAGGCAAGAAAACCGCCTCTCCTTCTTCCCCCTTCGTTCTTTGGTTGAGATGGTTTATGATTCGTCATTTTTGTGCTGGTTATATCATGACTGTTGCTTATAGTCATTTCGTTTTATTCTTCTTGTTGAGGGGGCTGATGTTTTATATTCTGATTTGGGGGCTGCTTCTTATATATTGTCTAATTGGGGGGATGCTGTTATATAATCTGATTAGGGCTGTCTAATATCTGTTCTATTTGGGGGGTTGCAGTTATATACATTCTGATTTGGGGTTGCTGTTATACACATTCTTTTGGGGGATGCTATGCATTTCCAGTTGGGTTTTGCGTTAAAATTTTTGTTGTGGGATGCTGCTTGGTTCCAGTCTGCTTCATTTAATTCTATCAAAATTTTCTTATGGGGGGACTGCCTTATAGCTTTCTATTTTGGGGAGGTTGCTCATTTAATTTTTATTATGATCGGGGCTCCTGCACTTGGCTCCAGGCTGCCTTATAACATCATCCTCGTCGGTTTTACTTTGGGGGGGGGGGGGGCTGGTTTGTATAAATATCGATTTTATTTCTTTTTGGGGGCTGCTATGCTTGGATTCATTTCGCTTTGGGGCTGGTTGTGTAATCCTAGTTAGGGGGCTGCTTTGCATCATCTATGCTTGGGTTTATGTTACTTTGGGCGCTGCTATGTATAACTCTATTAGCTATATATAGTTCTATTCTAAGATTTTATGGGGGCTGCCATATATAATTCTATCCTCGATATTATGTTCAATTGTTGTTATATGATCGGTGGGCCGCTTCGGGCTGCAAGTCTCGATAATTCAAATTGCGTAGTCAACTCGTAGCTCAAGCTTATTCTTGTTTTACGGCATTCAATTGCTTAGGTTATATTGTCTTGGTTATAAGAGGATATGGATGTCATGTTCGGCAATTATATTCAAATGTTGGTTAAATTATAAAATCACTCTTAGTCCCACACAAGTAGCCTAGCTGTTGAGGTCATCTATTTGTCGTTTCTCTTCTCTTTCAATCCTTTTTTCCTGGTTTTGCTTCTCTTCCCCTTTAATGATTGTTTCTCCCCCTTTTCTGCAAGTGAAGTCCTGTCTGCGGTCTTCCTTGTGTTATGACAGATTCTCTCCGGAAAGTCGTTTTCTGTGTATTCTCGGAAATCAAGTATCTTCTTGTGCCTGTTGATTCCTGTTTATACCATGGACTTGTTTAAAAGTTCTATCTGTGTAGTTCTAGAATTCTCCAGCCTTTTCGTCCAGAATTTATTAGAACTGCTGTCCAGAACTTATTAGTCTTTCCATCCAGAGTTTTTGTCCAGAACTCTCAAGTTTTATGTGTAGTCGACTTTCTTGTGTTTTTCCCGTCGAGTTTATCGACCTTTCCCGCCGACTTTGACATAAAGTCTTCCAGTCAAGTTTGATTAAGATTTTCTTGTCGTCTTTGGTAAAGTCTTTCATATCGACTTTCGTTAAGTCCTTCTCGTCGACTTTGATATAAGTCTTTTCCCGTCAACTTTTCTTAAGTTTCCCTGTCAACTTTTGGCAAGTTTTTCTATCGATTTCATTGCTTATTCTGAATTATTTCCTCATATATTTATATGTTCTTTCGCCATGTGTTCCCGGGTATCTTAAGCGATGTTATCAAGCATTTTAAGCCCCATTGTTGAGACTTTTGATGAAGCTATGCTTTATTTTTTGAGTTGTCCTACATCTGGTTAGCGATCTTTTACGGTGTCTTGTCGTGCCTTATTCATCGTACTGTTACTGGAAGTTCGTTGGGAGTCAAGTTTGGACTCACCAAGTGTTTTCAAATGAATCATTGAGTAGTGTTTATTTCTTTGTGACCCTATTCTTAGGGTGTTATGGTGCTGATATCTCGGGTTACGTCTCATGTCTTAATTGAAACTTAATTTAATTATTTAGAACCTTTGTCTTAAGCCTTGTGCGGTGGGTAGTTTTTGGGTGGTAGTGGATAAAGGACCACCACCCGGTTTTGGATTTTTGGGTGGCAGTGGATAAAGGACCACCACCCATTTTTTGGCTTTTTGGGTGGCAGTGGATAAAGGACCACCACCCGATATTGGCTTTTTGGGTGGCAGTGGATAGAGTACCACCACCCGGTATTGGCTTTTTGGGTGGCAGTGGATAGAGTACCACCACCCGGTTTTGGCTTTTTGGGTGGCAATGGATATAGTACTACCACCCGGTTTGGCTTTTTGGGTGGCAGCGGATAGATTACCACCACCCGGTTTTGGCTTTTTGGGTGGAAGTGGATAGAGTACCACCACCCGGGTTTAGCTTTTTGGGTTGGCAGAGGATAAAGGACCGCCACCTATATTATTTGAGCTGATCAGTCTCAAGTTCTTATAAACATATATGCTTATATATGTGTATTATGATAGTATGTGTATAACCACCACCACCTCTGAGTCACAATGGCAGACACGTGGTTGGCTTTGATTGCTTTGGCTAATACCTTCTGGCGCAGGCTTTTCCTCTTACCGAGTGCACTCGTTTGAGCTGGCTCGAGTTGTTGTAAGATGATTGATGTTTATCTGCTTAGTTCTCCTTTCTGCAATCTTTTATTTCTGATTGCTGCTAATCTTGGTTTTCTTTCACCCTTTGGACTGAGGCATTCTTTTCTTATTAATGTCTCAAGTTTAGGTCTTTAGCTGCCCCAGGAGTTAGAGCGGTGTCGTTCAGTTTTCCTATCGAGGCCCTTCCTCTCTTCAAGGTAAGGGGCAGTTCTTTAGTTGTTTCCCTCTTTTGGATGTTTTCTTTCTTTTCTATGGGCTCGTGTCAGTTGTTGACGCCCATAGCTCTAGTTTTCCTGTGCTAGTTTACTTGCTAGTTGTTTTGCTGTTACTTTCAGGTTGTTTACCTACTTGCTCTCTTGGAAGCTTTATGTTAGGATGCATTAGTTACTTTATTGGTATAAAAATGTCATTCTTGCATATTATGATTTTAAAAAAATGTTACATACTTTGAAGATCATAGAAAAATCTTTTCGTACTATACTAAACATAGATATGCGCATATCATTTCTGGGATGTTGACCTTCATGCTCATGTAGGCTAAAATGAACCTATTTTCTGCTGCGTATGTATAGTTTTGTACTTGTGGACTAGATGATCCACCGGACCGAGGGAAACAGTCTTAAGCAAAAATGTAAAATTCTCTTTTTTATCCAAGCACATTTATGTCTTTTATAAAATAATCGTAAGGAGTGTTTGCCGGAGCATCAGTAGTTGTCCCCTACTTGACGTGGCATCATAGCGCGTATTTTCCCTTTGCTCTGATTATATTTATTAAATTCATGGGAAAATGCGGGTTGTGACTGTTGGTATCAGAGGGAGGTTAGCCGGGTTGCTGGGATAGTCTGGTTGGCCCAGTTAACCGCCTGGTGAGAATCATTATTCATTGCATACACACACCAAAGGGTCATCAGTATGTCTTGGCTGAAGCATGAACACTACACTCATAGCATGATAAGAAGTATACAGGGCATATTATATAGTATGAGATTCATAATATGTGTTTGTATATGGATCCTCATAGGTGACAACATACGACTATTATGTAGTATGGGATGCATAACGTAGGTCGCATGCGTGTCCATTAGCTTGCTTTTCTTTTTTGTTACATGCGATAATATGTAGTATGGGATGCATAAGATTGCATGTGTACGCCGCTCATAGCATGCATTAAGGACTTTTAGATTGCATAGCACTGCATCATCATAACATAACATTAGCACATGTGTCAAGTTAAAGACATACATGATGACGCTCGTACACACATGATTTGAAATAAAAATTTGGCATTCATGCATTTATATTATATGCACATAAGTTGATAGGATGATGGTATATCATCCTAAGTTAAGCATATCATCATTTCATGAACTCCCAGAGCAAGGTAACAGCAAGAGCAAGTATCTACACTTTTCTGATCTGTATCGAGTTAGGAAATTCTAGTTCCTAGCTGTTGTGTCTTAAGCTAGGTGTAGTGAGGTGTTTGTTCGTAGTTGCAGTTGATGACTCCAGAGCATAGTGCATCGGAGTCGACTCCCCAGTTAGAGGGCGAGTCTTCGGGTGCGCGCAAGGTAAAGCGTTTGGTCCTTTAGCCAAACATCGGTCTTTCCTTGAGTGCGTTGGCTTTTCGCGCTAGGTTTTTCCTCCGATTCTTTCCGCGGCGTGTGCTCGTAACCTTTTAGTTCCCGCTGGGTTCGCTTACCTCATTTCTATACTAGAAACCGTTATCAGTTTGTCGTGTATCGAGGTTTTTCCTGTGGCGCGGGAGTTCCCTGATGTCTTCCCAGTTAATCCCCCTGGTTTTTTCTGCCGGTGAGAGTTGAGGAGTTCATTTCTGACCTTGAGCCGGGTACCCGTCCTATTGCTAAGGCACCGTACCCTTTGGCCCCGCGTGTGTTGCAAGAGTTGCGCACTCAGTTAGATGAGTGGTTGCAGTGTGGCTTTTTCCTGGCCTAGTTCCTTGCCCTGGAGTGCTCTCGTCTTGTTCTTAAAGAAGAAAGTTGGTTCGGTGAGATTGGGTGTCGATTATCGAGAACTGATCAAGGTGACCATCAAGAGCAGATAGTCGTTGCCTCAGATTGATGTTTTGCTTGATCAGTTGCGTGGTAGTTCGGTGTTTTCAAAAGTTGATCTTCGATTAGGCTTCCTTTAGTTGGGGATCCGCGAGTCAGATGTTCCGCGATCTGCTTTCTGTTCTCGGCTCGGACATTTCTAGTTCTTGGTAATGTCCTTTTCCTTTTGGGTAATCTTACCCGCATCTGTTTTCCTAGCCCTCTTTGGTTAGCGTTTCTATCTAGCGAGTGTGGGCTTACCTCTCCCTTTGCTCTTTTCCTTCTTTGTTTTCTAAGTTTCGGTTGTAAGTTTCGGGACGAAACTTCCTTCTTGGTGGTGTGACTGTAATGCCCCAGGTTTTCTCTTATAATTAATCTAAGCGGGTTTGTGGGGGATGATAATGGTAAAATGTTTTGTATTGTTGTTGCAAAGTTTCGGGGCGAAACTTTTTGTTAGGAAGGGTGGTTGTAACGGCCCAGAATTTCCTGATAATCATCTAGGTAGGGCTACGGTATCGTCGATAGTTTAAATATTAAAGCTATCATTGCGTAGTGTTAATGTGAGAGGGCGTTACCGTTTCGTGTGCATCGCTGTCCGGTGAGTTTGATGCTAGGTTATTACGTATAAGTGCGTTTAGGCAATTTTTTTTATCATTCATAACGAAATATAGGTATATATACATATATATATGTAAATATATAAGTGTATATATATATACACGAGTGACAGGCACGGGCCTCCGGCCCTATGTGAGGGCAATCGGCGGGCTTCGCCCGCCCACCCGGGCGGGCTTCGCCCGCCACCCTGGTGGGCTTCGCCCGCCGCGCAGCCGCCCGTTTAATTTTTATTAAGTATATATATATATATATATATATAACCCTTCCCCGCGGCCCGGAGTAATCACTCCTGCGTTCGCCCGCCCCGCAGCCGCCTATTTTATTTTACTAAGTATAAATATATAATAAACTAATTATATATATATGTAATTATATTTATTTTTTATTTTTTTATATATATATTTATATATTTAAAATTAATGAAATTATATATATATTTTTTATAAAATAAATGAAATTATATATATATTTTATTTTATTATATATATTTATTTTATTTTATTTTTAAAAAAAAATTCCCCGTGCCCCTCCTCTCGCCCCTATTTGGGCTGCAGCCGCCGGCGGAGCAGCCGTCTGTCCGGCGTGAGGCCACCGGCCTGTTGGCCGGTCTCCGGCGAACCTACCGGTGGTACTCCTGCGGGGCTCCAGCAGGGCCAAGTGGCCGGTGGCCTCACGCCGGACAGACGGCAGCTCCGCCGCCGGCGGCAGCCCAAATCGGGGCGGGAAGGAGGGGAGGGAGGGGGGCACGGGAAAATGTTGTGAGGGAGGGAGAGGATTTTTTTGATATTTGGCTATTCGCAGGCCTTTTTCCTAATTTGATTTAAGATCAAACGGCTGTGATCTTTTGTTGTCTCAATTTCCTTGCCATATTCTACCTTATTTCTTTGCCATGAACCCAAAAGTTATATTTCGTTATAATATAGTATATATATATATATGCATATACACATATATATGTATATAGAGAATCGAGCAGAGGATTAGATTTCCTCTCCTCTTCCCGTGCTCCTCTTGCACTGTTTAGGGGGTTTAGGGTTTCCGTCGGGCGAGTGTCGCAAGGCGTCGGAGCCATTGGTAAAGGGAGGTTCAAGATCGCAGGGGGCTCGTCTCGTCGCCGGAGCGGGGTTGCGGAGGATCCTAGTTGGCTTCGGCAGTGGTGGTGAATCCTCCCGGCAGTGGTTTTCGCTTCGGCGAGTGGTGTCGGCTCCCGATTCAGGCAAGAAAACCGCCTCTCCTTCTTCCCCCTTCGTTATTTGGTTGAGATGGTTTATGATTCATCATTTTTGTGCTGGTTATATCATTACTGTTGCTTATAGTCATTTCGTTTTCTTCTTGTTGTTGAGGGGGCTGATGTTATATATTCTGATTTGGGGGCTGCTTCTTATATATTGTCTAATTGGGGGGATGTTGTTATATAATCTGATTGGGGCTGTCTTATATCTATTCTGTTTGGGGGGGGCTGCAGTTATATACATTCTGATTTGGGGTTGCTGTTATACACATTCTTTTGGGGGCTGCTATGCATTTCCAGTTGGGTTTTCTCTTAAAATTTTTGTTGTGGGCTGCTGCTTGGTTCCAGTCTGCTTCATTTAATTCTATCAAAATTTTCTTATGGGGGGCTGCCTTATAGCTTTCTATTTTGGGGAGGTTGCTCATTTAATTTTTATTATAATCGGGGCTCCTGCACTTGGCTCCAGGCGGCCTTATAGCATCATCCTCGTCGGTTTTACTTTGGGGGGGCTGGTTTGTATAAATATCGATTTTATTTCTTTTGGGGGGCTGCTATGCTTGGATTCATTTCACTTTGGGGATGGTTGTGTAATCCCAGTTAGGGGGCTGCTTTGCATCATCTATGCTTGGGTTTATATTACTTTGGGGGCTGCTATGTATAAATCTAATTGCTATATATAGTTCTATTCTAAGATTTTAAGGGGGCTGCCATATATAATTCTATCCTCGATATTATGTTCAATTGTTGTTATATGATCGGTGGGCCGCTTCGGG
The DNA here is from genome assembly GCA_033032865.1 of Dactylorhiza incarnata. Classification (NCBI taxonomy): domain Eukaryota; kingdom Viridiplantae; phylum Streptophyta; class Magnoliopsida; order Asparagales; family Orchidaceae; genus Dactylorhiza; species Dactylorhiza incarnata. Next base: position 228,500 of record JAWHQI010000544.1, read on the forward strand.
TTGCAAGTCTCGATAACTCAAATTGCGTAGTCGACTCGTAGCTCAAGCTTATTCTTGTTTTACAGCATTCAATTGCTTTGGTTATATTGTCTTGGTTATAAGAGGATATGGATGTCATGTTCGGCAATTATATTCAAATGTTGGTTAAATTATAAAATCACTCTTAGTCCCACATAAGTAGCCTAGCTGTTGAGGTCATCTATTTTCCGTTTCCCTTCTCTTTCAATCCTTTTTTCCTGGTTTTGCTTCTCTTCCCCTTTAATGATTGTTTCTCCCTCTTTTCTGCAAGTGAAGTCCTGTCTGTGGTCTTCCTTGTGTTCTGAAAAGTCATTTTCTGTGTATTCTCGGAAATCAAGTATCTTCTTGTGCCTGTTGATTCCTGTTTATACCATGGACTTGTTTAGAAGTTCTCTCTGTGTAGTTCTAGAATTCTCTAGCCTTTTCATCCAGAATTTATTAGAACTGCTGTCCTGAACTTATTAGTCTTTCCATCCAGAGTCTTTGTCCAGAACTCTCAAGTTTTATGTGTAGTCGACTTTCTTGTGTTTCCCCGTCGAGTTTATCGACCTTTCCCGTCGACATTGACATAAAGTCTTCCAGTCAAGTTTGATTAAGATTTTCTTGTCGTCTTTGGTAAAGTCTTTCCTATCGACATTCGTTAAGTCCTTCTCGTCGACTTTGATATAAGTCTTTTCCCGTCAACTTTTGTTAAGTTTCCCTGTCAACTTTTGGCATGTTTTTCTGTCGATTTCATCGCTTATTCTGAATCATTTCCTCATATATTTATATGTTCTTTCGCCGGGTGTTCCCGGGTATCTTAAGCGATGTTATCAAGCATTTTAAGCCCTGTTATTGAGACTTTTGATGAAGCTATGCTTTATTCTTTGAGTTTTCCTGCATCTGGTTAGCGATCTTTTACGGTGTCTTGCCGTGCCTTATTCATCGTACTGTTACGGGAAGTTCGTTGGGAGTCAAGTTTGGACTCACCAAGTGTTTTCAAATGAATCGTTAAGTAGTGTTTATTTCTTTGTGACCCTATTCTTAGGGTGTTATGGTGCTGATATCTCGGGTTACGTCCCGTGTCTTAATTGAAGCTTAATTTAATTATTTAGAGCCTTTGTCATAAGCCTTGTGCGGTGGGTAGTTTTTGGGTGGTAGTGGGTAAAGGACCCCCACCCGGTTTTGGCTTTTTGGGTGGCAGTGGATAAAAGGACCACCACCTGGTTTTTGGATTTTTGGGTGGTAGTGGATAAAGGACCACCACCCGATATTGGCTTTTTGGGTGGCAGTGGATAGAGTACCACCACCCTGTATTGGCTTTTTGGGTGGTAGTGGATAGAGTACCACCACCCGGTTTTGGCTTTTTGGGTGGCAGTGGATAGAGTACCGCCACCCGGTTTTGGATTTTTGGGTGGCAGCGAATAGAGTACCACCACCCGGTTTTGGCTTTTCAGGTGGCAGTGGATAGAGTACCACCACCCGTGTTTGGATTTTTGGGTTGGCAGAGGATAAAGGACCGCCACCTGTTTTATTTGAGCTGATCAGTCTCAAGTTCTTATAAACATATATGCTTATATATACGTATTATGATAGTATGTGTATAACCACCACCTCTGAGCCGCAATGGCGGACACGTGGTTGGCTTTGATTGCTTTGGATATTACCTTATAGCGCAGGCTTTTCCTCTTACCGAGTGCACTCGTTTGAGCTGGCTCGAGTTGTTGTAAGATGATTGATGTTTATCTGCTTAGTTCTCCTTTCTGCAATCTTTTATTTCTGATTGCTGCTAATCTTGGTTTTCTTGCACCCTTTGGGCTGAGGCATTCTTTTCTTATGAATGTCTCAGGGTCAGGTCTTTAGCTGCCGCAGGAGTTAGTGCGGTGTCGTTCAGTTTTCCTGTCGAGGCCCTTCCTCTCTTTAAGGTAAGGGGCAGTTCTTTAGTTGTTGCCCTCTTTTAGATGTTTTCTTTCTTTTCTATGGGCTCGTGTCAGTTGTTGACGCCCATAGCTCTACTTTTCTTGTGCTAGTTTACTTGCTAGTTGTTTTGCTATTACTTTCAAGTTGTTTACCTACTTGCTCTCTGGGAAGATTTATGCTAGGATACATTCGTTACTTTATTGGTATAAAAATGTCATTCTTGCATATCATGATTTTAAATAAATGTTACATACTTTGAAGATCGTAGAAAAATCTTTTCGTACTATACTAAACATAGATATGTGCATATCATTTCTGGGATGTTGACCTTCATGCTCATGTAGGCTAAAATGAACCTATTTTCCTCTGCATATGTATAGTTTTCTACTTGTGGACTAGATGATCCACCGGACCGAGGGAAACGGTCTTAAGCAAAAATGTAAAATTCTCTTTTTAATCCAAGCACATTTATGTCTTTTATAAAATAATCGTAAGGAGTGTTTGCCTGAGCGTCGGTAGTTGTCCCCTGCTTGACGTGACATCATAGCGCGTATTTTCCCTTTGCTCTGATAATATTTATTAAATTCGTGGGAAAATTTGGGTTGTGACACCTAATGAACCAAAAAGCCCCATCATGGGACATCCAAATTGGCAAATTTTACCTAAGTCAACCCTAGCCCCAATTTGGTCAAAAGTGCCCTATTAAGGGGCAATTCACCCTCACCTTGCCGAATTGACCCTACCTAAACCTTCCTAACCCTTGAGGGAGTCCAAGGGGTCACTGCCCACCCATTGTGGTCAACCCAAATGGTCAGTTTGACCAAAGTCAACCTTGTCCTAAATTAGGTCAAAATGATCTAATTTGCCCAGATTAAACACAATTCATTTGGGCTAGACCCAACTAAAGTGGTCCACCACCTAGTGGGCTTGGTAATTACTAAAATTACCACTCAAATTCTTTAAATGATGATTAGGAGAGAGAAAATGGAGGTTTCCTCTAAATTGGAGAGAGAGGGAGAACATTCATGGTGATTGAATGCATTTGACCCTTCAATCTTCCCCCAATTGACGAGCATTCACCTCCCATTCAGTTACAAACAGAATCCTGAGGTTTCCTTGGCTAGGGGAGCTGAATCAGGGGAGAATTAGAGGTGGCCGAAATCACCATTAATGGTGATAATGGCAATTGATGCCATGGCTCCTCCCCTCCCCCAATTGATCTCTTTAACACCTTCAGAGGTCGGAAAGGAGTGAACCCCACCCCCCACCCCCCACCCCCCTTCCCTGAAGAAATCAAGCTCTCCAAGTGCAAATCTACATGGCACCAAAATCTCCACCACCGACAATGGCGACTCGCCGGAATACGCGCCACCAGGCCACGAATCAAGTGTGATCCGCTTCCACTCCCCTAGTGCTAGATCATCATCTAAATTGGGGCTTGATTGGAGCCAAATCGGGCTCGAATCAAGCTTCCGATAAGGCTCATTTTGAGCTCTCTTTCCCCCGCAAAAACTCCTCACTTCGGCCACCTCCGGCCGACCAACCACCTCTAATCACCGGCCACCACCTCCGCGAAGGTGGTGGTGGCATTGGCTGGCCGGGGCGACGCTCAGGTGGCTGGGAAAGTGGAGAGGAAGTGAGCCTAGGATGGGCTAATCCGAGCCCTTGGTTGGAGGTTGAAGACGACCAGGAGCCACAAGATCTGCATTAAGATTCGTTCTGGAATCATTCATATGAATGAAATGAATGAGTTATTATTATTTCTATTATGTCACATTTCATGCAGTACTTTGATTTAAATAATAAAAATACTAGAGCCCCTCTGATGAAAAGTGACCAACATCAAAATTGTAGCCTTTGGTGTGTAGATTAAAAGAAAATTTGTTTCAGACCAATAGGGGCATTGTAGCCCCCTGTAGAGCCAATTTTGTAGGACTGGTCCCTAGGGTAGGGTAGTCACCTTTTCTTGAATAACTCATGATGGAAGAATGTTATGGGTTGAAACCTAGGCTGCTTGTATCGACCCCCTTAACATATCCAAAGATGGGAATTTTAGGAGAACATTTTTCTAAGGTTTTTGTAATAATTTCATAATTCATAAGTTAATTAATTATAAGGCCTAATGACCTCCAACTCTCTCCAAATTTTGGTGGGTGCTCCTTGGGGTTATTTTATGACCCTGGTAACAATTTCAGCTCAATTGGGACTGATTTGGTTAGGAAAATTGCTAACCCAAGTTTGGTCAAACTAGGTCAAAATAGGGTATGATGCTCACTTTGGGGTATTGTGGTCAAAACTCATCAACATGATGTGAAACCTTGTCCACTGGTTTAGGGTCACCTAAAACACCTCCATGAGTGAGTTGGGGTGATGTGGGTTGGATATGCCCTATAACCCTAGCTTTACCCTTAGGGTTGCACTTTGAGCATTGTGAAGGACATGGGGTCAAATGTTATTGAATGGTCATGAAATTTGGTGTACATGTTCAAAGGGTGTAATAATACCCTAAGTAATTTTAGGAGGATTTTAAGAACGCTTATTCCCCCTGAATTAGGTTATAACCCCTTTAGGTCATTTCATTACAAAAGAAATTTACATGCTCAATTGCTCTTGGATGATGATGAAACCTTGGTAGTGCCTTTATAATCATATGATAGACCTCTGGTAATTTTTGTGTAATTAATTAAATGATTTAACCAGTACTTCATTCACAAGGCACTTATTTTGTCTTATTCTTAAGAAAAATAATTGAGGGTCCAATACTCTCTGGAAAAATTTGCAACTTGGTGATAGGATATTTCAAGGAACTAGGAAGCTCTTTACATTTTTATATAATTTTTAGAGATTGTTATCAGTAGGCTACTTCACAATATGTTCATATTATGATTTATTTGGAATATTTATTTAGGTGAGAAAATGATTTCCATAAATTGTGAAACTCAGTCTGTAAACCTTACTGAACACTATAGAGGTCTAGTAATTTTTCCATAATTTTTGGATAAGCATTTTTTATGGTTCCTTCATTAACCTCCAGCTTTGGATAGATGCTAAATATTATAAATAGAGGGCAATTCCTGATTGTAAAATTGTTAAGTTCTGCACTTACTGTTATTTTGACATGATAGATTTATCTTAATTTTACGGGATCCATATCATAAGAATAACTTACACTTCCTGTTCATTTTCATACTTGGCAAATATTGGAGAAATTAAAATAACTGTTAAATAATCAAGGAAAAATATGATCCTCTAGATTTAGTCTTAGAATATCATGATAGACCTAGTAATAATCTTGAGTCAGTTGGATGAATATTTGGAGTACCTCCTCTTATGCACTCATACAGCTTATTTGGTCTACGTATAGTAAAACTGTAAAATTAATTAGATTGAAGACCAGTAGGTGGGAAGGGAAGGTAGTTGGTGTACCTAGCCTAGTTGAAGAGATTGAAGGTCACCAAAAAGGAGGTTAGGTGATGAGAGTGTGCTTGGTGAGTTAAGGGTAAAGTTGTGCTCGGGATTGACGAAAGATCGTCTTTTCCTTAGTGGGTCATAAAATGCTTAGGGATAATTCAAGTGAAATGATAAGAAGGGTATACTTATGGGTAGTCACTAATAACATTAAATTCCTTGGAAAGGGAGCTTTGGGGTGTCTTCTCATTATAGTTCTTAGTACCGTAGCGAGCCCCTGACAGGGTAAACCTTGGGAAGTCCAAGATTAACCCTAAATGGTAGGAATAAGTTATTGTAAAAGATTAACTTAATAATACACTCACCCACACCCCTATTGTTATGGGTATATTATTCAGTTTGGTCTTTCGAGCGGTAGGCTCAGTGGTTGTAGTAGAAGACTAATTAGTCTGGTGAGCTTGTGACTTAGTAATGTTTGTTGGTGCGGACGGGTTGGTCCGGCGAGTCCGTGGGTCGGAAGGTTATGGTGACAGGTGGGTTAGCCCGGGGAGCTTATGGCTCGGAGATAGATGGTAAACATGTTCGCATATGCATAAGGGCGGTGGGTCTTCGGTATTGGACGGTCGTTCACACTGACGTCAATACGTTGACTCGGCAAGTATGGAATTTGCACTTAGCCATAAAAGTCTATTGGTCCAGCCAGTAAGAGTACGCAGATGCTCTGCGGTTTTGAGTTGCAGCATACGATAGGTCTAGGTTAGGTAGTGTGAGTACCAAGCTAGAAGTGGGTGAGGCCCAACCCACCGCTTCTGTTTGCCACTACGGGAGTATCCTGGGAGTCTTGATAGCTCCAAAAAGGGGGAACTAAAGGCCTGTGCGCATAGAGTCGAAGTGTGTGAGTTACACTTGTGTGAACATAGCATAAACTGCATAACTCTGCATGTTTTGGGCGTAAGACCCGGGCTTTGTAAAGAAAAAAAATGGGGTCTTACAACACGCTCGTCCCACAACTACCTGCTCAACTCAATGTTCCACCCTCAGCTCCACTGCAGGTTCCACTACAGTAACAGGTACTAGGGCCACATCTGGAGTCAGAGTAGTAGGTTGTGCAAGCCTCCCATGCTGAGTGCTGATCATCGTGAAGACTGCTTCAACGACTAACCTGATCATCTCAGTAGAAGGAGTGGTCGCTGGTACCTAAGCAGACGCACTACTTTCAGCAGTGTTACGGGTTTGAGACTGCCCCGCACCACTCCTAGTCACCTATAATCATGTAACACATAATTTAGTGACCGAGAACAAAGCAAACAACAATCATGGAATGCCCAGGTTCCGCAAATAAGTATGTTTTTCCATTCCTAAGTGAACATTCTTACTAGTTTTTGTCATTTTAGGTGAACGCACGACCCGTGCACACCAGCACTTAAAAGGAATTCGGCCTTGAATTCTTTAAACTACGGATCGACTCCTAAGTCCGATACCAAATTGTAACACCCTGCCAGTACAAATAATTAGCATTAGGTCCAGATGGGACCCCACGCCATATTAAACACACTAGCTAGACGTTAATAAGTTGATAACAGAAAAAGAACTACACGAGAGTACACAATGCGTAAGTGAAAGCATTTAATTAAAATATTACTTTCAGAACTGTCCATTATCCCAGGAATGAAACATATGAGGGTTATGGCTTTAAGGCCTTACATTTCATCCAAATATACTAAACTCAAAACATACATCGGCACGCAGGTTGGTAATACATGAAATGCAGAAAAAGAGGTTGGCCTACGAGGGCCAACTCAGCAAAGGGGCACCGCCCGGAATTTCCCATTTTGCTCGCCAGTACCTGCAACCAACATCCAATAAGAGGTAAACGAGGGTCAGTTATGAGCTGACCACAAACTGCATAACGATCTCCCCCCCCCCCTGACCATCTAGCTGGCTCAAGGGCGTGTCACCGCTACCCTGCAAGCAAGTCGAACATGCAACATGTAGTAATATAAAGAAAGTGCAACTACACTACACAGGGCTAGGTTTCAAGCACAATCAATCTTCTAGGTTGAGCATCAAAGTAAAGGGAACCAAGGTATGCACATGATGTTAGTTGGGTTCACCCGAAGGTTCCCTACAACCGCCTAAGCAACCGCATGAGGTTAACATAACATCAATTCAAATCATCAAAACGTGGGTATGAACGACAAATGTTCTATTTTAAGTTCAGAACTCTTAGGTAGGAAAAGAGCTTCTGGCCCGTCTAGGAGAACACTTTCCGTGACCTCTTTTGTGGTCGTACAACATTTAAGAGGTGCTACATCGCGTCGATTAGCATGGAAACGAGGTTCGGTTCAGCGTTGCCCATGCTCTCGCCATCGTGATCGAATGCATGACGAGAGTGTTAGTAATGGAACATTCACCTAGAGTGGGGGTGTTAGGTGATCTGGGTTCTTTTCAAATTTATTTGAGCACGTTTCTGATTTTCAAGCACAACATAAAAATATCGCACAGATAAACACAGATAAAGCACACCATACGACACAAGATCTATAGAGGTTCCTGAAGACTGGGTGTCTTGAGTTGTCCTCTGTCCCTCTGTTCATACCCAGCAGTGTGCTAGGATCGGCAAACGTCGCCAAAAACTTTAGGCATCAAGCCTTACAACATGGACCCGCAAGTCCTACAGCCTAGGCCCACAAGCCCTACCTAGCCAGACCCTCAAGTCTAGCCTCTGACCTGTCCCTCAAGCCTCACAAGTCTCAAGCCCTCAAGCTTTACAATCAGGCCCGCAAGCCCTACCTAGCCAGACCCGCAAGTCTAGCCTCTTCCCTGGCCATCAAGCCTCACAGGTCTCAAGCCCTTAATCTTGACAATCAGGCTCGCAAGCCCTACCTAGCTAGGCCTGCAAGTCTAGCCTCTGCCCTGGACCTCAAGCCTCATAGGTCTCCAACCCTCAAGCTATACAAATAGGCCCACAAGCATTATAAGAAATTACAGTAGAAAACACTGTTACTTCTGCCGGATGAAGATCGACAACTTTGGCATGTTGAAGATCAGCTTCTTAAGGTTGAAGAAGATGCTTCTTAATCAGATCTTGAGCGCACAGTTCTTCTTCAATATTTTCTTAGCCTGATGAGGATCAGCTTCTTATCAGTCGATGGAGATGACTGCTTCTTCTTTTTCACTTTCTTTCTTGCGCCGCTTTTGCTGTTCTTCTTTTCTGTATGCGCAAGTTCCTTTTTTTGATCGAACGATTGATCTCGCATTAGGGCAACCTCTTATCTCTTTTATAAGACTGCGAGGTCCCCAACGGTCTTCTGAAAAAGTTCCTTAAGTGTCAGACGTTCCTTTCCTTCAGAGCACACGCTTATTTGATAATCAGGCGGCGACATTAAAGGATGACAGCACGTCCACAACTTTTGAATCCGTCTCGATGATATTTCCATTGTTACGACGACATGGATGATATCTCGACGACAGGACTTTGTCGATGCCTTGAACTTGGTAGATCTTCAGTTCTTCTTGCTTATGCCTCTGATGATGGTATCTCGACGATACGAGACATTCTGGTGCTTCTGCATATACGACGATATGCTGTCTCTGACCGTGTCATCGTAATCACCTTGATCTCTCGACGACACGAGTGATAACATGTTGACAGATCATATTTTAGCAGCTGCTTGTCTTCAGCTATCCTTCTTCAGTCTTCTCGACGACATGCCTTCTTTACGACGATGATCAACGCCATCAGTCATTCTTAGCCTTTTCAGCGATAAGGTTTCTTCACGACGATGTCTGATCTTCTCAACGACAAGGCCACTTTGGTGAAGTCGACTATACCGCATCTTCTCTGCGTTTGACGATCTTGACGAGTCTCAGCGTTCGACGTACTCGCCAAGTCTCAGCGATCTACGATATTCCTTCAGAGTTCAACGATCTTTCTTCTGCATTCGATGAACATGCCAAGTCTCAGCGGTCGACGAACTCGCCAATTCTTAGCATTCGACGAACTTCATTCTTCGTTCGATGAACTTCCTTCTGCGTTCGACGAATCTTGTTCTACTAACTTCCTGAGATTTATAAGCTAGAGAAGCGATCAAATACAAATTGAAGTTTTCTTGACTTGGTGACTTCTTCAAATCAGGAATCATGTGGGTAAGATTCCCAACAATCTCCCCCTATTTGAAGAAGTTAGAATCTCAATTCAAGACACTTTCACTTGACAATAAATATTATAATCTTAAGTTTTGAGCATGTAAGATTGTACGTATCTTTGCTGAACTCTCTGAGTACATCAAGCTTGTAGCTCCCCCTTGATTTGATGTCTCTTCTTTTATGGCTCCACCTATCTTTGAGGTCTTCTTGAGCACCTTGTCTTGAACATTTGATGTGATGCCCTTTCTCCCCCTTTCTAACTTCTTTTCTAGAGATCTTATTTTAGTAGACAATAGTCCAAGGATCCCCCTTGCTCAGTCATAGTTCATCCAAATCCTGAGAGATTTTCTAACCAAGCATCTAGAAAGGGATTAGTGAAAAATAAGTAGAGGATTATTCTAAGTTTAACATCCCCAGTTGAAATTTGAAGAAATTAAACTTAGCTTCATCTAGGTGCTTTGTAAATATATCAGCCACTTGTTTGTCCGTTGGGACAAACTCAAGGGTGATATCTTCATTTTCCACATGCTCCTTGATGAAGTGATACCTGATCTCAATATGCTTAGTCCTGCTGTGAGAGACAGGGTTCTTAGCAATTGAGAATGCACTTGAAGAGTCACAAAATAGGGGTGTTTTGGTCATCTTTAGGTTGTAGTCTTCAAGTTGATGTTTAATCCATATCAGTTGGGCATAGCAGCTCCCAGCAGAGATATACTCTGACTCTGCTGTAGAGATTGCCACACTAGTCTGCTTCTTACTGCTCCAAGTGATCAGTCTTCCACCAAGGAATTGACATGTCCCTGATGTACTCTTCCTGTCTTCGTTGCACCTTGCATAATCTGCATGCATTTGAGATGCTGTCATAGCCCCTAGTCACTCCCTTTTCTAAACAACCAAAGATCACGGTTGCTCTGAGTTGCAGAGGTCTTGCCCTTGGCTCTTCTGGTGCTCTCAACCTTTAGATCCACAGATCTCTCTCTTGAGCTCACTTTTGAGCTTTCTTCTTCAGCCTTCCTGGTGTTGAGCTGAAGTTCATGAGACAGCAGCTTCCTGTATAGATTTTTGGGCTACATGACGCCCAGCTGACCCATCTCTCTGATGGCACAGATCTTGATATCCCATTCTTTTGTGAGGGATCTGAGAAACTTGTCATTTAGATCAGAGTTGGTGAACTCTCTTTCATAGTTTCTCAGACCATTCACTATCTTAAAAAATCTCTCATAGCAGTTGGAGATTGTTTCATTATTTCCTTGCTTGAAGGCCTCATACTATTGGTTGAGAAGGGATTTTCTATCATCCCTTACCTCTTCAGTACCCTCCATGTATACGATCAGGGAGTCCCACATCTTCTTGGCCATTTCGCAGTAAATCAGATTTTGGAGGGTTGAGTCATCTACGACACTTACAATGACATTTTGTGCCCTCTTATCTAGGCCTGCCAAGGCTAGCTCGTCCTTGGTCATGTCCTCATATTTCTTTATCACCTTCCTTGTTGGATCAATGGTGGAGGGAGTTGTAGGGATAAAGGGACCTTGTTGGATTGTCAGATAGATTCTTGGATCAGCCGCTTCCATGAACAGCCTTACACTTTCCTTCCAGATAGGAAAGTTCTCCTTTGAGCAGATTTGAAGTTTCATGGATCTCATCTCCCGATTCTGATCTCCACCAGCCATAGTGAGTCGTTCCACGATCTAGATCAGACGGTTAAGTCTTCTTTTGATCAACCTCGCTTTGATACCACTTGTTAGTAATGGAACGTTCACCTAGAGGGGGGGTGTTAGGTGATCTGGGTTCCTTTCAAATTTATTTGAGCCCGTTTCTGATTTTTAAGCCCAACACAAAAATATCGCACAGATAAACACAGATAAAGCACACCAGACGACACAAGATCTATAGAGGTTCCTCAAGATTGGGTGTCTTGACTAGTTCTATGTCCCTCTGCGCCTACCCAGCAGTGATAAGATCGGCAAATGCCGCCAAAAACTTTCGGCCCTCAAGCCTTACAACACGGACCCGCAAGTCCTACAACCTAGGCCCCCAAGACCCTATTGCACCTGAGCCCGCAAGCTCGACACTCAGGACCTCAAGCCCTACCTAGCCAGACCCTCATGTCTAGCCTCTGCCCTGGCCCTCAAGCCTCACATGCATCAAGCCCTGAAGCTTGACAATCAGGCCCGCAAGCCCTACCTAGCCAGACCCGCAAGTCTAGCCTTTGCCCTGGCCCTTAAGCCTCACAGGTCTCAAGCCCTCAAGCTTGACAATCAAGCCCTCAAGCTCTACCTAGCCAGACCCGTAAGTCTAGCCTCTGCACTGGCCCTCAAGCCTCACAGGTCTCCAGCCCTCAAGCTAGGCAAATAAGCCCGCAAGCCTTATAAGAAATTACAGTAGAAAACACTGTTACTTCTGCCGGATGAAGATCGGCAACTTTGGCCTGATAAAGATCGGCTTCTTAAGGTTGAAGAAGATGCTTCTGAATCAAATTTAGAGAGCACAGTTCTTCTTCAATCTTTTCTTAGCCTGATGAGGATTGGCTTCTTATCAGTCGATGGAGATGACTGCTTCTTCTTTTTCACTTTCTTTCTTGCGCCGCTTTTGCTGTTCTTCTTTTCTGTATGCGTAAGTTCCTTTTTTTGATTGAACGATTGATCTTGCATTAGGCCAACCTCTTATCTCTTTTATAAGACTGTGAGGTCCCCAACGGTCTTCTGAAAAAGTTCCTTAAGTGTCAGACGCTCCTTTCCTTAAGAGCGCGCGTTGATTAGATAATCAGGCGGCGACATTAAATGCTAACAGCACGTCCGCAACTTTTGAATCTATCTCGATGATATTTCTATTGTTACGATGACATGGATGATATCTCGACGACAGGACTTTGTCGATGCCTTGAACTTGGTTGATCTTTAGTTCATCTTGCTTCTGCCTCTGAAGCTGGTATCTTGATGATACGAGACATTCTGGTGCTTCTGCATATATGACGATATGCTGTCTCTGACTGTGTCATCATAATCACCTTGATCTCCCGATGACACGAGTGATAACATGTCGACAGATCATATTTTAGCAGCTGCTTGTCTTCAGCTGTCCTTCTTCAGTCTTCTCGACGACATGCCTTCTTTACGACGATGATCAACTCCATCAGTCATCCTTAGCCTTTTCAGCGACAAGGCTTCTTCAAGATGATGTCTGATCTTCTCGATGACAAGGCCACTTTGGTGAAGTCGACGATACCGCATCTTCTCTGCGTTCGATGATCTTATCGAGTCTCAGCGGTCGACTGACTCGCCAAGTCTCAGCGTTCTACGATCTTCCTTCAGAGTTCGACGATCTTCCTTCTGCGTTCGATGAACACGCCAAGTCTCAGCGGTCGACGAACTCGCCAATTCTTAGCGTTCGACGAACTTCATTCTTCGTTCGACGAACTTCCTTCTGCGTTCGACGAATCTTGTTCTACTAACTTCCTGAGATTTATAAGCTAGAGAAGCGATCAAATACAAAGTGAAGTTTTCTTGACTTTGTGACTTCTTCAAATCAGGAATCATGTGGGTAAGATTCCCAACAGCGGGTACAAGTTTGCCTCTGCCCGTAATGGTTTAGCACTTACAAGAGCTACACAAAAACATAAGCTACGCACCCAATCCTTTCCCAAGGACTTAGGCTCCATAAATAATAACCATGAAGGAGGTACAAGACCAATAACTTCATAATCTGTGGTGTAACACCCCAAAAATCGTAGTTCAGCGAGTTAGGCGGAGAGGTGGTGCTGCGCTCAGAATAGGCTGGAATTTCATAGCAGCTCTTCGCGCACGACCATTGTTTCTCTTCGCGCACGACCGGTGATCGTGCGCCAGCGATCGTGCGTTAATTCGCAAGAAAACAGAGTGCTGTTGCGGTAAGCGCGCACGATCAGTGGAGGTGCTTCGTATACGACCACTGACCGTGTGCCGATGCTCATGCGCCCTGTTTATTCTGCTCCACGAATTTGAGCGGAGAAGGAGATCGGGCTGATCGAATCATTAGTGGGGTGCGGTTAGGAGCACTGCGGATAGCAGGGATGGGCTAGGGTTTTGATAAAACCCCTAATACCCCCTCTCCCTCTCATTCACGATCTCGCTCCTCTCGTTCCCCCCCCCCCCTCCCGATCTCTCTCGCTCTCGGTATGTGGAGCAGACGCCAGGAGGAGCCCGAGCCCTCTCCTCCCTCCTCTCCCTCTCGTTTGCACAGGGAAACGCCGCCCTCTTCTTCTCTCGATCTCTCTCTCTCGCCGGTTAAGAGGAGGCCGACGCCCTCTCTCTTTCTCTCATCGGTCAAGAGGAGGCCGAAGCCCCTTTGCTCGCGCTGCTCCAGGAAGGAGGAGGTCGATCTCCCCTCCTCTCCTCCCTTTCTCTCGCTAGTTTGGCGTTTGTACGAGGATCTAGAGGAGATCTCTTACGAGAGCCGTGTGTGGAGCCGAATCGAGTCTAGATCCGAAGTAGGGCAGCGATTACCATCTCCGTGGCGTTCCACCCATGGTTCAGAAGCGACGTCTTAGGGTAACAATTCTCTTTACCCTCATTTGGACATGTTCTAGTCCGTTCCTTGCATCGTTGAGGCCCCCTACCCAAAAGGGTGAGGTTGTGGCCTCTGACGGGTCGATTCGTGTTATCCCCGTCAAATCTTGCATACATGTAGAGTCCATACGTGAAATGGATGTAGGCGCGCTGTGTGAAGCCCATCCAAGACGATACGTCCGGATTGGTGATGCTTTTGGAATTATGCGTGCCGGGGGAAAACTTCGTGTTGATATCCTGCTTCATAGGACTAGAGGGTGCTACTGCATGCGCAGCAACGCCTGGGGGTGTGCCTCGGGGAGCACCCTAAGTGAGAAATAGAAATGGGGTTTCTGTTCACTACCGTCGGCGTTAGCGTTATCGCCGAATGGTAGCTCCCAAACTGAGTTCTGGTGATGTTGTTGTGCCCACCTGTTGAGAGGACCTGAGGACTTGTGCCCGACCCGTGAGGGTGTCCTGGTGGATGACTTAGCGGCCCGTAGAGCTGGCTAATTGAGAATACCTGGGCTGAGGGGACGCCATACCCGCTCTTCTTGTTGTACAACGAGATCTGTGAACAACGGGCATCTGGCGAACCTGAAACTGCACCATTGCAGCACCTGATTAGTGAGTCTCGTACAGCATATCGGGAGGCAATGGGAAAGAGTCTTCGGACTACGGTATGTTCACAACAAAAGCACGGGGGTTCCCTGGTATTTGGGCCACCGACTTTAGCCTCGTAGGCAAAAGCCATCAAGAGTGGATGGCGGTGGAAGGCGGAGTACACCAAAGAGTGCCTGAGAGCACGAGAAGTGGAGGCCATTCCCACGTTTGTGATTGTTGCATATGTATGAACTGTTGTGGGCTTTGCTAGTCGCACTCTTATATTTATATATGCAGCTGAGACTGTTTTGCAGGGATGGTTAGAACTGCCACCCCCTCGAAGGGGCGGGGTTGTTATAATTTGGTCAGCTTTAGCTGACCGTTGCCCTGTTTTGCCACCGTTTTTGGTGGGCTTGTTGTACAGGTGCTGGACCGAGCGGGTACATAGCGGGCTCTTAGCGGGCTGAAGCCCTTGTGATGCTGCGGCCCTTGAAGGCCTTTTGATGTCCTTTGCTTTTCATGTATGGCCAGCCTGCGCGCCAATGTTGGTAAACTGTAAGGCCGTCGTGCCTCTTTTGTTGTGTAAAACCTTTTATTCCTATTAATAGAAGTGGACATACCCGGGTTCAGGTTTTGGTGGTTTATATATTTTGTCTCTCTCTTTTGCTTCCGCATAGAATGCTCTAAGTTAGGTTCATTGTTTAGAGTCGTTTGATATTTCAATTAAGTGACGCTTCCGTTTGTTTTGTAGTATATGGCGTGGGGCCCCGGCCGGACCTTCTGTCATATGCTCCTGAACGGATGGGGGTGTTACAAATTGGTATCAGCTTCTAAGGTTCCGTATCCTTCTAAGGAATTCGTGGATGAATTCTTTTAAGGGGTGGTGAGCACGTGTGTGCGCTACCGTCGAGACATAAAATAAACCCAAAAATGTCCACTTAGGAATAAAATGTAACAACAAACCAACAATAATTGCATGATTGTGGAACCAGAGTGTTCCTTTTGTTGTTAGTTGCGGCTGTGTTGTCGCCTAACTGTGTGTTGCACTTGTGTAGGGCACTCAAAGTGCAGCGGGACCGTCACATTCCCGTGACTTGGCAGAGAGTAGTGGGTCTGCTGAGGCTCCTACACCTCCGTCTGCTGAGTTGGTTTGGCAAGTTACAGAAGCCGTTCTAGCTGCATTGAATGGCCAGCCTGGAAGGCAAGGCCAACCGCCGGTGCAGGAAGTGGCCCCAGAGCCACTAAGAGTGGAGCAAGTCCCCGTGAGACGTGCTCCTGAGCAACAACTGAAGCACTTTCTGGGATTTCGACCTCCTCCGTTTACTGGGGTTGAATCCCCAGCTGAGGCCGAGGACTGGTTGTCACATGTGGAGCGAATTCTGATAGCGACACAGTCGGATGAAGCGCAGAAAGTGACCTTTGCTTCTTACTTGTTGGAAAAGGAAGTCAGGCGGTTATGGGATGAGGTAGAGAGGCGCCAGTTTGCGGGAAGGCGACTGGTTGATGTGCCGATGGAAGAGTTCTCGAAAATCTTCCTGGCAAGGTATGTGCCTCCGTCGCAGCAGACCGCGATGGAGAACCAGTTCTTGGCTCTGACGCAGGGTGATAGACTGGTTGATGACTACCTGTATGAGTTCACCCGCCTCGGGCGTTACGCTGGAACTTCTTTCGATGACGAGGGGAGAAGGGTGAACAGGTTCTACGGTGGACTGCGTAGTGAGTTGCGGTACCTTCTGACAGGGTCGTTGACGCAGGGTTTCACGACCCTCGTTGGTTCAGCCCGAGCGCTTGAGCAGGACATGCTCAGGGAGAAGGGCAAGGTGGTTGTGGTCGAGGCAGTGCCGGAGGGCAAGGCGCCGAGTGCGGCGAAGTTGCGGAGGTTGAATCACTGGAAGAAGGCTCGTGTATCTGGGCCAGCTCCCTCTGCTTCGGGCGCATCGTCTGGACGTGGCCCTCTTATTTGTTTCACTTGTGGCAAGCCTGGCCATTTCTCTCGGGATTGCCGCAGTGGGCTTCCAAAGTCAGAGAAGAAGACTGGGCTATCTTATGCTGAGAAGGCAAAGGCGGCGAGTCCACGGCCTCCCGTATGGCTCCCCCGCAGCCCAGAGTCTTCAATCTTGGTCAGCAGGAGGCTATCAAAGCCAAGGACATCGTGACAGGTATAATTTAAGATACAGTCCTTACTGTTTTATATACCTGTTTTAGTATTTATGCTAACCTTGTTTAGCGGCGTAGGCTTTGTAAATGTTTTAGGCATTCCGGCAAGAGCGCTTTTCGATACTGGAGCTTCGCACTCCTTCTTATCGTCGGACTTTGTCCAACGTATTGGTGCACCGTCGATTGCTTCTGCAGATGGACTGGAGGTCCTACTGCCGAATGGATATTCGATGCGTGTGGAGAGGAGTTGCCGCGTGAAGGTTCTAGTTGGAAGTCAGGAGTACGACCTGAAAGCATCGTTACTCCCCCTGGTTGAGTTCGATGTAATCTTTGGCATGGACTGGCTGTCGGAACAGCGTGCGTGCATTGATTGCACCACCAAGGAGGTGAGGTTTGGGCAGTGTGCCAATCATGAGACGGTCTTTACGGTCATGCGTGGATCGAGCAAGATGTTGATGTCTGCTCTCCAGGTGTCCAAGGCAGTGCGTCAGGGAGCAGAATTGTTCTTTGCTCTAGTGGAGGCTCCAACGCCGAGGCCCAGCCTAGCGAATGTTCCGGTAGTTTCAGAGTTCCCCGATGTGTTCCCGAGTGATCTCCCCGGTGCCCCACCGCAGCGGGAGATAGATTTCACGATTGAGTTGGTGCCAGGCGCTAAGCCTGTGGCCCGCTCGCCGTATCGTATGGCTCCGAAGGAGTTGTCGGAGTTGAAGCTGCAGTTGCAGGAACTGCTTGAGCAGGGCTACGTGCGTCCGAGTTCCTCACCTTGGAGTGCACCTGTCCTCTTTGTCAAAAAGAAGGACGGTAGCCTGCGGCTTTGCATCGATTACCGGGAGCTGAACAAGCTGACCGAGAAGAACAAGTATCCTCTTCCGAGGATAGACAACTTGTTCGACCAGCTCGTTGGTTCGACAGTATACTCGAAGCTGGACTTGAAGTCCGGCTATTATCAGGTGCGGATCAGGGAGTGTGACATCCCGAAGACTGCCTTCAGTACAAGGTACGGGCAATATGAGTTCACCGTGATGCCGTTTGGGCTGTCTAATGCGCCTTCGGTGTTTATGGACTTGATGCACCGGACTTTCCTAGAGTACCTCGACCGGTTTGTGGTCGTCTTCCTTGACGACATACTTGTCTACTCTCAGTCCGAGGAGGAGCACGGTGATCACCTGCGAGTTGTCTTGGAGGTTCTGAGGAGGAACCAGCTGTATGCCAAGTTCTCGAAGTGCGAGTTCTGGCTTCCTTCCGTGGCGTTCTTAGGCCATGTGGTTAGTGGAGCAGGTGTGGCGGTAGATCCGGTGAAGGTTGCGGCCATTAGGGAGTGGCCTGTTCTTTCTACTGTAGCGGAGGTCCGTAGCTTTCTCGGGCTGGCTGGCTATTACAGGTGCTTCGTGGAGAGCTTCTCACGGATCACGCTGCCTCTTACGACGCTGACACGAAAGATGCAGGAGTTTATTTGGGCGCCCGCGTGTGCGCAGGCTTTCGAGGAGTTGAAGCGGCGGCTTACCACGACCCCGATCTTATGTTTGCCTTGCGGCACGGAGGGCTACGAGATCTACACTGACGCTTCTGGGAGCAGCCTTGGCTGTGTTCTGCAGCAGCATGGCAAGGTTATAGTGTATTGCTCTCGCCAGCTGAAGGTGCACGAGCGGAACTATCTGGTCCACGACTTGGAGTTGGCGGCCATGATATTTTCCCTGAAGCTTTGGCTGCATTATGTGTATGGCTTGAAGATCGACATCTTCACGGACCATAAGAGTCTGAAGTACCTTCTGACGCAGAAGGGGCTGAATATGCGGCAGCAGAGGTGGATGGAGTTCCTTGGGGACTACACCTTTGAGATCCACTACACTCCCAGGAAGGGGAATGTGGTCGCAGATGCACTCAGTCGCAGGGCTCCAGCGCAGGCCAACTGGATTCAGATGCATGATGAGCACCTGATACGTGACCTGGAGGCCTTGGGTATTTCTTGCGTAGAGAAGAGGAGCAGTGTCGGTGCCTGTTTGAGTTGGACTGAGGTACAGTACGACCTCGCAGATAGAGTCCGCCAGGCTTTGGAACTCGATCCGAGTTTAAAGCGCTATGCGGAGGAGGCTGGTGGTGGGCCGGATGCCCAGTTTCAGGTGCGTGACGGGTTGCTGTGGAGAGGCGACCGTTTGTGCGTCCCCAAGGTGGGTGAGCTGCGCGATGAGTTGTTGTACGAGGCGCATCGTACCAGGTATTCAGTTCATCCGGGGAGCACGAAGATGTACAAGGAAATGAAGGTCCTTTTCTCGTGGCCGGGTATGAAGAGGGACATCGCTCACTACGTGGCCAAGTGCCACACTTGTGCGCTAGTGAAGGCGGAATGTCAGAAGCCCGGTGGCTTTTTGAAGTCATTACCGGTTCCAGAATGGAAATTCGATGATGTTTCCATGGATTTCGTGCATGGGCTGCCGAGGTCGCAGAGCAGGAACGATGCCATCTGGGTAGTCGTAGACCGGCTGACGAAGGTGGCGCACTTTATCCCCAACCGGAGGGATGACTCGGTGGAAAAGTTGGCAAAGCTGTATGTTGATACAGTAGTACGACTGCACGGGGTGCCCCATAGCATCGTCAGTGATCGAGATGGACGCTTTACTTCGAGCGACTGGAGGCTAGTCAACTGTCTATTGGGTACGAAGCTGCAGTTTAGCACGGCCTTTCATCCTCAGACGGATGGCCAAACTGAGCGTACCAATAGGACGATGGAAGACATGCTCCGCATGTGCATCCTGGATTTCGGCAAGGGGTGGGAAGATCACCTCTTTCTTGTTGAGTTCGCATACAACAACAGCTACCAGGCGAGTATTCAGATGGCGCCTTTCGAGGCCCTCTATGGCAGGAAGTGCCGTACTCCCTTAGCTTCGGCGGAAATGGGCGAGACGAAGCTCTTCAAGAGGAAAGACGTCGAAGAGGCGACTTCGACGGTGCGTATGATCCGGGAGAGGCTTTTGGTTGCGCAGGATAGGCAGGCGAAGTACTATAATGCGAAGCACCGCGGCGTCCAGTTCGCCGTTGGCGATTGGGTTTACTTGAAGATCAGGCCGTTCAAGGGTGTATCCAGGATTCGACGCTTGAAAAAGCTGAGTCCGAGATACCTTGGACCGTTTGAGATCATCGAGCGCGTCGGCGAGGCAGCTTATAGGCTTGCACTATCGACGGAAGTGAGCAGGCTACACGATGTTTTCCACATCTCCGTGTTGCGGAAGGCAGTGCAAGAGCCTACGCGTGTGGTCGCGGCGGATCAGGTGCCCGTGGATAGTGGGCTTAAGATGGCGGTCAGGCCCGTTAGCATCGAGGATGCTGAGGTGCGTCAGTTGCGGAACAGGGCGATCCGTATGGTAAAGGTCTGTTGGGACAACTGCGGTCGCGAGGAGCTCTCATGGGAGCGTGAGCAGACCATGATGGAGGAGTTCCCCGAGCTGTTTCAGTGACGTTTATCTCTCTTTTTCCCCTTTATGTAAAGACCTTTTTGGATATACATGTATATGCCTGTTTTTACAAATTTCGGGACGAAATTCTTTTAAGGGGGGTGGAGTTGTAACACCCCAAAAATCGTAGTTCAGTGAGTTAGGCGGAGAGGTGGTGCTGCGCTCGGAATAGGCTGGAATTTCATAGCAGCTCTTTGCGCACGACCATTGTTTCTCTTCGCGCACGACCGGTGATCGTGCGCCAGTGATCGTGCGTTAATTCGCAAGAAAATAGAGTGCTGTTGCGGTAAGCGCGCACGATCAGTGCAGGTGCTTCGCGCACGACCACTGACCGTGCGCCGATGCTCGTGCGCCCTGTTTATTCGGCTCTGCGAATTTGAGCGGAGAAGGAGATCGGGCCGATCGAATCATTAGTGGGGTGCGGTTAGGAGCACTGCGGATAGCAGGGATGGGCTAGGGTTTTGATAAAACCCCTAATACCCCCTCTCCCTCTCATTCACGATCTCGCTCCTCTCGTTCCCCCCCCCCTCCCGATCTCTCTCGCTCTCGGTACGTGGAGCGGCCGCCAGGAGGAGCCCGAGCCCTCTCCTCCCTCCTCTCCCTCTCGTTTGCACAGGGAAACGCCGCCCTCTTCTTCTCTCTCTCTCTCTCTCTCGCCGGTTAAGAGGAGGTCGACGCCCTCTCTCTTTATCTCGTCGGTCAAGAGGAGGCCGACGCCCCTTTGCTCGCGCTGCTCCAGGAAGGAGGAGGTCGATCTCCCCTCCTCTCCTCCCTTTCTCTCGCTGTTTTGGCGCTTGTCCGAGGATCAAGAGGAGATCTCTTGCGAGAGCTGTGTGTGGAGCCGAGTCGAGGCTAGATCCGAAGTAGGGCAGCGATTACCATCTCCGTGGCATTCCACCCATGGTTCAGAAGCGACGTCTTAGGATAACGATTCTCTTTACCCTCATTTGGACATGTTCTAGTCCGTTCCTTGCATCGTTGAGGCCCCCTACCCAAAAGGGTGAGGTCGTGGCCTCCGACGGGTCGATTCGTGTTATCCCCGTCAAATCTTGCATACATGTAGAGTCCATACGTGAAATGGACGTAGGCGCGTTGTGTGAAGCCCATCCGAGACGGCTCGTCCGGATTGGTGATGCTTTTGGTATTATGCGTGCCGGGGGAAAACTCCGTGTTGATATCCTGCTTCGTAGGACTAGAGGGTGCTACTGCATGCGCAGCAAAGCCTGGGGGTGTGCCCCGGGGAGCACCCAAAGTGAGAAACAGAAATGGGGTTTCTGTTCACTACCGTCGGCGTTAGCGTTATCGCCGAACGGTAGCTCCCAGACTGAGTTCTGGTGATGTTGTTGTGCCCACCTGTTGAGAGGACCTGAGGACTTATGCCCGACCCGTGAGGGTGTCCTGGTGGATGACTTAGCGGCCCGTTGAGCTGGCTAATTGAGAATACCTGGGCTGAGGGGATGCCATACCCGCTCTTCGTGTTGTAGAACGAGAGCTGTGACCAACGGGCATCTGGCGAACCTGAAACCGCACCATTGCAGCACCTGATTAGTGAGTCTCGTACAGCATGTCGGGAGGCAATGGGAAAGAGTCTTCGGACTACGGTATGTTCACAATTAAAGCACGGGGGTGCCCTGATATTCGGGCCACCGACTTTAGCCTCGTAGGGCAAAGCCATCAAGAGTGGATGGCGGTGGAAGGCGGAGTACACCAAAGAGTGCCTGAGAGCACGAGACGTGGAGGCCATTCCCACGTTTGTGATTGTTGCATATGTATGAACTGTTGTGGGCTTTGCTAGTCGCACTCTTATATTTATATATGCTGCTGAGACTGTTTTGCAGGGATGGTTAGAACTGCCACCCCCTCGAAGGGGTGGGGTCGTTATAATTTGGTCAGCTTTAGCTGACCGTTGCCCTGTTTTGCCACCGTTTTTGGTGGGCTTGTTGTACAGGTGCTGGACCGAGCGGGTACATAGCGGGCTCTTAGCGGGCTGAAGCCCTTGTGATGCTGCGGCCCTTGAAGGCCTTTTGATGTCCTTTGTTTTTCATGTATGGCCGGCCTGCGCGCCGATGTTGGTAAACTGTAAGGCCGTCGTGCCTCTTTTCTTGTGTAAAACCTTTTATTCCTATTAATAGAAGTGGACATACCCAGGTTCGGGTTTTGGTGGTTTATATATTTTTTCTCTCTCTTTTGCTTCCGCATAGAATGCTATGAGTTAGGTTCATTGTTTAGAGTCGTTCGATATTTCAATTAAGTGACGCTTCCGTTTGTTTTGTAGTATATGGCGTGGGGCCCGGCCGGACCTTCTGTCATATGCTCCAGAACAGATGGGGGTGTTACATGTGGTGAAGATTTGCATTCAACCATAATCCAAGCATGGGGCTTTCGTTAGGCTCTCTGAAAGACACCTAAATCTCAAGTACCGCAATGAAATGACAAATCCGACGGAGTCATTCTCCGGCACGCATTCTAGGCTTAACCTAAATGCAATGTCACAATTCAAGCATCACCGATCAAGGCTCACATCCATGAATAGGCTTCACACACAATGCCTAAATTCATACGCCTATCAGATTTCTACATGCAATATGTCGGGCACGGACACAATCAACACGGAGTTTCGAAGAACATCAGGAAATCATACACTTCACCCATTTAGTGAAAGGGATACCTTATGCAAGCATAGAAAAAGGAATGAGAGGACAAAAACACATCCTAAGACCGGGAGGAAGGATTGTTAACCTTGCTGCTTTCTTTGGCGCCATAAATCTGAGATTCCAATCAGATAGGAAGAACCGCACCGGGCTGCTCTCCATGTATCTAGAAATGGCTCGCGATTCGGAGCTTTGGAGCTCCGTCAATGGCGGAAAGAAGCTTCTTATTCATCCTTTCCTCTCTTCTTTGTCAAGCATGGAGGGAGAAATGACTTGAAAGAATGAGGATAAACATCCTCTAGTCAATCCCTAAAACCCTCCTGAAATAGCCCTCAGCCATTGAACCAAAACATAGAATATTTGAACGCTATGATTTCATTTCACAGATCTGTTTTGCACGCTAGCGCAGGCGCTAGCGCTACCGCCTGCGCTATCACTCGATGAATCAAATTCAAGAGCCAACACGATTTGTCAGAACACACTTTGTCAAGACACAAATTCTTCGTTACCGCTACCGCTGGCGCTAGCACTACCACCGGCGCTAGCTCTCGATGAAACAATTCGTCGATTCGACGGTACGCATACACCCTTCATCGATACTCAACCATTTCGTCGATAAGAGCTACCGTCGGCGCTAGCCCTACCATCAGGCGCTAGCCCTACCGTCGGGCGCTAGCTCCTTTGCTTAGAAACCTTTGCCTTCAGCAGTGGGAAAACTGGGGTGTTACATTTCTTCAGCCACAATAACTTTCTTCCTTTTTACTGAACTGATTTCCTTATATTTCTTTGGAGCCTTAGAGAATACTTTCTCCCACCTTTCCAGAGTTCTTATGTCCATTTTCTTAATGCAGTGGATGGGAATGCCTAACTTTATATTCTGTCTATCTGGCAGACTAGTCAGTAGATATAAAGACAGAATTCTTCCAAATTTTGGGGCACTGAAACTTTCCCATATTTTGTCAAATAGGATTTGATCCCGGTTACTTCTCTTTGTCAGGATGACCCTTATCATAATCTTAAACATTTCTCTTAATATTTTGTCATGTGAACCAGGCTTACAAATTAGAACCCGCCCAATGACATCTGCAAGAAGTTTTCTTTTGGTGTTGAAGTTGACCCTTTTCAGTGATCCATAGCATTCTACATCATGTCCTCACCGCTTTAGACCTTTGGAATAATATTCATTGGAGATATCATCTTCCTCATCATCATTTTCAAATGTTGGTGGATGGAATGCTCTCGTCAACCCTTGAACTGTCACTCTTAACAAGGTATCACCAACCCTTATTTTGATGGCTTTTCTAGAGGAGCTCATTTGGGGCTTCGAATAGAACTCCACCAAGTATATATGCATAATAACAGTGGATTCAGATAATACATACAACATACTCCAAGCCGTCGACAATCAATAATCCAATAACTGATTTTATCTCATCATCGGCTCTGTTTTATCCTCCTCGGACTAATTCACATCCAATATTGTAAGAATCTTCTCCTTTCTTTGGCATCACGGCAAGAAAAACTAGATAATTGAAGGTCGGTGACATCGCCAGTTGTCAAGCGGGATAAACTTTTTATTTTGACAACTTAGGGCAAATGAAGTTGTAATCTAGTTCTAAGCATTTGACATATTTATATATTCTATTTTACGAATGCCAAGAGGAGCGTACTTAGGTGCATATACTTAGTAAATTGATCCATAATTCAACGATTGTGATGAATGATCTAATATATGTTATTATTTGAGTGTCGAAGGTTCACCGCGATGTTACAACTATTTTGTCAATTTGACAACTCAACGACAAACCTCTATGTCGTCATGAATGCTCGACGACAGAGATAATACTTGAGATTTTCCTGCATTTTCATATTGACTTCCTACAAGAACATTGTTAGTATCCACATGCACAATATTTAAAGACAAGTGGGCATTAATATACTTAATCAAAATTTAGCATACCAAGCTCAAACTTAAAGAAATCAATTTGGCTTCATCAAGGGGCTTTATAAAGGTATCGGATACTTGGCTGTTTGTGGGGACTTACTCAAGACAGATATCTTCCTTTTCTACATGCTTCCCGATGAAGTATTACTTGATTTCAATATGCTTAGTCCTGCTGTGTGATACAAGATTCTTAGCAATTTAAATTGCGCTGGATGAGTCACAGTACATTTTTGTTTTATTGGTCTTGATGTTAGAGTATTCCAGATCATGTTGTATCCATAGTTGTTGTGCACAGCAACTCCCAGCTGTGATATGCTCTGACATAGTAGTGAAGATTGCTACACTTGTTTGCTTCTTGCTGCTCCAAATGATCAGCCTATTTCCTAGTAATTGACAAGTACCTGATGTGCTTTTTCTATCTTCTTTGCAACCTGTAAAGTCTGCATCTGAATAGCTTGTTAGCACAAAGTCATTACTTTTAGGGTACCTTTGGCCAAGATTTGGTGTACCCTTTAGGTATCTCAAGATTCTTTTTGCAGAAGCATAGTGAGATTCTTTAGGTTTTGCTTGATATCTGGCACAGACACTTGTAGAGAACATAATATCAGGCCTACTAGCAGTTAGGTAAAGAAGGGAACCAATGATGCATTTATACATGGTTTCATCAAAAGGTTTCCCTTTCTCATCCTTGTATAAAGATATATTAGATCCCATGAGAGTTCTCATTGTGGAGGCACTTTCTATCCTGAATTTCTTGATCAACTCTTTAGTTAACTTTGCCTGGGAGAAGAAAATTCCATCTTCAGACTATTTCACTTGGAGTACTAAGAAATACTTTATCTCTCCCGTGCTGCTCATCAAACTTCCCTTACATTAAGTTTGCAAACTTCTTCAAAGGTTGTCATCAGTAGATCCAAATATTATGTCATCAACATATATTTGTTATAGCAATATGTTGCCCTTTACTTCCCTTAAAAATATTGTCTTATCTATCTTCCCCCTTGAAAATTTCTTTTCAATGAGGAAGCTAGACAAGGTTTCATACCAAGCCCTAGGTGCTTGTTCAACCCATACAATGCTTTTCTTAAGACATAAACATGATCAGTTATGTTAGGAACAACTAAACCTGGAGGCTGCTCTTCATATACTTCCTCTTTGAAATCTCCATTTAGGAAGGCAAACTTCACATCCACTTGATATATTTTGAATCCTTTGTGAGCTGCATATGCTAGAAACAGCTTTATTTCCTCCAGTCTAGCTACTGATGCCATTGTTTGATCAAAATCAATCCCTTCTTCCTGTCTATATCCCTTTGCAACCATCCTTGATTTGTTCTTGATGATGACACCATTCTCATCCAGCTTGTTCCTATAGACACACTTTGTTCCAATAACATTCTGATGTTGGGGCCTAGAAACTAGCTTCCATACTTTACATCTTTTGAACTAACTTAGTTCATCTTGCATAGACATGATCCAAGAGGGATCTGAGTTGGCTCCGTCAAATTTCTTTCGTTCAATTTGTGATGGAAAGCTCAGATATAGAGCCCCATTCTAAGCACTTCTTCTGGTTCTCACTCCTTGGACTATATCTCCAATGACTTGAATACTTGGGTGGTCTTTAAGGTGTCTCCAAGCTGGAGTTAGTGCTCCTTGATTATCTACAATCTCTGTTCAGCTGGTTGTTGTCCAAGCACCATTTCTTGTGATTCTCCTTGGATTTGTTCTCCATCTTCAATGATCAAGTCTGGAGATGTAGACTCTTTTAGACTTAGCTCTTTTAGCTTCAAACCTATTCCTGCAATACTAGAATAACTGGACAAGCCTTCATGAATCATCCCTGGTCAGCCTGGTTAGCTTAGCCAAAAAGCTGATATTTGTCACCTCTCCCTGGATGAACTTGTTCGCCCTATCAATCAACTCTTCGTAAAACACTGGGGGATCTCGCCTGATCTCCAGCTTGAAGACGCATTACCTAAGGACGAACATGAGCGCTAGCTGAATAATATAACCATCCACCTCCTGGATGTCGAGGGACTCTTCTTGGAAATGATCGATATAATGCCTCAAAGTCTCATGGACTCCCTGTGTTAGATGGAAGAGAGCAGTTGACTCCTTCTTCCACTTCTTCGAGGTTACAAACTATAGCGTCATCCTTCAACGCAAGTCCTCAAAGACATAAATGGAACCTCCTAGCAGCTGATGGAACCAATCTCTCACCATCCACTATAAGGTGATGGCAATGAACCTGCACTAGACTGCATCGGTCATGTTCCAGATTGAGACCAAGTCCTCAAACCATTGCAGGTGGTGGATCGGGTCATCCTTCCCTGAGTAGTAAATCTGGTTGGGTTCCCTAAACCCTTCCGACATTGGCGACAACAAGACTCCATCACAGAATGGGATCCTACCACCCTGTCGACCAGCTGCGAGTTGGAGTGATGCACCCAACTTGCCCATGCGAGTTTCCTAATAATTCATTGGATTCTCCACTTCTAGGAACTGAATTCCCTGTGAGCTCGATGGAAGGTACTGTGACTGCACAAGATGCCCTGGATCTTTTGTTGTGACTTCCTTACCCGCACGCCTGTATGGATCACCAACCTCCGATGGGGTGACGTGATGAGGCGAGGTCAGCGTCACCTCAACACGAGGTACCAGTACTACTCGCAAAGTCTCATCAATCCTCTGGGCAAAGTCATTGAAGTCTATTTTTGTCACATACTCACTCTCTACTGACAAGTTATCTAGTATTACCTCTTGCTCGCCTACTTGCACCATGTTGCCTACTTTTTAGACTTTTCTCTTCTGAATATGGTCCATGCTCACTGATGTGTCATGCGAGCAAGTGCACCATGGTCTTACAAATTATATAAAATGGGAATGAATCCCTGAGTATCGAATCTCTCAAGAAACACGGAAAGGTGTATTTTATGTTCAAGGATAGACTTGAGATTAAAGTCTCTTAAACATCGGAATCAAGGGGGGTTTGGTTAGTTAATTACGTTAATGCAAAAAAATAGAAAACTAAATTATTGTGTGGGTCGCCAGCACGGCTTCGCTCTTCTGTGGGTCGCCGACCTCTACTTCACACTTACGCTGGTCATCGACCTCTGCTTCACTTGTCGGCTCGTGTCTAACTCAACGACAACGTAGCCACGACACTCGCTCCACCAAATCTCAACACAAACTTATAAAAAATCACAAAAGAGGCTAAGCCTCCTAGGCTACTCCAAAGGAAATGAACAAAAAATAAATATATTTCATAGAAAAAAATTCACAACATTCATACATCAAGAATCCATTCATACCATCATCAAAACAAGAAGGGAGTTCGTCGAAGGGAGTTCGACGAAGGGAGTTCGTCGAACGCAGTTCGACGAACGGAGTTCGTTGAACGCAGTTCGACGAAGGGAGTTCGGAATCGCTGGGATGTTGAGTTGGCTTTGTTCGTCGAAGGGAGTTCGACAAAGGGAGTCTCGTCGAAGGGAGATCGTAGAAGGGAGTTCGACGAATGGAGTTCATCGAATGGAGTTTTACGAAGAGCTAACGCGGGCGCTAGCGCTAACGCCGGCATTAGCTGACGGAACCTATTCCGTAAGTAGCGTTTCTTGGACGTCTGATATGTTTGGATCTTGATCCTACGGTCTTGATTAGTGCATCCTAAAGTTTTATTTAGGGCTGAGAAGTTCTATTCTCTTTTCGTTAAGTCCCTTGTGCTTTTGGAGGCGTAGAAGAGAGGTAGGGTTTGGAGGAAGAAGAAGGCTAGATCCGCCATTGTTGGAGCACCGGAGCTCCGTTCGCCGATCTGAGACCAGATCCGTGGAGAGGACTAGAAGGCGCTTCTTTCTATCCGTGCCTTTCAACTGATCCATGGCGAGGAAGAGAACTCTTAGGGTAACTACATCTCTCCTCCCAGTTTTAGGATGCGTGCATGGCATCTATGCTTTTACTTTCTTTTTTTCAAATTTTATGGCACCAGATCTCTCAAATGAGAGGGGTTTGGGTCGCCTTGGTTCAAGAAGAACCATCGGGTTGATTGAGTCCATCCCCGACATGATTTTGCACTAGAGATCCGCTCGGTTAGTGGATTAGGCATTATGGGTGAAGCCGAAATCGTGACCGGTGGTCCGATTCGGTGATGTTGCTTAACGTGCATTTTAAGGATTTTGCTAGAAATCCGATGATGGCGAAAACGTCATATGTGTGGCCCTTATGTTCGTGTGAGAATGAACGTTGGTTTGGAAAGGGTAATTGTTATGTGTATGTGAAGGCGTAGTTTGTCTTTGTGGTCGGCTGGCTTGCCCCTGAATGCTTGGATTCATGTGGGGAGAGTGTCCCGGCAAGACAAGTCCCCTTCTGGGCTAACTGACAAGAACAAGTTTGCTTGTGCACCCGTTGGCTTGATGAACCATGTAAGGGGTGAGGTCCCAGTGGAGTTCTTGGCTTTTGGCTTAGTGATTGTGGAGAGAACAAGTATGCTGATGCGCCCGTTGGCAAGATGAGCCATGTAAGGGGTGAGTCTCAGTGGAGTTCTTGGCCTTCGGCTTGTACGCCCGTGGGGGAAATGATTAGTTCCCTTGGTTTGATATGAAATATTGATGTGTGTTGTTATGTTAGAAGCATACACGCCATAAGGTGCCTTGGGTGAAACCCAGGTTTGCATACATGCTGCATTGCTAGATCCCCTTACTTTTATTGCTCAACATAGAAACGTGGATGATGATTGTGACACCCATGCCTGTCGTGTTTATGCTAATACTGTTTATTATATTTGCATACGAAGTGCTGACTTGCAGGGTGAAGTAGTTCCTCGGGGTCCGCTAGGACGGCCAGGAGGAGGGGTATTGTTAACCCGTTGTTGGTCAGCCAAAGTTGACCCTCGTTATACCATTCTTTGTGATTTGGATGCAGGGAAAGGATCGCAGGCTGGACCTAGCTCACCGGCCAGAAAGGCCTAAGCTTCATGAAGTGCACTTTTCATGCTTTCTTGTTTGATTATGATGTATTTACCTGTTCCGGCTTGCATGCTGAGGTAGCTTAGGATTGTGATGATCTGTTGGACATTTCTATGCCTTTTTGTTTTGAATTGAGTATGAGTCTTCTAAGGCCTTAAGGCCGTAGTACTCTTATGTAGATGTGGACAACTTCTGTGGTTTATTTATTGTTTCCGTTGTGTTGGTTCTGAGTTTTGAGATGGTTAGATCTATATCACTTGTTAATACTAAAGCTGTGGCGATTATATGTTGTGGGGTCCCGGCCGGACCCATATTATATAGTCATTGCAGGGGAGGTGTTTTAATTAGGTATCAGAGGGAGGTTAGAGTTCTTGTTGAGGTTTAGCATGTTCGAATCGCGTTAAGAGGTTGTCCACATAGGAGTACCTTGCGGGACCATGAGTGTCCTTGCGTTCGAGTCTTGCGAATAGAGTTTGATTCGTTTTTTTATTGCTTATGCTAGGATGGTGGCGACAATGCGGGACGTCGAGGCGTCAAGAGGAGCCATCGGCAAGCAGTGCAACAACCCCAGCCCTTGTGAATATGGGTGTGTCCCTGTTAGACTTTTGTCGTATGCTAGCAAAGGCATTGGTGGCAGCTCAAGCTGTGGAAATGCCATAGATTGTGATGCCTGTTGTGCAGGCTGCGACTCCTGTTACTCCGGTCACTGTGATGCCGGAGGTGGGAGTAAGGCAGGTAGAGCCGTTAGCCGAGAGAGCGGTTGGGCATGGAGATCGTCAGATGAAGTACTATCTGAGTTTACATCCTCCGACGTTCAAAGGAGTTGGCACTCCGACGGACGCCGAGGATTGGTTGGCGAGAAATCAGGAACTCCTGAAAGTGGCAGAGACCCCAGAGGACAAGCAGTCCCAGTTCACATCGTTTATGTTAGAATGCGACGCCAAGCTTTGGTGGGTGAATCATAGCGGTCATCATTTCCCTGGACGTGCCCCGTCCATGGAAGAGTTCGGGAATGCCTTCCTGAAGCGCTATATCCCCTCTTCGACGAGGTTAGCCCTTCAGCGGAAGTTCTTGCATTTGGTGCAACGCGAGAAGATGGTAGACGAGTACTTGCAGGAGTTTACTCGGTTGGGTCGTTACGCGGGAACGACCATGGCAGATGATGAGGAGAGGGATAATCTCTTCTATCAGGGTCTGAGAGAGAATTTAAGGCAACCTCTGATAGCCTTAAAGAATGCGGGGTTCAATGAGTTAGTTGAAGTTGCTTGAACTTTGGAGAATGATATGCAGTGAACCCAGCACCGCAAGGGCTTGGCGGCAAAGCAGGGAGAAAGTAAGCCATCTCAATCTCAGGGGAAGTCTGAGAAAAGTTGGTGGAAGAAAAAGCCTCGTCCTTTTAGGACTAGCGAGAGGAGCGGTGCGGCTTTTGGAGAGTTCCGTTCCAAGGGGCCATTGACATGCTACAAGTGTGGCAAAGTGGGCCACATAGCTCGGGTCTATTTCTAGAGTGGTGTTGAGCTAGAGTAGAGGCAGGAGCAGTCGGTGCGTTCCGGTCCTAGTGTTGGGGAGAAAGGGAAGGCGGCGGAGTCCAGTGCTTCCCGTTTCCCTCCTATGCAGCCTAGAGCGTACAACCTCGGGCAGCAGGAAGTGATTCGTCAACCTGACGTGGTGACAGGTATGAAAGTTCAGAGTTTCGTTTAATAGTTTTATCATGTTTGCGACCTTTCATACTCGTTATATGCGTGTTAGGCTTCGTGCTAGTTTCTGGCTATCCCTCTAGAGTGTTATTCGACACGGGAGCGTCACAGTCTTTTCTCGCGGAAAGCTTTACACGAGGAATCGGTGTTGAGATGGTCGAGGCAGAGGCGGAGCTCAGTGTGCGCATGTCGAATGGGTCTTTTATGACCACTGGAAGGAAAGGACGCATTGTGCTGAGGATTTGCGAGTGTGATTTCGAGTTGGTAGCAGTAATTCTACCACTAGACAAATTTGACATCATCCTGGGGATGGACTGGCTTGCAGAGCAACGAGCTAGTATTACTGCCTGTTGAAGGTGGTGACCTTAAGGAGTGAAGGAAGAGCGGAGGTCAAGTTCGAGGGCCTATGCGGAGTGGCTTGTTCCTTGATTTCTGCCGTGCAAATGGTGCGTGCGGTGAATCAAGGAGGTGAGGCATTTTTCGCTTTATTGGAGACTCACTCCACAAAGTTGGCGATCGGAGAAGTGCCAGTGGTGGAGTAATTCGAGGATGTGTTCCCTGAGGAGCTTCCGGGAGAGCCTCCTCAGCGTGAAATAGACTTTTCAATTGAGTTGGTGTCGGATGCGAGGCCGGTGTCACGTCCTCGGTTTAGGATGGCTCTGAAGGAACTGACCGAGTTAAAGGTGCAATTGCAAGAGTTGCTCGAGCAGGGGTACATTAGGCCCAGCTCCTCACCATGGAGTGCGCCGGTGTTGTTTGTTAAGAAGAAGGATGGTAGTATGCGGCTGTGCATCGACTATCGCGAGTTGAATAAGTTGACCATCAAGAATAAGTACCAGTTTCCGCGGATCGATTATTTGTTCGATCAGCTGGTGGGGTCGATGGTGTACTCCAAGTTGGACTTGAAGTCGGGTTACTATCAGTTGAGGATTCGAGAAGAGGATTTTCCCAATATGGCGTTTGGGACGAGATATGGTCATTTTGAGTTCTCGGTGATGCAGTTCGGTTTGACGATCGCGCCATCAGTGTTCGTGGATTTAATGAACCGAGTGTTTCGACAATACCTGGATTCGTTCGTGGTGGTGTTCATTGACGACATCTTAGTGTATTCGAAGTCAAAGGCGGAGCATGAGTCTCATCTGAGAATAGTGTTGCAGACATTGAGGGAGAACCAGCTTTATGCGAAGTTCTCAAAGTGAGAGTTCTGGATCGGAAAACTGGCAATCTTGGGCCACGTGATTAATGGAGATGGGATGGCGGTGGATCCTGCGAAGATTGAAGCCATTATAGATTGTCCTGTACTGAGAACCGTGGCGGAAGTCTGTAGTTTCCTTGCACTAGCCAGTTATTACAGAAGGTTCGTTGAGAACTTTTTGCAGATGGCTTTGCCCCTCACCACTCTTACCCGAAAGGACCAGAAGTTTGTGTGGACGCTGGAGTGTGCCCGTGCGTTCGAGACCTTGAAGGAAAGATTGATGTCTGCTCCAAGCCTAAGTCTTCCTAGTGGGACTGAGGGATTCCAAATTTTCAGCGACGCGTCAGGGTGCGGTTTGGGTAGCATGCTTGTGCAGCATGGCAACGTGATAGCTTATGGGTCATGGCAGCTAAAGCCTCGTGAGAGAAATTACCCCGTCCACGACTTGGAGTTGGCAGCGGTGATTTTTGCATTGAAGTTGTGGCGGCACTACGTGTATGGTGCGAAGGTTGAAATCTTCACGGACCACAAAAGCTTGAGGTATCTTTTATATCAGAAGGATCTTAACATGAGGCAGCGTAGGTGGGTCGAGTTCCTTGAGGACTATGACATAGCGATTCAGTATACGCCAGGCAAGGCCAATGTGGTGGCTGACGCCTTGAGTAGGAAGTACTCTGGGCAAGGAAATTGGATTGTGTTGGAACAACCCTATTTCTGATTTGGGCTAGGATCACTATATGTTGACTAGGATCAAAGTTGACCCCAATGTATAGTTTATGGGTCAAGAGTTTAGGCTGTTAGAACTAAAGAATTCATTCAGATTCTACGTTCGATGAACTCCATACTGCGTTCGACGAACGGCTATCTGCGTTCGACGAATGGCGTGCTCTCTGCGTTCGACGAACGGCAAGCTCTCTGCGTTCGACGAACGACAAGCTCTCTGCGTTCGATGAACGGCAAGCTCTCTGCGTTCGACGAACGGCAAGCTCTCTGCATTCGACGAATGGCAAGCTCTCTGCGTTCGACGAACGACTTATATTCTGCGTTTGACGAACAGCTCAAATCTCAGCGGTCGAAGAATTTGTCTAAGTGCAACGCTCGACTAATTACATTCTGCATTCGACGATCCCGTCTCAGCGGTTCAGCGGTCGACGAACAGATTGTTACAGAGGTCGATGAACAGAACCCGGCTCAGCGGTTGACGATTTTGCTCAAGCTCAACGGTCGACGAAATTATCCAGGCTCAGCGGTCGACGAATCCTTCCGTTCGACGAACTCTAGTCTGCATTCGACGAATACCTTCAGATCGACGAAAGTTCTCCATAGCTCAACAAAATTAATTATTCCAGCAAGATTCATTTGAGGTCGACGAAGTAAATTTTGTGTTCGACGAAAATCTTGAGGTCGACGAATCTGCGTTTGACGAAATTTATTGAGATCGACTAATTTTACTCAGATCGAAGATTTCTTATTTATGATCAGAAATTTCCGAAAGATTATATCATTTCATTCTCTGAACTCAGATCGACTACAGCAACGGCTCTTTCTATCAGATCAAGTAAGGAAAATATATTTCCTTTATTATTCCAAGATTATGGCCGTTGACATTCCTCGGAAAAGAACATTTCGTGGAAAAGGAAAGAGATAAACGATGCAGCAGATGTACTGTTCCAAAAATAGCTTTTCAGATATATTTATTCCTTAATATAAGGGATCTGCAATTAATGTCTGTCAGAAATTTCAAAAGAGAATAAGGAAGAAGATATATCAGATTATTATACTTCAGTCTTCTCGACAAGATCAATACAGAACATAACACATTTGCTGTACTGAGAAAAAGAACAGGAAA
This sequence comes from Dactylorhiza incarnata, assembly GCA_033032865.1. Taxonomy (NCBI): domain Eukaryota; kingdom Viridiplantae; phylum Streptophyta; class Magnoliopsida; order Asparagales; family Orchidaceae; genus Dactylorhiza; species Dactylorhiza incarnata. The sequence goes on from JAWHQI010000544.1 coordinate 263,003, forward strand.
AGAAAGAAAGAAATATACAGGAAGAACAAAAAGAACAAAAAGCAAAAACAGATCTTCATCTTATTCCTCTAGCAGCTCTTACATACTGAGAACATCTTCAACAACATTCTCTCCGTCATCAGCTGCAAGCACAAATCTCCAAAGAGCAACAAACAATCTTAGAAGCATTCTTGTCTCTTAGATTTATCAGCTATCAGGAAGATCATTTCTTTCAAGAAAAAGCTCCAGCAAATCTACTGTCAATAACTTCATATCAGACAGAGGATGCTTTTAAACATACATCCACTAGAGTCTTCTCTCAGCCTCTTGACAGAGAAGAACATCAAACCCCTCTCTATCCCATCTTGTACAGGGTTAAAACTCCCTTCAAAAGTTTACCCCATTGGTGGCAAGACACCTGATCAAAAAATCTAGTTTGTTTTGAGCTCCTAATCAAAAGCTCTGTGGTGTGTGGACACCTGAACATAAACCCCTTGGTGTGAGGGTACCTGATTAAAAATCCTAGTGGATTCCTACCAAGGGTGGTAGAAGAGTATACGTACCCAGGTTAATTGGGGAACTACTATAGCTCCTTGTGTCTTCTGTGATTGCATTACTTTTCCGTGCTTTTGCTGTGTTGATTTGTTTTATTTAGTTTTTATAAATCACTCTATACACATATATATATCACTATTTTAATTCCGCTATAAAAACTAAGGGAAAAGTTTTAAAACTCTATTCACCCCCCCCCCCCCCCCCCCCCCCCCCCCCCCCCCCCCCCCCCTCTAGAGTTAATTTAAGATCTAACCTCCACTTTCAATTGGTATCAGAGGAAGTTGATTCTTTACAGGCTAACGCCTAAATCACAAAGATCAATTAGATCTTAAATTCTTTCAGAGTTTTTATTTTTTTATTTTTGTTTAAAAACTCATGTTACAAAACAAAGAGTATTCAAGCACAAGACCTCCTATGTGCAATCTCAATAAGTTTGCACTATGGAAAGCAAGGATTAGGTTATATATGAACTCTATTGATGAAGAAATATTCAATGTGATTTTGATAGGGCCTCCACACCTACAACAGCAGCAAGTGTTGGAACCACAACTACCAACAATGTTGTTCCACCTCCTGAATGGACAGAAGCACAAAAGAAGCAAAGGAGTGCTGATGCAAAAGCCATGAACATTCTGGCTCAAACAATGTCTGATGACATTTTTCAGAGAGTGGTGGAATGCACCTCAGCAAGAGAAATATGGATTCTCTCAACAATATGGTTGAGGGATTTGCTCATGAAAGGAAGGACAGAAGGTCCCATCTTATTTCTCAATATGAGAATTTCAAAAAGGGAGAATCTGAAATAGTAGCTGATATGTATAATAGGCTCAGCCTCATAATAATGAGCTGAAGACCTTGGATAAAATGATCTCTATCACTGAGATCAATGACAAGATCTTAATGTGCTTCCCCAGCACATGGGATTCTATGATCATGCCAATCAAGGAAGCCAGAAGCCTCAATGAGATTACTACTGAAATATTGTTGGGCAAGCTCAAATCCTATGAGCAGCTCATCAAATCCGGGGAAGTTGAACAGTCCACTTCATCTCCAGCAATAAAGAGAGAAAAGAACATAGCTTTCAAAGCAGCTGAAGAAGAAGAAAAAGCTCTAAGAGATAAGGAGTTCATGAACTTTCTAGCCAAAAGGTGCTACAAGATGGCCAAGAAGGATTTTAGAAAGAAGGACTCCAGATCAAGGGAAAAGCCAAGGTATGACAAGTCAAATTCTACATATATTGTTTGTTATGGCTGCAGGAAACCTGGACATATTCTGCCAGATTGTCCAGAAAATCAGAAGAAGGAGAAAAGAATTGAAAAAGAGGAAAGAAGACACTCCAGCAAGTCTTCCTCCCACAAGCACAAAAAGAAGGGAAGGGGATTTGTAGCAGAAACCTGGAGTGAAACTGAATCAGAACAGTCATCTAGTTCTTCAATGATGAAGAAGAATTAAAAGAAAATGACCAATGTTTGATGGCCATTTATGACTCAGGCAGTGAGTCGGGAAATGCATCATCATCCAGTGATGATGAAGATAATGAAGAAGAGAAGAACTTCTGCATGATGACAATCAATGCCTCAGTCAACAATTCTGATGAAGAAGAATCAGAATCAGAAGCAGAAGTTGATGCTGATCAGGTAATATCTAACTTTGATTTCAATTCAGTTGGATTCAAAGATGAATTCAAGGTTCTTTGCTTAGACTTAATAAAATCTGAGAAAGAAATAATCTCACTCAGACATAAGCTAGCTGAAATGAATAAACTAAGTGAAGAAAATGTAAATCTTAAGAAAGATTTGGCTGTCTCCACGGAACATATTGTTCTCATTGAGAGCAAGTTGTCTGAAGCCAAGAAGTTTGAAGAATCCCTCAATGGGAGAAGCATCAAACTGATGGACATTACAAGCACTGTTAATGCTAGAATTAATAGCAAACTAGGCTTGGGTGCTTCATCAAGTGAGTCACATCTGATTAAGAAGAACATATTATGTACACCTATAAAATTCATCTCTGCTAAGAGCAAAAAGGTTGTAGGAATAAATAAAAACATTTCAAGTAAGACTGTCGAGAATAGCAGAATTCAGCAGAATTCGTCGAACGGAGATCGATGAAATGTATCCACTTCGTCGAACGGAGCTCGACGAACTCTGAAGACAGATTTTCAATATAGTCATTATATGAACGGCGCTCGACGAAATCTCAATCATTCGTCGAACGGCGCTCGACGAACTCATCCCAGTTCGTCGAACATAAACTATACAGCAAATCTGAACAATTCTTATTCTTCATATTCTATGAATCCTTTCACTGAATGAATAATACCTCCAAGGAGATATCATCCACAATATTACAAGGACCAACCTGAAATGTCTTTTATTTCAGATTTTTGTGGAAATTCAAAAAGACCCAAGGTAGTTTGGGTCAAGAACAAATAGATTGCTTTTCTGTTTTTGCAGGTACACAGCTGTCCAAGAATAAATGAATAATGGTGTTTGGATAGTGGCTGTTCAAAGCATATGACAGGAAACAAGGCCAACCTGAACAACTACAAGGCAAAGCTTGGACCAAAAGTAATATTTGGAGACTCCAACTGTGGACAAACAAAAGGCTATGGAAAAGTCAAGGTTGGAGAAGTCACCTTCAAAGAGATAGCTTATGTCAAGGGACTGAAGCACAACCTCATCAGCATAAGTCAATTATGTGATGAAGGGTACCAGGTAACTTTTAATAAATTAAAATGCCTTATTAAATCATCTGATAATATTATTGTTTATCAGGTATTAGGCAAGGTAATATTTATTTAGTAAATTTCAATTCATCTAAATAAGAAATATGTTTATTTAATGAATTAAGCAAACCTAGTGTAACTTTGGCATAAGAGATTAGGACATGTAAACCTTAGGATCATTGCTAAATTATCTAAGGACAATCTTGTTAGAGGTTTACCTTTTGGTTCATATAAGAAAGAAGGTCTTTGTAGGGCATGTCAACTAGGCAAGCAAACTAAAAATAGTTTTAAATCATTATCTAACAGTGATTCACCTATAATCTTATACTTGCTCCATACGGACCTTTTTGGACCTATAGCAACAAAGAGTTTAGGGGGGAAGTCACATATTCTAGTTATTGTAGATGACTTCTCTAGATTCACTTGGGTGTTCTTTTTGAGAGAAAAATCAGATAACTTTAAGGTTCTTACAGACTTTCTTAAGAGCATTCAGATTGAGTACTCTACTGTAGTTGCATTGATCAGAAGTGATCATGGAACTGAGTTTGAGTCTCTTCTCATGCAAGAATTCTGTGAGAAGGAAGGTATCAGGCATTGCTTCTCAGCTCCTAGAACTCCTCAACAAAATGAGGTAGTTGAAAGGAAAAATAGAACTTTAATTGAATCAGCAAGAACATTACTTGCAGATGCTAATTTGCCCCTATCTTTTTGGGCAGAGGCTGTTAGCACAGCAAACTATGTGTTGAATAGAAGTTTGATACACAAACTTAAGGGTAAGACTCCTTATGAGTTACTAAAGGGAAGAAACCTAAAGTTAACTATTTTAGAGCATTTGGTTGTAAATGTTTAGTTCACAATAATGACAAAAAATACCTTAGGAAATTTGAACCAAAATCTAAAGAAGGAATTTTCTTAGGCTATTCTTTAATCAGCAAGGCATATAGGATTTATAACAAATCTTCTCTTAAAATTGAAGAATCTATGCATGTTTCTTTTGATGAAATGAATATGTTTTAAAAGGAGAAGAATTCTTCTACCATAGAAAATGTGCAGGTACCTGCACTATGTGAGCAGCTAGATCAATTAGCTCTATAGAAGGAAGGATCTCTAAATCCTATATAACAGAATGCTGAGGAAAGTGAAGAAGAAAATCATCCAGATTTTGCTGACAGTTCAAATCAGATAACAGCGGAACATCTTCCTCAGGATATCACAGCTGAACAAATTCCCCAAGTGGAAATCATTGCTGAACCCACACCAATTGTTGATCACATCATAGTTAGAGATCATCCAATATCTCAAATTATTGGTGATATTTCAGCAGGTGTGCAAATAAGGCATCAAGTAAATCAGAATAAGATGCACACTTGTTTTCTCTCTCAGATTGAACCTCAATCCCTATAAGATGCAGAACAAGATCCCAATTGGATCATTGCTATGCAAGAGGAGCTCAATCAGTTTGAGACAAACAAAGTTTGGGAATTGGTTTCTAGACCAAAGAATCATCCAGTCATTGGAACTAAATGGGTCTACAGGAACAAGCTAGATGCAGATGGCAATATTGTAAGAAATAAAGCTAGATTAGTAGCTCAAGGATACTCATAGGAAGAAGGAATAGATTATGATCAGAATTTTGCACCAGTTGCAAGGTTAGAAGCAATCAGGATCTTCCTTGCATTTGCTGCATACAAGAAATTCATGGTTTATCAAATGGATGTAAAGAGTGCATTTTTGAATGGAGAAATCAAAGAAGAAGTCTATGTGGAACAACCACCAGGTTTCATCTCTCCAACTCACTCTTCTTTTGTATTTAAGCTTAATAAAGCTCTCTATGGTCTTAAACAAGCTCCCAGAGCATGGTATGAGACCTTAGCTAGTTTTCTTTTAGAGAATAAATTCTGTAGAGGCATAGTAGATAAAATTTTATTTTTTATGATACATAAAAATCAAACTCTACTAGTTCAAATATATGTAGATGACATTATCTTTGGCTCTACTGATTCAAACTTATGCAAAAGATTTTCTAATCTAATGCAATCTAAATTTGAAATGAGTAGTATGGGTGAACTATCATACTTCCTTGGTCTTCAAGTGAAGCAAACTCCAAATGGAATCTTCATATCCCAATCTAAGTATGCTAAGGAATTAGTGAAAAGATTCGGTATGTCTGATTCTTCCACCATGAAAACACCCATGTCCTCAAATGCTGTTGTTGATACTGATGAATCAGGGAAACCTGTTGATCAGAAAGTATATAGAGCAATTGTTGGCTCATTACTTTATTTAACAGCAAGTAGGCATGATATAATGTTTGCTACTTGTATTTGTGCTAGGTTTCAAGTTAACCCCAAAGAATCTCATCTAATTTTATTAAAAAGAATTTTGAGATATATAAAGGGTTGCCCTAATCTAGGACTTTGGTATCCAACAGCATCTGAATCTGAATTAACTGGATTCTCAGATTCAGATTATGCTGGATGCAGAGTAGACAGGAAAAGCACATCAGGAACTTGCCAGTTTATTGGTGATAGGCTTGTGTCTTGTTTTTGTAAGAAACAAACATTTGTGTCTACATCAATAGTTGAAGCTGAATACATAGTTGTAGGCAGTTGCTGCTCACAGATATTGTGGATACAAAATCAGCTCCTAGACTATGGTGTCAACTTAAATAATTCAATTATATTTTGTGACAATACTAGTGCAATATCTATAGCACATAATCCAGTTCTCCATAGTAGGACTAAACACATAGAAATTAGGCACCACTTCCTTAGGGATAATGTGGATAAAAACAAAATCTGCCTACAATTCATCTCTACTGATTTGCAAAGGGCTGATATTTTCACCAAGCCCTTGGATGAAAAGAAACATATTTTCTTTATAAATCAGTTGGGAATGATGGATGGAGATTGAATATGATAAAAATTAAATCTTCTATTTACCCATCATTCCTTATCATATCAAACTAAGTTTTTCTGATTATATAAATGCCTACATAATTGTTTCTCTTTCTAGTTCCCTTTGCACTTGATCTCTATTTTATTGTGCAGGAACAGTAGCAATGACAATCTTGCATCCTTCCCTACCTCCAACAAATGTCCCTTCTTCAAGGGGCCTAGCTTCAGCCTTCCTGAAACTAGGAAGGGGGAGAAGTTTTTATGAACAAGCTCCATTTGATGCAGTTACTCAGGGGGGAGTTGTTCTATAAACTAGGCAAGGGGAGAAAGTTGAAGAACCTCCAGTCTCAGGGGGAGACACTCTCAGGGGGAGATTCCTTCAGAAATGGCAAGATGACAAGCACTGCTAATAAGAATTATAAAGCTGTTCAGATTAGAAAGCAGATTGCAGTATTTGTATGTAGATTCAGAATACAGTTTTTGATTTAAAAGAAGCAGCAGATAACATATTCATATTATATAATTTAGTTACAGATCAGAATTCAGAACAATACAGTTCCGACAATATCAAATTTCAGAACTCAGAATTATCAGATCAGAATTCAGATGTCAGAATTCAGAGAAAATCAAAGGTTCTTTTTATTAGTTTTTATTGAAATGTATTTTCAAAACTCAGAGTACTATTTATTTTATAACTGATGAAATATTTAAAAAATATCAGATATATATATGCTATGTTGTTTTTGCTGTATTATTGTTTTTGTTTATTTTCAATTTTTGTCAAATAGTGTCCTAACCCAAATAGGGGGAGATTGTTGGAACAACCTTATTTCTGATTTGGGCTAGGATCACTATATGTTGATTTGGATCAAAGTTGACCCCAATGTATAGTTTATGGGTCAAGAGTTTAGGCTGTTAGAACTAAAGAATTCATTCAGATTCTGTGTTCGACGAACTCCATACTGCGTTCGGCGAACAACTATCTGCGTTCAATGAACGGCGTGCTCTCTGCGTTCGATGAACGGCAAGTTCTCTGCGTTCGATGAACGGCAAGCTCTCTGCGTTCGACGAACGAAAAGCTCTCTGCGTTCGATGAATGGCAAGCTCTCTGCGTTCGACGAATGGCTTATATTCTGCGTTCGACGAACAACTCAAATCTCAGCGGTCGAAGAATTTGTCTAAGTGCAGCGCTGCACTAATTACATTCTGCGTTTGACAATCCCGTCTCAGTGGTTCAGCGGTCGACAAACAGATTGTTACAGCGGTCGACGAACAAAACCCATCTCAGTGGTCGACGATTTTGTTCAAGCTCAGCGGTCGACGAAATTATCCAGGCTCAGCGGTCGACGAATCCTTCCGTTCGACGAACTCCAGTCCGCGTTCGATGAATACCTTCAGATCGACAAAAGTTCTCCACAGCTCAACAAAATTAATTATTCCAGCAAGATTCATTTGAGGTCGACGAAGTAAATTTTGTGTTAGAAGAAAATCTTGAGGTCGACGAATCTGCGTTCGACGAAATTTATTGAGATCGACGAATTTTACTCAGATCGAAGAATTCATATTTAAGTTCAGAAATTTCAGAAAGATTATATCATTTCATTCTCTGAACTCAGATCGACTACAACAACGGCTCTTTCTATCAGATCAAGTAAGGAAAATATATTTCCTTTATTATTCCAAGATAATAGCCGTTGACATTCCTCGGAAAAGGACATTTCGTGGAAAAGGAAAGAGATAAACGGTGCAGCAGATGTACTGTTCCCAAAATAGTTTCAGACATATTTATTTCTTAATATAAGGGATCTGCAATTAATGTCTGTCAGAAATTTCAAAAGAGAATAAGAAAGAAGATATAGCAGATTATTATACTTCAGTCTTCTCGATAAGATCAATACAGAACATAACACATTTGTTGTACAGAGAAAAAGAATAGGAAAAGAAATAGAGAAATATACAGGAAGAAAAAGAAGAACAAAAAGCAAAATCAGATCTTCATCTTCTTCCTCTAGCAGCTCTTACATACTGAGAACATCTTCAACAATATTCTCTCAGCCATCAGCTGCAAGCACAGATATCCAAAGAGCAACAAACAATCTGAGAAGCATTCTTGTCTCTTAGATTTATCAGCTATCAGGAAGATCATTTTTTTCAAGAAAAAGCTCCAGCAAATCTACTGTCAATAACTTCATATCAGACAGAGGAAGCTTTTCAACATACATCCACTAGAGTCTTCTCTCAGCATCTTGACAGAGAAGAACATCTAAACCCCTCTCTATCCCATCTTGTACAGGGTTAAAACTCCCTTCAAAAGTTTACCCCATTGGTGGCAAGACACTTGATCAAATAATCTAGTTGGTTTTGAGCACCTGATCAAAAGCTCTGTGGTGTGTGGACACCTAAACAAAAACCCCTTGGTGTGAGGGCACCTGATCAAAAATCCTAGTGGATTCCTACCAAGGGTGGTTGATGAGTAATTTATTTACACATTTTTTTAGTATAAGTTTAATGTATTTTTGTTACGAAATTATATAGCTTCTATGTTTTTCTCATTTAAAGTAATAATCTTTTCTATTCTATAGTCTAACGTAGGCTTATCTTATATTTTCAGATTTTTTGGAATTTCTGGGCGTTCGACGATTTTTTTTGGGCGTTCGACGAATTTGGCGAACGGCGCTCGATGAATTCCCGTCTGGCGAATGTCGCTCGACGAATTCCCGTCTGGCGAATGTCGCTCGACGAATTCCCATCTGGCGAACGTCGCTCGACGAATTCCCGTCTGGCGAACTGCGCTTGACGAATTCCAGTCTGGCTGCCTCCGATCGACGAATGCGCGTGAGGTCAACGAACTGCATTCGACAAAATATTAAAAGCACCGCCTTCAATTGCACCACAACCACCTTACAACAATCCTCCCAAGCTCTGCCACGTCAGAAATCCATGTACGCCTCCTCCAATGTCCAGCTTGTAGCAGCACCTCCTTCCCGCCAGCAATCACACCTATTACCATACTTACACCAAAGCTTTCCGCCAAAGCTTCCCGCCAGCAATTACTGCTGCTTCAATCACGCCTATTACCATACTTACGCCAAAGCTTTCCGCCAAAGCTTCCCGCCAGCAATTACTGCTGCTTCAATCACGCCCTTTACCATATTATTATTCAGCTATTTAAAGGCAGCTACCCCTGATGATCAAAAGACCTTGGATTAGAGTCGAAGCATCCATCTTCCTGCTTTCATTCCAGAGTTTTTATTCACGTATTCTAGTTTTCTTCCTGCACTTGTAATGTTTTCTTTTAATAGTTGTAATCTTTTTTTTCTAGAATCAATAATAGTTGCTGTTTTTTTTTTCATCCTTTCTTCTATTTTGTCCACCTCTCTTTTCTTCAGTTATAACCTGCAAGTTAAGTTATATTTCTTATTGTAACCAAATCAAAGTACTTTTGATAGAACAATAGAGATCGTCTTGTGTAAGAGTAATCAACACGCCCGGATTTTTATACGACCTTATTTTTATATAAGCCTATACTACATCCGACACGGTACACTTGTAGTTGTCATTTGCAAGCATAGTTTTGCTCATCAAGTTTTTGGCGCCGTTGCCGGGGATCTGAGTTGATATTTCGAAAGAGAATATCTATTGGTTTTATCGCTTCCTTTCTTCTCTTATTTTTTTTTATCATTCAAGGTGTAACTAAATTCCTGGAAAGGACGCTTTGGGCTTGAATTCCCATCATAGCCTCTAGTACCTTGCAAACCCTTCACCGGGTAGATCTTGGGAAGTCCAGGACTAATTTTAATTCACCTAAATTAAAAAAATCTTCATAAATATTATATTTATATTAAAAAAAATTATCATAAAAAAAATCTAATAAAAATATTTATCTGAAATTTTATTTTATTTATCCGCATCCTTTCCTCTTTTCTTTTTGGTTTATGACCCGAGGAAACTCTTCAAATATTTTTGAATTTTGTTTTGATCCCGAAATCGAGCGTACCTTGCGGCGGCGTCTCCGATTTAGCGATCTACCTATAATTCAAGAAGAGTCAATCGGAGAGACTAACGAAGGCTTAATGAATAACCTCGACCATAATGAGGCCCCGCTACGGACTATGTCCTATTATGCGAGGCCCAATTGGGAGGGAACACAATCTAGCATTATTCACCCGACAGTGGCGAATAATAATTTTGAAATTAAAACAAGCATCATTCAAATGGTACAGCAAACCGTCATATTTGATGGCTTACCAGATGAAGATCCTAACCTGCATTTGTTAAATTTTTTGGAAATTTGCGATACATTTCAAATCAATGGCATCACCGATGACGCCATTCATTTGCGTTTATTTTCTTTCTCTTTGCGGACTAAGGCCAAGCAGTGGTTGGGATCTCTTCCTAGAGGTTCCATCACTACATGGGCCGAAATGACAGAGAAATTTTTAACGAAATATTTTCCTCCGGCAAAGTCCGCTAAATTACGTACGGACATTCCCTCTTTTACGCAAATAGACTCGGAGTCTCTCTACGACACATGGGAGCGCTTCAAGGAATTATTACGGAGATGTCCTCATCATGCCCTTCCTTTTTGGCAACAAATTCAAACTTTCTACAATGGTTTGAATCTCCAAACAAGGCAAATGATTGATGCGGCAGCAGGGGGAACTCTTAATAACAAAACCCCCGAAGCCGTTCAAGAGCTTTTCGAAGAGATGGCCATGAACACATATCAGTGGAATGCGCCACGGACGCACCCTAACAAGCCGGTCGGACTTTATGAAGTCGAGGCAACCACTAATTTAGCGTTACAAGTAGAAAGATTAACTAAGCAAGTGGCAGAGATGTCTGCTTCCTCCGCCACCAATTGGGCTAATCATATTAATAACGAACATAATAATAATTTCATTCAAGAGCAAGTTGATTATATGGGGAACTCTTATCATCCTCCCTATAACCCAAATATTAACATTCCATTTAATAATTCATTTAATCTGGGTTATAGGAGCCACCCTAATTTTTCATGGAGCAACCCCAATAATGATCAGCGTCCACCACAAGTGAATCCCCCGGATTTGCTCCACCACCACCACCACCACCACACAAGTCCTCTCCACTTGAAGAGGTCTTCACTAAGTACATTGCCTCCAATGAGTCCAAAATCCAGAATCTCACCGGATTGGTCAAAAATTTGGAAAATCAATTGGACAGCTCACAAAAATGTTCTCCGAACGCCAGCAAGGAGCACTTCCGGGCAACACTGAGCCCAATCTGCGGGAGAGCGCTAACGCAATCACACTCCGCAACGGAAAGGAGGTAACTTCTTCAAAATTGGTCGAGCCCGAGGTAAATGTTTCATCTTCTCGCCCGCAAGTTATTTCTTCTCCTGCTTTACCGTCTGCTGCTTTAGCTCCGCGCATATTTAAAAATCCTTATATTCCTTATCCTTCGAAATTTAAAGATGAGCACAATGAAGAGCAATATAAAAAATTTATTGAAATTTTAAAACAAATCCAAATAAATGTACCATTCTGCGAAGCAATAGCTCAAATGCCAAAGTATGCTAAATTTTTTAAAGAATTACTTTCAAATAAAAAGAAACTTGAAAATTTTTCGCGTATTTCTTTAAACGCAGAGTGTTCGGCGGCTTTATTAAATAAATTACCACAAAAATTGAACGACCCGGGACGGTTCTCCATCCCGTGTATGTTTTGTAATTTAGTAATCAAGCACGCCTTGGCCGATCTAGGAGCTAGTATAAATTTAATGCCTTTTGCGTTATTTCAAAAACTTGGTTTGGGCAACCCAAGCCCAACTAATATAAGCATCCAACTAGCGGATCGGTCAGTTAAATACCCAATATGGGTCATTGAAGATGTGCTAGTAAAGGTTGATAAGTTTATCTTCCCGGTAGACTTTGTCATCCTCGATATTGAAGAAGACGCCAAAGTACCCCTAATACTTGGCCGACCTTTCCTAGCCACCGCTCGAGCTATAATAGATGTAAGTAACGGAAAACTTCTCCTGCGAGTTGGAGAAGAAGAAGTTATTTTTAATGTTAATTAATCAATGTAATTACTAACGATGATTCTTGTTTTATTTTAGAATCAAATTTTGAAGAAGATTTATCAACTTTTGCGGAAATAAATTCCCCTTTTTAAGAAAATCCAGAGTTACAAACTTTATTATGTCTTGAAGAAACGACCCGGTAGGAAAATTTTGAACAAACAAATTTAAATATTTTTAAAATCAAAACATCTTATGAAGAGTTGCCGAGTCTAGAATTAAAACAACTACTGGATCATCTAAAATATGTATTTTTAGAAGAAAATTCAAAATTACCCGTAATTATTTCTTCTGCGCTTAATGATTCGGAAATTTCCGAATTAATTAAAATTTTAAATAACCACCGTCACGCAATTGTGTGGGAAATTTCTGATATAAAGGGTATAAATCCCTCATTATGCACGCATAAAATAAATCTTGAAAATAATTCTTGCGGCACTATTCAGCCTCAATGACGCTTAACTCCTAATATGAAGAACGTCGTTAAGATTATTAGACGCGGGGATTATTTACCCAATTTCTGATTGCACTTGGGTTAGCCCGGTGCAAGTCGTGCCTAAGAAGGGCGGAATCACAATAATTGAAAATGAAAATAACAAGTTAATCCCAACCCGTACTGTCACGGGTTGGCGGATATGCATCGATTATAGGAAATTAAATGATGCAACCCGCAAGGATCATTTTCCGTTGCCCTTCAATGACCAAATTTTAGAACGTTTATCCGGTCACTCGCACTATTGTTTTCTTGATGGTCTCTCGGGATATTTCCAAATCCCAATTGCGCTCGAAGACCAAGAGAAAACCACCTTTACTTGTCCGTTCGGCACCTTCGCATATCGAAGAATGTCATTTGGGCTTTGCAATGCGCCAGCTACATTTCAAAGATGTATGCTGCCAATTTTTAATGAATTAGTTGAGGACGTCATGGAAGTTTTCATGGACGATTTTTCAGTCTATGCCGATTCCTTTAAAAATTGTCTAAAAAATCTTGATCGTGTTCCTCAATGCTGCGAAGACACGAATCTGGCACTCAAATGGGAGAAGTGCCATTTTATGGTCCATGAGGGATTAGTCCTCGGACATAAGGTTTTTAGTAAAGAGATCGAGGTCGATAGGGCCAAGATCGAAGTTATAGAAAAACTCCCTCCGCCTACTAATATTAAATCTATTAGGAGTTTTTTAGGACATGCGAGTTTCTATAGACGGTTTATTAAAGATTTTTCAAAAATTACAAAACCGTTAACGCATCTTTTAGAAAAAGAAACCACGTTTATCTTTGATGAAGAATGTTCTAAGGTGTTCATAAAAATTAAAAATGAACTTATCAAATCACCTATTTTAATTTCACCAGATTGGTCTCTTCCGTTCGAAATCATGTGCGATGCAAGCGATTTTGCCGTAGGTGCGGTCTTGGGCCAAAAGGTGAATAAATACTTTCACCCAATTTATTATGCAAGCAAAACGCTTACATCCGCCCAAGCTAATTATACAACGACGGAAAAAGAACTTCTAGCGATCGTTTTTGCTTTTGATAAATTTCGTTCGTACATAACGCTATCAAAAATTATTGTTTTTACAGATCACTCCGCACTCCGGTACTTGCTAGATAAAGGGGACGCCAAGCCCCGACTATTGAGATGGATCCTACTCTTGCAAGAATTCAATTTGGAGATCCGAGACAAGAAAGGAGCGGAGAACTTGGCGGCCGACCACCACTCAAGACTGGAGAACCCGGTAGCAGGAGCACTAGTGGAGGCCGAGATAGATGATAAATTCCCTGAAGAGCGCCTCCTCGCCATCGAAAAGGTAATGACTTCTTCTACCCATTGGTACGCAGATTTGGCCAACTATTTAGTGGCCCGGGTCCTACCAAAAGATTTTTCAAGTCAGCAAAAGAAGAAATTCTTTTCGGACTTGAAAAATTATTTTTGGGAGGACCCCTTTTTATTTCGTGTCTGCGCGGACCAAGTGGTAAGAAGGTGCATTTCGGGCGAAGAAGGCGCCCAAATTTTGCGGCACTGCCACGAAGGACCAACCGGTGGTCACTATCAAGCAAACCGGACCGCAAGGAAGGTGCTAGAGGCGGGCTTCTACTAGCCCACCTTATTCGAAGATGCTCACACCATTGTGAGTAAATGCGATAGCTGTCAGCGATCAAGTTGGGAGGAAGCACAAGCTTTTCCCACCAACGACGCGAGAGTCGTCGTACATTTTTAAAAAAAAAATTATTTTCACGATTTGGCACACCCAGAGCACTAATTAGTGATCGGGGCACACACTTTTGTAACAACCAACTTGCTAAAATTTTAGCAAAGTATGGAGTTACGCATAAAATTTTTACCGCCTATCACCCACAAGCGAATGGACAAGTTGAGGTAGTAAATCGTGAATTAAAAAGAATTTTAGAAAAAATTGTGTCCGTTAATAGGAAGGATTGGTCATTAAAATTGGACGATGCACTATGGGCTTATCGGACAGCGTACAAAACCGCCATCGGATGTAGACCGTACCGAATAGTCTATGGAAAAGCGTGTCATTTACTAGTGGAATTAGAGCACCGCGCATTCTGGGTGCTTAAATTTTTAAATCTAGATTCAAACTTAGTCTCCGATCAACGAAAGTTTCAAATTAATGAATTAGACGAATGGCGCGCAAACGCCTATGAAAATAATAAATTTTACAAGGAGCGCACTAAGTTTTACCATGACAAAAAAATAAAATTTCCAAAATCTTTTTCACCGGGAGACTGTCCTTTTATATAATTCTAGATTAAAACTTTTTCCGGGCAAATTAAAATCCCGATGGTCCGGCCCTTTTGTTGTAAATGAGGTTTGGCCATATGGGACCGTGCTAATAGAACACCCGGATCAAGGCCTTTTGAAAGTTAATGGACACCGATTAAAATTATATCATTCCGGCGACCCAACGCCCGACAAAATTGAAACGCTTAACCTCACATACTTGTAGAACGCCACTTAGTCTAGCTACGCGACGGTAAACAAAGCGCTTTTGGGAGGCAGCCCAACGTTATTTTTTGTTTGTTTTGTTTAACTTAATTTTGCAGGTTTTATTTTCTGTCCGGCAACCTCGTCTACCGATCAGGGAAGCCCTCTTCACCCTTTAGTCCCTTATTTATTTTTCTTTCTTTTTGTTTAATTTATTTCATTTTCTTAAAAAATAAAAATAAAAATAAAATAAAAAGTGTAATTCCTATTTTTATCTTCTTACTTAGCTTTAAACATTGGGGACAATGTTTAATTTTAAGTATGGGGGTGTAGCATTGCTTTCTTTGAATTTCTATTTATTTGAAAAAATAAAAAAACATATATAAATATTTTCTATCTAATAAAAATAAAATTTCTTGGGAAGGACGCTTTGGGCTTGAATTCCCATCATAGCCTCTAGTACCTTGCGAGCCCTTCACCAGGTTTATCTTGGGAAGTCCAAGAAGAAAAAAATTATATAAATATTTTTTGCTGAATTTTTATACTTACTCATTTGCAAAATCCTTAGTAGATTTGCTTTTGTTTAGTGTAGTAGGGAATTTTTATACTTCATTAGATTTTCAATTTTGGAATAAAATTGTTGACTGTTCCTAGTTAAACGCACGCATTTGTAGAATTCTATGTAAAATTAACTATTCAGCATAAAATTAGATTTCTGTTTTCTAGCTGCGAAAAAACAATTCTTGTTTTACTTTTACATTGAATCCGGTAGAATCTGTGAATAAATTCAAGTGAGTATGTAGAAGCTTACTAGAGAAATATTACACATTTTTGAACGGAAGGGTATTCTTTCTCAACGGCTAGAACTTGCCTTTAGCAATTCTCGAAGCATTTACATAGGTTTGTCATAGTTTTTAGAAGTGATTTAGGCCACCTTTTGATCGTTTGTGCCTGTTTGCCCACCTTTTTAAATTTTTCATTGCTTAAACACTTTGGGCCTTACCTTATTTCCTTTGCTACCTCCACCTTTCATTTTCACCAAAGCCAAAACATCCAGCCCATGATCACACTAAATAATTGAGATTTATTAAAATTCTGCAATGGGTTCAATTGTGAAAATAAGGAAATTACATCTTCTTATTTGGAGCTATTATGAAAAGAAAAAAAAGGGATATAAAAAAAATATATATGAAAAATTATTGGCCAACTGTGAAAAAATATATAAAAAAGTATTCATGGCCTCATTTTTGAAAAATATGAGAGTTTTGCTTCATAACAACTTTTATGCGAGATTTAAATTTTTGATAATTTTGGGAAACTCTCACCTTGGTTTAGTGTGATCCTTAGCCGTCATATTCTATCTTTTTTATTTCCAAATCCAAATCATATACCTAAGCCAAGTTTCACTCCTAATGAAAGCCCTTTTGAACTTTAAGCTATAACATTATACTTGTGTAGTGGAGAGAGTGCGACCGGGCAAGCCTATGGCCATCGTCATTGATGGATTTCTTTGGAGGCTATCCCGAAACTCAATTTTGGGTAATATTGATCTTAGAAAACACGCTACCCGCTCCCTGAATAGCATTCGAGAATTTGCCGAACTTTCAATTTAAAAGTAAAAGCAATTTGTTAATTCGCATTACTGAAAATTATAAGCTAATCATTATGCTGAATAGATCTTTCAACTAGGATCTCTACACGTATGCATAAGACTTCGCGTTTTTATTCCTTGAGTTCAAATTTCTTTTATAGTATTTAAATTTTTCTACTCCTATGAAAAGTTGTTTGCTCAGGACTAGCAAACGAGTAAGTATGGGGGTGTTTGATGAGTAATTTATTTACTCATTTTTTTAGTATAAGTTTAATGTATTTTTGTTACGAAATTATATAGCTTTTATGTTTTTCTCATTTAAAGTAATAATCTTTTCTATTCTATAGTCTAACGTAGGCTTATCTTATATTTTCAGATTTTCTGGAATTTCTGGGCGTTCGACGATTTTTTGGGGCGTTCGACGAATTTGGCGAACGGCGCTCGACGAATTCCCGTCAGGCGAACGACGCTCGACGAATTCCCGTCTGGCGAACATTGCTCGATGAATTCCCGTCTGGCGAACGTTGCTCGACGAATTCCCGTCTGGCGAACTGCACTCGACAAATTCCAGTCTGGCTGCCTCCGATCGACGAACGCGCGTGAGGTCGACGAAATGCGTTAAACAAAATATTAAAAGCACCACCTTCAATTGCGCCACAGCCACCTTACAGCAATCCGCCTAAGCTCTGCCACGTCAGCAATCCATGTACGTCTCCTCCAATGTCCAGCTTGTAGCATCACCTCCTTCCTGCCAGCAATCATGCCTATTACCATACTTACACCAAAGCTTTCCGCCAAAGCTTCCCGCCAGCAATTACTGCTGCTTCAATCACGCCTATTACCATACTTACGCCAAAGCTTTCCGCCAAAGCTTCCCGCCAGCAATTACTGCTGCTTCAATCACGCCCTTTACCATATTATTATTCAGCTATTTAAAGGCAGCTACCCCTGATGATCAAAAGACCTTGGATTGGAGTCGAAGCCTCCATCTTCCTGCTTTCTTTCCAGAATTTTTATTCGCGTATTCTACTTTTCTTCCTGCACTTGTAATGTTTTCTTTTAATAGTTGTAATCTTTTTTTTGTTGAATCAATAATAGTTGCTGTTGTTTTTTTTCATCCTTTCTTCTATTTTGTCCACCTCTCTTTTCTTCAGTTATAATCTGCAAGTTAAGTTATATTTCTTATTGCAACCAAATCAAAGTACTTTTGATAGAACAATAGAGATTGTCTTGAGTAAGAGTAATCAACACGCACAGATTTTTATACGACCTTGGTTTTTATATAAGCCTATACTACATCCGACACGGTACACTTGTCGTTGTCATTTGCAAGCATAGTTTTGCTCATCAGTGGTAGAAGAGTAGACGTACCCAGGTTTATTGGGGAACTACTATATCTCCTTGTGTCTTCTGTGATTGCATTACTTTTCTGTGCTTGTGCTTTGTTGATTTGTTTTTATTTAGTTTTTATAAATCACTTTATACACATATATATATATATCACTATTTTAATTCCGCTATAAAAACTAGGGAAAAGTTTTAAAACTCTATTCACCCCCCCCCCCCCTCTAGAGTTAAATTAAGATCTAACCTCCACTTTCAGATTGAACCGCATGACGAGCGTTTGGTGCGAGAGTTTGACTCTCTTGGCATTGTGTGTGTGGCTAAGGGTGAGTCCAGTGCAGCTCGGCTGAACTGGATCGAGATGTAGTGTGATCTAGTAGATCAAATTCGAGAGGCAACCGGTGCAGACGAAGAGTGTCAGGTATTGGCATTAGAAACTCAGCAAAACGAAGGCAGTGCGTTGGAGATGGTCAGTGGACTTTTTAAAGAGAAATGGAAGGGTGTTTGTCCCTCATTTTGGCAAGCTCCGTGAGGAGTTGATGTTTGAGGCACACTTCACGAAGTACTCCATTCATCCAGGAAGTACGAAGATGTACTTGGATTTGAAGAAATCCGTTTGGTGGTCTGTGATGAAGCGGGATGTAGCTTTGTATGTAAGCCGGTGTCAGACGTGTGCCTTAGTGAAGGCAAAATGCCAAAGGTCGGGTGGATTCTTGAAACCTCTTCTTATCCCCGAGTGGAAATTTGATGACATCTCCTTGGATTTTATGCATGGTTTACCTCGATCGCGGCATGGTAACTATGCGATTTAGGTGATTGTGGATCGCCTGACCAAGGTAGCCCACTTCATTCCAAATCGGAAGGACGATAGCGTAGAGAAGCTCGTGGAGCTTTATGTTTGAAACATTATGCAGTTGCACAGAATTCCAAAGAGCATCATTAGTGATCGCGATGGACGATTCACGTCCAAGGACTGGAGGTTAGTGCAGCGAAGTTTGGGCACAAAATTTAAGTTTAATACCGCGTTCCATTCGCAGACCGATGGCCAAACGGAGAGAATGAATTGTACAATGGAGGACATGTTGAGAATGTGTGCTCTCGATTTCGGTAAAAGTTGGGAAGACCACCTCTTCATGGTGGAGTTTGCCTACAACAATAGTTTCCAGGCGAGTATCAAAATGGCACCATATGAGGCTTTGTATGGAAGGAGGTGTGGAATGTCGATGTCTTGGATAGAGGCGGGAGACACCCAGTTATTAGGAAAACAAGTGGTGGCAGATGCTTGTGAGTTGGTGCGAATGATCCAGGAGTGCATGAAGGTTGCTCAGGATCGGCAGGCAAAGTATTTAATGCACGCCACAGAAATGTGGAGTTTGCGGTGGGCGACATGGTCTACTTGAAGATCAAGCCGTTCAAAGGCGTTTCGTGAATTCGACGACTCATAAAATTGAGTCCGAGGTACTTGAGTCCGTTTAAGGTTACAGAGCGCATAAGTGAAGCGTCCTATCGGTTGGCGTTGTCCGTGGAGCTAAGCGGATTACATGATGTATTTCATGTTTCGGTGCTGAGGAAGGCATTGGTGGAGCCAGAGGATGTGGTTGAGTCTTCAACAGTTCCTATAACCGAAGATCTGAGGACGATAGTTAATCCGGTTTGTGTAGAGGATTCTGAAGTCCGGCGGTTGCGGAACAAAGAGGTCAAGCTGGTGAAAGTGCGTTGGGATAATTGCGGACGAGATGAGTTCTCGTGGGAGCGATAGCAAACAATGCAGGATAACTTTCTGGAACTATTCGTTTCTGGTATGTGTGTTAGTTATGCTTTCGTTAACGTTTTAAATTTTGAGGACGAAATTCTTTTAAGTGGGGTGGATTTGTAACACCCCAGGTTTTCTATATCTGGGATCTAGCGCCGGCATTAGGTGTTAACGCAGGCGTTAGCTGCAACACCCTTTTTCGATTGTGTTAGTCGAAGGGAGTTCGTCGAAGGGAGTTCGACGAAGGGAGTTCGTCGAACGGAGTTCAATGAAGAGAGTTCGAAACCGCTGGAACGTTGAGTTGGCTTCGTTCGTCGAAGGGATTTCGACGAAGGGAGTTCATCAAAAGGAGTTCAATGAAGAGATTTCGTCGAACGTAGTTCGATGAAGGGAGTTCGTCGAAAGCAGTTCGACGAAGGGAGTTCGGAACCGCTGGGACGTTAAGTTGGCTTCGTTCGTCGAAGGGAGTTCGACGAAGGGAGTTCGTCGAAGGGAGTTCGTCGAAGGGAGTTCGTCGAAGGGAGTTCGACGAAGGGAGATCGTCGAAGGGAGTTCGACGAAGGGAGTTCGTCGAACACAGTTCGACGAAGGGAGTTCGTCGAACGCAGCTCGACGAAGGGAGTTCAGATCTGCTGGGACGTTGAGTTGGCTTCATTCGTTGAAGGTAGTTCGACGAAGGGAGTCTCATCGAAGGGATCTCGTAGAAGGGAGTTTGATGAAGGGAGTTCATCGAAGGTAGTTCAACAAAGAGCTAATGCGGGCGCTAGTGCTAACGCCATCGTTAGCTGACGGAACCTAATCCGTAAGTAGCGTTTCCTGGACGTCCGATCTGTTTGGATTATTATCCTACAGTCTTGATAAGTGCGTCCTAAAGTTTTATTTAGGGCAGAGAAGTTCTATTCTCTTTTCGTTAAGTCCCTTGTTCTTTTGGAGGCGTAGAAGAGAGGTAGGGTTTAGAGGAAGAAGAAGGCTAGATCCGCCATTGTTGGACTACCGGAGCTCCATTCGCCGATCTGAGACCAGATCCATGGAGAGGTCTAGAAGGCGCTTCTTTCTATCCGTGCCTTTCAACCGATCCATGGTGAGGAAGAGAACTATTAGGGTAACGACATCTCTCCTCCATGTTTTAGGATGCGTGCATGGCATCTATGCTTTTACTTTCTTTTTTCTGTAATTTTATGGCACCAGATCTCTCAAATGAGAGGGGTTTGAGTCTCTTTGGTTCAAGAAGAACCATCAGGTTGATTGAGTCCATCCCCAACATGATTTTGCACTAGAGATCCGCTCTGTTAGTGGATTAGGCATTTTGGGTGAAGCCAAAATCGTGACCGGTGGTCCGATTCGGTGATGTTGCTTAACGTGCATTTTAGGGATTTTGCTAGAAATCTGATGACGACGAAAACGTCGTCTGTTTTGCACTTATGTTCGTGTGAGAATGAACATTAGTTTGGAAAGGGTAATTGTTATGTGTATATGAAGGCGTGGTTTGTCTTTGTGGTCGGCTGGCTAGCCCGTGAATTCTTGGATTCATGTGGGGAGAGTGTCCCGGCAAGACAAGTCCCCTTCTGGGCTAACTGACAAGAACAAGTATGTTGGTGCGCCCGTTGGCATGATGAGCCATGTAAGGGGTGAGGTCCCAGTGGAGTTCTTGGCTTTTGGCTTAGTGATTGTGGCGAGAACAAGTATGCCGATGCGCCCGTTGGCAAGATGAACCATGTAAGGGGTGAGGTCTCATTGGAGTTCTTGGACTTGGGCTTGTACGCCCGTCGAGGAAATGATGAGTACCCTTGGTTTGATATGAAATGTTGATGTGTGTTGTTATGTTAGAAGCATACATGCCATAGGGTGCCTTGGGTGAAACCTAGGTTTGCATACATGCAGCATTACTAGATCCCCTTACTTTTATTGCTCAACATAGAAACGTGGATGATGATTGTGACACCGATGCTTGTCGTGTTTATGTTAATATTGTTTATTACATTTGCATATGAAGTGCTAACTTGCAGGGTGAAATAGTTCCCCAGGGTCCGCTAGGACGGCAGGGAGGAGGGATGTTGTTACACCACTGTTGGTCAGCCAAAGTTGACCCTCGTTATACCATTCTTTGTGATTTGGATGCAGGGCAAGGATCCCAGGCTGGACCTAGCTCGCTGGCCAGAAAGGCCTAAGCTTCATGAAGTGCACTTTTCATGCTTTCTTGTTTGATTATGATGTCTTTACCTGTTCCGTCTTGCATGCCGAGGTAGCTTAGGATTGTGATGATCTGTTGGACATTTATATGCTCTTTTGTTTTGACTTGAGTATGAGTCTTGTAAGGCCTTAAGGCCGTAGTACTCTAATGTAGATGTGGACAAGTTCTGTGGTTTATTTATTATTTCTGTTGTATTGGTTCTGAGTTTTGAGATGGTTAGATCTATATCACTTTTTAATACTAAAGCTGTGGCGATTATATGCTGTGGGGTCCCGACCGGACCAATATTATATAGTCATTGCAGGGGAGGTGTTACACTTGTATCATATGCAGTAGTGATACCCGGGACTGTTCGCCTCAGGTATAACCTAAACTAGCTAAATATGCTTTCTTCGATTTTGCATAGACACCATTAGACCCAATTTTAAATTTCGGGGACAAAATTATTATTATTTTTGTTTATTAGGATTTGTAACATCCCCTTCCCCTAGGGTAATATAAGTCATGGTGATATTATAAGGGCAAGGTGAAAGGTCTAGAACCCAATAGGCTTAGTAAACCCACCTTGTGAACCCAAGTCAAACTAGGGCAACAGAGCCTAGTTCACCACAATTGAACCGCTAATGAACCAATTGAACTCACCTCACCCAAATGATTATAAAGATAAGTCATTAGAGCCATGACCAACATCATTGGACCACCTAATTCCCTATATTTGACCAAAGTCAACTCTAGGTCAACATAACTCAAATTTCCTTAATTTGATTAAATTGACCTCCCAATGAACCCACCATGACCCAACTCACTTTGGGTAGTGACATAGGACCCATGCCCATCTTCTGTGGGCAGCCACCTCATCAGTTGACCAAGTTAACACCATGGTCAACCATGGTCAAATATTGGCCTAAAATATAAATTAAGGTGCCAGCCCAATTTTAATGAGTCAAGAGCTTGGCCCATGGCCCACTCTGTAGTCCATGGCAAATTACCACCCCTTACCCTCTAAAATCAGCATGCAATTGAATGGATGGGCCGATTTTGTCTTTTGGCCAACCCTTCACATGAAACAAGAGGAATTCATGGAATGGAGGCCACATGGAACCTCCATTCCCTTCCCCAATCTGAGGAAATAACTCCTCTCAGTGAGCCCAGCTAGATTTGTGTTAAATGGGTGACAAGTGGAGCAAGTGAGGTAGAAACAAGGCATGGCCGACAGCTCCCCCCCCCAATGGCCTTTCCATATACAACCACCCTCAGCCCCATTTGACCTTCCTATCATCTTACCCATTCACTGAGGAGTCGAGCAAGCAATCCAGTCGAACACTTTGAACTCAGGAGCTCAGATTGGAGTAAGGTCGCTGGAATACACCACCATACCTCCCCGAAGAATTACCAGGGCTCGAGCACAATCTCAGGTGTGTTTCCGCTCCTCTCCCCTAATTTTAGCTTCCTATCTCATTTCCATGAAGATGCGAGCTCAATTGATCTCGAATCGAACTAACCAAATTGGCCAAAATTGCAATTTCGGCCATGCTGGAATCCCATTTTCTGGCCACCTCAGGTCGCCGGACAAACACCCTCTGATAGCTCTCACATCGACGAAGGTGGTGGTGGTGGTTGGCCGGGAAGATGCTCGGGTGGCCGGAAAATCCCCTCCAATGTTGCTCCAGGTTGGGAAGATCGGGGCAATTGTTGGAGGTTGAAGACAATGGAGGATTGTTGGATCTGCGCCAAGATTAGTGTAGATCACGATATCCGCATTCCTAGGCTTATATTAAGAAGGGTTGACTTTTGTCAAACCTAGGTCAGCCCTTTCAAGCTCAATTTTGATCCAGCTCTGGTTAGATCCATACCAAGGCGTCAACATAAATGTTGTATCCCTTGGTGCGGGCTTCCTGAATTGTACTTCAACTCCCTCTGAGGTGACTTGTACATCTCACAATCCTGATTCAAAGTTGGTGTATTGTTAAGGCCATGAAAATGCACAATTTGGTATATCATTCAAATTATAGCTTGCACGTCTATGAAATTTGGAACCAATATGTGTCATGATATTATGCACCATATCTGTGAATTTTAGAATTTTTGGAATTAGTATTTGTAAGGTTTTTGTGGAAAATTTAGAGGTGTGACACTATTGATATAAATAAAATTTTTATGCCTTAAGTGATGTGAAAAATACCAAATTTGTGGTGACATGTTCTTTAAGTCATTTTACATTTATGGTATAAACTTTAAGTCATTTGGATCTCTGCATGTTGGTCTATTCCACATGCATGTGAATATGGTGTGAAAAATTTGGTGTGCATATAGCACATGTTTTGTATTTTGTGAATTTATCACAAATGGCATGATACATGTCAAAGATATTTGGGTCATGCACACATTTTGATGAAAGGAATCATCTCTGAAAAAATTGGGATTTCTGGAGTTAAAAACCTTAGGTATTTAATTAATTTTAAATATTGCACATAATTAACTTAATGAAATGGAAGTTATCTAATGACTTAGGAAAATTCTAATTTTCTGTCACATGATGTATTAGGTTATAATAAACCTCTAGAAATATTTTGGGAATTTTAGAATAACCACACACATTATTTGACATTATTTAAATTATGTAGACCGTTAAATAAATGAAATAATGGAAGTCAAATAAATGGGGAAAATTCCAAAACTCTGGTAGAACCTTATATAGGCCAATATACACCTCTGGAAATATTTTGGGAAATTTAGAATAATCTGACATATTATTTGACAATATTTAAGTCATGTCACACTATGGTACTATTAAAATAATTAGGCCATAAATGTTTTGAAAAATTCGAAATATGTGGGGAAACCTTTCTTATACCATGTTACACTTATAGTAGAAGTTTTAGTTCGATTGGTTAAATAGAATTTGATGCACACACTTGTGATCCACATGGGGTGTGCTAATAGTAATTTTTTATTATTGGAATATCTCTCATAATACTCATCAAAATTAACCAAATCTTGTTGGCAGTATACTTGACATGTCATAGACCTCTGGTAGAAATTTTAGGTCAATTGGTTAAATAGAATTTGATGTACACACTTGTGATCCACATGTGGTGTGCTAATGGCAATTTTTGATTATTGTAATATCTCTCTTAATACTCATCAAAAATTATCCAAATCTTGTTGGCAGTATACTTGACCTACCATAGACCTCTGGTAGAAATTTTAGGTCAATTGGTTAAACAGAATTTGATGCACACTCTTGTGATCCACATGTGGTGTGCTAATAGTAATTTTTTATTATTGAAATATCTCTCTTAATACTAATCAAAAATTAACCCAATCTTGCTGGCAGTATACTTGACCAGTCATTGACCTCTGGTAGAAATTTTAGGTCAATTGGTTAAATAGAATTTGATGTACACACTTGTGATCCAGATGTGGTGTGCTAATAATAATTTTTGATTGAAGGAATATCTCTCTTAGTACTCATCAAAAATTAACCAAATTTTGCTGGGAGTATATTTAACTTATCTTAGACCCTTGGTAGAAGTTTGGGCCATTTGGGGTAGTCTAACATGGTTGATCTCATATGAAACCTCAAATGTGGGTGCGGTGAGTAATCTTTGGAAAATAACCTTTATTCCAATATAACCTCGCAGCAACACCCTTCTGAAAGTGTACATTGTGACCTCAGAGTGTTCTCTAGAGTTGGTGAATAGAGATTTAAATCTTTTACACCAAATATGCACGCATAATAAAAATTTCTAATACTTATGCAATCAGAAAACTAGCACAGAATAAATTAAACACATAGCTTAGAAATAGTAAAGGGGACGGCACAGAAAATCACAACACAGAAGAGACAAGTTTTATAGTGGTTCCCCAAAATATGGGTAGTCCACTATTTTACCATCTTGGAAGGAATGCACTATCTAGTGCCAGAGTATTTTGATAAGGAGGCTCTCAGAACCAGCCATTGAGTCTTTTGATAAGGAGACTCATAGAACCATTAACTGAGTCTTTTGACAAAGAGACTCTTAGAACCACTAACTGAGTCTTTTGACAAGGAGACTCTTAGAACCAACTACTGAGTCTTTTGTTAATGGGACTCTAAGAACCACTAAATCCTTTGGAGAGGGATTCATGGGACTCTTTTCTCAGCTACAAAATAAGACAGAGAGAAAAGAAGAAGAAGAAGAAGAAGTTGTAAAGATGTTTCTTCTTTTGGTGTTCTTCAGGATCTTTTTAGAATGAACCCTTACTTAAGGTAGAAAAGAATGCAAGGGTTATGAGCTTATGATACTGATTATCTTTGTACTCTTGATAGCTTCCTGTTGTAAGAGATGAAGAAGAAGTAGTCGCCCTTTTGTTTTTCCTGTACAGAGATATTCTCTTCTTCTGTCTTTGTTAGAGCTTGAGGAAGAAGAAGACCGAATCGAATAGAATGATTAATTCTTCTTCTTGTCTTCCTACCCATGTATGATTATTCTCTGTCAAATAGTATTTGAATTTGTTTCCTCTTTTGTTCTGTATTTAGAAGGAATGTCCATTGGATAATAAATGTCTTTTTCCATCTCTGTTCACGACCCGTCACTCTGAATTTGAATAACTCTCAGGAATTTCTTTGTTGTCTCTCTAGAGTAGTTCATTCCATTCTTGTCAATAAATGATCTGTTAGAATTCAATTTACCTCCTTAGATACCTTCTGGAAAAGCATCAGAAAGGACAATAGAAAATGTTCTATTTCTGTCTGTATTCGACGTAACGTCGAATTTATTTTCTTTCTAATCGACGCACCTCTGAGTTCTAATGGAAGCTGCTTCAAATTCCTTCTCACTATTGAATAAACTCATATGTCGATGTTGTGTCAAATCCTTATCAACGTATCTGTCGAGTTGAAGACTTGGACTTTGAACTTCATCTTCAACGTCGACTTCAAGTCGAAGTTGCGTCGACTTCTGATATTGCTTTGACTGACCATTCTTCTATATCGAGTATATTTCAGCATTGCGTCGACTTCACTTGATTCTTTGATTAACAGTTTAAGTAACTTCTACTTGTATTCAAAGTTGCTTCGACTTTCAGTCGAAGTTGCTTTGACTTTTAGTCGAAGTTACGTCGACTTCTATTCGACGCAAGTTTAACTCAACTGAATTTTGTGCTTATTTTGGACAGGTCTTGACACTCTAATGTGAATGTGATATCCTAAGACATCTAATGGCCAAATAACCCTCTCTATACATCATGGGTAATAAATCCTAGATTATGAAATCACTTGTAGATAATTTGTAAGATAAAACAAAGGGTATTTTCCCAATAATCTCCCCATATTTATCTTAACAAATTTTACAAATAATTTAAGTGATTTCAATCATACTGTTAAATTCAAACAGAGTACAAACAAATATATACAATAAACCAATATGACATTCTTGCATAGAAGTATAGACCAATATGATAAACTTCCAATTGATCAGATTATCTTCCATCACCATATCCTCAAATAAGTTTAGTGTGATATTATCATAGAAACTGTACATTAGCTGGTTACCTGTATTGTACTATTCCTTTGGAGGAGTTTTTCGCTTCCTTGAGAAAAACTGTTGTGTCACTTTTCTTGGTGGGAACACCAGAGGCTCATCCTCCTCTTCAGCAGTCATGTTGTCTTATTGATGAGTGTCATCTTCTTTGTGAAGCTCCCCCTGGATTTGTGCTTCTTCTTCCGCTATCTGGGCAGCCTCTTTAGCAATCTTTGTAACATCTTCTAGGGGTTGTTAATCTTCTAAAATTAGTTTATTTATAAGGGGCTCCCCTGGTTCATTGCAAAAGTTTCAATATTGAGCTCCTCCTAAGCAATTAAGGTGACATCTCTTATGACCATATCATTATCTGTGAAGAGCTCCGCCCCCCCCCCCCCCCCCCCCACCCACCCCCGGGTTGATACAAGCACCCCCCATGAGTTTATGCAGGGAGCTCCCCCTAGATTATTCATGTTTGGAATATTGTGATCCTATTAGGGTCAGCAGGGACTTCCTCTTCTGGGGCAGGAACTTCAGCATTCTTGTCCTTCTCCTGGCCACTCACCTTTTCTGATCAGATATTTCCTCCTCATGGATATTCTCCCCTTTTGAACCTTACTTACAAGCGAGGTTAAGAAAGATTTGGTCACCATTAAGGTGTACACAAAAGTTTTGAGTACAAGGAGTGACTCCATTGACTCTTGTAGCTTAGTCTCCAACTGAGAATATTTTCTGTTGAATTTTCTGGCTTGAGTCAATAGCAAATCAGCAAATGTCCAAGTGGCCAGCCCCGCTACTTTAGAGATGATTTGATCAGCATCAAATGGATGTATAGAATGGGAGGTAGAAGGAGGAAGTGTGGTACCTATAGGTGTGGATATGATCTCTAGAGGAAGTGATTGAGAATGAAATTGTAGTAGGAGAGCAGGATGGATGTCTAGGAGATTTTCAGCAGAAGGGGTAATAGATGGTTGTTGATGTTGTGGGGTGAGAATTTGAGGTGCATGCTCGGGTGTTGTATCAGGTAGACATGACTGGAGATCTTGAGCTAGATGTTCATTTGTATTATCTGGTATGAGATTCTCAAGATCCTGAGAAGCTGGTGCTAGAGGTGGAGATGGAGGAGGAGAGGTTGGAGCTTGACCAGGCTTCAGAATTTGCCTAGTCCACTCGGAGAAAATGCATATATTCATTCTCTTACCAGGAGGAATATGCACTCCTTTTGACTTGCATACCATGTGGTAGTGGTGGTATAAAATATGGCTCATTATTCTTATATAGACATTCTCCTTATGTGAGTACTTGTGGCCAATCAGCTTCAGAAGGCATCTGCCCCAATATATTCTCTTATTGATGACTAGAATTCCCATTATCTGCAGTTGTTGCTTAGGGATGGCATCATGTGCTAAGATTTTGCATAACAATACTTTTCCCACAATATCTGATGAGAACCTTTATTCTTTAGACACATCATTCTTCTCCTGATTTATTGCCTTTTCCTTACTGAACTTCATAATTTGTAATGCACTGCTTATCTCTGCCATTATAAGTTCATCTGATTCACTACCAGCTGATAGATCAAAGATTTAACATAACATCTCCTCTGTGATGTTGATATCATTCCCAGAGATTCTCCCATGGAGTAAACCATCATCTCCAATGTGGATGTTATCTTTCAGTTATGTTAACTCGATATCATAGATCTTGCACCTTGTCAAGATCAACTTTATCAACCCAGTAGTTTGAAAAAGGCCGAGAATGACCTTGAAATTTTCAGATGCCGCATTGAAAGATTCAATATCCACATCAAATCC
This sequence comes from Dactylorhiza incarnata, assembly GCA_033032865.1. Taxonomy (NCBI): domain Eukaryota; kingdom Viridiplantae; phylum Streptophyta; class Magnoliopsida; order Asparagales; family Orchidaceae; genus Dactylorhiza; species Dactylorhiza incarnata. The sequence continues at coordinate 292,364 of JAWHQI010000544.1, forward strand.
AGAGTTGACTTTAGGGGGTGCCATTGAATCTTACCTACAAAGACAAGACAAGAGAGAGAGAGAAGCGAGAGCAAGAACATGAGAGAACTAGAGAGCATGGGAGAGAGAAAATTCAAAAGCATAATAAATTCAACAACTAAGTTGCTTATAAGAAGACGATTCATCGCAACTTAGGGTTGTACTTGAAGCAACATCGACATGGATTAATATTCAGCGTGCCAAAGCTTATCAAAGTATCTTCTAGAAGCAAAACATTGCGTGCTTAACATGTTGACGTTGCGTCGATTGATAATTGATGTGACGTGGAATTTGTACAGCAACTATTAAGTCGACGCATGCGTCGATAGGAAATTGATGCAGTGTCGAATGCTATTCGAATTATCAAATCCAGATGGCTCTCAAAACTAGCATCGAGTAAAACTCGACAGTTCGTTGAATTGTATTCAACGCAACTCTAAATATACAGTCCTATTTCCTTAGAAAATTTTGTTGTTTTTCCCAGCAATGGTTTTTATTGAAAATAGTATTTATAAGATTTTTTTTATGAAATATAAAATATCATAGGGTTTTAGAGAATAGATCACCCCCTTTGACTATTTGTAGTTCTTTATTGAAGATTGAGTTCTTTCTTTCCCTTCATCATCTCTGAGGGAAGAACCCTACATTTTTTAGCACAAGTAACTCAAACATTAGAGGGTACCCAGGTTACCTTCTGCCCTTTGCTATTACCATTATAGGGTGATATAAAAGAATAAGTTGGTATGTTTATGGATGGCAGAAGATAAGTTTATCTGGTCTAGATTTGTTATCTTGATACTGAAAATTGGCATAGAATGTGTCTTGATATAATAAATCTGTAGAAAGTCTAATGATTCTACTTTTGACTTTAGTCTTTTGATTGAGATTCATTTGTTTCTCTGAATTGTTTTTCCATAGAGTTCTCTTCTCACTGTTAGGATTTACTTTATTAAATACAGTGAGTTTTTCAGGGTGGTTGTTGTCTAGAGTTTTAATTAATGGTCTGGTCTCAGTTATTTGAAAGTCACTATGTCTAACAAAGGTAATTGGATTTTTCCTGGCAGGTTTACTAGGGGCTTCTGTGTTGGTAGATGGGTCTGCTCTTAAACCAAGGTGATTAAATCTCATAGAGATATTTTGAGTAATATCCTTGAGCTTTTGACTCCTCCCATTGAGTGGGTCTTCAAAGGTTTTTTCCTTTGTAAGCTCTTCTTTTATCTTTGAGTTTTCATTGGTTAGATTAGTTATTACTGTTTCCCTTTTATAGATCTAATTTCTCAAATCATAATTTATTGAATACAAATCATTTTTGTAAAGACTTCTAACTCTTTCCTAACTGTTTCTATTTATTTTTGTACTATAAGATAATCATTGCAAAATTCATTAAAACAAATTCTAAATTCTTTTGAATAAAAAAAGTCATCAAAAAGACTAACCAGATCTTCTTCATCATCTGAGGAAGCCTCCAAAGCCATCAGGCAGGCAACTTAAGGAGCAGTTTCTTCATCACTCTCTGATGAAGAGGAGCCTAAGTCAGATTATGTGTCACTCCAGGTTTCAGCAATGAAACTCTTTCCCTTATTCTTGTCCTTTTTCTTGAAGGACTTCTTCTTCTTATGCTCCTTGTTATTGATGCTCCTGTCCCTTTTCTCTTCAGGAAACTAAGGAGCTATATGCACTGGTTTTCTGTAGGCAAAGCAGATCACTTCCTTCTTTGGAGTCTTAAAAAATCTGGGTTTGCTTGAGCTCCACTCCTTTCTTCTTAAGTCCTCTGTCTTGACCCATTTTCTGAATCTTCTGGACAAGAGACTGGACATCTCTCTTTAGGAGTGGAATGCTATCCTTCTGCATCCTTCAGAGCAATACTCCTTTGGTTGGGAGTTGAGATGATCTCCTTGGCCTCTATCGCAACCCTGCTCTTCAGTAGTAGCTTATAGGATTTGAGCTTTCCAAGCAAAGCATCAGTGGAGATATTTCTATAACATCTGAACTCTCTGATGGCCCAGATCCTTGAGTCACATGATCTTGGGAAGCACATGAGGAGCTTATCATTGATTTCTGTCAGAGAAATCTCCTTATCCAGACTTTTTAGCTCATTAATAATAATGTTGAATCTCTCAGGCATTTCAGCAACACTTTCTTCTGCCTTCTTCTGAAAGTTCTCAAATTGGGACATGAGAAGGGAGTTTTTGTCCTTTCTTTCATCAAAACTCCCCTCAACCAATCAGGAAAGGGATTCCCAGATTTCTTTAGCTGAGTTGCAGTCTGCCACTTTTTGGAAGATGCCATCAGACATTGGAGAGACCAAAATGTTCATGGCCATGGCATCACATGCCTTCTGCTTCTTTTTAGCATTTGTCCATTCATCTCTAGGCACAGTTTGATGTGTCACAGATTCACTGGCATCCTTTCTGACTGGTACTAAGGGACCTGAAATAATGACATCAAAAATGTCTTCATCAATAGAGTTCATATATTATTTTATTCTGGACTTCCAGAGTGTAAACTTATTAAGATTACACACTGGTGGTCTTGTTGATGCAAAGTCCTTAGAACTTATTTTTCTGAAAATAGTTTTAAATATAAAAATATGATTGAGAGGATCTTTTGATCAAGTTGTTAGCCTTTTTATGATGAACCTATCTCTGATACTAATTGAAAGTGCACAGTATGACCTCTGAGTATTCTCTAGAGGGGTGAATAGAGATTTAAATCTTTTACACCAAATATGCACACACAATAAAAACTTATAATACCTATGCAATCAGAAAACCAGCACAAAATAAATTAAACACAGAGCTCAAAAATAATAAAGGGGACAACACAGAAAATCACAACATACAAGAGACAAGTTTTATAGTGGTTCCCCAAAATATGGGCAGTCCCCTCTTCTACCACCTTGGTAGGAATGCACTATCTATTGCCTGAGTCTTTTAATAAGGAGACTCTCAGAACCAGCCACTGAGTCTTTTGATAAGGAGACTCTTAGAACCACTAACTGAGTCTTTTGACAAAGAGACTCTTGTTGGAACATGGTTTCTACATCCCTTTGATTTGAAAATAATAAATCCTACTTGTATTTGATCTTGTTTTCCATTGTGTGTTTAGCATGCAGGTTTGAACAGATATGACACTAGGATGATGCATTATTGGTCTGGACCTGATCACAAATTGAAAAGTTGAATGTGGTCTAATGCCAATTGTTAGGACTTAACATTGGGCGTTGACTCTTATTCCCACCATGATGATTATGGCAAGGAGGGAAGCATCCTTGATTGAAGGGGCACTATAGTAATAATCTGATCTAACACTAGCTTTAGCTTCAATGACAGTGTTAGGGTTGCCTAAGGATCCAACAAGTGCGCCTCAAGATCCTACAAGTGGTATCAGAGTGAGGTTATTCCAAATCGGCTTAACAACCGAGAATAATGGAGTCTCGTGATCTCGCTTTCCATGAGGGGAAAGGAATAACTAGACCTCCACTTTTCACTGAAACTGACTATAACTATTGGAGAACGCGAATGCGCTATTTTCTAATTAATTAGATTTAGACGTCTGGGCTAGTGTTGAAACACCGTATACAACTTCTACTTATATTGTTGGAGAAGTAACCATGGAAAAGCCTAGAGATAGGTGGGATGATGTGGACAAAAATAAATGTAAAAATAATGCTAAAGTTATGAAAGCCTTATTTTGCACATTAGATAGGACTGAATTTAATAGAGTTTGTGCTAGTGAAACTGCTTATGACATTTGCAATTTGCTTGAAATAACTCATGAAGGTACTTCTCAGGTTAAAGACTCAAAATCTTCCAACTGGAATCAGAGTTTGAAGGATTCGGAATGGATCCAGATAAGGATGTTGACTTGATGTACACACGCTTTACCAAGATCATAAACGCCTCAAAGATTCTTGGAAAAACCTTCTCCAACGGTGACTTGATGAGGAAGATCCTTCGATCTCTCCCTGCGAAGTTCAATCCAAAGGTCACAGCTATTTCGGAATCGCATGATCTAAGATGGCTGCAAATTGAGAGACTCATTGGGAACCTCAAAACCCATGAGGTAGAACTCAAAATCCAAGATGAAGAATACAACAAAGAGCCAAAGAAGAAATCCTTGGTACTAAAGTCAAGGAAAGAAAATGACAATGAGGAAGAGGAGGAGGAGAGTCTCTTTGTGAAAAATTTCACAAAGTTCATGAATAATTCGGAAAGGAGGAACACCTTCCGCAAGTACTTCCGAAAAGGATGATCCTCCAAAAGAGAGAAAATGGAAAAATCAAGCGACGACGATGAAGAGAGACCTTCTCCCGAGTACTTCAACTGCAGGAAGATCGGTCTTATAAGAAGCCAATGCCCAAAGTACTTAAAAGAACAAAAAGAGAAGCGACATAAAGGAAGAGAAAAGAAAAAGGTGTTGAAGGCTGCAACGTGGGATGATTCTTCATCCGAGAGTTCAAACGAGTCATCTTCAAGCGATAGCAATGAGGCAAATTTGTGCCTCATGGGAAAGAGCCATGAATCAACGGACAACGATTGTAGTGTCCAAAGCGACACTGAGGTAATTCCTACTACTTATGATGACCTTTATATTGAGTACATGAAAATATGTAATTTTGTTAGTAAAAGTCTAAAAGATCTTGATCTTATAAAAACTGAAAATAATTTTTTTTAAAACAAAATCAAAATAAAATAAGGAAGTAAAAAACTTTGGGAAAAGAGATAGGGTCTAGCCAAGAAAATAATCTTAACTTGGCACAGACAAAAGAACTAGAAAACGATATTTCTAAGGCTCTCTCCAATATCGAATCTCTCACAAAACAAAAGGGAGACTTAGAAAGAAGTTTAAAAATCTCTCTTTCCCAAACAGAAAATGAAAAGAAAAATTTCGCAAAGAGGTGTGGAAATTTAGTAAGTTAAAATTTTGCCTTAAAAGCCTGAATCAATGATCTTAATATGGCAATAAATAAATTTGGGGTTAGCCAAAAATCATTGGGCATGATTTTGGGTCCCCAGTGTCATAGTTCTGCAAAGTTTGGGCTGGGGTATGATTCGGGAATCTACTGCCCAGCGTTAACCACTAACGCTGGTGGTAGCTCTATTTCCAGAAACCAAAACTCAATTTATAAAAATAATTCCTTCACCCCTTCTACCTTTGTGCCCACCAGCAAGGGTCCACAAAATTCTATGAAAAAGGTCTCAACACCTTATGTTGCGTGTGCAAATTGCTTATTTTTTGGTCACACCACAGACTCTTGCAGGAAGAAGGGAAAGCGCACATTAAAGAAAATCTGGGTACCTAAGGTCACCACCTATATTATGGGAGGAACCTCATGAGTATCCAGATCTTCACTAAAATCTTTTTTTAGGTGTATTGGCAGGCTATGGACAAAGAAGACATGTGGTACTTGGACTCAGGTTGTTCCAAGCACATGACGGGCGATAAAGCAAAATATCTTAGCCTCACAAAGAAGAAAGGAGGAACGGTGACATTTGGTGACAATGGAAAAGGAAGAATCTTAGGCACCGGTACAGTGGGTAACGATTCCTTCTCTCTTACAAACGTCTTATATGTAGAAGGCTTAAAGCACAACATAATTTTTATTAGCCAACTATGCGATAAAGATCTTAATGTTTTATTTGAGTCTTCTACAAATTTGTGCAAAATTTTAGATCCTAAGATGAATGATATTGTACTCACTGCACCAAGTATTCACAATGTCTATTTAATTTCTTTTCATGATCTATCTCGTGTATCACTAAAATGTCTAATTACAAAAAATGAAGAACTAGATTTATGGCATAGGCGTCTTGGTCACACTAGCACCAAGTTGATCTTAAAATTCTCAAAAAATAATATAATAAAGGGATTACCAATGCTAAATGGAAACCTATCCTCCTTATGCCCGCCATGCCAAAAAGGAAAATTCACTAAAACATCTTTTAAAACCAAAATTTAAATGTCGACCACTAGACCTCTACAACTAATTCACATGGACCTATTTGGGCCAATTAGCACTTGTAGTCTAGGTGGTAACAAGTATACATTTGTATTAATTGATGATTTTTCTAGATTTACTTGGACACTATTTCTTACCTCCAAATCCGATAATTTTTCTGAATTTACAAAACAATGCAATCTCATTAAAAATGAATTAGATTTAAAAATTAAGTGCATTAGATTGGATCATGGAGGGGAATTTGAAAATGATAGTTTTACCACTTTTTGTAATAATCTAAGTATTAAACATGAATTTTCCGCTCCATGCACCCCCAACAAAATGATGCGATGGAGTGGAAAAATAGAACCCTTCAGGAACTCGCACGCACTATGATATCCGAGTATGGGTTACTTAGATCCTTTTGGGCTGTAGCCCTAAATACATCTTGTTATGTTATAAATCGAGTCATGCATCACCCAATCTTAAAATTAACTCCATATGAATTATATTACAAAAGGAAACCTAATGTATCTTACTTTCATGTTTTTGGATGTCAATGCTTTATCTTAAACATCAAAGATGCATTAGCAAAATTTGATGAAAAATATAAAGAAGGAATATTTTTTGGTTACTCTTCAAGTAGTAAAGCATATAGGATATACAATAAAAGGTCTAAAATGGTTGAAGAGTCCATTCATGTGAAGTTTGATGAATTTGTTCCTTGTGTAGATTCTAAAATTGCAGGAAAAGAAGAGGAACCCCCTCACCCTTGGAGGATGATAATGTTGAACAACTTGGAGGTGACAAGGAAATAAAGGCAGTGCAAGAAGAGTTCATACCTCCAAGAACGCTTAGATTTACAAAAGATCATCCAAGGGAACTTGTCATTGGAGAACCATCAAGAGGGGTAATGACACGCTCTTCCATTTATGAATCCTTCTATAATTTATGCTTGGTTTCTGAAATTGAGCCTAAAAACATCTCTACTGCGCTAAACGATGAATTTTGGTATTTAGCAATGCATGAAGAATTAGAATAATTTGAACGTAATAAGGTTTCGAATCTTATAGAAAGACCATCAAATCATCCAGTAATAGTATTTAAATGGATTTTCAAAAATAAATTAGATAGTGAATCTAGAATCACTAGGAACAAAGCTCGTTTAGTGGCACAAGGTTATTCATGTTTACCCAGAAGACCGCCTCCGAATAGAAATTCTCGCAGACTGGGCGGTCTGATGAGGCAAGTCGTCCAGTTCAGATTCGACAAGGTCCATCGGCCCAGCCAGTACAAACCGGACGGTCTGATAGAATCCAGGCCGCCTCCAAGGATTGAAGACTGTCAAGGCTCAAGTCCAGAAGGCAAGCCGCGGTCTCAGGTCAGAGGCCGCCTGGGTTGCACCATTGCCTTGATCGCAGCGCCTTTAGTCTCCAGCCAGGATAGATCGGAAGCGCAAGCCGCCAAGCCAGGCAGCTTTTTTCTTTTCTCCTTTCTATATCCCGTCACCTCCTGCCCGATTCTCCTGTATCCGGGCAGGCATTTATAAATAGGGGGCGGCGAAGTTCCCAAGACACATACACTCAAATCCTGGGGCTCGCTTGTTAGAGCTGTGGTCTCGAGTTTACTGTCTTGCGACCTGTGTGACCAGCCGGCTTCTTATTTCCTGGTTCTGTAACCCGCTGTAACCTTTTCATTTAAATCAAAGGAAAGTCCGTCACGAAAGTGGCATTTGCCGTGACGGGCGAATTCTGGCCTCGACTACTACCAGCGGTCTAGTTTTCTCTGATCAAATAGTAACCGACAGCCCGCAGCCTCCGTCTTTCTTCGGAGGTGCATTTTCGGATTCAACAGAAACACGCGACATTCAGATCGCAGACTGTTAGTGAAATCTTTGACAAAGATGTCAGACCGCCAGTTCCCTCTAAGAGACCGCTCTTACCATAGTGATGACTCTCTATGGGAGGCCTTGGAGCAATCAAAGAGAGAAGCCGAGTGGGCTCAAAAGGCGACTGATCAGCATCTGGAAGCGATCAATCAGGCCTTATCATTATTAACCGAGCGGCTAGTCCCTCAGCAGTCTACGGTTAACTAGGCGGTGACTCCGGTCCCTCCTCCTCCTCCTCCGTACCCGCTACCGCAAGTCGCCAATTTCCCACCTCTGCAAGAAGGTTTTGCAGCACGACTAAACTTCTATCAAGGGGCCGCGCAAAGCATGTCGGCCTGAGTTCTCGACTTTCAGGGGGCGTCTTCTAATGCAGCCCGCCTTTCCTACCCTCCAGAAGTCGTTGTCTGCTCTTCCTACCCGGCGGCTTGTCCGCGAGTAGCCGAAGCTCAGGCGGCTTACTACTCTGTTCCTCTTCTGTATGTGGATGCTGAAGAAACCTCTCCCTTTGTGAACGAAGTCCGGGGGGAGCCAGCCCCAAATAATTTCAGGGAGTCGCGGCTGCCGGCATACAATGGAGAAATCGATCCTACTGTCCATCTTCAGGCCTTCGAGTCGGCCATCGCTTTGAGAACCCTTACGGATGCAACCAAATGCAAACTCCTTGTGACATCCTTTGATGGACAAGCAAGGGAGTGGTTCTACGGGTTGCATCCCCGATAAATTAGCTACTTCGCTGAGCTATGCATGGAGTTTCTGCTCAGGTTCTCCACTTCTAAGAAGAGAAAAAGTGGCCCGGCGGCCCTTTTTGAAATCAGGCAGGGAGAAGACGAAACGTGTAACATCCCGATTCGCGCCGCTCTGTTCGTTCGAATGTGGAAGGGGGGAAGTGCACATTTGGCTTGTCACCTGGACAAAATATTGATAACTAGCCATTAAATATAAAGGTAAAAAGATAGATATGTTAAGATGTCCCTGGTTTATATGCTTGGTTCACTGGGCTAGTTCCTAATCATTTCAGTTGGCTAATCTTGCATATTTTATGAGCAGAGATCTGGATGGATAAAATATATATATATATATATATATGTATGATTATTCTGTGAATTTCATTAGTGATCTAGATAGATAAAATATATATATATATGTATGATTACTCTGTGCATTTCATTAGCAAATTCCTTGATGGATATAATAGGTATGTTAATTTCTGCATTATTAGAAATCTCTGTTCGTTCGACGAATTTCTGTTTCCCGTTCTCCGTTCGACAAAATTATCGTCGTTCGTCGATCGCAGAAATTTAGCTGCGATTGACGAAATATTCCGTTCGACGAAATATGTTTAAGCTGCGATCGACGAAAGTTCTGCATTTTGTCGATCGCAGGAATTTAGCCGCAGAAGTTTGCCGCCGTTCGACTAAGGTGATGCGCTCGACAAAATTAATTTAGCCAGCGGTCGACAAATCTGAAATAGGCAGAGTTCGATGAAATATTCTGTTCGACGAAATATGTTTAAGCTGCGATCGACGAAAGTTCTACATTTCATCGATCGCAGGAATTTAGCCGCAAAAAGTTTGCTGCCGTTCGACTAAGGTGATGCGCTCGACGAAATTAATTTAGCCAGCGATCGACGAATCTGAATTAGGCAGAGTTCGACGAAATTTTTATGCTGTTTTCTGAATGCTTATCTTTTAGGCTTGAAGTGGATGCCAAATCTTGGGGTTCTAACTCATGGTATTGGAAGTTGGGTTATCATTAATGCTTGTCAAATCTAATCCCACTACTCTCTCTTCTCTCTTAAGAAAAGAGCTGCTGGTCTGATTACCCGATAGGTCTTCTTCTTCTTATCTTCATCATCTTCTTCCTCTCCTCCTTCTTCTTCCTCTCACTTCAGGGAAATTAGTTGGGGGAAACTATGAAGGAGCAAAGCTAGGAGGGAGATGGAGCTTGGCCGACCACCACCCGGCTGCCATGAAGATGAGCTCCATCCATGCCGAAAAATAAGGTGACTTCCTCTCTCCCTTGGTGCTAGCCTCTTAGATCATAATAGGAGAGATGAAGGCTCAAGAGAGCTTCTCGTGTGAGCTTTAATGGAGTTTCCTTAGGAAGACCAAGTCGGAACCTCAAATTTAGGGCACCGTTCGCCGCGAGGTTCTTGGAATCATTTCTTCTCTTCAAGAGGAAGATATGGGATTTGATTTGGGGCAAACCCATGGTCGTTGAGGGGGGTGAGGGGAATGATATTTAGGGACTTTAAAGGTGAATGCTGGAGGAGAGAAGGTGAAATGACCTAACTCATGTTTGGGGAAGATGATGAATAATACTCTGTTAAATAGGTTTTTCTTTATTTTATAATATGTAATAAAGTTGATAATAGCTCCTGGCTAAGGACAGTTTTAATTTACAACATTTCACTTGGTAAATAGGGGGTGAAACTGTGCGCAGCTGGGTTCAAGAAAATTTTTAGGCTTGATCCCACTGGAATTAGACTTCGGGATCAACATGAAAGTTGTAGCCCTCGGAAAGAGCTTTCCGACGATAGGTTACCCGTTTTTTGAAGTGACCTGTAGCTCCCTAAAAGCCCAGTCGAGTGGACTGTCCAGAAAGCTGGGAGGTGGTCAATGCATGTTGTTTTGCTGTCCAGATTTCTGCAGTTGACTTCAGAGCAGATTTTTGATAGGACCCACTTGGATCTGGGTTTAGGACTCAACATGAATGTTGTAGACCTTGATGTTAGCTTTCCAAATTGGGGTGGATCATAATTGTTGGACAACTGTAGCACCCAGAAATCCAATTTTAGTAAATTGTGTCATAACACTTCTGATCTCAGTATTTTGTGGATTTCTCTTATTATATTGGTTGGCTGCTCATGAAAATTGGTGGAGACATATGTGATAGCAATATGGAAATCCATGTTGAAATTCATAATTTATGATTAAGTAGTATTAAAGTTATTGCCGTGTTATTTCATAACTTGAAGGGGATATAAATGCTGATTGTGAAGCCTGTTTGGGCCAGAATTTTGTATGAATCATGTATATGCTAGCATTGGCTTGTGATAATGATTTCAGATTTATTTCTGTTAAGATGACCCCTTGATTGAACCTTTGATTGTAGATGTATGTGGAATCGTAAAAAGGACATGTATGAATTAATGTTCATATCGCTTGATAATCTATTGGATGGTGTAGAATGGTGATAACCTCTCCATAAGGTTGATAGATTTAATCGTGTTGAAACACGTTGTGATTTGTACGTAAGACGATTGAATATTGGTGATATGTTCGAGCTTACATATTTAGTAAAATATGAATATGGCACAGTACGCACAAGTAGTCCTACAGGATCTAGTAAGGTAATTTCCATGTGATGCACACGCTACTGCTTAGAGTCGTGACAACCCGGTATGAGTAGCATTGTTGGCTTGGTGTGGATTATAAGATATTGTTATATCTTGTGGTGAAATGTTAAGGGCCTGGTTGTTGGGGGCCTTGGATGCTAGTTAGCATCAGTTGACTTGGATGATGTGAAAAGGAGAAGACTCCTTCGGCGAGTCTTTGGGTACTTGATAGCACGGGTTATGCATGGAATTACATGAATGTACATGGTTTACACTTGGAGGTGTGGTGACACTGGTTGGAGGATACTTGTGGTTGGGTGATTACTTGTGGCGGGTCTACGGGCTTGCTAGTCGTGACACCGACAGAAGCTGGTAGTTAGACTCTAGACCGGTTGGGTTGGACTCTTGGTGCTCACCTACCCAAGTCCCCTTCTGTGTCCTTGATGGCTCCGCTGTGTGTTCTTAGCGTCGAGCAGTGCGCAGGGGCTCCGCTGTGTGTTCTTAGCGTTGAGGCGTACATAGGCATAGGTCTGGTAGTGTTCATACCCACATAGTTGTGGAGGAGCCCGGTCCACAGTCTCCGTCTGACCACAACGCGAGGTGCCTGAGTGGTTAGCTACCCTCGAAAAGTGGGAACTACATCTCTATGTCGACATAGCAAAATGCATGGGTGAGTTCATCATAACATAATCATTGCATTGCATTCATCCTACATAATCATAGCATTGCACCGCATTAGGTCCATCATATAAATTAGTATGGGCTCTTTTATATGATGGGTCCCAAATTGGAAACCTTAACTTATAAGTTTGTATGAGCATTCATATAAGTTAAGGTACGATATGAACTGCTTACTTCTATACTTTTTCACTACTTGCTTACATTCTGTCATTGATATATTATTTGTTAGTTGTGCTTCTTATACTTGATACTAGTACTTGCATTTGTAACCATTGCTACTTATATACTTATGAATAGCTTAGTGCCATTGCAAGTACTTGGGTACTTAAACAACCGACATATATGAACAACCATCCTTGTCACCTGCTTCTGTATTACCGCTTATATTGTAACTTTTCTTCCTTTCCTTCCGCCCGGTGCCTTGGAGTCACCGGGGGAGCGGATGTGAAGCCACTTAGTCTTTATGACCAATGGTTGCTACGTCCCTCTTTTTAGGAGTGTACCTTAGAGCAGCAGTGCACGGTGCTGGAGGAGGATAGTCAGGTCAGGATGAAAGGGCCGGAGACCATGATACCTTGGCTACCGTCAATGATAGAGGCGAGTGGGTGTTTTGAGATGTAGCCCTTGGGGCATTTAGCTTGATATTCTGATGATTTGCAGGAGCTTATGTAGCTTTCTGTCTTTCTTGTACTTACTGTTTGGACATTATTACTTATTGTGAATCTATGGCTTTTAATGCTTTCTTTTATTGATAGGTAGGCGCTGTTTAGATGGTTTGGCCGTCAGGATAGGCGTCTTGTGGGGGAGGCTAGCTCGTGTGATGGCGCTTCCGCAAGGCGGATGTCCCGGGCATAAGACTCCCCTCGGCCGTGTCGTGTGTTCCGGGAGGGTGTCTTACAAAATGTGGGCCCATTTCGTGGATCGGTTCCAAAAAGAAATCATGGATGTCCAAAATGTGGATCCAAAATTTTATAGGGTGGCCTTGATTCATGGCTTGAGGAAAGGCTCCCTGAAGTTTGAAGCAAACATTAGAGAGCCAAAGACTTATCAAGAAATGATAAGTTTAGCAAATATGTTCATAAGGGGTGAAAAGAGTAACCCCAAGTACGTCGCAAAGTTGGTAAGCGACAAGGACCAGCCCAATTCATCCTCCACTCATCCAAGCAAATCAACATCATTTCGAGCCCCGTTCTCAGAGGGGAAGAAACTACAAGCATAAACAACCCTTCATCGGCCATCAACGGTTTCAGGATCAGAAACCTCCGTTGGCCATCGCACTCGCTCCATCCATTTCCATTCCATAAATAATGCCAGTATACCTGCCACAGTATACTGCGCAATCATCTCCAGCTATTCCATCTCCCCAATATGATGATTCGCAAGAATCCTTCACTCCTCTTAATGTTACCATGGACGAGGTCGTCCAAATCCTTCAAAAGAGGCCAGATTTCAAGAGGCCTGCCCCTCTAAAGTCGGATATTCGTAACCGAAATCCGAATCTCTTCTGCAAATATCATAGGGAGGGAGGGCATCTGACTGAGAACTGTCGGGCTCTCCACTTACTAATAGAAAGGATTTTGGGAGAGGGGAAGCTCCGGGGCCTAATCCTAAAAGAGGTGACTGCTGAGCCGACAACTGAGAAAATGAAGGAAGCAGTCGAGGTAACCTGGGAATGTGCCGACGTTCAAGACGCCGGCTGTTATGGGGACATTCATCCCTCAACAGAATGAATAGAGGTAAATGATGTGGGCCCCTTCGGGGACATATACTGCATTTATGGAGGAGCTGGAGCTGAATCCTCCCACAAGTCGAGTATTGCGAGAGTTTTAAAGCAAGAAGTTGCGGCAACTACAACTTCCGCTCCCGAGAGCTCAATTTCACCTTTGGTCAAGAGGATCTTCCTCCGAATGCCAATCCTTTCAATGACGCCGTGGTCATCAAGGCTATTATTGAAAATTATACATTTCTCTTCCGGACCACTTTTGATGCCCTACAAACTGGGAAGCCTCTGCTTTCCACCGAAGGGCCCCTCTACGGTTTCTCCGGAGAGAAAAAAGAAGTAGAAGGCTCTGTGAAGCTTCTGGTTTCCCTGTGGGGAGTAAAACAAATTATCAACTTCATGGTGGTGGATGCCCCAAGTAACTATTGCGCCATCTTCGGAAGGCCCATTCTCAATGCCTGCAGGGCAGTGGTGTCCACTTTCCACCTAGCCCTCAAATTTGCTACTGAGGGAAGGCAGTACCGGATCCGGAGCAATCCAAAAGTGGCTCGGGAATGTTATGTATGAACTGTCAATATTATCACAAACATTCCACTTCCTGAGTCTCCAGTTGAAGTTCTTGAAGTTGTTGAGTCTTCAAAAGACACGGTGGAAAGGAAGGATCGAGAAGGGGCTCATTTAGAAGCTGCCCAGGCAACCCAAGAAGTCCCCATTACTGAGGGGGAGGAAAAGAAAATGATCATCAATGCAGAACTTCCAGAAGAGGAGAAAGTTCAATTGATCTCCTGTCTTTTGGAGAACTTGGATATCTTCGCCTAGTCAGCGGAGGATATGCCCGGGGTGGATCTGGACGTGGCTTGCCATCATATCAACATATCTCCTGAGTTCAAAACAGTTCAGCAAAAGAAAAGGGAAGTGACAACCAAACTTGCGGTGCCTATCAGAGAGGAGGTTGCCAAGCTTCTAAAAGCAAACTTTATTTCTGAAATTCAATACCCCACTTGGATGTCTAACGTTGTAATGGTGAAAAAAATCCGGTGGGAAGTGGCGCATGTGGGTAGATTTTACAAAACTTAATAAAGCATGCTTCAAAGATTGTTACCCTCTGCCTCAGATAGATGTTTAAGTAGATTCCGCAGTTGGGTATAATTTCATGTGCTTTCTCGATGCATTTTCTGGGTACCATCAAATCAAAATGCACAAACCCGATATCCCGCACACTTCTTTCATCACGAACGATGGGTGTTACTGTTACCTTGTAATGCCCTTCGGCATTAAAAATGCGGGTGCGACGTATCAGAGAATGATGGATATGGTTTTTAAGCATCAGAAAGGCAGGAACCTTGAAGTCTACGTCGATGATCTCCTCCTCAAAAGCAAAACCTTTTCAATACATTTGAAAGACCTCGTAGAGACGTTCGCTACTCTACGGAGGTTCAAATTAAAATTGAATCCATTGAAATGCGTGTTCGGAGCAAATAAGGGGAAATTTCTTGGGCATCTCCTCACCCCTGATGGCCTTGCACCGAACCTAGATAAGGTGAAGGCAATCCTAGACATGACCCCTCCTCATAATTCGAAAGAGGTCCAGCAACTTGGAGGAAGGTTGGCAGGGCTGAGCAGGTTCATTTCTAAATCAGGAGATAAAAATGCTCCATTCTTTAAAACACTCTGAGGAGGATCCAAGTTTGAATGGAACGAAGAGTGCAATAAAGCTTTCGAACAATTAAAAATACAGTTAACTTCAACCCCTCTACTTCAAAGCACCCGCGAAGGGGAAGTATTGTTCTTATATTTGGGGGTTGGTCCAGATGCAGTGAGTTCTGTCCTCGTCCGGTAGAAAAAGAAGAAACAATTTCTGATATATTATGTCAGCCACATCCTTAAGGATGCGGAAACAAGATACTCGATCCTGGAAAAGCTAGCTCTAGCTTTAGTTATGTCATCACAAATGCTTCGCCCTCACTTTCAAGCTCATCCTATCCAAGTAGTTACAGATCATCCTCTAAGAAGTATTCTTGAAAAGCCAGATCACTCGGGGAGATTGGCTAAATGGGGTATCGAGCTGAGCGAATTTGAAATGTCCTACATTCCCAGAACGGCAATCAAAGCACAAGTCTTGGCAGATTTCCTGATTGATACAGCAGAGTCCAGTCCTGAACAAATAGAAAAATCCCCTTTGGCTTGGATTGTTTATGTGGATGGGGCTTCTGGTAATAACTCTATGGGAGCCGGAGTAGTTTTAATCAGCCCAAATGGCATCAAGCTTGAACAGGCTATCAAGTTCATCTTTTCGGTCACGAATAATCAGGCAGAGTACGAGGCACTTCTGGCCTATCTGAGACTTGCAAAGGAGCTGGGGATAGAGCACGTGCATGTCAAAACTGTTTCGCTAGTGATGGCTTCTCAAGTTTTGGGGAATTATGAAACAAGAGAACCAATGTTGAGGAAGTATCTGGTACGAGCAAAGGAGGAGATTGGGAGATTCAAATCATTCATCATTGAACATATTCCCAGAGCACAGAATGAAGAAGCAGATGAATTGTCAAAGTTCGGTCTTCCATCAGGGGGAGTGACCTCTGAACTTTTCCATCCGGCGAGAGAAGAAGGGGAACTCATGCAGATCGATCAGCATCCTTCTTGGAAGGATCCTTATGAGCTATACTTATCGAAAGGAGAATTTCATCAGTCCATCAAAGACAGAAGAAAATTCAGAAGAAAGGCGGCCTACTATTACTTAATAGCAGGAATCCTGTGCAGGAAAACTTTGATTTCTGTGTTTCTGAGGAAGAAGTTCCAACCATACTTTAGGAGGTTCAGTCTGGAGAATGCGGTAGTCATTCGGGGGCAAAGACCTTGGAGAAAAGGATCTTGAGGCACGGATATTTCTGCCCAATTATGAGAAAAGATGCCGAAGCATTTGCCAAACGATGTGTTCAGTGTTAGAAATTTGCTCCTCTTCAACATATACCCGCTCAATCACTTATATCAATAACTGCGCCCTGACCCTTCACAGTTTGGGGAATGGATCTCATTGGACCCTTCCCAATGGCTAGTGGTCAGCGTCGTTTTATAATTGTGATGATTGATTATTTCAGTAAGTGGATTGAGGCAAAGGCATTGGCAAAGACTACAACGCAGGTCATCAAAAACTTCATCTGGGGAGAAATAGTTTGTCGGCATGGAATCCCGCTGGCAATTGTCACTGACAATGGTCCACGGTTCAATAATTCAGAAATGATAAACTTCTGTGACCAGGATGGAATTGATCTTCGGTTCTCCTCGATACGTCGCCCCAGGACTAATGGTCAGGTGGAAGCAGCAAATAGGCAAATCCAGCAGCTTTTGATGAAGAGAATTTTGAATCAAATAGTGAATTGGGCAGAACAACTTCCTTACATCCTTTGGACTCTCCGGACTACTCCATCTTCAGCTACGGGAGAAACACCGTTCAAATTATCTCATGGATCGGAGGCAGTTGTTCCTATAGAATTTGAAGTGGTCACCCCAGAGTTGTATATGCAAAGGAGGGAGGAGAAGCATGGATAGATGATAATGATGAAGCTATCAAATACAATCTTGATTTAATTGAGGAGCTTCAAGATGAAGCAACAATCAGGCAGGAGGAAGTGAAAAGAAGAATGGCCAAATACTTTGACAGAAATGTCAAGGTTAAACATTTTGCAGTTGGTGATGTCGTGCTAAAGAAAGTTGATACCGCAGCAAGGACATCTCACGCACCTGGAGCGGTGACGATCTTAAACGGTTCTATCCTTAAAATGTTTTCTTCATTTCTTGCATTTTTTGGATATTCAATAAAAATCCCTATACTGACACCTTTCCCTGTCTGATGACTCTTTTATATTATATATATATATCCCTCACTGAACCGCGAAGACATCGACAAGTTCTGCTTGAACCCCCTCAGATTGTAGTCATTAGCGTAAAACCACGAAGATCGCATGTAGCGGGGAGTTTTCGCACATGTGTAGTGGTAGCTTGCCAATTCCTGTGCGGTGGTCTTCGAAATCTTGGATCCCGGCTAATATCCAACACACCTCTGCATTAAGGGAGGTATGGGTGATTGTTGGCTCTATCATGCCCCGAATGGGATATAGTTACAGCTTTGATGATCTTTCTATGGAAAGAAATGTTCGCCACCTAGGCCCACCTGCCCAACTGATCATCTTAGTCTGTGACCATCGAATACTCCTAGGTACTCTCGAGTGATGCCTAAGTGGGACCCATAACTGAGTTGATCTCTCTGAGGAAAGCAATGTTCACCGCCTAGGCCCACCTGCCCAATTGATCAACTCAGTTTGTAGCCCTAGGCAATAGAGCAGTTGAGTCGCTTATAGCCCTTATGACCACTTGAGGAAAGCAATGTTCACCGCCTAGGCCCACCTGCCCACTTGGTCATCTGGGTGTGTACTTACTTTTTCTGTATTTCTACAGCTCTTATGACCACTTGAGGAAAGCAATGTTCGCCGCCTAGGCCCACCTGCCTACTTGGTCATCTGAGTCTGTAGCCATCTCTTACTTCGTTACAGGAAGTTATCTCATCTCATATGGTCCTTCAGGACCATTTGGGAGAAAACAGGATTTAGCAGGTATACAACAGACCGGGCGGTTTGAAATCTTTAAACCAACCGATTTGAGATAAGCAAGTACAGCATAATACGTCAGGCGGTTTGAAATATTTAGACCGATCAGCTGTGATCCAAGCCGTAAAAGCTAGAATGGGTTATCATAAAATGCTATAAGGCAAGGGTCAGAATATCAAGTATAACTGCGACCGGTCGGTCTTTTCATTCGATCTATAATTTTGTCATCCTTATGGGTATCAGCTTTATCCACTCGGTTAAAAACAGGTTTTCCACAGAAAAGTGATTATGATTCTTATGGGGATTGAAATTATTACCGAGTATCAAGTCAATGGCCTCCTGAGTTATATATAGGCCGCATGAACTTATCAATTAATGTTTATGCTCATAAGGATAGGTCTTACAGGAATCCAAATTACAGGTCGTCCGAATTGAATACTAACCGCGCGACCTGTTGGTTACTTTCTTTTGACTTGGATATTCTCTATTTTGTGCAGCAATTATGTAAAGCCGGGAAATAATCGCGCGGCTTGGTCTCAAATATATGGAGCTATCTAATCGCACAGGACACATTCAAATCGCATAATTCGTAATCGAGATTTTATAGCGGCTTATAGTTGTGTTCGATTTTTGGTTGTCTCGAGACATTCATAATGAGATCCTTCAGAGCTTGAATTTCCATCCGCGCAATTATATATTATAACCGCATCGATTATTCGTCAAGATATCATGATTGATGTTTTTTCGAGTTATATCAAATTCGCCGAGTTAGGATTGAAGAGACAGGCCGCCCGAACAGGCTTTACAGTGTTCGAGTGGCTATCTAATTGGAATTCTAGAAAGCTCAAAGTTCTAACCATCCGGGTTGTTATTAAACCGCACGACCTGACTGAAAGGGGGTTAACCGTTTAAAGAAGAAAAATAAACAGATAAACAGGTAAAAACTTTCCATTCATTGTCAAAATATCTCTACATCATTGTTTAACCGACCGGCTAACAAAATCAAGCCATCGGTTATGCAAAATAAAAAGTAAATACAAAAGATAACAATCATGAATGTTCGTCCGGCTTGAGCTTTTTGGACGCAGGGGAGCTTGAGTCCTCGCTACCAGCAATAACAACATCAGGGGAGTATCCTTCGCTACCCGACGAGGATGAACTGCTCAAGCCGCCCGACTTACGCTGCTTGGATTCTTCTCCATAATCGCTGGACTCTGAACCCGAGCTACTTTCCTCCTCCCTGTCGGCCACGACGGGTTGCTTGGCGCCTTCTTCCTCCTCATCGTCGCTCTCCTCCTACGAGCTACTCCCATCGACCTTATTTTTTCCTTTAGACATTCACCTAATCTTGTCCAGCTTCTTCTACGAAGTTAGATAGGCGTCCGAGAAAGAATAATTCTCAAAACCCGAAGCAAGCCCACCGAGCTCTCTTATGCGGTCAAAAGCCCCGTCCATCGCCTCAGCGACATGAGGGAAGAGCTCCTCTTGATAGACCGGGTCCGTCTCATCATATGTTTTCTGCAAAAAGGAATAAAGGTGAGACCACACGGGTTGAGGAATGAGAGAGTCGACTAACAAGGTGATAACTTACCAACTCCGCCTCCTTTAACCGCGCGACCTCTTTTTTCAATTCGGCATTCTCCTTCTCCAGATAATCATTTGCCCTGATTAATCTTTTGAAGGTCATACCCATGAAATGGTTGGTGACGAAGCTCCCAGCGCTAACCCGCGCGGCAAACCGCGGGAGATCTTCCTCGGGGACCTTCCTTAACCTTCTGAAGTTTCGCCAGCCATATTGGGCAATGCCGGCGGCCTCTGCATGGCGGCCAGATTTTTCATTCTCCCAATGGGGGAGCGTGGTAGAGACTTGAACACCCTCACCATCTGGGTGCTGGGATAAGGTCGCATGGCCTTACAAGTCCTTCACCTTACTAAAGGAGCGGAGAGAGGAGAAATCGCCAGAAGAAGTCGATTCCTCATCATCAGACACCAGCGGCTTGTTTTTTCCTAGCCTCTGCCTCTTTTCCCTCTGGGTTAAAATCAAGACGGTCGGGCTAACCAGCTTGTTCTTAGGAATGATGGCCTCAGTTGTAAAATAGAAGTAAAAATACAAGAATAAGAGGCGGCACGATCAATATCAGAGCAGGAAGCGGGTTGAAAGAGACTTACTGTCTTCAGGTCGTATATGATCAAACTCGGAGAGCAGTGGGACATAGTGACCTATATTAAGTCGCTCAGTTTTAAGAAGCAAATAAGTTTCCTGCTCAACCTTGTTAACCGCGATCTTCTTAAAAACCTCCTCTGACCGCACCTGTGGGTTAGGATTCAACAAGCCAAGTCGGCCTTCGAATATCAGGTATCTCTCAGACCATTTCGCAACCTTGTTCGCAAGGTTGACCATCTTCAACCCCATATAGCCAAAGTACAAGTGGCCCTTGAACACCTTCGTCTCTGCATCGGGGATAGCCCGCACCGAGAAGATCTTCCTGAATAAGTTCATTGAAAAATGGACTTTCTCAGACCGCAAGTAGGAGACAAAGCTAAAAATGGATGCTATCGAATTGGGAGAGAGTTGCCCGGGAACAACCCCATAATGGTCGAAAATTATGGCGACTTCAATGGGGATTGGGATCCTGAAGCCGCAGTCGAAATGGTCAATTGGAATGGCAATTTTATTGGGGGTGGAAGAGTTTATCCGCTCATCACGGAGTGGAAGCCGCGCGAGTAGTGAACTCCCTACCATATGTTTTTCAACGAACTCGTCCAGCTCCACCTTGGTTAAATGACATTCCTCATGGTCGGGCGAATGGAAAGCCAAGGCCGCATCAGACTGCATGGCAGATACCTTTTTAGGTCGCTCCGACTGGCGCTTAGCTCCCATCTTAATATTCTGTTGAATGGGTCTTCGGAAGGTCCGCTACTTATAGAGCCCGTGATCCGCATTTAGCAAAGTCAAATAGAGGCTAACACATTTAACTGCATGGCCAGACACTAAGTCATTCTACGAACAGTAAACCACAGAAAACAAAATTAAGACAAGCGGTTTGAAGAACAGCAGAAACTAGCCGCGTGACTTACAGAGCAGTTCAAAGGCGTCAATATATTTAAATGAAATTTGCATTCAAATAACAGACCGAGCGGTCTACAGAGTAAATCAGATATCACAAAGCTGAGTTCAATAATTAAGGTTGTCCTAAAGACCGAATAAAATAATATTACAAATATTGTTTAAAACCACTCATTACTGGCGGGAATCATTCGGAGCATCTTCTCGGTGAAGTCGCGCGACATGATCACCGACTTGAAGGACAGTACCAGGCATCTGATAGATACTATGATGAAGGTGGTTAATAATGCTGTGAAGCCGTGCAGCATCTCACTCTACTCGCGCGACTGTAATCATGCGAGCAGGCAAGGCCGCTGCGGTCTCATTCTCATTAGCAACAGAATCAGCCATCCCGACCGCCAGAATAGCTGAACTCATCCCAGTAGCCGAGCGGTTTGATCCACGCCGTCCTTCATCAGTCGTGTTAAAAGGTCACTGGCTTCTGCCAACTTCCCTTGTTAGATGGAGGTATTTGTCCATATTGTATGCGCAGTCATCCTCGAGCTTTCGGATCTCTTTTTACCTTTGTCAAGACGAGCAGTCAAAGCAGCGACCTGGTCCTACTGCATCTTCTCCTTCTCCCATCTCTCCTTCCTCTCTGCCTCTAGCGCAACCCGCATGGCGGTCTTTCATCTCGGGCGGCCTTTTCCCTCTCCTCGAGGCCTTTCACATGTTGCCTGAGAATCTCAAGGTTACCTTGAAGAGCGGCTAGTTCCCCCTCCATTCGGGTATCCGATTTCAATGAAGAGCTCGGGATTGATGTGGTTAATGGAGAAAGGCAAGCCTCTAAGTCACCCTGTCTCATAGCGAGTTCCGAGTTATCAGCAGTAAAGAAAATATGGTTAGAAAAATCAGGAGCATACGACTTAATACAAAAAGAACATTATAGAATGAAGACCACTCATTTCGAAATCTCCTCGCTTACTAGCCGTAATGGCGGGATTAAAGTTTGGATTAACAGATTGTCTCGCTTGCTCAGGATCCATCCTTCGGCGTTGCTCTCTCCACGACCTCTTATTCTGCCTCCGCTTAGCAGTCGAGAATTGAGCAGCGGAGGGAAAGAAGCTCGGTGGCGGGTTCAGTATCAAGTCGTTTAGCTTTTTTCGAGACGGCGTTTGGAAAACACGGACAGGGCGGTAACTCACGACTTCTTTACCTTTTGCAAGAAGATTGAGCGGCGGTGACGGCTTGTCCAGAAGCTCCCTCGCCTTCTCCGCCTTTATTTTCATAATCCGCATACCGGCCATCATAGGGTCCTCAGGAGTCGGCGCGGCCATCTCAGTCCTAGTCACGTCTTCGCCGGGGCGATCAACCTCATTCAAATTAGCAGGGGTGTCAAGTAGTTCGTCCTGCTTCTTCAGAGAGTCAAAATCCTTGATGATCTCGCTCACGTTCATGCTATTCGCAGAGGTAGATACCTGATCGCCCGGCTTGGGGGAAGGAGTTATCAGTCCCTCAGAGACTTCTCTTTCATGCGCCTTGTTCTGAAAGCTGCCCACTCCCGGTTTCCTTGAGGCCGCTCTATTCTTGGCCTTCAGACTCTTGGCTTTTTTCAAGATCCTTTCTGTTGTAGTCTCGGCCCTCTTTCTCTTCTTGGCCAACTCCGAGTCGGCTTGTTTCGGGTGGTTATGGTTGTCTTCAATATCAAATACCAGCAACGAGCTTTGCTGTTCGGTTGGCTTGGGAGAGTCGACCGCTTCTCCTCCATCATCAATCCTTAGGTGAAACACCCCAGAAGGAGTAACCTCCATATTGAAAGAACCGCCTCCATTGGTCTTCGAAAGAATGACTTCAGAATTCTTCTTGTCCAAGAGGGCGGGCAGAAAGGAAGCTTCCAGAACATTTTATAACCTTCGAGGCAAGGTAGGCGCGGTCTCCGGCTAGAACTAATATTTTCAAAATTTCTTCGTGATTTGAAAATATGCAGGGATTATGTTTACCCCAAAGACCGCCTCTGAATAGTACTTCTCGCAGACTGGGCGGTATGATGATGCAGGTCGTCCAGTTCAGATTCGACAAGGTCCATCGGCCCAGCCAGTACAAACCGACAGTCTGATAGAATCCAGGAAGCCTCCAAGGATTGAAGACTGTCAAGGCTCAAGTCCAGAAGGCAAGTCGCGGTCTCAGGTCAGAGGCCTCCCGGGTTGCACCATTTCCTTGATCGCAGCGCCTTTAGTCTCCGGCCAGGGGTGATCGGAAGCGTAAGCCGCCAGGCCACGCGGCTTCTTTCTTTTCTCCTTTCTGTATCCCGTCACCTCCTGCCTGATTCTCCTGTATCCGGGCAGGCGGTTATTTTATCCCTGCCCGTTTGGGAAGGCCCCCGAGCCTATAAATAGGGGGCGGCGATGTTCCCAAGACACGCACACTCGAATCCTGGAGCTCGCTTGTTAGAGCTGCAGTCTCGAGTTTACTGTCTTACGACCTATCTGACCGGCCGGCTTCTCATTTCCTGGTTCTATAACCCGATGTAACCTTTTCATTTAAATCAAAGGAAAGCCCATCACAGGAGTGGCATTTGCCGTGACGGGCGAATTTTGGCCTCGACCGCTGCCAGCGGTCTAGTTTTCTCTGATCAAATAGTAATCGACAGCCCGCAGCCTCCGTCTTTCTTCGGAGGTGCATTTTCGGATTCAACAATTCACAAATCGAAGGGGTAGATTTTGATGAAACCTTTGCACCCGTAGCTCGCTTTGAATCCATTAGAATTTTTCTTGCCTTTGCAAGCTTCAAAAGATTTAAACTTTTTCAAATGGATGATAAAAGTACCTTCGTAAATGGAATTATTAAAGAATAGGTTTATGTTGAACAACCCCCCGGTTTCTTAAATGAAAAATACCCTAATCACGTGTTTAAACTAGATAATGCACTATATGGTCTAAAACAAGCGCCCCGTGCTTGGTATGAAAGACTAACTTCATTTTTATTAAAACATGATTAGGTAATGGGGCATGCCGATAATACACTTTTCATAAACAAGTAAATAATGATCTAATCATATTGCAAATTTATGTAAATGACATCATTTTTGGATCCACAAATAATCAATTATGTAATGAAGTTGTTAGTGTGATGCAAAAAGAATTTGAAATGAGCTTGGTAGGAGAACTTACTTATTTTCTTGGTTTTTAAATCAAACAAAGAAATAATGGAATTTTTATAAATCAATCAAAATATGTTCATGACATGCTAAAAAGATTTGGATTTGAAAATCTAAAACAAGCCTCCACTCCTATGAGTGCCTCTCTAAAATTAGGGAAAGATGAGGCCGGAATTTCCATTGACCAAACGCTATATAGAGGAATGATAGGGTCGTTATTATATCTAAGTGCGTCTAGACCCGATATTATGTTTGTTGTTTGCTTATGTGCTAGATTCCAAGCCAATCCTAAAGAGCCTCAATTAAAAGCAGTCAAACAATTTTTTAGATATTTAATCGACTCATCTAATCTAGGCCTATGGTATCCTTATGATACATTTATTTTACATGGATATTCCGACTCTGATTATGATGGATGTTCACTAGATCGTAAAAGCACAAGCAGTACATGTCACTTCTTAAGCCCCTCACTAGTTGCTTGGTCGAGTAGGAAATAGAATTATGTTGCCCTCTCCACCACTGAGGCCAAATATGTGGCACTAGGAAGTTGTTGTGCACAAGCCCTTTGGATGAGTCAAACACTAGAAGACTTCACAAGAGCAAACATTTTAGTTAAAATTCAAACACTAGAAGCCTTCATAAGAGCAAACAATTATTTAATAATTCAAAATGCTTAAAAATATGTTTTTGTCATTTGTTTTCCTTAAGAACATTTACAAAATTATGGTTTGACTATAAGCCTTCACAAGAGCAAATATTTTAGTCATTTTGTTTCAAGTGGTCAAAATTGATTAGGCATACACTTTAAGTTGGTCTTCAATGTCTAATTTTAATTTCAAATTTCCTAAACATTGTTTTATATTGACATGCATTGACCTTAATCTGATTATGTGCAATGAAATAGTCTATAGAAAATTATGTATGATTGCATGCATGCCTCTAAGTATGAGTAATGTGTTATGCTAATCAATGATTCATATACTCACTATTTTGGTAATATACATGTGCTCATAATCTTAGTCTTGTATGAATGTGTAGTGTAATAGTTTTTAACATATTAAGTTGTATGTCTAAATTACCTACACCGTCTTTCAAGCAAATAAATTCCTTGCACACATAGAAGTGTTATTTCAAAATTATAAATGTTTGCAACAACAAGTGAATTCGGAGACCTTTGGCCCAAAAAAAAAATTTATTGAAATAGTTGCCAAAGATAACTCCACGAAGCACTACTCACACTCCTGATAAGTCTTAATAAGCATTGTGAGGTTGAGCACCTTAGAAAGAATTGTAAAGTGTCTTGTGCAAACATATTCTTTTTTATCACTTTTATTTGTACACTGGATCACTAAAAATAACATTTTTATAAAAATGCTTATGTGATCCTCCATGCAATACTTCGCTCCCTGATAAGTCTTA
This sequence comes from Dactylorhiza incarnata, assembly GCA_033032865.1. Classification (NCBI taxonomy): domain Eukaryota; kingdom Viridiplantae; phylum Streptophyta; class Magnoliopsida; order Asparagales; family Orchidaceae; genus Dactylorhiza; species Dactylorhiza incarnata. Next base: position 318,175 of record JAWHQI010000544.1, read on the forward strand.
ATGAGCATTGTGCGGGCAAAGCACCTTGGTAGTTGTACTTATTCTATGTGCTTTGAAATTTTATTCTAAAATTGATGTGTGAAAGTAATTATAAGATTACAATCTTAATTTTGTTGTTACTATTTCATTACATATGTCATGCATTTTGATTATTTCACTTGTATACTTTTATCCAAACACCTTATGCACACAACATTGTTTTTCATAAAGCTTCTACTCATGAGAATTGGATCCTAATGCAAAATTACATAATTCTCTAAAAACTTAAGTAAAAGCACTAGATTGCAAAGCATGATTTCTACAATGTTTTCTTTACTTGAAATACGAATTGGTTACATTGTAGCTATTATCTTTTTTGAATATATTAAATCATGTTGCCTACTTGTTATCAGAATTTACAACTTTAATGCTCAAATGTGAAAATTCTAGTGTCAAACCAAAAACAAAAGAAAAAAAATTCAAAAATATCAAATAACTTTGTTTTATCTTTTCCGCATTCCTATTTCACTATGTTGTGTTTACCATGGTTTATCATGCTTACTTCTAAGGGTTTTTTCTTCACTTGTGATTGTCAAACTATATTACATTTCTTTCAACAATCCTTAACAAAAAATTAATTATTCACTTTGAAAAGCAAGTGGTAGAATTCCTTTGGTAAACCAAAAATTTGAATGTTGTTCTTTCACGCTTATCATATCTTTTTCCGCTGTGTACTCTCTCCCTTAGCTCGATCACGACTTACCTTCTGTTTAAACAAAACTCTTAAACCTCTCTTAGTAATGTTCCAACTTTTGTCTTCTCTCTTCTAGTTTTGTTTCACCTCCACCCACTTTTGCTAATAATAAAAGGGGGAGAATAAAATGATAAATCACAATGATTAAATGAGTAAGATTCACTAGATTAAGAGGGAACATGAATCTAGTCTATGGGAGCATACACTAAGGGGGAGCACTTAAGTAGGGGGAGCAATACTTAACAATTTATAATTCTTATTATTATCTCAATATTGCTTAATGTCATATATCCTTCTAAACACACATCTCTTATATATGAATCTGATTTATCTATATTAGATTTTTTATCATCAAAAGGGGGATATTGTTAGAACATGGTTTCCGCATCCATTTGATTTGAGAATAACAAATCCTACTTGTATTTAATCTTGTTTTCCATTTTGTGTTTAGCATGTAGGTTTGAACAGATATGACACTAGGATGCTGCAATATTTGTCTGGACCTGCTCAAAAATTGAAAAGTGGAATGTGGTCTAATGCCAGGCGTTAGGACTTAACACTGGGCGTTGACTCTCGTTCCCACCATGATGATTATGGAAAGGAGGGAAGCAGCCTTGATTGAAGGAGCACTTTAGGAATAATCTGATCTAAAGCAAGCGTTAGATTCAACGCCAGCGTTAGGGTTGCCTAAAATGAATATTTCCTAAAGTGCAGTATCTCCTTCCTGTTTTGAAGATCCGAGCCATCAAAACAATTCTATACTGGGTCAACACCAGGTGTTAGCCTTAACGCCGACGTTAGCTTCCAACCCTATAAATTGGTGGATTTCATCTTCTCCAACTACTGATGATATAGAGCCCTATTCCAGCACTTCAGAAACTCTGAGAGGGCCATATTTTTCATATCATCATCCCCCACACAAATTTAAGAGTAGAAATTAAGGAGGATCAGATCAATGCTTACTCAACGCAAAGGACGCGCTCTTCTACTTCGAGAATATTGAGCGACCCCTTACCATATCCAGAATTCTTCAAAGGGAGTTTCGATTTGTGTTTTGTATTTTTGGTTGTAACTCATTCTTTATAATCATGGAGCAAATTCAACTCGTATTAGCGACTAGGTCTGGGTAGGACATAGGAAGGAATTCGCCTCGTTTTGGCGACTAGGTCCAGGGAGTAGATCTAGGGAGTGCTCAAGGCCTTTTTTGGTGATAGGAAAGCTAGAGCGGCTTGAGGCCGTATCTGGGAAAGATCAGTTAAGGCCAACCGGTTCTTGGTGAGAAGATTTGGTATAGAAAACAAAAAGAATATTTCATATTTCGCCTTCAATTTCTAGCATCATAGAAATCACATTTTGTAATCAAATATTATATATGATAATCATGTCTTTTCTAATTTGTTTTAATTAATTTGCTACTCTTTACTTTTGATTCACTTTCATTCAAATAAAATATCAAAAGTTTTCTACAAAAGTTTAAAATTTTCTTAAACCCTTATTCACCCCTCCGCCCTCTAAGGGTGTCTCAAGATCCAACAACTCTTAGAACCATTAACTGAGTCTTTTGACAAGGAGACTCTTAGAACCAACAACTGAGTATTTTGATAAGGAGACTCTTAGAACCACTAAATCCTTTTGAGAGGGATTTTTATGACTCTTTTCTCAATTACAGAATAAGACAGAGAGAAAAGAAGAAGAAGAATAAGTTGTAAAGATGTTTCTTCTATTGGTGTTCTTCGGGATCTATTTAGAATAAACCATTGCTTAAGGTAGAAAAGAATGCAAGGGTTATGAGCTTATGATCCTGATGATCTCTGTACTCTCGATGGCTTCTTGTTGTAAGAGATAAAGAAGAAACAGTCGCATTTTTGTTTTTCCTATACATTGATATTCTCTTCTTCTGTTTGTGTTAGAGCTTGAGGAAGAAGAAGACCGAATTGAATAGAATGATTAATTGTTCTTCTTATCTTCCTACCCCATATATATTTATTCTCTGTCGAATAGTATTTGAATTTGTTTCCTCTTTTGTTCTGTACTTAGAAGGAATGCCCATTGGATAATAAATGTCTTTTTCCATCTCTGTTCACGACCCATCACTCTAAATTTGAATAACTTTTAAGAATGTCTTTGTTGTCTCTCTGGAGTAGTTCATTCCATTCTTAGCAATAAACGATCCGTTAAAATTCAATTTACCTCCTTGGATACCTTCTGAAAAAGCATCGGAAAGGACAGCAGAAAATGTTTTATTTCTGTCTACATTCGACGTAACATCAAATTCATTTTCCTTCTACTCAATGCACCTCTGAGTTCTAATGGAAGCTGCTTCGAATTCCTTCTCAGCATTGAATAAACTCAAATGTCAACATTGCGTCGAATCCTTATCGACGTATCCATCGAGTTGAAGATTTGGACTTTGAACTTCATCTTCTGCGTCGACTTCTGGTATTGCTTTGACTGACCCTTCTTCTGTGTCGGGTATATTTCGATGATGCGTCGAATTCACTTGATGCTTTGACTAACAGTCTTAGTTACTTCTACTTGTATTCAAAGTTGCTTCGACTTTCAGTCGAAGTTGCATCAACTTCTATTCTACGCAAGTCTTACACAACTGAATTTCGTGCTTATTTTAGATAGGTCTTGACACTCTAATGTGAGTGTGATATCCTAGGACATCTAATGACCAAATTACCCTCTCTATACATCATGGGTAATAAATCTTAGATTATGAAATCACTTGTAGACAATTTGTAAGGTAAATCAAAGGGTGTTTTTCCCAACACCTTCCATATGATTATACAATTAAGAAATGTTGGGAGCCCATGATATTAATTATCTTGAGAAAGGGAGGTTTGGGATGTCATCTCATCGCACCTCCTAGCACCGATGCGAGCCTTTCACCGGATAGACCTCAGGAAGTCTAAGATTAAATGCAAATTATTAAGTCTGCGTGCGATGAATATATTAATCAAAGGATATAAAATCATAAAACTATAAGTAATCCTTAGGATCATGATTAAATCACTATGGTTTGTACTTCCCCGTATAGGACTTGAACCCTAAGTTATAGGGTGTTGCCACTTAGAACTTATATAACTGTCTTATATATCCTAGTGGGTAAGTATAGGGAGGACTTGTTTGATAGTCCCTGGGAGCTGTTAGCTCAGTGATACATATGAGGTGGGGATGTCTACAAGTGCATGTGCATATAGATCCTAATTGTGGGATTACTTGTGGTGGGTCTATGAAGTTTGTCCAATCATCACACCGATGGAAGCATGTAGAATTGGATAGAGGGGTTGAAGTCAAGTGGGCCAGCTCAGCTGGTGTACTGGAGACTCTTTCCCAATGACTCTTCCCTAAGCCTTGGAGGTCTGGTTGGTACATTCTAGCAAGAGTATGCAGAGGCTCTACAATGCTCACGTGTTGAGACATACGTAAGGCCTAGGTCTACTAGTGTGTTATACCCACCTAGTAGTGGAGATGCCCGCGGCACTATCTCCGTTTGACCACGATGGGAGGTGCCTGAGAGGTTAGCTACACTCAAAAAGCAGGAACTTAAAGTATATGTCGACATAGAGTTTGTGTGTGTGGGTAACTACATGGTGAGTCATCATATCATTGCATAGCATGGCATGTATATCATAAACCTTCACCAAAGATTCTCATCATATAAATTAGTATGGGCTCTCTTATATGATGAGTTATTTTACATGCTAAAACGACCCTTAACCTATAAATATGTAGTGCATTTTTATAAGTTAAGTTATTTATTATCTACTGCTATATGATTGTACATGGTAGTTATTCTGATGTTTAATAGTAGTTGTAGATCTATAATTATGTGCTGAGAACACTAACACGCATATTATTCCTACATGTACAACTACTTGATATATTGTTATGAATGACACCATAGAATACATTATTTCATATGTCACCTGCTTGCATTATTACTACTGCTTATATTGTACCTTCCTTTTTCCATCCTTCCGCTCGGTGCCTAGGAGTGGACGGGGGAGTGGATGTTGAAACCACATAATCTTTTTGACTAACGGTTAGTGGACCACATCATTTTAGGGAACCGTACTTATGCAGTAGTAGCACCTCGAGCAGGAGGACCACCGGACCAGAGAGGTAGAGCCTGGCGTGACAATGCGGCATGCACCGGCCCCTTCCGTAGCAGATGTGAGACATTAGAGATCTTCCTCTTGTAGTAGTTTGTATTTCATCTTGGACATGTATCAGTCTCTATTATTATTATGTGGACTACTATTTCTATTTAATCTGATGTGGACTTAAGATTTTCATTCCTTTAATATTGTGGTTGGCCTTTAATATTTGGAAATTGCTGGCAGAATAGGTGTCTCATGGAGGTTGCTTGCCTGTGAGATGGCTCTAACACAAGGTGGATGTTCTGGGCATAAAACTCCCCTTGGCTGTGCTCAATTACCGGGAGGCAGAGTTTTATAACTGGTATCAACCAAAACACGATCCTAGAAGAGAACAAGTCCACTAAACCACCGGTACACCCCGCTCAAAACTTAGTTTGCGGACAAATTAATACAGTCGAAGCATTGGTGTGCCCATGTGGGAATTCACATTAGTTAAGTCCACATTTTTTTTCAAAATAAGGTCAACCTTTTGATATAAATTGTATCTTTCATTGGTATCCTCTAACGAACATTGGTCAACAGGCTACTCTTCCCCCTCCTCCGGCGCTACTCCCTTCCTGCAGTCTGAACTCATACAGACTCTGACGACAATCTTGGAGGCCTTCATGTCATATAAGGCTCCGGTGCAGTAGTAAAACTCGGGGTCGAACTGGTCGAGTGCCTTCTGAGGCCTTCCCCCCTATTTACCGTGGGACAGAGTCAGCAGTGCAGACTGAGGAGTGGCTAGATACTATTCAGGAGATGTTAGCTGGGATCTGATGCCCATCTAACCTGGTTATCACATTGGTAGTTTCAGCATTGTATTTGCATGCTAAGAGATGGTGTAAGTCCCTCATGGACTCCACTTATACTGGATACGAGTACACTGACATCACTTAGGATGAGTTCGATGAGGCCTTCTTGGAATATTTCATATCTCCTACCGATCGTCATGAGCTAGAGGAGAAATTCCTGCATCTGAGGTAGGGAAATCGGTCAGTTTTAAAGTATCAGCGGGAATTCTCCTGCCTAGCCAGATTTGCGATAACTCATAACTTGGATGACTGGGGGTATGCCAAGAGATTCTATAGGGGTCTTCCGAACTCCCTCAGGCAATCTTTGCTCTTTGTGGCCGATTCCAGCCTCTCTCAGATCGTAGAAACAGCCAAGAAGCTCAAGTAAGACCACCTCATGGTCTAGAATAGAGGAAAGAGGTTGGCAGAACTTATGTCAGAAGGAGAGGGTAGTAGGGGGAGGGGTACCCCCAGGGGAATAATCATGGGCCACCTGAGAGATGGAGGACATCCCCGTCCAATCCATAGACCTGAGCGGCTGATACCAACAGTGTTAGCTCCTCAGCCTTTGAACATTCAGGAACCTCCGAGGCCGATAGGGAGAGGGCACTTCTCGGGGACTTGCTACAGGTGCAACCAGTCGGGGCACATATAGGCTCACTGCCCCCAGAGGCATCTACCAGACCCCCTACATCTGCACCAGCACAACAAGGCAGAGGCCGAGGTCGAGGATGAGGCTGAGGTTGAGGCCGAGGTTGAGTACGAGGTCGGGGTTGCGTACGAGGCCGATGCCGAGGACATCATGGAGGAAATCACAGGTCGGGTCAAGGACATGTGTATACATTAGGCATGACCCAGGAGAGGAATCCACAATAAGTCATCACAGGTAACCATGCATTTCATTTTCATCTTTCTATAATTGATATGCCTTGGCATATTCAATAGTTTACTTAGCGAACGCCACATATAAGTACGCATTAATTAAACACTAGGTACCATGATCATTAGCGGTAAGCCCGCCCACACTCTCTTTGATTTGGGTGTATCTCATTCATTCGTTTCGGAGGACTACATGGATTATCTGGATGGAGTGCAGCACTTCACGGGAATCACCATGAGGGTGTGTTTTCCAGATGGCTTAGAGATATTATCATCTGCAAAGTGTAGCATGGAGGTGTGCATCGACAGAAAATTATTTGATGCACTGGCAATGATACTAAGAATGCCAGACTTTGATCTTATCCTGGGCATGACATGGTTACATTGGAATCATGTGAAGATTGATTGCTTGGCGAAGCGGATCACCTTGAGACACAATGATACTAAAGTTGTCTTCGAAGGTATTAAACCCATTCAGCGTATCATATTATCATCCATTCAAGTTGTTAAGGCTCAAACGTAGGGAGATAAGGTGTAAATTTTTTGCTTTGAGATGAAGGAGATGGAGGATAGTGTTTCTGACATACCCATAGTTTGGGACTTTTCTAATGTTTTCCCGGAAAAGCTACCCGGACTACCCCCGCATCCGGAGGTGGACTTCCAGATCAAGTTGATACCAGGAGCCAGGCCCATTTTCCGAGCTCCGTATAGGATGGCACCTAAGGAGCTTGCGGAGTTCCGTATGGAGCTACAAGAGTTAGTGTATTTGGGGTTTGTCTGCCCCAGTTCATTGCCTTGGGGAGCAGTAGTACTAATTGTAAAGAAGAAGGATGGCTCGCTCCGATTGTGCATCGACTATCAGGAGCTCAACCGGTTGACGGTCCAAAATACGTACCTGTTGCCGAGGATTGAAGAGCTCTTTGACCAGCTTGAGGGATTGCATTGGTTCTCGAAGCTAGATTTGTGGTCGGGATACTATCGGCTTAGGATTCAAGAAGAAGACATCCCGGAGACCGCTTTCAGTTTGAGGTAAGCCTTTTTGAGTTCACAGTCATACCTTTGGGCTCACAAATGCTCCCTCCGCATTTATGTGCTTGATGCACAGAGTATTTGAACCGTACCTGGATGTGTTCGTCATAGTATTTATTGATGATATTTTGGTCTACTCAAAGACCAAGGAGGATCATGCCCGTCATTTGGCGCTTGTCTTGGGAAAGCTGAGGGAGCACAGCTTATTTGCAAAATTTACAAAGTGTCAGTTCTAGCTCAGGGAGGTTTCCTTCTTAGGCCATATCATCAATGGGACATGGTTGGCCATGGACCCTGCCAAGGTACAAGCAATCAAGGATTGGACGCTTTTGAAGTTAACGATAGATGTACACACTTTTCTAGGACTTGCCTGTTACTTCAGCAAGTTCGTAGAAGGATTTTTGAAGATCGCGCTCCACCTCACTGTATTGACCAAGAAGGATGTTCCCTTTGATTGGTGTCCCAAGTGTGAAGCTGTATTTCAGGAGCTGAAGGATCACCTCACCTCAGCACTAATCCTTGCCCTTCCATCTGGGAAGGAGGGATTCCAGATATATATAGATGCGTCATACCAAGGGATGGGTGTTGTGTTGATGCAGCAGGACCATGTGATCGCTTATGCTTCGAGGCAGTTGAAGAAGCACGGGCAGAATTACCCAGTGCACAATTTGGAGCTCAGAGCCGTGGTATTCTCTTTGAAGATCTGGAGACATTATTTGTACGGTGTTCACTGTGATAAATTTTCAGATCACAAAAATCTGAAATACATCGACACGCAGAAGGATTTGAACTTGAGGCTGCAACAGTGGCTAAAATTCTTATGGGACTATGATTACATACTGCAGTATCATCCTGGGAAAGCAAACACAGTGGTTGATGCATTTAGAAGACGGGCAAGGACATCTAGCACCGAGTCCTACATGATGGCTATGGAGTTGGTTAAGATATTGGAGGACATGCAAATTACCGTCGTGTCCAGAGGGTATACTGAGGTCAATACCGAGTACCTGGCATCTATGAGCATCATTTGTGACATCTGAAACCATATCCGAGCCGAGCAGAGGAAGGACGCAGCATTAGATTCTACTTTTCATACATCGGAGGATGGATCTTCAAGGGACTATACACTGTGAGAGGACCTCATTCATTTCTGCGACTGAGTATATATTCTTGCAGGGGGAAGGTATTCAGGAGGATATCTTGAGAGAGGACACTGCACCAAGTACTCGGTGCATCTCGGGATCACCAAGATTATTATGGACCGACGGTGGATAATGTACTGGCCCAGAATGAAGAGGGATGTCATCCACTTCATCACATACTGTGAGACTTTCCAGTGGGTGAAGGTTGAGTCCAAGAGCCCCAGAGGATTGATTCAGCCTTTTCCAGTACTAGAGTGTAAGTTCAAGGATATATCCATGGACTTCATGCACGGTCTACCCCGCTCTCGCTTGGGGAATAGTTTTGTTTGGGTGGTAGTGGACTGATTCATCAAGGTATCCAGATTCATACCCATCAGGAAAGATATTCACGTTAGTATCTTGGTGTGCCTCTTCGTGGAGCTGCATGTCAGATATCACGGGGTGCCCAAGATGATTATTTCAGATATAGATGGTCATTTCACTTCCAGGGAGTGGAGAGAGGTGCAGGCTTACATGGGATCTTACTTGACTTTCAGCACCACTTTCCATCCATAGACCGATGGACAGATGGAACATACTATCAGGACTATGGAAGACCTACTCCGTATGTGCATCTTGGACTATGGGGAGTCGTGGGAGAGACTATTGTCATTGATCGAGTTCTCCTATAACAATAGCCATTAGTCGAGCATTGACATGGCTCCCTACGAGGCTTTGTATGGCAAGAGGTGCAGGACACCTCTATCTTGGCTCAGGATGAGGATCTAAAGGTGTTGGGGGTAGAATACATTGACGACATGGATGCAATCGTCAGATTGATTCGGGATCGGATGATCGAGGCTCAGAGAAGGAAGGCAAAGTATTATGATACTAGTCATCGGAAGGTGGAGTTTCAGGTGGGGTTCATATGTTCTTGAAGATCCGGCCGATGCATGGCGTTTCATGTGTCCGGAGATGGATGAAGCTGAGTCCTTGATTTATAGGGCCTTACACGATCCTGGAGCAGATCGATACCGTCGGAGCTAGCAAACTTGCACGATGTCTTCCATGTTTCCTCGCTTCGGAGAGCACTACTCTACCCAAAGAAACATATTACATCCACCTCTGGCCCCGTGGCCTCCCACCGATCAGTTGAGTTGCAGCTGGTCCAGATAGTCGATTTAGATGTTCAAGCCCTGTGATGGAAAAATATCCCTCTGGTCAAGGTCCTATGGTCCAACCATGGACTAGAGGAGCATACTTGGAAGTCCCTGGATCTTATTCAGCTGCAATACCCAGGATTGTTCAGCTCGGGTATAACCTAGACCCGCTAAATATGCTTTCTTTCATTTTGCATAGACACTCGTAGACCCAAACGTAAATTTCGGGGATGAAATTGTTATTATTTTATTTATTGGGATTTATAACATCCACTTCCCTTCTAGACCCCTTAGGGTAGTATAGGCCATGGTGATATGGCTAGGGCAATGTGAAAGGTCTAGAACCCAATAGGCTTAGTAAACCCACCTTGTGGACCCAAGTCAAACTAGGGCAACAGAGCCTAGTTCACCACAATTGAACCCATAATGACCCAATTGAACTCACTTCACCCTAATGATTACAAAGTTAAGTCATTAGAGCAATGACCAACCTCATTAGGTCACCCAATTCCCTATATTTGACCAAAGTCAAATATATGTCAACATAACTCAAATTGCCTTAATTTGGTTAAATTGACCTCCCAATGACCCCACCATGATCCAACTCACTTTGGGTGGTAAATAGGACCCATGCCCATCTTGTGGGGGTTGCCACCTCAACAATTGACCAAGTCAACACCAAGGTCAACCATGGTCAAATATTGGCCTAAGAGAGAAATTAAGGTGCCAAGCTCAATTCCAATGGGTCAAGAGCTTGGCCCAAGGCCCACTCTGCAGTCCATGGAAAATTACCACCCATTACCCTCTGAAATCAACATGCAATTGCATGCATGGGCCAATTTGGTCTTTTGGCCAACCCTTCACATGAGACAAGAGGAATTCATGGAATGGAGGCCACATGACACCTCCATTCCCTTCCCAAGCTAAGGAAATAACTCCTCTCAGAGAGACTAGCCGGATTTGTGCTGAATGGGTGACAAGTGGAGCAAGGGAGGGAGAAATAGGGCATGGACGAGCCCACCCCCTAATGTCCATTCCATATATAGCCCCCTTAGCCCCATTTGACCTTCCTATCATCTTCCCCATCCACTGAGGAGTCTAGCAAGCCATCCAGTCGAATACTTTGAGCTCGGGAGCTCAGATTGGAGCAAGGTCACTGGACTCTGCCACCACCATGCCTCCCAAAAGAATTACCAGGGCTTGAGAATGGTCTTAGGTGCGTTTGCGTTCCTCTCCTCTAGTCATATCTTCCTATCTCATTGCCATGAAGATTCGAGCTCAATTGAGCACGAATGGAGCTCACCAAATCTGCCAAAATTGCAAATTTCGGCCATACCGGAATCTCATTTTCTGGAAACCTCAGGTCGCCGGACCACCACCCTCTGATATCCCTCACCTCGACGAAGGTGTTGGTGGCGGTGGTTGGCCGAGAAGATGCTCAGCTGGCCAGGAAATCCCCTAAAATGTTGCTCCAGGTCGGGAAGATAGAGGTCATTGCTGGAGGTTGAAGACGATGGAGGGTCCTTGGATCTGCGCCAAGATTATTGCAGATCACGCTATTCACAGTCCTAAGCTAATATTAAGAAGGGTTGACTTTTGTCAAACCCAGGCCAGCCCTTTCAAGCTCAATTTTGAGCTAACTCTGGTTAGATCCATACCAAGGCTTCAACATAAATGTTGTAGCTCTTGGTGAGGGCTTCCCGAATTGTACATGAACTCCCTCTGAGGTGACATGTACTGAAAGTGCACAATATGCCTCTGAGATTTCTCTAGAGGGGGGTGAATAGAGATTTAAAATATTTCTACCCTAACTGTGTTTAACACTAATTTATTCTAAGGAGTTATGCTTAACAATCCAGGCAGAATACAGAGTGTAGAAAATAAGTGTAGAATAAAAGATTGGACAGCACAGAAAATCACAGTACAGACACAATGAATTTTATAGAGGTTCCCCAAAATGTGGTAGTCCTCTCTTCTAACACCTGGTAGGAATGCACCACTGTGCCTGAGTCTTTTGATCAGGAGACTCTTAGAACCAATGATCTTTTAATAGGGAGATCATAAACCACCAGATCTTTTGATAAGGAGATCTTGAACCACCAGATCTTTTGATAAGGAGATCTTGAACCACTGATTCCTTTGAAGAGGGATTAATAAAACTCTTTTACAGAATGAGAAAGAAGAAGGGAGAACGTTGAAGGAATTCTGTTCTCAAATTCTTATGATGGCTGATTGAAGAACGGCCAATGTGAAGTCCCACAGAATCTGCTCTTGATTAGCCTCTGCTTTTGATGGTGATGATATGCAGAGACTTTATTTGTTAGATCCTTTTTGACTTTTTCCAACTCAGATCCTACTGCTATATGATGGTGATGAGAAGCAGCAGTTGGATCTTCTGGTCTATCAGATGAAGAACACCAGTTCCTTCTATTCTCTTTCACAGCTCTATATTATGGTTCCTGAGAGTGAGTGAGAAGAAGACTGGAAACCCTATTTTGAGAAGAGACGGCTGGTAGTGATTAATGCCACACACTTCTCTTCCTTTTCTATCCTTATATACCCTGTCTCTATTTTGAATTTGTTTCCTTGTTTGGTAAGACCTGAAAAGGTATATTTGATAGACACTCTCTCTCCTTCCTTAATTACATCTCGACCCATCCAACCAGAAGGTGTATGCTTCCAAGAAAGCCTTTTTCTCCTTCTTTAATGTTTCCTTCTTCTTCAGGAAATTATTAGGCCGTTGGAGAACGGTCTGAAATATGTGGGCCATGATAGAAGCATCAGAAAGACAGCTGTACAGATTAAACTTTCAAAGACTGTATTGGATGTAGCGTCAAATTAACATCCTCTCTTATCAACGCAGCTTCGAGTTCATCTAAAAGCTCTTCGATTTCTTATGTGCTCTGACTGAACTCAGCTAGTCAACGTTGCGTCGATTCCTTATCGACGCACCCGTCGAGTTGAATAGAATCCACTCTGACTTCCATTAACTGCGTCGAGATGAAGTTGACGTTGCATCGACTTTAGATGGCTTTGACATGTACTCCCTTCAGCGTTGAGTTTGAAGTAGAAGTTGCGTCGACTTCTCAAGTTCCTTCGACAAGTCTCTAGTCTCTGCGTTGATATCTATTCGACGTAACGTCGACTAGTGTTAGTTCGACAGTAGAGTTGAACCACTTGGACTTCTAGTCAGAGTAGCGTCGACATGAACTCGATGTTGCGTCAAATTCCATTCGACGCAATTATTAACTTCTGCCATTTTTGCTTCCCTTGGTCTAGTGTTGACACTCTTGGTTGAGTGTGACATCCTAAGGCATCTAGAGACCAAATTACCTTCACTATACAATGGGTTATTTAAATCCTAAAAGATAAAATCACTTTTAAGTAATTTGTTAAGTTAAATAAAAAAGGGGGGTTTCCCAACAATCTCCCCATATTTATCTTAACAAATTTTACATTTTGTTCAAAGTGATTTTATATAGTTTTTCATAGTATAATCAAACATACATGCAAGATAACATAGACACAAAGGGGAAAACAATAGAAAGCAGATTTTCATATCAAGAAATTGTATAGCATTGTTTTTCCACCAAATGTAATTCCACAAAACTTGATAATTTATCTGGTGACTGAAGTTCAGAGCTCCTTCTTAGGGGTTTTTCTTTTCCTGGAGAAGACCTTTGGAATTTTTCTTTGCGCCACATGAAGATGCTCATCCTCATCTACTTCTTCAAATTTATCTTCCTTGAAAAACTCCCCCTGAGTGTGTGCAGTTTGTTCAATTTCCTGGGCAACTTCCTGAGCAATCTTGACTACTTGATCTAGCTATATTTCAATCTGAAGTTTCTCCTGATCAGTTGTTGTGCCTACAGCTGTCATTTCAGCTTCCAGATTCCTTTGAATGCTTAGAGAAGACTCCCCCTGAATGTCTTGGATCTCCCCCTGAACTGCTGTATCTGCTTTCTCATTCACCATTTCTGGAGCAAACTCCCCCTGTTCTCTAGGCTCCCCGTGAATCTGTGCTTGTTGGATTATAGTAGTTCTGTCAGGATCTTCAATGGCTTCACCTTTATTTTGTCCACCCAACTCTATAACAGGTCTTTCTTCCTCCAAAATGTTCTCCCCCTTCTTGACCTTGCCGGCCAGGGAGGTTAAGAATTCCTTTGTGACCATGGAGGAAGATATAAACTCATTAAGGCTCTGAAATTTTTTGTGAAACCTTAATAACTCACCCTCTATCTGTGAATAATTCTAGTCAAATTTCCTGGCCTGAGAGGCCACTTGATCTGCAAGGGTTGAGGAGGCAATGGCTACTACTGAAGGTGATGAAGGGAAGTCTTCTTGAATGGGAGAGAGAGGATGGTAAACCTCAAGTGAGAAATGAATTGGAGGTGGAGGTGGTATGGATGGATGTAGATGGGTTTGTAAAGGAGATGGTTCAGGTGGAGAAGTGGAAGGGATCTGCTGTTGTTGTTGTTGAAGTGAGGCTGGTGTATCTTCTTGATAAGGCTCTGAAACAGTGTCCATTGGGGAGGGATCATCCCTTGGGGGATCTGGAATCTCCCTGTTTGAGTTTAGAGGAGGGGGAGATAGAGGAGGAGATGTTGTAGCTTGACCAGGCTTCAAGATCTGCCTGGTCCATTTTTGAAAATGTCCCTATATTTATTCTTTTACCATGAGGAATGGGCACTCCTGTGGACTTGCAGATGTTTGGATAATGATTGAGGAGCACTTGGCTCATTATTCTCATATAGGCATTTTCTTTATAGTCATACTTGTGCCCAATCATCTTTAGGAGCAGTCTTCCCCAGTTCACCTTCTTCTTAAGCAGTAGAATTCCCATTACTTGCAGCTGATGCTTTGGTATTGCATCATGAGCAGAGACCTTACAGAGCAGCACTTTTCCTACAATGTCAGCTAGGAATCTGTATTCTTCTGCCAGGTCAACCTTTTTGAGGTTAATTGGCTTCTCCTTCCTAAACTAAATTATTTCTAGTACATTCTTTACTTCTTCTGTTGTTAGTTCATTTGAGTCATTCCCTGTGAGTATATCAAATGTTTGGGAGAGAATTTCTTTAGACACACTGATGTCTTGGCCAGATATTGTACAATGGAGAGCACCATCATCTGTCTCTGAAATGGTATCCTTGAATTCTATAAGTTCTATGTCTAGAATCTTACATCGTGTGGAGATGAGCTTTGTTAATCCAGCAGAATCAAATAGGCCAAGGATGGCCTTGAAACTTTCTGCGTCCGCATTGAAGGAGTCAATGTCTACATCGAATCCTGAGTTCACCTTTGGTGGAGCCATTTGAATTGATGTACCTGCAAGTAAGAAGAAAACAAGAGACAAAGAGCACGAGGTACACGAGTGCAAGAGAGCTGGAGAGGAGGAGACCAAGAGAGCAAGAGAATTCGAAAGCGTAAATGTTTCAACGCAGTAATTACTTAATAGCAGATGAATCAACGCTGCTTAGGGTTTATGTTGACGTACCATCGATAATACTTATTATTTGGCGCGCAAAGCAGTGTTAAGATTGCTTCAAGAAGCAACTCTGCGTGCGTTGATATGTCGATGTTGCATCGACAAGTACTCAATGTAGCTTCGAGATTATTCTAAGACCCTAAGGCGGCGTAGTCCTGTCGACGCTACATCGAATTCCAATCGACGTGACTTCAGATTTAATCAGCAATTATTAAGTCGACATATGCATTGATAAGAACTTGAAGCTGCGTCGAATTCTATTCAAATTGTCTGCTCTGTGTGCTTCTTGGCGCTGGCGTCGAGTAGAAGTCAATGGTACGTCAACTTCTATTTGACGCATCTCTTAATAAACATATCTATTTCTTTTAGAAGATTCTTGCTATTTTTCCCAGCAAATTTATTTATTGAAAATAGATCATAATATGATGTTATAAATGTTAAAGAGGATTCAAGATAGAAATTACTCCCTTGAATGACTCTTGTTCCTTATTCATGACCTACATCATTCTTCCCACTCAATTTTTCTGAGTGGGACCCTACCTACACCTGCACAGGTAACTCAAACATTAGAAGGGACCCAGGTTACCTTGGGCCCCATTTACTATTATTGGGTTCAATGAAAGAATAGAAGGGTCTTTCATGATACCCTTTGGGATGATAAGGAATGGATCTCCCAAACCTATTATGTTGATACTTGAAATGACTATAGAATGTATCAACATATAACAAGTCAGCAGAGTGTCTTATTATCCTAGGTTTTACTTTACCCTGTTGTTCTTTGCTGTTTTGTTTTCCTATGTTGTTCTTACCTAAGGGTTTCACCTATTAGTTTTACCTACTCTATCAGAATGATTGTGATCCTTACTCTTAGATGGAGGATTCTTTTCACTAGGTATCACTGGGTCTAACAAAAGCAACTGGATTTTTCCAGGCAGGCTTCTGATGAGTCCCAAATATATACACATTTACGGACTCATCTGGGCCGATTTTCCAGTCTAAGCACTACACTTTAGGCATGTTTTCGCTCATATTTGTTATTCCATGCTATGTGCACTTTTAGGCCCGTTTTGGTGTTATTTCTTGTTTATCTTCATTTTTTAGTTTTCATGCATGGTTAAGTGTCACTTTCATTGGTTTGATTAGTGTTGTATGCTGGAGCAGGTGTCGTGCAGGTGTTTCCGGTACAATTCTGTACAGGAACACAGTGCACGATCACTGGCTCTAATGCGCACGACCACTGGTCGTGCGCCAGTGATCGTGTGCACTTAACCCCTGAAAACTGAGTTCTGTTTTCCTTATCGCATGACCACTTACGATAGTGCGCACGATCACTGGTCGTGCGCCACTAGTCGTGCGAACATTGTATTTTATAATATTTTCCACTTGCAGGCACCGTCCAGGCAGGCGCACGATCACAGGATGATAGTGCGCACGACCACTAGTCGTGCGCCAACGATCGTGCGCACTGTTTACTCCAGCGCCTATAAATTGCCCTGCTCGCGATTTAGGTCGGGATCCTCGCCGTTTTTCCTCCCAGCTCCGCCGTTTTCGCCCCTTCCGCAGGTTTTTTGCCCCATCCATCGCCGCCCACCATATGGAGGTGCTCCGGGCTTGTTCTTCACGCCAACCTTGAGCCGGAGCTTCCTCTCAGCCTCCTCCTTCATCCTAGCGCTCCAAGGGAAGATCTGGCCGTCATCACCATCAAGCAAGAGGAAGTTTGCAACCTCTACCGGATCGTGACACGAAGAAGACGGGCTCATTGGAGAGTAGTGACAACTCTCTCTACCCCGGACGTAGTTGCGGACCGAGCTAGGACGGGGATTGACAACCCGGTGCTTCCTACCATGAATCCACAACGAGCCTTCGGATTCGGTCAATTTCTTGCCTTATTCTTCTCTTATTTGTGTGTATGTAGTTAGATCTATGTATTAAGATGAAGTTGCACTTAAAACTAGTCTGTATTTCTATATATTTCATGTCTATGTGAAATGTTTGTTGTTTGAGTTGCTTGAGGTGCGCCCCATTCCATCCTCCATCCCGCCGTCACGTTCGTCGCCGCACTAGCAATTGCTAGTGGCGTGCTTGTCGAAGAGGTGCTTACGACCCTCACTCCGTTTGCCTACTCGTCCATCCGCCTAGCGAAGGGTGGCATAGCGGCCCGTATAATCCACTCGCCCTACGAAGCAGCGCGCTCAAGGCCTGCATAGCACGATTCCGCTTATCTACTCGTCCATCCGCCCTTGCGACGCAGCGCGCTCAAGGCCTGCCTAGTCTCCATCCCGCCAAGCGAAGCACTGCATAGCGGCATTGCATAGGAGTAGTCATAGCATTTTCTCTTTATTTTTCCACAATCCAAAACCCCCGTTTCCGCAATCCATCCGACCCAAAGGACTTCGATCTCAAGTCCTTCCTCGAACGTTAACTCCACCTTACTGTGTTCCTTTGAGATTCGATACTCGGGGATTACTCCTCGTTTTATATTACTTGAACGATCGGTACACTGCCGTTTCGTGTCGCAGTCGAGCTACCGCCTATAGCGGTGTGTGAGATTTGCGCCATCAAGTTTTTGGCACCGTTGCCGGGGAACACAGTCGTGTGAGTTTTCTGGAGAGGGAGAACCTGAGAGAGAAGCCCTTCCATTTGTAAATTTCATTTCTTTGTTTTATTTCTTTTTATTCCATTTTCCTGTTTTAATTAGGTTGCTTTAGTAACTTTTGTTAGGTGTAGTATTTTGCACAATAGCATTTTTATTTTGAATCGTATTATCTTCACATTATGTGGGCACATCTTAATTTCCGTTGTCGTTGGTGTGGAGCTACCTCCCACTCTAGTGATGAATGCCCTACGGAGAATAGTAGGCATAATTCTTATAGCCCAGCATATGGAGCACCGACTTCGTCTGATACTCCATATGGTGCGCGTAAGTATTATGGCTACTCTGTTGAGCCTTTACCGTCATACTTCTTTTCGGCTTCAGCCCCCGCTGTGCCAAAGAAGCCCGCAAGGCAGTGCCGGTTTTGTTGGAGCACTGATCATGTCTTGAAGGACTGTGCCGAGTATCTTCGCCAATTGGATGAGGATGACGAGCCGGATATCCGGATCGTCCCAACTCCTAACTCTGGCGGCACACCTTCAACATCTGGTTATGTGTCTTTGTCACCTTCACATCTTGAATGGAATGGCATGGATACGGTCATCGGATGTGCGGCTGATCTATGCACCAACATTGCTGAGCCTATTCTCCATGTGCATCCACCACCCCTAGTGGATTCGATTCTTTGTGAGGAATCAGTGCTTGACATTTATCCAAGCACTATTCCTCCCCATGTTGTGCATACTACTTTCGTCTCTGACGACATTGTTGAGGATGTGTCGCGGGATGAGGCTGGCGATTTATGTGTTATGCCTGCTCCTATGGAGGAGGACAACCTTCTAGGTGAAGAGGAGCTTTTCTCAACACCGGTGGAGGAAGTCCAAATCTTGGGCATGGCCACTGTCGATCCCGCTGAACCTTGCGGCATTGATGACAATGCCAACATTATTTTACTTCCCCAACCTGATGGGAGTGAGACCGGGATCACTCCCCCGATTGATGTTTATATATGTTCTTCGTCTTCTTTATTTCTTGATCCCCTTCCTTCATCTGAGTCTTTGCAGGTTGAATCTTCACAGGTACTTCAGGAGGACATGGAGCTATTTGCTCAAGTCAATGATGAGAGCATCCTCTCATGTGAGGAGGTTTATTCCCCCTCCGTATAGGAAGCTCCACTCATTGCCTTCGCCTCCTGTTGCCTCCCTGTGGACGATACCTTGCTGGGCAAGGATAGTTTTGGTGAGATGAGTGAGGACCAGGCCTCCTCCTCTTCTTACTTTCTTTTCCCTCTACCTGTAATGGGCAGGTTTTATTTATATTCGGGTAGAGGCGTGACTGTTCTTTCTCCGTATAGGTACCCGCTACCGACACGGATATTGGGCCAGTTACCTGTCCACTTCTCCTTCCATACTCCCATTAGCTAGATATTATAAAGTTTTGAATAAGTCGTGCTGGGATGACAATAACCCCAGTAGTTATCTTAATTTTTCCTGCATTGTCAATTCTTTTCTAATTTTATTTAGTTAATTGCACTTTATTTCAGTTTTCTATTTTCTTTTGTTTTTGCGGAGCTGACCCCTGCAGGTCCTTTTTCTGGATGGCGGATGCTGCAGCTTTGTCTTAGTTTACACGCGTCTTCTGGTATGCTCACTTGCTGAGCATTGGGTACTCTCTTTCCCTAGCCCTATTTTGATTTTCCTGTCATATATTATGCGGATTGTTTAGTTTAAGTCTG
This sequence comes from Dactylorhiza incarnata, assembly GCA_033032865.1. Lineage (NCBI taxonomy): Eukaryota > Viridiplantae > Streptophyta > Magnoliopsida > Asparagales > Orchidaceae > Dactylorhiza > Dactylorhiza incarnata. The sequence goes on from JAWHQI010000544.1 coordinate 337,852, forward strand.
GGGAGAGTAGTTTTGTTTACCCGCTCACGTGCACTATTGCACTGCATACTAGAAGATTTCATTTAAATTGTTGTTCATTTTCATTGCACACCACAGCACCCACTTGAGCACGTACTCGTCTGTATGCATGCTTTGTAGTGAATTTAATTCTTCTGTTTATGTGGGAAAGTCTAGGTGATGGCTTAGGACTATGTAGCAGAGTAAAATGTTGACTCCAGTAGTGCTCCTAGTCGAGTGCTCGGTTGCATAGAAATTTGTGCAGATTAGACTTCTCTTTATACTTATGGTTTTATATTTTTCTCTATTAGTGTAAATGTTGTTTACTCTACTCAAATGGTGAATCTGGTGGAATCAAACGGTAGCGTAGGGATGTGTGTAAACAATCGCTAGACTCGTATTGCTTGAGTTGGGAGAAAGGAGAATCTTTCTCGGTGGCTAGAACTTGCCCCAAGCAATTCTTGAACCATTGGCATAGGATAGTTCTAGTGCGTGAGAATGACGTAGGCCATTATTTTGGCCCGGTGGAGCTTTTTATTTCATGCCTATCATCTACCCTCGCTAGCCCCTTTGTGCCTACCCCTTCCTCTTGATTCAGCCCCACTTTTATCGCACCAAAAGCTTAAAAGCCTAACCTAGTTGCACACCCATATCTGAGCTTTAAATTATAGTTATGTTTACATTTTGGGGGGTGTTGATGTGGTAATTTTTATTGTGGAAATTGTGGGTGTATTCATTGATACTTTTGCTGAAAAAGAAAAGAAAGAAAAAGAAGAATGAAGAAGAGAAAGAAAAAAAAAAGGGGGGGATTGTTTTGAAAAAGTTGAATTGAAAATTTTGAAATTTTGGTATTGGGAGTGGGCGGTGCACACACCTATGTTGCAAAAGTCCAAGTCTGGGGGTGTGGTGCATTTGTTTATTATCGTCGTGCGGGTAGCTCTATCTTATGCTCATGTTGGGTTAGGTGTGCTTAGCCTCCATGTTTATCTTTGTTTACCTCACCGTAACCCAAGCCTCAATTAAAACCTAAAAGTCCTACCGACTCACGCTAAGGACCAATCTAGTGTCGTGGAGAGAATGTGACCGGGTGAGCTTATGGTCACCGACACTGATGGATTTCAGTGGAGTATGTCCCGCATCCCTACCTTGAGCAATGCTCATCTCAGCGCTTAGTTTACTTTCTCCATATGCATGACCGGACGATTCACCGTAGTTCACCATTTTGAGTAATTGTAATATGCTTTTACTCTTTTAGAAATATATAAACTGTTTATATAATCAGAAATCTTCTCTACTATTTTTCTTATGCACGTGAGCATGCGACTTCGCATGGTACTCTGTATTGTAATTTTAAGCCATCTACTTTTCTTTCCCCGTTCGCTTAGAATTTGTTTGCTCGGGACGCGCAAACAGGTAAGTCTGGGGGTGTGATGAGTCCCAAATATATACACATTTATGGACTCATCTGGGCCGATTTTCCAGTCTAAGCACTACACTTTAGGCATGTTTTCGCTCATATTTGTTTTTCCATCATGCTATGTGCACTTTTAGGCCCGTTTTGGTGTTATTTCTTGTTTATCTTCATTTTTTAGTTTTCATGCATGGTTAAGTGTCACTTTCAGTGGTTTGATTAGTGTTGTATGCTGGAGCAGGTGTCGTGCAGGTGTTTCCGGTACAATTCTGTACAGGAACACAGCGCACGATCACTGGCTCTGTTGCGCACGACCACTGGTCGTGCGCCAGTGATCGTGTGCACTTAACCCCTGAAAACTGATTTCTGTTTTCCTTATCGCACGACCACTTACGATAGCGCGCACGATCACTGGTCGTGCGCCACTGGTCGTGCGAACATTGTATTTTATAATTTTTTCCCCTTGCAGGCTCCGTCCAGGCAGGCGCACGATCACAGGATGATAGTGCGCACGACCACTGGTCGTGCGCCAACGATCGTGCGCACTGTTTACTCCAGCGCCTATAAATTGCCCTGCTCGCGATTTAGGTCAGGATCCTCGCCGTTTTTCCGCCCAGCTCCGCCGTTTTCGCCCCTTCCGCAGGTTTTTCGCCCCATCCATCTCCGCCCACCATATGGAGGTGCTCCGGGCTTGTTCTTCACGCCAACCTTGAGCCGGAGCTTCCTCTCGGCCTCCTCCTTCATCCTAGCTCTCCAAGGGAAGATCTAGCCGCCATCACCATCAAGCAAGAGGAAGTTTGCAACCTCTACCGGATCGTGACACGAAGAAGACGGGCTCATTGGAGAGTAGTGACAGCTCTCTCTACCCCGAACGTAGTTGCGGACCGAGATAGGACGCGGATTGACAACCCGGTGCTTCCTACCGTGAATCCACAACGAGCCTTCGGATTCGGTCGATTTCTTGCCTTATTCTTCTCTTATTTGTGTGTATGTAGTTAGATCTATGTATTAAGATGAAGTTGCACTTAAAACTAGTCTGTATTTCTATATATTTCATGTCTATGTGAAATGTTTGTTGTTTGAGTTGCTTGAGGTGCGCCCCATTCCATCCTCAATCCCGCCGTCACGTTCGTCGCCGCACTAGCAATTGCTAGTGGCGTGCTTGTCGAAGAGGTGCTTACGACCCTCACTCCGTTTGCCTACTCATCCATCCGCCTAGCGAAGCGTGGCATAGCGGCCCGTGTAATCCACTCGCCCTACGAAGCAGCGCGCTCAAGGCCTGCATAGTTCGATTCCGCTTGCCTACTCGTCCATCCGCCCTTGCGACGCAGCGCGCTCAAGGCCTGCCTAGTCTCCATCCCGCCAAGCGAAGCACTGCATAGCGGCATTGCATAGGAGTAGTCATAGCATTTTCTCTTTATTTTTCCACAATCCAAAACCCCCGTTTCCGCAATCCATCTGACCCAAAGGACTTCGATCTCAAGTCCTTCCTCGAACGTTAACTCCACCTTACTGTGTTCCTTTGAGATTCGATACTCGGGGATTACTCCTCGTTTTATATTACTTGAACGATCAGTATACTGCCGTTTCGTGTCGCAGTCGAGCTACCGCCTATAGCGGTGTGTGAGATTTGCGCCATCAGCTTCCTAGATGTTTCAGTGCTAGTGGAGGGCTCTACTCCTAATCCTAGGTGATTAAATCTCATAGAGAGATTTTCAGTGATATCCTTGAGCTTCTGACTCCTCCCATTGAGTGAGACCCCAAAGGCCTTTGCCTTTACTAGCTCCTCTTTTATATTTGTATTTTCCTCTCTAAGATTAATCAACTCTAACTCTTTATCATTAATTTCATTTGTTCGGTTTTGATTAGTTAGATGCATTTCATTTTTCTTAAGGTTCTCAAGTTCAGTTCTAGCTATGCCTAGTTCTTTTTCTACTAAGATGCTCAATGCAGAAATCTTTAAAGCATGATTTGAAATCTTCTGATGTAAAATCAAATTCATCAAAGATAGATGATACCTGATCATTTTCTTCATCTGATACCATCCCAAGAGTCATCATGCAGGATGTTACTGCTTCTTCTTCATCCTCACTCTCAGATGATGAGGAGTCTACTTCTACTTCAGAATCACTCCAAGTCTGAGCAATAAAGCCTTTGTCTTTCTTCTCGTCCATTCCTCTGATGAACTTCTTCTTCTTCTTCTCATCCTTGCTGTTCCTTTTCTCCCTTTGCTCTTGTGGGAAGTCAGGAGCAATGTGCCCTGGTTTGTTGCAGGTATAGCAGATAACCTCCTTCTTTGGAGTCTTATCATACCTAGGCCTTGAGTCCCTTTCTCTTCTCCTTGAGTCCTCAGTCTTTACCCACTTCTTGAATCTCTTTGCCAGCAGACTGAACAGTTCATCCTCAGGGGTGGAGGACTCTCCTTCAGCATCTTTGAGAGCAAGGGACCTTTGAACAGGAGCTGGAGAGGTCTTCCTTTCTTCAGACTCAGCCCTATTTTTTAGAAGCATCTCATAGGACTTAAGCTTTCCTAGCAAAGCTTCAGTTGAGATTTCTCTCTGGCATCTGGATTCTCTGATTGCCCAGATCCTTGAATCCCATGAGCTAGGGAAGCACATGAGAATCTTATCATTAATTTCAGTCAAGGATATTTCCTTATCTAAGCCTATGAGCTCATTAATGATAAGGTTGAATCTGTCATACATATTGGCAACTGATTCTTCAGGCTTCTTTTGAAAATTCTCATACTGGGATATGAGAAGGGACTTTTTGTCCTTTCTTTCTTCAGCACTTCCCTCAACCATTGTGGTGAAGGAATCCCAGATCTCTTTTGCTGATTGACATTCAGCAACTTTCTGGAAAATGTCATCAGACATTATTGATACCAGAATATTCATGGCCTTGGCATCACATGCCTTGACCTTCTTCTCAGCCTGTGTCCATTCCTTTCTTGGAACAGCCTCAGTTATTGAGGTTTCTCCTTCCGTTTGTCTGACTGGAGCAGGAGGACCTGTGAGAAGAACATCATAAATATCTTCATCAATGGAATTCATGTAAAGTTTTATTCTAGCCTTCCAGAGTGTGAACTTATTTAAGTTACACATTGGAGGTCTTGTTGAAGCATAATCCTTAGAACTCATTTTCTATATAAAGTATGTTTATTGAAAAGAAATAAGAGTAGGAGGTCTTTCTGATCAAGGTGTTAGCCTTTTATTGATCAACCTCCCTTTGATACCAGTTGAAAGTGCACAGTGTGCCTCTGAGATTTCTCTAGATGGGGTGAATAGAGATTTAAAATATTTCTACCCTAACTATGTTTAACAATAATTTATTCTAAGGAGTTATGCTTAACAATCCAGGCAGAATACATAGTACAGAAAATAAGTGCAGAATAAAATATTGGACAGCACAGACACAATGAATTTTATAGAGGTTCCCCAAAATGTGGGTAGTCCTATCTTCTACCACCTGGTAGGAATGCACCACTGTGTCTGAGTCTTTTGATCAGGAGACTCTTAGAACCAATGATCTTTTGATAAGGAGATCATGAACCACCAGATCTTTTGATAAGGAGATCTTGAACCACCAGATCTTTTGATAAGGAGATCTTGAACCATTGAATCCCTTGAAGAGGGATTAATAAAACTCTTTTACAGAATGAGAAAGAAGAAGGGAGAAGGTTGAAGGAATTCTGTTCTCAGAATTCTTATGATGGCTGATTAAAGAACAGACAATATGAAGTCCCACAGAATCTGCTCTTAATTAGCCTCTGTTTTGATGGTGATGATATGCAGAGACTTTATTTGTCAGATCCTTTTTGACTAGTTCTAACGCAGATCCTGCTGCTATATGATGGTGATGAGAAGAAGCAATTGCATCTTCTGGTCTATCAGATGAAAAACACCAGTTCCTTCAATTCTCTTTCACAAATCTGTATTAGGGTTCCTCAGAGTGAGGGAGAAGAAGACAGGAAACCCCAATTTGAGAAGAGACGGCTGCTAGTGATTATTGCCACACCCTTCTCTTCCTTCTCTATCCTTATATACCTTGTTTCTATTTTGAATTTGTTTCCTTGTTAGGTAAGACCTGAAAAGGTATATTTGATAGACATTCTCTTTCCTTCCTTAATTACTTCTCGACCCGTCCAACCAGAAGGTGTATGCTTCCAAGAAAGCCTTTTTCTCCTTCTTTAATGTTTCCTTCTTCTTCAGGAAATTATTAGGCCGTTGGAGAACGGTCTGAAAGATGTGGGCCATGATAGAAGCATCAGAAAGACAGCTGTAAAGATTGAACTTTCACAGACTATATTTGACGTTGCGTCGAATTAAATTCCTCTCTTATCGATGCAGCTTCGAGTTCATCTAAAAGTTGCTTCGATTTCTTCTGTGCTCTGACTGAACTCAGCTAGTCGATGTTGCGTCAATTCCTTATCGATGCACCCATCGAGTTGAATAGCATCCACTCTGACTTCCATTAACTGCGTCGAGATGAAGTTAACATTGCGTCGATTTTAGATGGCTTTGACATGTATTCCCTTCTGCGTCGAGTTTGAAGTATAAGCTGCGTCGACTTCTCAAGTTTCTTTGACAAATCTCTGGTCTCTGCGTCGATATCTATTTGACATAACGTCGACTAGTTTTACTTCGATAGTAGAGTTGAACCACTTGGACTTGTAGTCGGAGTAGCGTCGACATGAACTCGATGTTGCGTCGAATTCCATTTGACGCAATTATTAACTTCTGCCATTTTTGCTTTCCTTGATCTAGTGTTGACACTCTTGGTTGAGTGTGACATCCTAAGATATCTAGAGACCAAATTACCCTCACTATACAATGGGTAATTTAAATCATAGTAGACAAAATCACTTTTAAGTAATTTGTTAAGTTAAATCAAAAAGGGGGGTTTCCCAACATGTACCTCTCACAATCCTGATTCAAAGTTGGGGTATTGTTAAGGCCATGAAAATGCACAATTTGGTATATCTCTCAATTATTGCTTGCATGTCTATAAAATTTGGACCCAATGTGTGTCATGATGTTATGCACCATATCTGTGAATTTTAGAATTTTTGGAATTAGTATTTCTAAGGTTTTTGTGGAAAATTTAGAGGTGTGACACTAATGATATAAATGAAATTTGTATACCTTAAGTGATGTGAAAAAAATACCAACTCTGTGGTGACATGTTCTTTAGGTCATTTTACATCTATGGTATAAACTTTAAGTCATTTGGATCTTTGCATGTTGGTCTATTCCACATGCATGTGAATATGGTGTATGGGAAATTTGATGTGCATATAGCACATGTTTTGTATTTTGTGAATTTATCGCAAATGGCATGATACATATCGATGATATTTGTGTCATGCACACATTATTATGAAAGGAATCTTCACCGGAAAATTATGAATTTTGGAGTTAAAAATCCTAGGTATTTAATTAATTTTAACTATTGCACACAATTAACTTAATGAAATGAAAGTGACCAAATGACTTCGGAAAATTCTAATTTTTTGTCACATGATGTTTTAGGTTATAATACATCTCTGAAAATATTTTGGGAATTTTAGAATAATCAGACATATTATTTGACATTATTTAAATTATGCACACAATTAAATAAATGAAAAAATGGAAGTCAAATTAATATGGAAAATTCCAAAACTCTGGTTGAACCTTATATAGGCCATTATACGCCTCTGGAAAAAATTTGGGAAATTTAGAATAAACTCACATATTATTTGACAATATTTAAGTTATGTTAAACTATGGTATTATTAAAATAATTAGGCCTTAAATGTTCTGAAAAATTCAAAATCTGTGGTTAAACCTTTCTTATACCATGTTACAGATATGGTAGAAATTTTAGGTCAATTGGTTAAATACAATTTGATGTACACACTTGTGATCCACATGTGGTGTGCTAATAGTAATTTTTGATTATTGGAATATCTCTCATAATACTCATTAAAATTTAACCAAATCATGTTGTTAGTATACTTGACCTGTCATAGACCTCTGGTAGAAATTTTAGGTCAATTGGTTAAATAGAATTTGATGTACACACTTGTGATCCACATGTGGTGTGCTAATTGAATTTTTTTGATTATTGGAATATCTCTCCTAATACTCATCAAAAATTATTCAAATCTTGTTGGCAGTATACTTGACCTGTCATAGACCTCTGGTAGAAATTTTAGGTCAATTGGTGAAATACAATTTGATGTACACACTTGTAATCCACATGTGGCGTGTTAATAGTAATTTTTTATTATTGGAATATCTCTCTTAATACTCATCAAAAATTAACCAAATCTTTCTGGCAGTATACTTGATCTGTCATTGACCTATGGTAGAAATTGTAGGTCAATTAGTTAAATAGAATTTGATGTACACACTTGTGATCCAGATGTGGTGTGCTAATAGTAATTTTTGATTGATGGAATATCTCTCTTAATACACATCAAAAATTAACCAAATTTTGTTGGCTGTTTATTTAACTTATCTTAGACCCTTGGTAGAAGTTTGGGCCAATTGGGGTAGTCTAACATGGTTGATCTCATATGAAACCTCAAATATGGGTGCGATTGGTAATCTTTGGTTAAGATCCTTTATTCCAATATAACCTCGCAGCAACACACCTCCATATGATTATACAATTAAGAAATGTTGGGAGCCCATGATATTAATTATCTTGAGAAAGGGAGGTTTAGGATGTCATCCCATCGCACCTCCTAGTACCGTTGTAAGCCCTTCATCGGGTAGACCTCAGGAAGTCCAAGATTCAACATAAACTATTAAGTCAACGTATGATGAATATATTAATCAAAGGATATACAATCATAATACCATAAGTAATCCTTAGGATCATGATTCAATCAATATGGTTTGTACTTCCCCATACAGGACTTGAACCCTAAGTTATAAGGTGTTGTCACTGAAACTTATACAACTGTCTTATATATCCTGGTGGGTGAGTATAGGGAGGACTTTGTAGATAGTCCCTGGGAGTTGTTATCTTAGTGATACATATGAGGTGGGGATGTCTACTTGTTCATGTGCATACATATCCTAATGGTGGGATTACTTGTGGTGGGTCTGCGATGCGTGTCCAGTTGTCACACCGATGGAAGCATGTAGACTTGGCAAGAGGGGTTGAGCTCTAGTGGGTCAGCTCAGCTGGTGTCTTGGAGATGCTTTCCCAATGACTCTCCCCTAAGCCTTGGAGGTCTGGTTTGGTACATTCCAGCAAGAGTACGCAGTGGCTCCGCAATGCTCATGCATTGAGGCGTACGTAAGGCCTAGGTCTGGTAGTGTGTTATACCCACCTAGTAGTAGAGATGCCCGATCCACTGTCTCGCTTTGACCACGACGGGAGGTTCCTAAGAGGTTAGTTACCCTCAAAAAGTGGGAACTAAAAGTATATGTCAACATAGAGTTTGTGTGTGTGGGTAACTGCATGATGAGTCATTATATCATTGCATAGCATGGCATTTTTATCATAAACCTTCACCAAAGATCCTCATCATATAAATTAGTATGGGCTCTTTTATATGATGAGTTATTTTACTTGCTTGAACAACCCTTAAATTATAAATATGTATATGCATTTTAATATTTTAAGTTATTTATTATCTATTGCTATATGATTGTACATTCTAGTTATTCTGATGTTTAACAGTAAATGCATATCTGTAATTATGTGTGGAGAATAATAACACGCTCATTATTCCTACATGTACAACTACTTAATATATTTTTATGTATGACACCATAGAATACATTAATCCATATACCACCTGCTTGCAATATTATTACTGCTTATATTATACCTTCCTTTTTCCATCCTTCTGCCCGGTACCTAGGAGTGGCCGGGGGAGCGGATGCCGAAACTGCTTAGTATTTTTGACTAATAGTCAGTGGAGCACATCATTTTAGGGAACTGTGCTGATGCAACAGCAGCACCTTGAGTAGGAGGACCACCAGACCAGAGAGGTAAAGCTTGACGTGACGATGCAGCATATACCTACCCCTTTCGCAGTAGATGTGAGACATTAGAGATCTTCTGCTTATAGTAGTTTGAATTTCATCTTGGACATGTATCAGACTATATCAGTGAAAGAGTTGGGTTTGTCTATAATACACCTATAGGGGTGTGATTAGGTGTTTTCACAGTTATTTAATACTTTAAAAATTTTCTAGCACAACACACAAGCAACACAGAAAGCACACAAAAATTTATAGTGGTTCCCTTCAAGACAATGTGTCAAGAGGTAGTTCACTGTCCCTCCCACCTATCTAGCAGTATGCTAGACTAGGCAACATCTCCAAAAACTTAGATCTCTTTTCAATACAATAGATCTTACAACTCAGACCCACAAAGTATCCTACCTCAGCCCTTACACAGAAATGCTTACACTAAGGTTACAAAACCTTACAATAACTCAGACTTCACAAGTCTTACCAACACTAAGATCTTTTCCAAGATCCTACTAGACTCAGGCTCACACAGAACCCTACAGAATAATGAAATGGTTTTTCTATTGAGGAAGAGAAGGCTTCAATAATAAAGCTTGTAACTGTGTGGTCTTCTCCTTCTTGCAGATGTAGGTCAAGCAATCTTTTGAATCACTGAATCTTTCATTAGAATCTTCTTCTGAAATATCATATTGAACTTCTTGTACAGGAAGAAGATTCTTTCTTATCTTCACAGTAAGGTGATGAAGATTTTCTGCTTAAGCACTTTTTCTATTTTCTGTTCTTGATCAGTGTGTGACAGAGTAAGAGAGAGAAGCACAAAATGCTTGTTGAATTAAAAAATCTCTCTATTTATATTCCTCTGCCATGTTGCATAAAGACCCTCAATAATTTATTCCATAAATAAATGGCCTATAAGGAATGAAATCTGAAATGGCACAATAAAATGTCATAAATGCTTTGCCATTTTGGGACTTACATAATTAAAAAGTATTTGACATTCTTCATTAATGACCTTGCAATGGCTATAACTGCACAGAATATATCATTAAATACTCCTTGATTAGTGCACATAATAGGCGGCGTGTATATTCCCTGTATATCAATTTCCTTCAAGACTATATCATCTTGATCATTTATGTCTGATATCATCTGTCAAGACGATAAACTTCCTTCAAGACTATATCATCTTGATCATCTAGACGATATATACTCTTCAAGATGATATCGTCGACATACTCCTTTCTTTATGACTTAACATATTCATATAAGCCATATAACTTCTTCTAGACGATATCGTCGAGATGCTTCTTTCTACACGACAAAGCTTCAATCTTCAAGTCGATATGATTGCTTCAAAATGATAACATCGAGACTTATGTATGCACGATTTGACTTAGCTATCTCAATGATAGACCTTCTTCAAGATGTTATCATCGAGACTGTCTCGACGATATGCTTTTTGTCTCAATGATATTTCTACTAAGGCTTAAGACGATATTTTACTTAGTGATTTTTCACTTCTTGTATAGTCTTGATACTATGAGTGTAGTCTTGATATATCTGTCACATCATGAACTTAACATAATATCAAAAACAACTTGGCTTTTCTATACTTATGTTCCTTCTTCAAATCTAGGAACATTTAGGGCATATTTCCCAGCAATCCCCCCCCCCCCCCTATTTGAAGAAGCCAAAACTTACAATTATAGATAAGCTTGGCTAATATATAAATATACTCAAATAAAAATCAATAACCAAAATTGAAGCATTTGATATAATAAATGAAAACTGTCCCAAGCATAAAGATATATCAGACATAAATGAAAACATAGAAGTGTGCATTGTATTCCTAGAATCCTTTTTCTTCATCATTCATCCTGAATAGATTTTCCTTTTCCAGATGGTCCAGCCTTCTTGGTCTTCTCAGCTTCAGTTATCTTCTGCTTTTGCCTTGCAAAATAGTTATATGGCTTGGGGTGATATCTTAGAGGAGCAAGAGTAGTATTTTGCACAGAAGGATCTCCCATCTTAAGCTTGTTCCAAAAATCTCTTCTTCCAGCTTCAGCAATCTCATACTTTTGCCATTCTTCAGAGCTATAAAATTGACCTTTATCATTATTTCCTTGCTGGTACAATGTCCAAGTATTTAAGATAATATATCTTGAACATGGGCTCCATTCTTCAAATTTTGGGTTCTTTTTGACTTCTTCCATTCTCCTTCTCTTTGCTTCTTGTTCTTCATTATCAGCATGATATTTTTTGCCCTTTCTAAAATTTCCAATTCCACTGACAAGCACATCAACAAAATATCCTTGATAACTATCAGGCTGTTGATATTGCTCTGGAAGGTCTTCTGCCACTTGTACAGTTGAGGATCCTTCAGGAATAATACTACCTTCTGGAAAACGGTGTTGATAATGAATTCCATAATCTAGTGTATCCATGCCCATAGACAATCGTACTTCATTAGATTGCTACATAGCATGATGACTTGATAGAATCTCCCCCTTTCTAGCTTCTACAAATACTTCTTTGGAGAGAGAGGCTTGGGTATTTTTAATTTGGCTAGATAGAAGGGCATTTAGATTTCCAACTACATCCATGATTGTTCCCTGGGAGTTCCTGATAGATTGATTAAGTGTAGAAGAGAGATGGTTTTGGGTGACTTGAAGTTGATGGAGTAGAGTTTCACCAACAATATCTACTAGCTCTTGAGAGACTTGAGCAGTGGATGATATTCTTTGAAGTATAATATTTACTGCATCTTCTAGATCAGTAAATGTCATGTGTTGATTCTAAATTATATCTTGTTGATTTTCCCTTAACACACTCAGCCTGTCCAAAACTTCATTTAATTATTGGCCAATCAGCATAATAGCTTGATTGATATGTGTTATTTGATCCCCTATGTTAGTGATAGCATTTGCAATAGTGTGATAAACATTTGCATTTTGATGATTTATATGTTGTATTTCCTCTTGCAAACAATTAATCCTGGCAGACATCTCATCTTTACAACTTGTGACATCACTATTGACATAGGCTTCAAAGTGAATTCTTTGCCTGTCAAATAGAGCTTCCATTTGGGATATGAATTCAGTAGATGTGGTTGTGGGGACTGTGAGGGTTGGAGAATGTTTCTCATTTACTATTCTTGGAGGTGAAGGTTGTAGTGTGACCTGAGCAGTATACTCCCCTACATTATTGTAGGGATGTCAGGGGGCTACTCACATTCTTCCTCAGGAGTACTATGATGCATATCATCATTTAGAAATCCTTCCAAAGACCTTTCAGAAGTATTCTCCTCTTTAATAACTTATGGTCCACCTCTGGACTTTCCTTAGCTTCAACATTGTTTACATCTGTCATAGCCTCCTTGGCAATGATCAGAACTTCTTTTGGGTCACCCCTTTAGTATGTTCTAGACTGCTTCCAGGTAGAATAGTTTCATTTCTTAAAGTCTCCCCCCTCAATAGATGTAGGAGGGTCCTCAGCAACTTCTGGAGAGTGGTCAGGGCTTTTGGGGACATCAGCTCTTCGGGAGGAGGGTTCACCTACTTCCTTCTTTGTAAATTTCTTTTCTCACCTATGTTGAAATTTTGAAGTGTAGTGGAGGTGACTGGGCGGTCTGATTTTGGGTGACCGCCGAGACCGCGCGGTTTGTGATTATATTCTGCCGGTCTGGCTCGGCCGTTCTATTCTGGAAGACTACTGGTTCTGCCGGTCTGTTCTTTGTAGCTGCGGTCTGTTCCTGAGTTGGTCTGCTATTTTGCCTGTTTTCTTTGTTGGAAGACCGGGCGGTCTGTTCTTATGTGTGACCGCCTGTCCGGGCAGTTTGTGCTTGGCGATCTGGCGACTTGTTCTAAGTAGGCCAGATGGTTCTTTGTTTGCTCCTGGTGATCTACGGGAGGAGCGATCTTGTGCCCGCGCGGCTTGTGCGTGGTCTCGTGTTCGCGCGGCTTGTGCGCGATCTGCCTGCTATTCTGCGGTCTTGGTCGGATGGTCGTCCAAGTGGTCTGATCGCGCGGTCTGCATTATGAGACCGCTGGCGATCTGACGGGTGTTGACTGTATCCCGGTTTGTGCGGTGACAACATCCGTCTACCCGCCTATAAATAGGGGTGCATGGCCCGTCATTTATTACGAGAACTGTAAGAATCGAGCCTGGGTTAATTCGTGCGGTCTCACTTTGATGTCGGGCGGTCTCGGAAGCGAGTTGACTGTTTGTTGTGTTTGCAGTTTTGCGGTCAGCAGGTTGCGGTCTTCTTCCTTGGTGATTCCCAGCGGCTTGAATAAACAGTTCGGCAGCGGTCTGTCTGCGAACTGGTTTATATTCGTTCTTGTGCTGTTCGCAACGAGCTCAGCGATCAGGCGACCTTCAGCGGTTAGGCGATCTGAGTTGCGGTCTGGCGACAACTTCAGTTCTTCGTTCCAATAAAGCTCCAGTTCGTGCGGTCTGAGGTGGCGGTCTTGCAGTGCAGACAGTTTGTCTGCTTCCTATTCGCGCGGTCTCAGGTCAAGCCAGGCGACTTTTGGAGTCGAGCGGTCTGTGCGGTCTCAGCTTGTCAAGCCGCCAGATTTGTTTTGGTGTTTTTTGTTCTTCTCATCTCCGTGATTCTTATGAATCATGTCTCGCCATGTATGTCTTGCACTGTAAATAAAGTTTGTGATTCAATAAATTCTCTTGTGTTGTTGTGTGGCATTGTGGTTGTTTGGCTTTAACTCAATTGATGAAACTCCTGCTTACTCCTAAATGGTTCAAATCAAAAATTTTAACATGGTATCAAAGCGAGGTTATTGGAGTGGATAAGCATTGTTCAACTTGAGTTGCCATCATCTTTGTGAAGAAGAGACCACATAGATTGCCATGGAAGGTGGATACGCAAGAGGGCTTGGTATTGAACTCCTCACATCGACTAACTATAAGAAATGGAGGTCATGTATGGAGAGCTATTTACTTGGCGAGGATCTATGGGAGATAGTTGGAGGAGAAGACACACAAGAGGTGTTTCTAGCAGGAGATAATATGGCAGAGGTGAGACTTTGGAGGAGGACTAATGCTAAGGCAGAGTTCACACTCTACAGGGCTATCTCACCAGAGTTGTTTGACCACATCATTGGATGTAAATATGCTGCTGAGATTTGGACGTCTTTGGACGGACTGTTTAATAAGAAGAATGTAGCTCGGCTACAGTTTCTAGAAAATGAGTTGGTGAAGGCCTCTCAAGGCGATCTTTCTATTTCTACCTTCTTTCTCAAGATGAAGAACCTCACAGCAGAGATTTCTGCTTTGGACCCTGATGAGCCCATCTCGGAGGCAAAACTAAAGAGGCATATCATCCGCGGGTTGCGTAAGGAGTATCTTGCCTTTGTGACTTCAGTTCAAAGTTGGGCAAATCAACCATCTCTATTGGAGCTGGAGAACTTACTTGCTTCGCAAGAAAGTTTGGCAAGACAGATGGCGGGGAATTCTATCTTTGGGGGAGATAGTGATGTGTTGTTCTCTGGGAAGAAGAAGAAGAAGTGGGAGAAGAAGATGCCGGGTTAGGATGGACCCTCTACTTCAGGTCAGCAGGATAGAGGTTATGCTTCTAAGTCTGATGGGAAGAAGAAGGTAGAGGGACCAAGATGCTTCAGGTGTAATAAGACCGGCCACTTCATGAAGGATTGTCGGGTTAATCTTTAGGCGGGACATGTGGCAGAGAAGGAGAAGCCAAAGTCTGATGAAGCTGGATGGGGAGGAGCCTTTGCGGCTAATATGACGGCGATGCCCGTTAAGGCCTTGGCTGCCATCAACTTCGAAGAGGATTGGATCGTTGATTCAGGGTGTGGACATCATCTCACCAGGGATGAATCAAAGTTCTCTTCTTTGGCGCCTTACTCAGGTAACGATGCTATCATTACGGCTGATAATTCTGTTCATGCTGTCGCACAAGAAGGTGTTGTCTCCCTGAGCAGTTATAAGGGTCCACTCACATTAAGGATTGTTTATCACGTGCTTGGTATGAAGTAGAATCTCTTCTCTGTGACCAATGCGGTCGATGGCGGTTATCACGTTCTGTTTGGCCCAACAGAAGTGAAGTTTCTTAAAACTCAACCGGAGATAAAGGGAGATGTTATCCATGTTGGAAAGCGGGTGAAGGACTTGTTCGTGTTATCGACAAGTACCTATGTTGATAAGATGAAGACCAACGATAGCGCGGCTATCTGGCATGAAAGGTTGGGGCATGTTGGCATGGAAAAATTGAAGGCTATGGCGGTAAGGGGCCTTGTCAAGGGCTTGCCTAGGTTGTCCTCTTATGGAGACGGTCATGTTTTTGCTAGATGTCAGTTTGGTAAGTCTCATCGACTTCCATTTGATAAATCGCAAACAAGATGCAAAGCGCCATTGGAGTGTGTTCACGGTGATTTGATGGGACCGACTGCCACCCCAAGCCTTGGAGGCAACAGATATATGTTGGTGTTGATTGACGATTACACCAGATATGTCTGGGTGTATTTTCTGAAAGAAAAGTCGGAAGCCTTTGCGAAGTTTGTGGAGTTCAAGGAGCTGGTGGAAGGTCGGTTAGGCCTGCGGGTAAAAAAATTGAGAACTGACAATGGTGGGGAGTTCACCTCTGGTGAGTTCTCAAGTTTTTGCAGGAAACACGGCGTTTGGAGAGAGCTCACTTGTGCCCATACTCCACAGCAGAATGGCGTGGTGGAGAGGAAGATCCGTCATCTGACAGAAACCTGCAAATGCTGGCTTCATGCCAAGAGTATCCCAAAGTCCTTTTGGGTGGAGGGAATGTCTTGTGTAGCTTACGTCATCAACAGGATGCCTCTAAGTCCTATCAACGTGAAGTCCCCTCACGAATTGATGTTCAAGGAGAAGCCGAGTGTTGCACACCTTTGGGTGTTCGGTTCAACCTGCTATGTGCATATTCCTGATGCTCTTCGGACAAAGCTAGATGCGAAAGCAAGGAAGCTAGTCTTTGTTGGGTATGATGAGCGGAAGAAAGGATGGAGATGCATGGATCCATAAAAACGGAGATCAATGGTATCTCGGGATGTGGTGTTCGATGAAGTGACTTCCTACAAGGGGAGTTCAGGAGTTGAACTACCGGAAAGCAGGGTTGATGAAGCAGGGAAAGCTGCGGGAAGTCTTCAAGTGGAGTTGCATGTTTCACCAGGAGCTCCAGCTGTGTCAAGCTCTGAGATGGAGGCTTCAGGTTCTGGAAGCAGGGGGAGCGGTGCTCCAAGTTTGTCTGGAAGAGGAGCTTGCATAGAAGAAGCAACTGAGGAGGTGGTTAGTCAGGAGCAACCTCTTAGGAGGTCGAAGATGACTATCAAGCCACCAGATCGATATACAGGAGGAAACATGGTGAGCTTCGTCTCATGTTTCTTCGCTGGTCCCTTGGATGAGAGGGAACCATCGAGCTTTGAGAAAGCCAAATGTGTGAAGCAGTGGGATAATGCTATGCAAGAGGAGATGGATACTCTCAAGAAGAATGAGACTTGGTCTCTAGTGCCCAGGCCCAAGGGCATTACCCCTGTGACATGCAAATGGGTTTATAAACTCAAGAAGAAAGCTGACGGCACGATCGAGCGATACAAGGCTCGCCTTGTAGCTCATGGGTTCTCACAGCAGTATGGTGAAGATTATGATGAGACGTTTAGTCCAGTGTCAAAGATGACTTCGGTCCGATTTGTTATTGCTTTGGCGGAATCTTGTGGATGGGAGATTTGGCAGCTCGATGTGAAGAATGCTTTCTTATACAGAGAGATTGACAAGGATATCTTCATGATCCAGCCACCGGGTTTCATCTCGGAGGATCGTCCGGACTACGTCTGCAAAATGAAGAAAGCCTTATATGGGTTGAAGCAAGCTCCTCGGGCGTGGTATGGGAAGATCGCAGAGTATCTTCTATTCTACGGGTTCTTTGCTTCAGACTCTGATTCTAGCTTGTTCGTGAAGAAGGAGGGGGTGCTTCGGGTTATTGTGCTGTTGTATGTGGATGACATGATTGTCACCGGGAACTCGAAGGAGGCGGTAGCAAGGCTGAGAGCTGAGTTTGCTATCAGGTTCGAGATGAAGGATCTGGGGGAGCTTCACCATTTCCTTGGACTCGAGGTCCATAGGAAGGAGAGCGGAGTGCTCGTTTCTCAGGAAGGATATGCGGAGCGTATCGTTCAACGATTCGGCATGGAAGAAGGGAAGAGCAGCTCTATACCTCTGGAACAACATCATAAACTTCGGAAGGATGAGGGAAGAGTTCTATCTGATCCGTTGGTGTTCCGAGATCTGGTTGGGAGCTTGATTTACTTGACCATCACGAGGCCTGATATTGCTTATGCAGTTGGCAAAGTGAGTCGGTACATGGCGGAGCCACGGAAGCCTCATCTTCTGGCGGCAAAAGGAATTCTGAAATATGTGAAGTCGACCTCTGATTTGGGTCTCCTATTTAGGAGAGGGTCAAGCTTGGAGTTGCGTGGATATATGGATGCTGATTACGGGGGAGACGTGGATGATCGGAGATCAACGTCTGGTTATGTCTTTATGACGGGCCCCACAGCTATTTCATGGTGCAGTAAAAAGCAGGACTCGGTGTCTGTATCTACCACAGAAGCAGAATACAAGGCTTCGGCCTTGGCAGCTCAGGAAGCCGTTTGGCCTAGGAGTTGGTGGAGGACGTTCATGAGGAGGTTCGAGGTCCCACTATGCTACGCGGGGACAATGAGAGTGCTCTCAAGCTAGTTAATAATCCAGTCTGTCACGCGAGGACCAAGAATATTGAGATTGAGCATCATTTCATTCGTGAAAAGGTGTTGGGAGGATCTCTTATGGTCGAGCATGTTCGGAGTGCGGACAATGTCGCAGACATCTTCACAAAGCCGTTGGCAAAGGGACCGTTTACACGGTTGCGGAGTTTACTCGGGCTAGTCTCCACTTCCCACTTCTAGGGGGAGTGTTAAAATTTTGAAGTGTAGTGGAGGTGACCGGGCGGTCTGATTTTGGGTGACCGCCGAGACCGCGCGGTTTGTGATTATATTCTGTCGGTCTGGCTCTGCCAGTCTGTTCTGGCGGACTGCTGGTTCTGCCAGTCTGTTCTATGTAGCTGCGGTCTGTTCCCGAGTTGGTCTACTGTTTTGCCTGTCTTCTTTGTTGGAAGACCAGGCGGTCTGTTCTTATGTGTGACCGCCTGTCCGGGTGGTTTGTGCTTAGCGATCTGGCGACTTATTCTAAGTCGGCCAGATGGTTCTTTATTTGCTCCTGGTGATCTAAGGGAGGAGCGATCTTGTGCCCGCCCGGCTTGTGAGTGGTCTCGTGTTCGCACGGCTTGTGCGCAATCTACCTGCTGTTTTGCGGTCTTGGTCAGATGGTCATCCAAGTGGTATGATCGCGCGGTCTGCATTATGAGACCGCTGGCTATCTGATGGGTGGTGACTGTATCCTAGTTTGTGTGGTGATGACATCCGTCTACCTGCCTATAAATAGGGGTGCATGGCCCATCATTTATAATGAGAACTGTAAGAACCGAGCCTGGGTTAATTCGTGCGGTCTCACTTTGAGGTCGGGCGGTCTCGAAAGCGAGTTGACTGTTTGTTGTGTTCCCAGGTTTGCGGTCAGCAGGTTGCAGTCTTCTTCCTTGGTGATTCCCAGGGGCTTGAATAAACAGTTCGGCAGCGGTCTGTCTGCAAACTGGTTTATGTTCGTTCTTGTGCTGTTCACAGCGAGCTCAGCGATCAGGCGACCTTCAGCGGTTACGCGATCTGAGTTGCGGTATGGCGACAGCTTCACTTCTTCGTTCCAATAAAGCTCCAGTTCGTGCGGTCTAAGGTGGCGGTCTTGTAGTGTAGACAGTTTGTCTGCTTCTTATTCGCGCGGTCTCAGGTCAAGCCGGGCGACTTCTGGAGTCGAGCGGTCTGTGCGGTCTCAGCTTGTCTAGCCGCCAGATTTGTTTTGGTGTGTTTTGTTCTTCTCGTCTCCGTGATTCTTATTAATCATGTCTCACCATGTATGTCTCGCACTGTAAATAAAGTTTGGGATTCAATAAATTCTCTTGTGTTGCTGTGTGGCATTGTGGTTGTTTGGCTATAACTCAGTTGATGCAACTCCTGCTTACTCCTAAACGGTTCAAATCAAAAATTTTAACAACCTACTCACTGTCTTGGCATCTATCCTTTTGAGATAGTGGAGAAGAATTGTTTCAGACTCATTAAGATGTTGGGGGATTGAGTGTTGTAAGTATAAGGAGAGAATTCTGCCAAAATTGTGGGGTCTTCAAACTTTCTTTGATCTTATCAAACAAGACCTTGCCCCCAATCAGTCTTCTTTTCAAGAATGACTCTTACCATTAACTCAAACACACCTTTTGAGATTTTATCATGTGACTCAGTTTTTCATAACAGTACTTTTCCAATAATATCTG
Organism: Dactylorhiza incarnata; assembly: GCA_033032865.1. Lineage (NCBI taxonomy): Eukaryota > Viridiplantae > Streptophyta > Magnoliopsida > Asparagales > Orchidaceae > Dactylorhiza > Dactylorhiza incarnata. The sequence goes on from JAWHQI010000544.1 coordinate 357,650, forward strand.
ATAAAAGCTTGCCTTGCACATTCATCTTATTTCTGTGAATACTTCCATAAGCTTTTCCATCAAGGCCACGCCATTTATATCCTTCTAATAAATCCTCAGTACTTACTGATTCTTCTTCATCTTCATCCAGAACAGTTAATTTAAGGGCTTTAGTTAGGCCAATGACAGTTATTCTTAAATATTCTCCAGAAACTGTGGTAAGAATGGCTTTTCCTACCTTGTTTATTTGGGCATTTGCATACAGTTCAGAGAGGGCAGTGTAGTAGAGTTGGGTAGTTTTAGTGAGGATGAATTCTAGTTCTGATGCATACAATAAAGTAATTACCATGTATAAATCTGTATATGCACCTAGGAAGCCATCTTTATGCAGTTCTCCTCCAAAATTTATTTTGTCATCAGTCTGCTTCGGCGCCATTGACGATTGTCGAGAGGAAGATGATGAAGATGGAATTCTAGGGTTTTTTGAGTGATTTTCTATGTTTTCATAGTATCTTATTTATAATAGCATGCTTTGGGAAGATAAAAGGGCGCGTACCTGATAGGATCCTTTTGTATCCTTTAAAATCCCGAAATCACGGCGTAATGATGATGCTAACGTGGCCAGACATGTCGACTTGTCGTCGAAATGTTGTATCCAGTATCGTTGAGATCACAAATGCAATGTCGTCGAGAGTGTAGCATTGTCTTGATTCATCAAGATGATTTTTATACTTTGCAGCATTTTCAAGATGATTCGTATTCCTCGGTCAATTTATTATTGTTGTCTTTCAAAACTAAAAAAAATGTTAGTTTTCTTTAGGGTGGACCTTGTGAGAGATCTATGCCATCAACACTATAATTTAATCACTACTAAAACTGAAGAATGGAATTCAACATGCCCAATTTTTAAGAACTTAGCATTCTCAATTCAATTTTGAATTGATTGAACTTAGACTCATCAAGGAGCTTAGTAAAAATGTCAGCTAACTTCCTATCTGTACTGGCATACTTAAGACAAATGTCTTCCTTTTCTACATGCTCCCTGCTGAAATGATATCTAATCTCAATATGTTTTGTTCTACAATGTGCCACAAGATTTTTATCTATAGAGATGGCACTGGAGGAATCACAAAAGAAAGGTGTTCTCTTTATTTGCAAATTGTAATCCTCTAATTGGTGTTGAATCCATATCAATTGAGCAGAGCAACTACCAACAGAAATATATTCTGATTCAGCTGTAGAAATAACAATGTTGTTTTGCTTTTTACTACTCCAAGACACAAGTCTTCTCCCCAAGAATTGACAAGTTCCTGAAGTGCTTTTTCTATCCTCTTTGCACCCAGCAAAGTTTGCATCATAATAACCACACAGCTCGAAGTCATTTAACTTAGGATACAAGAGCCCTAGATTGGGAGTACCCTTCAGATATCTCAACATTCTTTGACTACTGAGTAATGAGATACTTTTGGGTTAACTTGATACCTAGCACAGACACATGTAACAAACATGATGTGTGGTCTACTAGTAGTGAGGTAGAGCAATGAGCCAATTATGCTTCTGTACATGGACTCATTATAGGGTTCCCCTTTTCATCCTTGTCTAGAGACACATTTGAACCCAAAGGAGTTCTCATAGGGGTAGAGTTCTCCATTCCAAATTTCTTTATGATATCCAAGGTAAATTTGGTCTGAGAAATGAAAATTCCTTCCTCAGATTATTTTACTTGAAGACCTAAGAAATATTTAAGCTCTCCCATACTGCTCATCTCAAATTTACTTTGCATGAGCTTTGCAAATTTCTTGCAGAGATTCCCATCAGTTGATCCAAATAAAATGTCATCAATATATATTTGGACCAAAAGGATCTGTCCCTTCAATTCTCTCAAGAAAAGAGACTTATCTATTATTGGGGAAATGATTTATCTTAACCCCTAGAATTGAGTAGAATATAAATTCTAAGAATGAAAAATTAGGCTATGTAAATATGCGTCGAATAGTATTCGACGTAGCTTCGAAATGTAGTCGACGTTTCTCTCAAAATGAGTCGAAGTAACTCTAAGAAGAATTCGACGGAACCTTTGTCGACGTAACTCTAACTTCTAGTCAACGCATTTAATAAAGTCGACGTATCTTAATCGACGCACCTTCCATATTATTCTCTCGACGTCTATCCAGTCTGAAATCGATGCTTCCGTCGAATAGTAATCGACGCACGTCGATTTCTATGTCAAATTCAAATTCACGCCAGATCTCTTTCCTTCTTTCTAAAGATCGGAATTTAATGGAATGATTTTATTCTTTTATAGCCGTTCTGAATCTGTTTTTCCTTCTAATTGATTCTTGGCTAATTTGATTAATGTTTATTTGGATATTATTTGAAATCAGAATAAACGCTTTCCTATTACAGATAAAATTAGTATGGAAACTTTTATCTCTTTCTAATTCTCTGTCTGCTAATTGATTATTCTCCTTTAGCAATATCTTTTCAAACAGAGCTATAAATAAGAAGGAAGTCGACAGAGAATGACAACTAGTGATCCACCATATACATTTGAAAAAGAGGAAGAGCTCCCAAGTGAAAAGAGAGAAAAGCTGAGAAAAGAGATAGTGTGCTGCAGCAAAGAAAAAGCCTTCATCTTCTCCTCCTTCTGAAGCCATTCTGCTGCAAATTCTGAAAGCTCTCACAAAAGAGAGAAAAGCTTACAATCTCCTCACTATAGAAGAGAGATTGCATTCACTATTCTTGTGCTTCTAATCTTCTTGCTAGGAAGAAGATTCTTTCTTGTTTAAATTACTTCTTCTACTTCTTCTTCTTATCTTCATTTCATTTTCAAACAGTGTAAAAGAGTTTTTATAATCTCTCTTCAAAAAATTCAGTTGTACTGGTTCTAAGAGTCTCCTTGTCAAAATACTCAGGCTAGTTCTAAGAGTCTCTTTATCAAAAGACTCAGTGCAAGATAGTGAATTCCTACCAAGGGGGTAGAAGAGTGGACTACCCAAAGTTTTGGGAACCACTATATTTCTTTGTGTTGTGCTGTGATTTTCTTCTTGTTATTTTCCTTCTTTACTTGCTTAATTCTTGTTGGTGTGTGGGAAGCTTAAATCTGTGATTATTACACATATATATATATAATAGCACAAAGTATTTTTAAATCTCTATTCACCCCCCCCCCCCCCTCTAGAGAATTCTAGTGAGGTTAACTGTGCACTTTCAATTGGTATCAGAGGGAGGTTGATCTAAAAGGGTTAACTCCTTGATCAAAAAGATCCTACATCTTATATATATATATATATTTCTAAAAACTATTTTTCACATGGCACAAATTAAAGATTATGCTTCCACCAGACCACCAATGTGCAATCTTGAAAAGTTTGCACTTTGGAAAACAAGAATTAGGATCTATATGAATTCTATTGATGAAGATTTGTTCAATGTTATTTTGACAGGTCTTCCTAAGCCCTATAGAAAGGACTCATGTGGTAAAGTGACTCAAACACTTGTCCCAAGGGCTGAGTGGACAGTTGAAGAAAAGAAGGCAGGAACAAGTGATGCAAAAGCTGTAAACATTCTTGTCTCAACCCTCTCAGATGAAATCTTTCAAAAGGTTGTGGACTGTGAATCAGCCAAAGATATCTGGGAGGCTCTTACAAAAATAGTAGAAGGAAGTGCTGATGAAAGGAAAGATAGAAAGGCTCTATTGATCTCCCAATATGAGAACTTTCAAAAGAAGTATGAAGAAAGCATATATGAGATGTATGACAGATTCGGTCTGATCATCAATCAATTAAGGAGCCTGTATTGAGAGATCTCTCTCACAGAGATCAATGACAAACTGTTAATGAGTCTCCCAAGTTCATGGGACTCAAGAATATGGGCAATAAGAGATACAAGAGGACAAAAGGAAATCTCAACAGATGCCCTCTTAGGAAAACTCAAATCCTATGAGCAACTGCTGAAAACCAGAGAAGAGAAGGAAAGAAGAGGAAGCACTTCAACCTCCTCAAAAGATAGAAACATTGCTTTGAAAGCAACAGAAGAAGAGACCCCTGTCACTGAAGAAGAATTATTCAGCCTCCTGGCTAGAAGATTCAAGAAATGGGTCAGGAGAGATGGGTCTAGAAGGAGAGAATCAAAACCAAGGTATGATAAAACTTCTACTAAAGAAATCATTTGTTACTCTTGCAGGAAAACTGGACACATTGCACCAGAATGTCCAGAAAATGCTGAGAAAAAGAAAGATCTGAAAAAGAAAGATCTCAAGAAAAAGGGGAAGAAGAAAGAAAGAGGCTTCATTGCAGAAGCTTGGAGTGAAACAGATTCTGAGGACAGCACCTCATCCAAAAGTGACAATGAAGAGTCTAAGCAAGAAGACCTATGCTTAATGGCTCTTGAAAGCTCAAAGGAAGAACATGGTGCTAAATCATGGAGTGAGACAGAATCAGAAGGAAGCATCTCTTCTGAAGAAGATAAAGAAAATAGCCTTATTCTCATAGAGGAATCTGAGGATAAGGATGAGGTAAGCATTTTTGATGACATAGATTTTCTGTGTGATGATTTCAAAAATGATTTTAAAGGATTATGTTTAGATCAACTAAAAGCTAAACAAGAAATTAAGAATCTAAAAGAACAAATTAATGTTATTAAAAATCAGAGAAATATAGAGGATACTTGTTCTAAAAATTATGAGTTAAGGTCTAACATCAGAGAAAAAGAAATAGAGAGGGCTAAAATAGAAAACCAGCTCCTTAAGAATAAAGTATCTCAAGCAAATGCTTTTGAAGAATCAATAAAAATGAGAAGCCAAACACTTACAGAAATCACAGAAAAACAAACAATAAGACATAAAAATCTTGGGCTAGGAGCTGATCCCTCAGCTAGTCTAATTCCATCCAACAAACCTGCTTGGATGAGCCCTGTTAAATTCACTAAACCCACTAAATCAATAAACTAAGAAGAAGACTCACAAAATAAGAAAGAAGACTCCCTCAATGAGATAAACCATTTTGATAAAACATCATACTATACAGATGAAGACTCTCAAACTACCTCTGAGAAAGCAACTATGCCAAAAGAAACAAGTTATAAAGAAACAAAACTCCAATCAGAAAAAGGGAAAAATAAAATCTGTGAAGACACAATTGCGTCGACTTCATATCGATACATGAATGATAGTGCGTCGAATTCTACTCGACGCAATCTCTCAGATGCTTCGACCTCAACTCGACGCTTGAATAAAGGTACGCCGACTTCCAATCGACGCAACTTCTTACATGCGACGATTTTAGATCAACACAATCTGGAGAAAGCGCCGAATACAAATCGACGCAACTATCAACATACGTCGAATAGATATCGACGCATAAAAACTCAGAGCAACATAATTATAGGACATGTCTATTCTCCAAAAACTTTCCATCTTAACCCTCATTCAGGACCCATTCATCCTGATCAAAATTTCTATCCTAATCAAAATTTCTATCCCAATCAACACCACTATCCCTCTCTAAACTCAAATTCCCATAATCTAAAGATAGTCAGATGTTATATCTGCAATAAAACTGGCCACATTGCCAAACAGTGTTGGCATAATCAATCAAATTGCTCATAAAATTAGTCCTAGGGTAACTTAGAAAACTTTAGGATTAGGAAGAAAGAATCCCACAAGAAAAACCTGGAATCTTCAGACAAAGTAAAAGTCACGTCGATTTCTTAAATCGACGCATACGTCGATAGGAGACTCCATCTTCTCAACTCAAACTATATCGACGCTTACGTCGAACCCCACTCGACGTAACGTCGACTTCATGAAAAAGAGCGGAAATACTAAAATTTTTTCGGGCGCATCTACTAAAGTACCGAATAAGCCTCGAATTATGTCTCGTTTCGACGTTTCACCTGACTTAAATAAACTCTTCCGTTAGAAATCCTCTCGCACTCTGCATCTTTCATCCTTCTCACCTCTCAGTCCAGCAATCTCTTCCTCTCTCTCACTGACCTAAAATGGCTCCCAAGATAAACTCTGGTTTCGACATTGACCTCGAATCCTTCCAGGCCGCCGCCAAAAATTATAAGAGCATCATAGCTCTCTTCATTGAAGCTGGCCTAGATAAGCTCATCTCCACAAGATGCAAGCTCCTAGAGATAGAACTCACAGAGCTAATGGCTCATGTTCAGATATCTGAACAAGGAGAAATCACTGGAACAATATATGAGACACCTGTCTCAATCTCTGCTGAACACATTAGGAACACCTTTGATCTTTCATCAGGTACATTCCAATATTATCCTTGTTCAAATCAAATAGGGAAAGCAAGTTATTTTCTAAAAGAGTAACTAAATAAATCTCCTTTACCATTCCATTATCAGGTGATGAACCTGTGGAACTCACCCCTGATGAGATCAAGAATGTACTAATCACAATGAAGTTCTCAAAAGATAGACCAATCCATCTGAAGAAAATAGATTTTTCTGATGAGTATAGGCTACTGGCAGACATAGTAGGAAAAGTACTACTATGTAAGATCTCTGCCCATGATGCAGTGCCCAGGCAGCAACTGAATCTCATGGGGGCCCTTGTGCTGAAGAAGAAAATAGACTGGGGCAGCTGCTTACTTAAAATGATAGGCTACAAATATTCTGTAAGACCCCATTTTTTTTCTTTTCAAACACCACCGGGTCTTAGGCCCAGAACCGCCGTTTTGCGGTGACACCCTCGCTCGGGAAGGTCGCCACTACAAAACGCCGATCCTGCCGGCCAAATCGGTCACGAAGAAGAGAGTATACATGAACAAATAAGAAGCTCAAGTCCACAATCACATGCTATATAAGCGTCCACATGATATAACTGATTAAAAGATAACAAGGGTTACAATAATAAAGGGCTCGTGCCCTGTACATCATGTCCTCACTACAAGATCACTTATAAGGTAAAACTAAAGCTAATCGCCATCGTCACTGAAACGGAAGCACCCAAACTAGTCTGAACCATCCCTGCAGACTCTGTGCTCCACTGGTGCTGCAACACTGAATGCTTCTTCTCTTTTGGCCTGCGGTCGCTGCCTTGCAAACCACGTCTATGTCTTCGCCTTCGGCCTCCTGGTCGCTGAGCTGGTGGGGTTCCACCCATCATGGGACATCTGACCCGAGTATGTCCGGGCTGGTGACAATGGTAGCATGGCCATGGGGCCCACCCTGTCGGATCCTGCTGCACCTGTTTCTCTCCCATTCGGTACGCCTAAAATATGGTGGTCAAACGACCGTCAGTCAAACTAGACTCAGTCAACAATCCCCCACCCCTAAACCCGTGGCTCCTAGGCACCGGGCGGAGAGGAGTGAAGAGGAGGACCAAAGACAGAGTGGAAACAAGCAGGTGACAACTATCCTAAAGAAAGTACAGTAAAAGATTCGCAAGGTTTATAAATTTAACTAACAAGAGTAGTAGTGTGTAACACGATTATAGCTAAAGTAAGCATGAGTGCATGGTGTAACAAGGTAAGAAGTAACATGTATAAAGTAAGCACAACAGTAAGTAAGTAAGAAAAGAAACCATTGATTTATAGGGATTACCCCTATAGACCAAGGGGTCGTTTTGCAGGGCCTATCGTATAAAAAGTCCCATACCAATTTATACGATAGGGGTAGGGGTTGAAATGCAATGTTTATGCTATGACATGCAAGGTATGCTGTTATGCTATGTTCATACAAGTGCAACTCACTCACTACGACTCTATGCGCATAGACCTTTAGTTCCCCCTTTTTGGAGCTAGCAAGACTCCCAGGATACTCCCGTAGTGGCAAACGGAAGCGGTGGGTTGGGCCTCGCCCACCTCTAGGTTGGTATTCACACTACCTAACCTAGACCTATCGTACGCCTCAACGCAAAACCCGCAGAGCATCTGCGTACTCTTACTGGCTGGACCACCAGACTTTCAAGGCTAAGTGTAAATACCACACTTGCCGAGTCAACGAATTGACGTCGGTGTGAACGAACGTCCAATACCGAAGACCCACCACCTTCAATGCATATGCAACATGTTCTACTTCCTACATCCGAGCCATAAGCTCCCTGGGCTAACCTGCCCGACATCAATAATCTCTCGAGCCACCGGCTCGCCGGACCAACCCGTCCGTACCAACAAACACTACGGAGCCACAAGCACCTGACTTATCAATCCGCTCTTACTACCACCGAGCCTACTGCTCGTAGCACCAAACCAGCTAAACTCCCGGAACCACGGGGTGTGGGTGAGTGTGTTATTAAATTCTTCTTGCATAACATTTTACTCCTACAGGTTATGGTTAATCTTGGACTTCCCGAGGGTTACCCTGTAAGGGGCTCACTATGGTACTAGGAGTTATAGTGGGATGACACCCCAGGGCTCCCTTTCGCAAGACACTTAATGTTATTAGTTACAACCCATAAGAAACCCTCTTAATATTTCACCTGGATTAATCCTAAGTGCTTTAAGACCCGATAGGAAAAAGACGATCTTTCGTCAATCCCAAGAAGACCTACCCCAAGGGTGGCACCCCACCACCCTAGGATTCATCAAACCCTAGTTAATTCCAAAAATCCTCACATAGTCACATTATCACCAATAAACCCTCACAACTCCAATCACTACATTCTAATTTGACCCATAACTCCCAAAATTGCCAAATTGCTAAACACAGACCATCCCTAATGTTTTGATGCTCATGAAGGGAGGTTCATTAAATAATCAACTCAATGACCCAATATTTTTAATGGGGGTCCATACTACATATTCAAGAACAATTCCAGAGTTTCATAATTTTCGCAACATTATTAATATTTAAAACAATTTTCCCAAAATACAACTTTCTAAGGTTTGAACTACAAGTGCACCTTTCTGGCTTCCATTGCCTACCAAACTTTTTACATAAATCAAGTGTACCTAATAATCAGTACATATGAATTTGTAGGAAATTCCAGCAAGGTTTACTATTATTAAAAATTCCAAAACCCATTACTTTTCAATTATTTCCAAAGGAGGTACCCTCAGATGAACTCCAAACCTTATGCAAATTTATACAGAGGTGATTCATACTAAACTATTCAGCCCTACAAAATTTGACCATATTCCATAGAGGTTACATTTGTAATTTCCATAAAGGACATATTTGCAATTAATTCCAAATTGAACTAGAAGTACCAAAAAAATCAATCCCAAAATTATGAGAACATTACTGAGGGTTTATAATGGTATGAAATGACATCCAGCAAAGTTTCATGAAATTACAGAAAACTAACACCCTAAAATTAATCATCCCAAAAATTGCCAACAATAAGAATAATTATACTTTGGACCTCCAAAAGTCTTCCAATGGTTCTAATAGAATCCCCAGGGATTAATAACATCAAAACTAAGTTGGTGAGAGAAGATGGTTAATCACTAAGTATTAATCTTTCCTAAAACCCCAAAACCTAAATATTTACAAATCTACCCAAAGATTTATTCCCTAGGTTGGCAACTCCAAACCCCACCAATTTCTCATAGGAGGACTCGCTGGCCACCATGACCATCTCCCCAAAATTTTAGGTCAAACCATAAAGGTTTGACCCCTCTTCCTTCATTGACCTCAAAATGCACCCCTTAGGGTTTACCCTAGGATTATGGTTCATACTTCCCCAAATCCACCCAAACTTCTTGTGAGGGTGTTATATCACTCATAGAACTCAGAAGAGTCTATTACACTCCTCTCCAAGGACAAACACCCCTATGTCCTTCACAACCCCAAATTCCACTCCATAGGGGTCAACCATATGGCCTTGGGCAAATCAACTCCAATGCTCACCAATTTCCTCCTGGGGTCTCAAAATGACCCCACGACTCACATGGAGGTGATTTGGGTCGTGTAGGGGCAGTGGCCAAAATTCCACTCCAATTGGAGGTGTTTTGACCATGGAAAACCCCAAATAACCCCTAACCATAATTTTCCCCTTATTGGACAAATTTTTGGCCCAATGACTACCTAGTCAAATGAACCCCAAATGAGTTGAAATTTTAACCAGGGGCTTATCATGACCCTAATAACACCCCACCAAAATTTGGTGGAGATTGGAGGTCATTTGACCCTCCAAATAATTTATGCAAAGATTATTAAATTATTTTCAAAACCATAGAAAAATATTTCCCAAAAATTCCCATTTTTGGATACCATGTATAGATAGATATAGTTAGCCTATGTTCCAAATTTGAGGTCATTTGGAGGTCTGGTCAAGTGGGGGCACTCAATTCAATTTCTGGTCAAGACTACGTATAGGCTGCACCAAAACGGGTGCTGCGGTCTACCCAGGACTCCAAATTGAGTAAAATCAATTTTAAATTACACTAGACATCAAGGGCTACATTTTCTATGTTGACCACTTTTTCTGTAAAAGCCTCTAACTATTTTTAATATTTAAAACCAACTGCTGCAGTTTTAATCACAAAAATTCATTAAAAAAAAGGCTAAAAGAGGAGCACGAATCTTGAAGTAGGATGGGTGGCTGCTGCTCATCTTCAAGCTCCAGCCAAGGCACGGGATTAGCCCGACCTGGAGCTACTTCTGGGCCATTTTCCAGCCACCCCAGCCACCTCCCTGGCCGGCCACCACCACCACCACCTCCGTTGAGGTGGTGGCTATCGCCGGGCGGCGGCACGGCCGCCGGAGGGGTGATTTCCGGCGAACTCACAAGGGTGATTTTCCATGGAAATCTGAGATTTTAACTCTCCGATCGGGCTCTTTTGAGCCCGATTTCTCACCTAATTTGATCTAAAATGCTAGCACAAGTAAGGAGGAGGAGGATCGGACCTTGTTTGAGGGTTTTGGTGGCTCCAATCGCCGGCCACCATTTTTCCTCCTCCAAGCTTTGGGTGCCATGGCTTCTTGTGCATAGGGGGCTCTAACCTTTCGGGAAATTGAGGGGTTTAACTCCTCTGATGGTTGTGAAGATGAAGGGAGGTTCAATTGAGGGGGAGGGAGGCTTTAACCAAGAGAGCCATTAATGGCCTCTTGGTCTCCCTCCCTTGGCCGACCCTATTCACTCTCCCACCCCCCAATAACTCATGGAAACTGCTGGAATCTTCTCAAATTCATCAGAGAAGATGAATGGAAGAGTAATGGAGGGATACCAAGGGGGTGTATCACCTTAATGGCCATGAATGACCTCTTTCTCTCTCCTTAAAATTGGGGAAAACCCTCATTTTCTCTCTCCTAATCACCATGGACGATTTTCCACTCTCTCCTGTGTTTAATGTCAGCCTAATAGGCTGGTTGACCACTCAATTGAGCTAGCCCAAAGGGATTGGGCTAGGTTTAAGTGATTTGACCTAATTTGGGCAAGTTTGACTTTTGGTCAAATTGACCAATTGGGTGGCCCTAGGATGGGGCTTTTGGGTCCATTGGACTCCAAATTAAATTTAGAAACTACTGCTGGGGTCAATTTGGTCACATGAGCCTTAGTTGACCCAATATAAGTTGATTTGACCAAAACATGCTAAGTTGACTTTGGTCAAATTGAGCCATAGGGTTGACCCAGTCATTGGGCTTCTTGCTCCACTAGGTCCCCAATGATATCATAACACTATGGGTAGGGTCAATTTAATATGGTGGTGGTCAATTAGGGCACTTAGTGAAGAATTGCCATTTTGACCTAATTAGAGCTTAAGGTTGACTTTGGTCAATTTGGCCTCTTTGGTTGACCCCAATGGGCCCTTGGTGCCCTAAGGGGACCCCTAATGGGTTAGGGATACTATGGTGGGGTCAAATGGTCAAGCTGAGGCCCTAAAGTCCAACCCTAAGCTTGGTCACTGGAAATTGCTAGTTACAGTCCAAGGCACTTTCAACCCTAATCTTGCCTAAGTTAAAGGGATTTCTACACTACCAAGGACTTCTCATGACCTTGTCAAGGCAGATTCACCTGGGGGGTCTAGCTGTCTGGGGGATGTTACATATTCTCACAAAGAGAATGCCTACATGAGGATTATGAGTCAAGTCCTCTTCCACTCCTTCCCTGACCTATGCAGGTCAAAAGGAATTCCTATCCCTCCTGGCAAAAGGATGTCCATTGCTCGCTTCTCAAAATGGACTAGGCAAATCCCCAAGCCTGGTGCCATTCCTGAAAGGACTCCATCTCCTCCTAACTCTCCTGCTCATCCATCTTCACCTCCTCCTCCTCCTCATACAGACATCTCTTCTGTACCACCATCATCCACACCTTCATAAATACCAACTCAAACACCTGCTCAACCCTCCTCTATTCCTCCACCTCGTCCATCAAATACACCTCATCAGAATTATACAGTCCCCTCTCCACCTTCATCACATACACCTCCACCATTATCTCCTCTTCCTCCATTGTCTCCTCCTCCTCCAACACAACATGAACCATCTCCATCCACTGAAAACCTCATCACCCAGTGTATCCAGTCAGCAGCCCAAAAATTTTAGGACATGCTGGATGGACACTGCTCTCAAATTCAATCCTCCATCATGCACATGCAAACCCAAATAGATGGGGTCAATGCCTCTGTGCAAAGTCTGAAATCCTCTATCTCTTCATCTAGGGTCACCAAGTCTTTCTTAACCTCCTTGGCTAAGAAGGTCAAGAAGGGGGATAAGTTAGATGAAGAGCAGCTCTCCAGCCACAAAACTGAGCTACATACTGAAGAGCAGATATCAGATGTACTGATTATAGCTAGAGAAACTGCACAACAAGTGGATCTATTACAAGGGGAGGCAAGTAGAGCAGAGAATGAAGTTTAAGAGGAAGCTGAAGCTCAGGGGGAGCCAGATGCTGTTATACCTGAAACTGGAGATGAGAAAGAAACTGAAGAAGAAGTAGAAGGCTCAAAGGAAGTTCCATCCTAGGGGGAGCAACCTGCTGTGACTCAGGGGGAGCTGAGTGAACTACCTGCTACTGAGAAGGAGCAACTCACCTCTCCAAAAACAGTAGTATTCACTAGGAAAAGAAAAACTCCTCCTACCCCTCCTGAATGATATGTTGAACAATATTGATACAATCTATATTTTTTTCCATGCTTAAATACTTATTATGAAGTCTGTTTATATGATTTCTCCCTTCTTCTGATTACTTAACACATTTCTTCTCTATAAATGCTTTGATGTGTTGATTAAAAGCTGATACAATTTCTCTCTAAATAGGGTTAAGACAAATAGGGGGAGATTGTTGGGGAAATGATTTATCTTAACCCCTAGAATTGAGTAGAATATAAATTCTAAGAATGAAAAATTAGGCTATGTAAATATGCGTCGAATAGTATTCGACGCAACGTCGAAATGTAGTCGACGTTTCTCTCAGAATGAGTCGAAGTAACTCTAAGAAGAATTCGACGTAACCTTTGTCGACGTAACTCTGACTTCTAGTCGACGTATTTAATAAAGTCGACGTATCTTAATCGACGCACCTTCCATACTATTCTCTCGACGTCTAGCCAGTCTGAAATCGACGCTTCCGTCGAATAGTAATCGACGCACATCGATTTCTATGTCAAATTCAAATTCACGCCAGATCTCTTTCCTTCTTTCTAAAGATCTGAATTTTATGGAATGATTTTATTCTTTTATAGCCGTTCTGAATCTGTCTTTCCTTCTAATTGATTCTTGGCTAATTTGATTAATGTTTATTTGGATATTATTTGAAATCAGAATAAACTCTTTCCTTCTACAGATAAAATTAAAATGGTTGCAATGGTAATGAGAGATTTAGCTCCTCTTGACACATAAACTGTAACAGCCATAACTTTTGATTTGGTTGTCCGATTTTTACGCACAATATCTTTTTGGAATGAGCTCGGAGCCCTACATCCATTGGAGAACAATTTTTACCCATTCCAGTTTGTTTAGTGGTCAATATACACCGGGTTGGTAATAAGATATTTAGCTCGAAAGGAGACCTAAACTTCAAACATCCATAACTTTTGATCCGGATGACTGATTTTCGCCCACAATACCTTTTCGGAATGAGATCAGAGCCCTAAATCCAATGGAGAACAATTTTAACCCATTCAAGCTCGTTTAGAGGTCGATATAAAGTGGGTTGTAGTGGTAATGCGTTTTTTAGCTCCAAATGACACATAAATTTCAAAATAAAAGAATTTTTGATGCGGTTGGTAGTGAGAGTGAGAGATTTAGCTCCAAATGATGCTCAAACTATAAACATCAATAACTTTTGATCCGGTTGTCTGATTTTCCCCCCACAACACCTTTTAGGAATGAGCTCGGAGCCCTACATTCATTGAAGCACAAGTTTTACCCATTGTAGTTCATTCAGTTGCCGATATATAGCGGGTTGCACTGGTAATGCAAAATATAGCTCCAAATGACACCTAAACTTGAAACAGCCATAAATTTTGATCTGGTTGTCTGATTTTTTCCCACAAAACCTGTTCGAAATGAGCTCTGAGCCATACATTCGATGGAGAGCAAGTTTTACATGTTCATTTAGTGGTCGATATACATTGAGTTGCAGTGTACATGTGGGATTTAGCTCCAACTGACACCTAAACTTCAAACAGCTATAATTTTTGATCTGGTTGTCCGGATTTTGCCCAAAAGACCTTTTTGGAATGAGCTCAGAGCCATACATCCTATGGAGAAAAGAATTTATGCGATCGACTTCATTTATAGATCGACAGATAGTGGATTATAGTGGAAATGAGGGATTTTGCTCCAGTTGACACCTAAATTTCAAACATCCATAACTTTGATCCGGTTGTCAGATTTTTGCCCACAACATTTTTTCGGAATGAGATCGGAGCCCTACATCGAATGGACAACAATTTATACCCATTCTAGTTCGTTTAGTGGTTGATCTACAGTGGGTTGTAGTGGTAATGTGGGATTTAGCTACAAATGACACATAAACTCCAAACAGACAGTACTCTTGCTCTAGTTGCCCAATTTTTGCCCACAATACCTTTTTAGAATGAGCTCAGAGCCCTACATCTAATGGGGGTAGGATATAACCATTCAAGTTTGTTTATTGTTCGATATACAGTGGCTTCCAGTGGTAATGCGGGATTTGGCTCCAAAGTACACCTAAACTTCAAGCAGCTATAACTTTTGATCCGGCTGTTCGATTTTTGCGCACAATACTTTTTCAGAAAAGAGCTCGTATTCTCCATCCAACAGAGAATAAGATTTACCCATTCGAGAATAATACAACACCTTTCGGGTTGTCTGATTTTCGCCCACAATACCTTTTCGGAATGAGATCAAAGCCCTAAATCCAATGGAGAACAATTTAAACCCATTCTAGCCCGTTTAGAGGTCGATATACAGTGAGTTGTAGTGGTAATATGAGATTTAGCTCCAAATGACACATACACTTCAAAATGATAGAATTTTTAATGTGGGTTATAGCGAAAATGAGAGATTTGGCTCCAAATGACACTCAAACATTAAACAACAACAACTTTTGATGCGGTTGTCTGATTTTATCCCACAACACCTTTGCGAAATGAGCTCGGAGCACTACATTCATTGGAGCACAAGTTTTAATCATTCCAGTTCATTCAGTTGTCGATATATAGCGGGTTGCAGCGGTAATGCGAAATATAGCTCCAAATGACACCTAAACTTCTAACAGCCATAACTTTTGATTTGTTTGTTTGATTTTTGCCCACAACACCTTTTCCGAATATGCTCGGAGGCATACATCCAATGGAGCACAATTTTAAACCATTCTAGCACATTTTAGTGGTCAATTTACAAATGGTTGCAATGGTAATGAGAGATTTAGCTCCTCTTGACACATAAACTGTAACAGCCGTAACTTTTGATCTAGTTGTCCGATTTTTACGCACAACATCTTTTTGGAATGAGCTCGGAGCCCTACATCCAATGGAGAACAAATTTTACACATTCCAGTTTGTTTAGTGATCAATATACACCGGGTTGGTAATACGATATTTAACTCGAAAGGAGACCTAAACTTCAAACATCCGTAACTTTTGATCAGGATGACTGATTTTCGCCCATAATACCTTTCCGGAATGAGACCAGAGCCCTAAATCCAATGGAGAACAATTTTAACCCATTCAAGCTCGTCTAGAGGTCAATATAAAGTGTGTTGTAGTGGTAATGCGATATTTATCTCCAAATGACACATAAATTTCAAAATAAAAGAATTTTTGATGCGGTTGGTAGTGAGAGTGAGAGATTTAGCTCCAAATGATGCTCAAACTATAAACATCAATAACTTTTGATCCGGTTGTCTGATTCCCCCCCCCCCCCCCCCCCCCACACACACAACACCATTTAGGAATGAGCTCGGAGCCCTACATTCCTTGAAGCACAAGTTTTACCCATTGCATTTCATTCAGTTGTCGATATATAGCGGGTTGCACTGGTAATGCGAAATTTAGCTCCAAATGACACCTAAACTTGAAACAGCCATAAATTTTGATCTGGTTGTCTATTTTTTGCCCACAAAACCTCTTCGAAATGAGCTATGAGCCATACATTCGATGGAGAGCAAGTTTTACACAATCTAGTTCATTTAGTGGTCGATATACATTGAGTTGCAGTGGTCATGTGGGATTTAGCTCCAACTGACACCTAAACTTCAAACATCTATAATTTTTGATCTAGTTGTCCAGATTTTGCCCAAAAGACCTTTTCGGAATGAGCTAAGAGCCATACATCCTATGGAGAAAAGAATTTATGCTATCGACTTCATTTAGTGGTCGACGGATAGTGGATTATAGTGGAAATGAGGGATTTTGCTCCAATTGACACCTAAATTTCAAACATCCATAACTTTGATCCGGTTGTCAGATTTTTGCCCACAACATTTTTTCGAAATGAGATAGGAGCCCTACATCCAATGGACAACAATTTATTCCCATTCTAGTTCGCTTAGTGGTTGATCTACAGTGGGTTGCAGTGATAATGTGGGATTTAGCTCCAAATGACACATAAACTCCAAACAGACAGAACTCTTGCTCTATTTGCCCAATTTTTGCCCACAATACCTTTTTAAAATGAGCTCAGAGCCCTACATCCAATGGAGGGTAGGATATAACCATTCAAGTTTGTTTATTGTTCGATATACAGTGGCTTCCAGTGGTAATGCGAGATTTGGCTCCAAATTACACCTAAATTCAAGCAGCCATAACTTTTGATCTGGCTGTTCAATTTTTGCTCACAATACTTTTTCAGAAAAGAGCTCGTATTCTCCATTCAACAGAGAATAAGATATACCCATTCGATAATAAGACAACACCTTTCGGGTTGACTGATTTTCGCCCACAATACTTTTTCGGAACGAGATCGGAGCCCTAAATCCAATGGAGAACAATTTAAACCCATTCCAGCCCGTTTAGAGGTCGATATACAGTGAGTTGTAGTGGTAATATGAGATTTAGCTCCAAATGACACATACACTTCAAAATGATAGAATTTTTAATGTGGGTTATAGTGAAAATGAGAGATTTAGCTCCAAATGACACTGAAACATTAAACAGCAATAACTATTGATGTGGTTGTCTGATTTTATCCCACAACACCTTTGCGAAATGAGCTCGGAGCACTACATTCATTGGAGCACAAGTTTTACTCATTCCAGTTCATTCAGTTGTCGATATATAGCGGGTTACAGAGGTAATGCGAAATATAGCTCCAAATGACACTTAAACTTCTAACAACCATAACTTTTGATTTGTATGTTTGATTTTTGCCCACAACACCTTTTCCGAATATGCTCGGAGGCATATATCCAATGGAGCACAATTTTAAACCATTCCAGCTCATTTTAGTGGACAATATACAAATGGTTGCAATGGTAATGAGGGATTTAGCTCCTCTTGACACATAAACTGTAACCGCCATAACTTTTGATCTGGTTGTCCGATTTTTATGCACAACATCTTTTTGGAATGAGCTCGGAGCCCTACATCCAATGGAGAACAAATTTTACCTATTCCAGTTTGTTTAGTGGTCAATATACACCAGGTTAGTAATAATGTATTTAGCTCGAAAGGAGACCTAAACTTCAAACATCCGTAACTTTTGATCCGGATGACTGATTTTTGCCCACAATACCTTTTCGGAATGAGATCGGAGCTCTAAATCCAAAGGAGAACAATTGTAACCCATTCAAGCTCGTCTAGAGGTTGATATAAAGTGGGTTGTAGTGGTAATGCGATATTTAGCTCCAAATGACACATAAATTTCAAAATAAAAGAATTTTTGATGCGGTTGGTAGTGAGAGTGAGAGATTTAGCTCCAAATGACGCTCAAACTATAAACATCAATAACTTTTGATCCGGTTGTCTGATTTTCCCCCCACAACACCTTTTAGGAATGAGCTCAGAGCCCTACATTCCTTGAAGCACAAGTTTTACGCATTGCATTTCATTCAGTTGTCGATATATAGCGGGTTGCACTGGTAATGCGAAATTTAGCTCCAAATGACACCTAAATTTGAAACAGCCATAAATTTTGATCTGGTTGTCTAATTTTTGCCCACAAAACCTCTTCAAAATGATCTATGAGCCATACATTCCATGGAGAGCAAGTTTTACACAATCTAGTTCATTTAGTGGTCGATATACATTGAGTTGCAGTGGTCATGTGGGATTTAGCTCCAACTGACACCTAAACTTCAAACATCTATAATTTTTGATCTAGTTGTCCGGATTTTGCCCAAAAGACCTTTTCGGAATGAGCTCAGAGCCATACATCCTATGGATAAAAGAATTTATGCGATTGACTTCATTTAGTGGTCGACAGATAGTGGATTATAGTGGAAATGAGGGATTTTGCTCCAATTGACACCTAAATTTCAAACATCCATAACTTTGATCCGGTTGTCAGATTTTTGCCCACAACATTTCGGAATGAGATCGGAGTCCTACATCCAATGGACAATAATTTATACCCATTCTAGTTCGTTTAGTGGTTGATCTACAGTGAGTTGCAGTGGTAATGTGGGATTTAGCTCCAAATGACACATAAACTCCAAACAGACAGAACTCTTGCTCTAGTTGCCCAATTTTTGCCCACAATACCTTTAGAATGAGCTTAGAGCCCTACATCCAATGGAGGGTAGGATTTAACCATTCAAGTTAGTTTATTGTTCGATATACAGTGGCTTCCAGTGGTAATATGGGATTTGGCTCCAAATTACACCTAAACTTCAAGCAGCAATAACTTTTGATCCGGCAGTTCAATTTTTGCGCACAATACTTTTTCAGAAAAATCTCGTATTCTCCATCCAACAGAGAAGAAGATTTACCCATTCGAGAATAAGACAACACCTTTCGGGTTGTCTTATTTTTGCCCACAATACCTTTTCAGAATGAGATCGGAGCCCTAAATCCAATGGAGAACAATTTAAACCCATTCCAGCCCTTTTAGAGGTCGATATATAATGAGTTGTAGTGGTAATATGAGATTTAGATCCAAATAACACATACACTTCAAAATGATAGAATTTTTAATGTGGGTTGTAGTGAAAATGAGAGATTTAGCTCCAAATGGCACTCAAACTTTAAACAACAATAACTTTTGATGCGGTTGTCTGATTTTATCCCACAACACCTATGCGAAATGAGCTCAAAGCACTACATTCATTGGAGCACAAGTTTTACTCATTCCAGTTCATTCAGTTGTCGATATATAGCGGGTTGCATCGGTAATGCGAATATAGCTCCAAATGACACCTAAACTTCTAACAGCCATAACTTTTGATTTGTATGTTTGATTTTTGCCCACAACACCTTTTCCGAATATGCTCGGAGGCATATATCCAATGGAGCACAATTTTAAACCATTCCAGCTCATTTTAGTGGTCAATATACAAATGGTTGCATTGGTAATGAGGGATTTAGCTCCTCTTGACACATAAACTGTAACAGCCATAACTTTTGATCTGGTTATCCGAGTTTTACGCACAACATCTATTTGGAATGAGCTCGGAGCCCTACATCCAATGGAGAACAAATTTTACCCATTCCAGTTTGTTTAGTGGTCAATATAAACCGGGTTAGTAATAAGGTATTTAGCTCGAAAGGAGACCTAAACTTCAAACATCCGTAACTTTTGATCCGGATGACTGATTTTCGCCCACAATACCTTTTCGGAATGAGATCGGAGCCCTAAATCCAAAGGAGAACAATTTTAACTCATTCAAGCTCGTCTAGAGGTCGATATAAGTGGGTTGTAGTGGTAATGCGATATTTAGATCCAAATGACACATAAATTTCAAAATAAAAGAATTTTTGATGCGGTTGGTAGTGAGAGTGAGAGATTTAGCTCCAAATGACGCTCAAACTATAAACATCAATAACCTTTGATCCGGTTGTCTGATTTCCCCCCCCCCCCCACCCCACACAACACCTTTTAGGAATGAGCTCGGAGCCCTACATTCCTTGAAGCACAAGTTTTACCCATTGCATTTCATTCAGTTGTCGATATATAACGGGTTGCACTGGTAATTCAAAATTTAGCTCCAAATGACACCTAATCTTGAAACAGCCATAAATTTTGATCTAGTTGTCTAATTTTTACCCACAAAACTTCTTCGAAATGAGTTATGAGCCATACATTCGACGGAGAGCAAGTTTTACACAATCTAGTTCATTTAGTGGTCGATATACATTGAGTTGCAGTGGTCATGTGGGATTTAGCTCCAACTGACACCTAAACTTCAAACATCTATAATTTTTGATCTCGTTGTCCAGATTTTGCCCAAAAGACCTTTTCGGAATGAGCTCAGAGACATACATCCTATGGAGAAAAGAATTTATGCGAGTGACTTCATTTAGCGGTCGACGGATAGTGGATTATAGTGGAAATGAGGGATTTTGCTCCAATTGACACCTAAATTTCAAACATCCATAACTTTAATCCGGTTGTCAGATTTTTGCCCACAACATTTCGGAATGAGATCAGAGCCCTACATCTAATGGACAACAATTTATACCCATTCTAGTTCGTTTAGTGGTTGATCTACTGTGGGTTGCTGTGGTAATGTGAGATTTAGCTCCAAATGACACATAAACTTCAAACAGATAGAACTCTTGCTCTAGTTACCGAATTTTTTCCCACAATACCTTTTTAGAATGAGCTTAGAGCCCTACATCCAATGGTGGGTAGGATTTAACCATTCAAGTTTGTTTATTATTCGATATACATTGTCTTCCAGTGGTAATGCGGGATTTGGCTCCAAATTACACCTAAACTTTAAGCAGCCATAACTTTTGATCAGGTTGTTCGATTTTTGCGCACAATACTTTTTCAGAAAAGAGTTCGTATTCTCCATCCAACAGAGAATAAGATTTACCCCTTCGAGAATAAGACAACACCTTTCGGGTTGTCTGATTTTCGCCCACAATACCTTTTCGGAATGAGATTGGAGCCCTAAATCCAATGGAGAACAATTTAAACCCATTCCATCCCGTTTAGAGGTCGATATACAGTGAGTTATAGTGGTAATATGATATTTAGCTCCAAATAACACATACACTTCAAAATGATAGAATTTTTAATGTGGGTTGTAGTGAAAAAGAGAGATTTAGCTCCAAATGACACTCAAACTTTAAACAACAATAACTTTTGATGCGATTGTCTGATTTTATCCCACAACACCTATGCAAAATGAGCTCAGAGCACTACATTCATTGGAGCATAAGTTTTACTCATTCCAGTTCATTCAGTTGTCGATATATAGCGGGTTGCAGCGATAATGTGAATATAGCTCCAAATGACACCTAAACTTCTAACAGCCATAACTTTTGATTTGTATGTTTGATTTTTGCCCACAACACCTTTTCCGAATATGCTCGAAGGCATATATCCAATGGAGCACAATTTTAAACCATTCCAGCTCATTATAGTGGTCAATATACAAATGGTTGCAATGGTAATGAGGGATTTAGCTCTTCTTGACACATAAACTGTAACAGCCATAACTTTTGATCTGGTTGTCCGATTTTTACGCACAACATCTTTTTGGAATGAGCTCGAAGCCCTACATCCAATGAAGAACAAATTTTACCCATTCCAGTTTGTTTAGTGGTCAATATACACCGGGTTAGTAATAAGGTATTTAGCTCGAAAGGAGACCTAAGCTTCAAACATCCGTAACTTTTGATCCGGATGACTGATTTTCGCCCACAATACCTTTTCAGAATAAGATCAGAGCCCTAAATCCAAAGGAGAACAATTTTAACTCATTCAAGCTCGTCTAGAGGTCGATATAAAGTGGGTTATAGTGGTAATGCGATATTTAGCTCCAAATGACACATAAATTTCAAAATAAAAGAATTTTTGATGTTGTTGGTAGTGAGAGTGAGTGATTTAGCTCCAAATGACGCTCAAACTATAAATATCAATAACTTTTGATCCTATTTTCTGATTTTCCCCCCACAACACCTTTTAGGAATGAGCTCGGAGCCCTACATTCCTTGATGCACAAGTTTTACCCATTGCATTTCATTCAGTTGTCGATATATAGCGGGTTGCACTGGTAATGCGAAATTTAGCTCCAAATGACACCTAAACTTGAAACAACCATAAATTTTGATCTGGTTGTCAAATTTTTGCTCACAAAACCTCTTCGAAATGAGCTATGAGCCATACATTCAATGGAGAGCAAGTTTTACACAATCTAGTTCATTTAGTGGTCGATATACATTGAGTTACAGTGGTCATGTGGGATTTAGCTCCAACTGACACCTAAACTTCAAACATCTATAATTTTTTATCTGGTTGTCCGGATTTTGCCCAAAAGACCTTTTCGGAATAAGCTCAGAGCCAGATAGTGGATTATAGTGGAAATGAGGGATTTTGCTCCAATTGACACCTAAATTTCAAACATCCATAACTTTGATCCGGTTGTCAGATTTTTGCCCACAATATTTCGGAATGAGATCAGAGCCCTACATCTAATGGACAACAATTTATACCCATTCTAGTTCATTTAGTGGTTGATCTACAGTGGGTTGCTGTGGTAATGTGGGATTTAGCTCCAAACGACACATAAACTTCAAACAGACAGAACTCTTGCTCTAGTTGCGCAATTTTTGCTCACAATACCTTTTTAGAATGAGCTTAAAGCCCTAAATCCAATGGAGGGTAGGATATAACCATTCAAGTTTGTTTATTGTTCGATATACAGTGGCTTCCAGTGGTAATGCGGGATTTGGCTCCAAATTACACCTAAACTTCAAGCAGCCATAACTTTTGATCCGGCTGTTCGATTTTTGCGCACAATACTTTTTTAGAAAAGAGCTCATATTCTCCATCCAATAGAGAATAAGATTTACCCATTCGAGAATAATACAACACCTTTCGGGTTGTCTGATTTTCGCCCACAATACCTTTTCGGAATGAGATCAAAGCCCTAAATCCAATGGAGAACAATTTAAACCCATTCTAGACCGTTTAGAGGTCGATATACAGTGAGTTGTAGTGGTAATATGAGATTTAGCTCCAAATGACACATACACTTCAAAATGATAGAATTTTTAATGTGGGTTATAGCGAAAATGAGAGATTTGGCTCCAAATGACACTCAAACATTAAACAGCAACAACTTTTGATGCGGTTGTCTGATTTTATCCCACAACACCTTTGCGAAATGAGCTCAGAGAACTACATTCATTGGAGCACAAGTTTTAATCATTCCAGTTCATTCAGTTGTCGATATATAGCGGGTTGCAGCGGTAATGCGAAATATAGCTCCAAATGACACCTAAACTTCTAACAGCCATAACTTTTGATTTGTTTGTTTGATTTTTGCCCACAACACCTTTTCCGAATATGCTCGGAGGAATACATCCAATGGAACACAATTTTAAACCATTCTAGCACATTTTAGTGGTCAATATACAAATGGTTGCAATGGTAATGAGAGATTTAGCTCCTCTTGACACATAAACTGTAACAGCCGTAACTTTTGATCTAGTTGTCCGATTTTTACGCATAACATCTTTTTGGAATGAGCTCGGAGCCCTACATCCAATGGAGAACAAATTTTACCCATTCCAGTTTGTTTAGTGATCAATATACACCGGGTTGGTAATACGATATTTAGCTCGAAAGGAGACCTAAACTTCAAACATCCGTAACTTTTGATCCGGATGACTGATTTTCGCCCATAATACCTTTTCGGAATGAGACCAGAGCCCTAAATCCAATGGAGAACAATTTTAACCCATTCAAGCTCGTATAGAGGTCTATATAAAGTGGGTTGTAGTGGTAATGCAATTTTTAGCTCCAATGACACATAAATTTTAAAATAAAAGAATTTTTGATGTGGTTGGTAGTGAGAGTGAGAGATTTAGCTCCAAATGATGCTCAAACTTTAAACATCAATAACTTTTGATTCGGTTGTCTGATTTTTCCCCCACAATACCTTTTAGGAATGAGCTCGGAGCCTTATATTCCTTGAAGCACAAGTTTTACACATTGCATTTCATTCAGTTGTCGATATATAGCGGGTTGCACAGGTAATGCGAAATTTAGCTCCAAATGACACCTAAACTTGAAACAGCCATAAATTTTGATCTGGTTGTCTGATTTTTGCCCACAAAACTTCTTCGAAATGAGCTCTGAGCCATACATTCGATGGAGTGCAAGTTTTACACAATCTAGTTCATTTAGTGGTCGATATACATTGAGTTGCAGTGGTCATGTGGGATTTAGCTCCAACTGACACCTAAACTTCAAACATCTATAATTTTTGATCTGGTTGTCCAGAATTTGCCCAAAAGACCTTTTCGGAATGAGCTCAGAGCCATACATCCTATGGAGAAAAGAATTTATACGATCGACTTCATTTAGTGGTCGACGGATAGTGGATTATAGTGGAAATGAGGGATTTTGCTCCAATTGACACCTAAATTTCAAACATCCATAATTTTGATCCGGTTGTCAGATTTATGCCCACAATATTTCGGAATGAGATCGGAGCCCTACATCCAATGGACAACAATTTATACCCATTCTAGTTCATTTAGTGGTTGATGTACAGTGGGTTGCAGTGGTAATGTGGGATTTAGCTCCAAATGACACAAAAACTCCAAACAGACAGAACTCTTGCTCTAGTTGCCCATTTTTTGCCCACAATACCTTTTTAGATTGAGCTCAGAGCCCTACATCCAATGAAGGGTAGGATATAACCATTCAAGTTTGTTTATTGTTCGATATACAGTGGCTTCCAAAGGTAATGCGGGATTTGGCTCCAAATTACACCTAAACTTCAAGCAGCCATAACTTTTGATCCGGCTGTTCGATTTTTGCGCACATTACTTTTTCAGAAAAGAGCTCGTATTCTCCATCCAACAGAAAATTAGATTTACCCATTCGAGAATAAGACAACACCTTTCGGGTTGTCTGATTTTCGCCCACAATACCTTTTCAGAATGAGATTATAGCCCTAAATCCAATGGAGAACAATTTAAACCCATTCAGCCTGTTTAGAGGTCGATATACAGTGAGTTGTAGTGGTAATATGAGATTTAGCTCCAAATGACACATACACTTCAAAATGATAGAATTTTTAATGTGGGTTGTAGCGAAAATTAGAGATTTAGCTCCAAATGACACTCAAACATTAAACAGCAACAACTTTTGATGCGGTTGTCTGATTTTATCCCACAACACATTTGCGAAATGAGCTCGGAGCACTACATTCATTGGAGCATAAGTTTTACTCATTCCAGTTCATTCAGTTGTCGATATATAGCGGGTTGCAGAGGTAATGCGAAATATAGCTCCAAATGACACCTAAACTTCTAACAGCCATAACTTTTGATTTGTATGTTTGATTTTTGCCCACAACACCTTTTCCGAATATGCTCGGAGGCATACATCCAATGGAGCACAATTTTAAACCATTCCAGCCCATTTTAGTGGTCAATATACAAATGGTTTCAATGGTAATGAGAGATTTAGCTCCTCTTGACACATAAACTGTAACAGCCATAACTTTTGATCTGGTTGTCCGATTTTTACGCACAGCATCTTTTTGGAATGAGCTCGGAGCCCTACATCCAATGGAGAACAAATTTTACCCCATTCCAGTTTGTTTATTGGTCAATATACACCGGGTTAGTAATAAGGTATTTAGCTCGAAAGGAGACCTAAACTTCAAACATCCATAACTTTTGATCCGGATGACTGATTTTCGCCCACAATACCTTTTCGGAATGAGATCGGAGCCCTAAATCCAAAGGAGAACAATTTTAACCCATTCAAGATCGTCTAGAGGTCGATATAAAGTGGGTTATAGTGTTAATGCGATATTTAGCTCCAAATGACACATAAATTTCAAAATAAAAGAATTTTTGATGCGGTTAGTAGTGAGAGATTTAGCTCCAAATGATGCTCAAACTATAAACATCAATAACTTTTGATCCGGTTGTCTGATTTTCCCCCCCACAACACCTTTTAGGAATGAGCTCGGGGCCCTACATTCCTTGAAGCACAAGTTTTACCCATTGCATTTCATTCAGTTGTCGATATATAGCGGGTTGCACTGGTAATTCGAAATTTAGCTCCAAATGACACCTAAACTTGAAACAGCCATAAATTTTGATCTAGTTGTCTAATTTTTGCCCACAAAACCTCTTCGAAATGAGCTATGGGCCATACATTCGACGGAGAGCAAGTTTTACACAATCTAGTTCATTTAGTGGTCGATATACATTGAGTTGCAGTGGTCATGTGGGATTTAGCTCCAACTGACACCTAAACTTCAAACATCTATAATTTTTGATCTGGTTGTCCGGATTTTGCCCAAAAGACCTTTTCGGAATGAGCTAAGAGCCATACATCCTATGGAGAAAAGAATTTATGCGATCGACTTCATTTAGTGGTCGACGGATAGTGGATTATAGTGGAAATGAGGGATTTTGCTCCAATTGACACCTAAATTTCAAACATCCATAATTTTGATCCGGTTGTCAGATTTATGCCCACAATATTTCGGAATGAGATCGGAGCACTACATCCAATGGACAACAATTTATACCCATTCTAGTTCGTTTAGTGGTTGATCTACAGTGGGTTGCAGTGGTAATGATGGATTTAGCTCCAAATGACACAAAAACTCCAAACAGACAGAACTCTTGCTCTAGTTGCCCAATTTTTTCCCACAATACCTTTTTAGAATGAGCTCAGAGCCCTACATCCAATGGAGGGTAGGATATGAGCATTTGAGTTTGTTTATTATTCGATATACAGTGGCTTCCAAAGGTAATGCGGGATTTGGCTCCTAATTACACCTAAACTTCAAGCAGCCATAACTTTTGATCCGGCTGTTCGATTTTTGCCCACAATACTTTTTCAGAAAAGAGCTCGTATTCTCCATCCAACAGAGAATAAGATTTACTCATTCGAGAATAAGACAACACCTTTCGGGTTGTCTGATTTTTGCCCACAATACCTTTTCAAAATGAGATCGGAGCCCTAAATCAAATGGTGAACAATTTAAACCCATTCCAGCGCGTTTAGAGGTCGATATACAGTGAGTTGTAGTGGTAATATGAGATTTAGCTCCAAATGACACATACACTTCAAAATGATAGAATTTTTAATGTGGGTTATAGCGAAAATGAGAGCTTTAGCTCTAAATGACACTCAAATATTAAACAGCAACAACTTTTGATGCGGTTGTCTGATTTTATCCCACAACACCTTTGCGAAATGAGCTCGGAGCACTACATTCATTGGAGCACAAGTTTTACTCATTCCAGTTCATTCAGTTGTCGATATATAGCGGGTTGCAGCGGTAATGCGAAATATAGCTCCAAATGACACCTAAACTTCTAACAGCCATAACTTTTGATTTGTTTGTTTGATTTTTGCCCATAACACCTTTTTCGAATATGCTCGGAGGCATACATCCAATGGAGCACAATTTTAAACCATTCCAGCCCATTTTAGTGGTCAATATACAAATGGTTGCAATGGTAATGAGAGATTTAGCTCCTCTTGACACAAACTGTAACAGCCGTAACTTTTGATCTGGTTGTCCGATTTTTATGCACAACATCTTTTTGGAATGAGCTCGGAGCCCTACATCCAATGGAGAACAAATTTTACCCATTCCAGTTTGTTTAGTGGTCAATATAACCGGGTTGGTAATAAGATATTTAGCTCGAAAGGAGACCTAAACTTCAAACATCCGTAACTTTTGATCCGGATGACTGATTTTCGCCCACAATACCTTTTCGGAATGAGACCAGAGCCCTAAATCCAATGGAGAACAATTTTAACCCATTCAAGCTCGTATAGAGGTCGATATAAAGTGGGTTGTAGTGGTAATACGATTTTTAGCTCCAATGACACATAAATTTCAAAATAAAAGAATTTTTGATGAGGTTGGTAGTGAGAGTGAGAGATTTAGCTCCAAATGACGCTCAAACTTTAAACATCACTAACTTTTGATTCGGTTGTTTGATTTTTCCCCCACAATACCTTTTAGGAATGAGCTCGGAGCCCTATATTCCTAGAAGCACAAGTTTTACCCATTGCATTTCATTCAGTTGTCGATATATAGCGGGTTGCACAGGTAATGCGAAACTTAGCTCCAAATGACACCTAAACTTGAAACAGCCATAAATTTTGATCTGGTTGTCTGAATTTTGCCCACAAAACCTCTTCGAAATGAGCTCTGAGCCATACATTCGATGGAGAGCAAGTTTTACACAATCTAGTTCATTTAGTGGTCGATATACATTGAGTTGCAGTGGTCATGTGGGATTTAGCTCCAACTGACACCTAAACTTCAAACATCTATAATTTTTGATCTGGTTGTCCGGAATTTGCCCAAAAGACCTTTTCGGAATGAGCTCAGAGCCATACACCCTATGGAAAAAAGAATTTATACGATCGACTTCATTTAGTGGTCGACGGATAGTGGATTATAGTGGAAATGAGGGATTTTGCTCCAATTGACACCTAAATTTCAAACATCCATAATTTTGATCCGGTTGTCAGATTTATGCCCACAATATTTCGGAATGAGATCGGAGCCCTACATCTGTTGTGTCCGAGATCGCACCTCCGAGGGAAACCGGAGGCTGCGGGTTGCCGGTTACTTTTTATGTAGAAGAATGAGACCGCTAGCAGCGGTCAAGGCCAGACTTCGCCCGCCGCGGCAAATGCCACTCCTGCGACGAGCTTTCCTTTGATTAGAAAGAAGTGGTTACAGCGGGCTGCAAATGTAGGAAAAGAGAAGCCGGCCGGTCAGACAGTCCGCAAGACGAGAAACTCGAGTCCGCAGCTCAAACAAGCGAGCTCCTAGATTCGAGTGTGCGGGCCTTGGGAACAGTGCCGCCCCCTATTTATAGGCTTGGGGGCCTGCCCAAACGGGCAGGGATAATATAACCGCCTGCCCGGGTATAGGAGAAACGGGAAGGCGGTGACGGGATACACAAAGAAGGAAAGAAAATAAGCCGCGCGGCTTGGCGGCTTGCCCTTTCGACTTGTCTGACCAGAAACTGGAGATGATGCGGCCAAGGCGACGATTCTACCCGCTCGGTCTCTGTCTTGAGACCGCGACTTGTTCTTTGTCTTCGGACCTTGGCTTATCTTCATGACATAAACCGCGCGACCTCCGACTTGAGACCGCGACTTGCCCTGTTGGACTTGGGCTTGGATTACCTCTGGTTCTTGGGGGCGGCCTGAATTATTACAGACCGCCTGGCCTGTGTTAGCTGGTGCCGATGGAGCTTGTTTAACCTGAGCCGGGCGACTTGGGTCCGCAAACCGCTCGGTCTGCAAGTAATCCTCTTGAAAGTGGTTTCTCGGGTAAACATAATCCCCGCATATTTTTAAATTTCCGTGAAGATTTCGAAAATATCAGTGCTAGCCGGAGACCGCGCCGTCTTCACCCCGTTGGTTATAAATGTTCCAGAAGCTTCGATTCTGGCATAACTCCATTGTTACCACGAGTCACTACTCGCCTATTGTGGTTAGGGCTTTCGGATTGAACAGCCCGAAAAAGATGGTGAACCTGATGGCTGAGCTTGAAGTTCTCGAGAAGTCCGGAAAGAACCGCGAGAGAGACCGCTTGAAAGAGAAGAAGAAGAAAAAGGTGAAGCGGCCTGATAAGACCGTAACAATTGCTTCTGCGAGTAACCCGACCAACCTACCTGCGGAGTTAACAATCGATTTGTCATCTAAACAGGAGGGGAATAAGCCGACCGAACTGCTTCCTGAGCAAACAGTCGTCTTGTCGACCAAGAATGCGGAGAGCTGTCTGAACCCGCCTCCAGCTGATCCCCCAACCTTCTCTGACAAAGGAAACAGCCCGCCTTCTCCGCCGGGTAAGACAAACTTGGAGGCTGCTTCCCAGAAAGGCCACGGGGATGAGTCTTTCAAGATGGAGGTCACCCCGTCCGGGGATTTTCATTTAAAAATTAGAGATGAAGGAGAGGCAGTTGACTCCCCCAGGCCGAGCGAACAGCAAACCCCAATAGTCAACATCGAGGATAGTCCGGAAAAAACAACCGCTCAAAAGTCGAAGAAGAGGAAGAAGGAAGAGTCCGCGGCGGACAGGCTTCTCAAGAAGATGAAGAGGCTGAAGGCCAAGAATAAAGCAGCATCTGGGAAACCGAAAGCGGACAGCCTGCAAGGCAAGTCGCGCGAGAATGAAGTTTCGGAAGGCTTGATTACTCCTTCCCCCCAGCCGAACGACCAGGTTCCAATTGATGCTCATAGTATTTCCGTAAGCGACCTCCTCAAGGATTTTGATTCTTTTCAGAAGCAAGATGAACAACTGAGAACTTCTTCCGAACTGCAGGCTGCCAACCCGCCAGGAGAGAAGGGATCCGCCCTGTCTGAGGATGCGACCAGCCTTAAGGAGGCCATCCTTCCTGAGGTCGCGACTGAAAGAACCATACCGATACCTGAAGATACCGTGACGGCCGGTCTGCGATTTATGCAAGTGAAGGCGGAGCAAGTAAGAGATCAGCTCGCCAGGCCGCCCCCGCCGCAATCCAATCTTTTGCTGCAAGGTAAAAGGGGAGCGGACTACCCCTCTGTTCGTTTTTTCATGCCGCGGCCTCGAAACAAGTCGCGCGCTTCATTGTTGAACCCGTCGCCTAGCTTCTTTCCCTCCGCCGCTCAATTTTCTGCTGCTAAGCGGAGGCAAAGTGAAAGATCGTGGAGAGAACAACGCCGAAAGTTCGATACCGAGCTAGCAAGGCGACCCGTCCGCCCGAATTCAATTCAAAATGCCGCGGCTTGTAAGCGAGGAAAATTCGATGAAAGCGGTTTTCTTTTGAATGTTCCTTAACTATTTTCTCTTATTGTAGATGACCGTGACTCTATCCCGAAGCCGGGCGAACTGGTGACCTATCTTCCCCCTCTTGATCCACCCCTGCTGAGTTCTTCTCGGCTGGATACTCGGATGGAGGACGAGATGTACCGGCTTCAAAAGAATCTGGAAACACTTGCTAAGCAGCTGAGGGCTGTGGAGGAGAGAGAGAAGGTCGCCCAAGATGAGAAAGCTGCTCTTCGGGTTGAACTGGAAAACGAACGGAAGGAAAGCCGAGCAGCGTTGGAGGCGGAGCGGAGAGAGCCCGAGAGAAGGAAAAGGCGCAGCAAGACCAGGTGGCTGCGCTGACCGCCCGGATTGACCGGGGAAAGAAAGAAGTCCGCAAGCTCGAAGAGGACTGCGCATATTATAGGGACAGATACCTCCATTTGGCGAAGGAAGCCGGCGGAAGTCGGCGCCCTGCTAACATGATTGATGAAGGCCGGCGTGGGTCAGGCCGCCCGGATGCAGGGACGAGTTCGTCTCTCCCTGTAGCCGGGACGATCCACCCAGTTGTGAGTGTTCATGAGCCCGCGGCAGCCTTGCCTACTCGCGTGATCACCGCGTCGCGAGTAGAGAGAGATGTCGCGCGGATTCATAGCATGATCAACCGCCTTAATCATAACATGAACCAAATGCAGGGAACTATCCTTCAGATCGGCGATCACGTCGCGCGGCTTCACAGGGAGGACGAGCCGGGTGAAAACCGCCCGTAATGAATGGCTCTAAGATATGAGCTTGTAATATTATTTCAATTCGGTCCCTTGGACAATTGCTTGACTCTAATTACGTAATATTCGATCTGCCTTTCAGGCCGTGCGGCCTAAATATTCGAATTTATCTTTTCTGCCTTATTATGTTGATTGATGCTTGTGGGTTGTTTCACATAAACCGATCTGCTTGTTTTCGTGATTCTTTAATCCGCTTGTTTAGATATACTTAGTCTTTGTGGTTGGTTTTTGTGGTGATGTACCCGTACGGGTTGACCGGTCTAGCCATGATTTGACCTTTACTAGATGCAGATCAGCCGTTCTTATAAGTAGCGCCCTTCCGGAAGTCCTTTTACCAAAATCTCAAGATGGGAGTAAAGCGCCAGCCGAAGCGACCTGCCAAGACTTCTGCTACCCGCTCCGAAGCCGCTTTGGACTTTCACTCTGCGGACCTCGAGGAGTGTTGTTTGACAAAAGCTGAGCTGGACGAATTCGTCGTGAAGCATATGACCGACAGTCCGCTACTCGCGCGGCTTCCGCTTCGGGACGAGCGGATGAATTCGTCTGGTCCAAATCACATCGCGATCCCAATCGACCATTTCGATTGCAGATTTAAATTCCCGATTTCCATTGAGCTCGCCATGGTCTTTGACCATTATGGAGTTGTTCCCGGCCAGATTTCTCCCAACTCGATGGCCGGGATATGTAGCTTCATCTCTTACCTGCTATCTGAGAGAGTCCGCTTCTCTATGGACCTCTTCAGGAAGATATTCTCAGTGCGGGCCATTCCGGACTCTGAATCGGATGTCTTCAAAGGCCACCTCTACTTTGGCTGCCGCGGGCTGAAGATGGTTAATCTGGCGAACAAAGTCACGGCCTGGTCGGAGAGGTATTTGATCTTCGAAGGCCCACTTGGCCTGTTGAATCCGAATCCGCAAGTGCGGCCTGAGGAGGCCTTTCAACCGGTCCCAATAAGCGAAGTGGAGAAGGGAATCTGCAAACTTCTCAAGGATGAGCGGCTTAACATAAGCTACTATATCCCTCTACTTGCCGAGCTAGAGAACGTTCGGCTCGAAGATAGTAAGCTTCCCTTTGCTTCCGACTTCAATGATAACCGCTCGATCTCTTGTGCTAACTCTTCTCCTTTTATAGCCCAAGCTGTTATTCCTGCTAACAAGCCGATCCGTCCGGCCGGTTTAGTCTTGACTCAGACTGAGAAGAGAAAAAGGCAAGCCAGGAACAAGTTGCTGCCGTCTGATGGGGAGGATTCGGGTTCCTCGGGTGACTTCGCCGCCCTTCGCTCCTTCAGCAAGGTGAAGGATCTGAAAGGCCGCCCGGTCTTGACCTGGCATCCGGACAGTGATAGTGTCCAGGTCTCTACTTGCGCTTCCTCACTGGGCGAACGAGAAGTCGGGCCGGCATGCTGAGGCCGCTAGCATCTCCATGTTCGGCCGACGGAACTTCAGGAGGTTAAGGAAAACTCCTGTGGAAGAGCTCGCCAGAGAGGCCGCGCGGGTTGGTGCCGAGAGCTTCATCACCAACGCCTTCATGGGGATGACCCTTAAGAGGTTGGTTAGAGATAACGCTCTTCAAGAGAAGGAAATTGCCGAACTGAAGAAAGAAAATGCGCGGCTAAAGGAAGCCGAGTCGGTAAGTCATCACCTGGCCAGCATCAACACCAATGTTCTCAGACCGCACGGTCTTACCTTACTCTTTTCTTTTGCAGGCTAAGTATGATGAGACCGACCCGGTCTATCAGCAGGAACTCTTCCCTCATGTCGCTGAGGGAATTGATAATGCTTTTAATCGCTTGCGGGAGCTCAACGGGTTCGCGCCTGGTTTCGAACATTTCACCTTCTCGGACGCCTATCCGATCTTGCAAAAGAAGTTAGAGAAAATCAGGCGGAAAGCCAAGGGAAAGAACAAAGCCGACGGATCTAGCTCAGAGGAGAGCGACGACGAGGATGATGAGGTCGAAGAACCCGCAGCGGCTAAGAGTGGTGAGAGCGGCTCGGAGTCCGAATCCAGCAATTCTGAAGAAGATGCTGGTCGCAAGTCGGGCGAATTGAGCAGCTCATCCTCGTCGGGTAGCGAGGGTTATTCTCCTGACGTTTTGATTGATGGTAGCGAGCATTCAAGTGCTCCTGCGTCTAAGAAACTCAAGTCACATGATCAGTAGCTGTATTTTGCTTTTTTATTTTGAATAGCCGTCGGCTTGATGTTGTTAGTCGGACGGCTTAAAACATAATGTAAATAATGTTTTGATGAGGAAATGAAAAGCTTTTACCTGTCTATCCGTCTACCTTCTGCGACTTACTTGCAATTGTTTGCGATCTTTTTCTGTGTTAAATCTAACCAAGTCGTGCGGCTTAATGTCAACTCATCCGGTTAGGATAAGATTCCGGTAGAGCATCTAAAAAACCCACTCGCATGGCTTGCTTCTCTTAATCTGAATCGAATATATCCGATTTATTCTGAGAAAGTGCTAACTTATTACGAATGTATTACGACATCCTGGAAATCGAACATAATTAAGCCGCGCGGTTACTGTTAGATTCGGCATACTTGCTCCCCAGGATAAAGAAGTACAAGTCATGAGAACAATTATCAGACCGAGCGGTCAGTGTTTTAACTCAGGCGACTTGCAGCTGGCATCGCTGTAATTCCCACCTCTGGGAATATAACAAGATAACCGATCCGGAATTTAAAATAATCAAGTCGTGCGACCATAAACTGACCCTACGTAAATGCCTTGCAAAACAGAATATCCAGTCTCTAGAAGATCAGTTGATAGACCGTGCGATTAACATTTAACCCGAACAATCTATATGACAACAATTTATAACATTGACTGACAAGCCGCACGGGCTGTATGTAGAATTCGTGCGATTAGCAGGTTTAATATGTGAAATGAGAATCATAACCGCCTGATTGAAGGAACCTGTGACTATCCGATCGGATTGAGTGGAGATCCATAAGTATGATAAATTCATAATCCGGATAATAAGGTCGGCCGGTCATGATTATGCTTGCTTCCCTGATATTTACCTTGATACCTTAATGATACCCTGTTTATTTCAAACCGTCCGGTCTAAAAACCGAACCGCATGACATCTTTGGAACCTGCTGATTTTAGCTCGCCTGGTTTACCAACCAGACCGCCAGGTTTAATAACCAGACCGCCCGGATTAATAACCAGACCGCCTGAAAACCTTGGTACCTGCTTATTTCAAACCGCCCGGTTTGAGTATTAAGCCGTCCGGTCTATGTTGCACATAGAAACCCTGCTTTTTCTCCAAATGGTCAATAATGACCATATGGGATGAGATAATCCCTTGTAATGTAATAAAGATGATTACAGACTCAAATGACCAAGTGGGCAGGTGGGCCTAGGCGGCGAACATTGCTTTCCTCAAGTGGTCATAAGAGCTGTAGAAATAAAGAGAAACAAGTACAGACCCAGATGACCAAGTGGGCAGGTGGGCCTAGGCGGCGAACATTGCTTTCCTCAAGTGGTCATAAGGGCTGTAAGCGACTCGACTGCTCTCTTGCCTAGGGCTACAAGCCGAGTTGATCAATTGGGCAGGTGGGCCTAGGCGGCGAACATTGCTTTCCACAGAGAGATCAACTCAGTTGTGGGTCCCGCTTAGGCATCGCTTGAGAGTACCTTGGAGTATTCGATAGTCACAGACTAAGATGATCAATTGGGCAGGTGTGGTTATGCCGCGGGGGCTATACCGACATTGCTTTCCTCAGAAGGATCATCAAAGCTGTAATTATATCCCCCTCGGGGCATGATAGAGCCAACATTCACCTAGACCTCCCTTGATGCAGGGGTGTGTCGGATATCAGCCGGGATCCAAGGTTCTGAAGACCACCGCACGGGAATTGAAAAGCTACCACTACACGTGTGCGAAAACTCCCCGCTACACATGATCTTCATGGTTTTACGCTAATGACTACAATCCGAGGGGGTTCGAGCAGAACTTGGCGATGTCTCCGTGGTTTAGTGAGTTTGATATATGAGAAAATGCAGAAAGGAAAAACCAGACATGGAGAAGTGTCAGTATGGGGCTTCTTATTAAAATATCTCAAAAAACTGCAGGAAAGTAAATAAGACATTTTAGGGATAGAACCGTTTGAGATCGTCACCACTCCAGGTGCGCGGAATGTCTTCTCCTTCACTTGTTTGGAGGCGATAAGCCCCACTTTTGGTACCTCCTTGACGATGAAAGGTCCAGCCCAATTAGGATCTAACTTCCCGACATTACCTGTTCGGGCTGCTGCATCAACCTTTTTTAATATGACGTCGCCGACCGCAAAATGCTTTACCCTAACATTTTTGTCAAAGTACTTTGCCATCCTCCTTTTAACTTCTTCTTGCCTGATTGTTGCCTCATCCTGAAGTTCTTCGATTAGATCCAGACTACATTTGATAGCCTCGTCATTGTATTCTACCCATGCTTCTCCTCCTTCTTTTCCGTACACAACTCTTGGAGTGACCACCTCAAACTCCACAGGAACAACAGCCTCCGAGCCATGAGATAATTTGAATGGTGTCTCCCCTGTAGCTGAGGAAGGGGTAGTACGAAGAGTCCAAAGGATGGAAGGAAGCTGGTCCGCCAAATTTCCTTTTTGATTCAAGACTCTTTTCATCAAGAGCTGTCGGATTCGCCTGTTTGCTGCTTCTACTTGTCCATTGGTTCTTGGATGATGTACCGAGGAAAACCGAAGATCAATTCCGACCTGATCACAAAAGTTTATCATCTCCGGATTATTGAACTGTGGGCCATTATCAGTGATGATTGCCAACGGTATTCCATGCCGGCAGACTATTTCTCCCCAGATGAAGTTCCTGACGATTTGGGTAGTAGTTTTTGCTAATGCTTTGGCCTCAATCCACTTACTGAAATAGTCGATCATCACGATGATAAAACGACGTTGACCACTGGCTATTGGAAAAGGTCCCATAAGATCCATACCCCATACGGCAAAAGGCCACGGCGCAGTTATTGATCTGAGTGACTGAGCAGGCAAATGCTGAAGAGGAGCGAACTTTTGGCACTGCACACACCGCTTGGCAAATGCTTCAGCATCCTTTCTCATAGTCGGCCAAAAATATCCTTGTCGCAGGATCCTTTTTTCCAAGGTTTTTTCCCCTGAATGGCTACCACATTCTCCAGAGTGAACTTCCTGAAGTACGACAAGGATCTCTTCTTCTGAAACACATCGTGCTGAGGGGGAAATCAAAGTTTTTCTGTAGAGAACTCCTGCTATTAGATAATAATATGCCGCCTTCCTTTTGAATCTTCTCCAATCTTTGATGGAATGGTGGAACTCCCCCTTTGATAGGAATAGCTCGTAAGGATCCTTCCATGAAGGATTATGATCAATTTGCATGAGTTCTGCCTCATCTATTGCCGGATGAAAAAGTTCAAAGGTCACTCCCCCTGATGGAAGACCGAACTTCGACAATTCATCTGCCTCCTCATTCTGCGTTCTTGGGATGTGCTCGATAATAAATGACTTGAATCTTCCGATTTCCTTTTTGGCTAATAGCAGATATTTTCGCAGAATCGGCTCTCTTGTCTCATAATTTCCCAAGACCTGGGAAGCCATCACCAATGAATCAGTTCTAACATGTACATATTTTATGCCCAACTCTTTCGCGAGCCTTAGCCCAGCCAGAAGTGCCTCATATTCTGCCTGGTTATTCGTAACTGGGAAGAAGAACTTGATAGCTTGCTCCAGCCTGATGCCATTTGGGGTGATCAACACTACTCCGGCTCCCACGGAGTTCCTGCCAGAAGCCCCATCCACATAAATGATCCAAGCCAGAGGAGATCGCACCACCTGTTCAGGACTAAGCTCTGTTGTATCTACCAGGAAGTCTGCCAAGATTTGCGCTTTGATCGCTGTTCGGGGGATGTATGATATCTCAAATTCACTTAGTTCAATAGCCCATTTTGCCAACCTCCCTGAGTGATCTGGATTTTCAAGAATATTTTTTAAAGGATGGTCTGTAATAACTTGGACGGAATGAGCCTGAAAATAAGGGCGAAGCCTTCGCGCAGACATAACCAAAGCCAAGGCCAGTTTCTCCAGGATCGAATATCTGGTTTCTGCATCCTTAAGGATGTGGCTGACATAGTATATTGGAAACTGCCTCCTCTTCTCTTCTCGAACGAGGACAGAACTCACCGCTTCTGGTCCGACTCCCAGATATAAGAATAGTTTTTCTCCCTCACGGGGACTTTGGAGTAGTGGAGTCGAAGTTAACTGTCCCTTCAGCTGCTCGAAAGCCTTGTTACACTCCTCGCTCCATTCGAACTTTGATCCCTTTCGCAATGTTTTAAAGAATGGGGCACTTTTATCTCCGGATTTAGAGATAAACCTGCTCAATCCTACCAATCTCCCCCCAAGTTGTTGAACTTCTTTAGTATTTCGAGGAGGGGTCATATCAAGGATGGCCTTCACCTTATCTGGATTTGGTGCAAGGCCATCAGGAGTTAAGAGATGCCCAAGAAATTTTCCTTTGTTTGCCCCGAACACACATTTCAATGGGTTTAATTTTAACTTGAACCTCCGTAGAGTAGCGAACGTCTCTATGAGGTCTTCCAAGTGCAATGAGAATGTTTTACTTTTGAGAAGAAGGTCATCAACGTAAACTTCGAGATTCCTGCCCTTTTGATGTTTAAAGACGGTATCCATCATTCTTTGGTATGTTGCACCCGCGTTATTAAGACCGAAGGGCATTACGAGATAGCAGTAACACCCATCGTTTGTGATAAATGAGGTATGCGGGATGTCAGGTTTGTGCATTTTAATTTGATGATACCCGGAGAAGGCATCGAGGAAACTCATAAAACCATACCCAACCGTGGAATCAACTAAAACATCTATCCGAGGCAAAGGGTAACAATCTTTAGGGCACGCTTTATTAAGTTTGGTGAAGTCCACGCACATGCGCCACTTCCCACCAGATTTCTTAACCATTACAACATTTGACATCCACGTGGGATATTGAATCTCAGAAATGAAACCTGCTTTTAGGAGTTTGGAAACCTCCTCTCTGATGGGCAACGCCAGCTTGGTCGCCACTTCTCTCTTCTTTTGCTGGACAGGCTTGAACTCAGGAGATACATTCAGATGATGACAAGCCACGCCTGGATACACTCCAGGCATATCCTCCGCTGACCAAGCGAAGATATCTAGATTTCCCAATAGACAAGTGATTAGCTCTGCTTTCTCCTCCTCCGACAACTCAGCGTTGATGACCAGCTTCATTTCTGCCCCTTCAGCAATAGGAACTTCTTGGGTCGCTTGGGCAGGTTCCAAGTGAGCCCCTTCCCGATCTTTTCCTTCCTCGGCGGCCTTTGGAGACTCAGCAATCTCCAAAACCTCATCCATGATCTTGGGAAGCGGAACGTCAGTGATCATGTTGACAGTTCGGACGTAGCACTCCCGAGCTCCTTTTGGGTTGCTTCTAACCCGTTACTGCTTTCCTTCAGCGGTGAAACTTGAGGGCAAGGTGAAAGGTGGACACTACCGCCCTATACGCATTGAGAATCGGCCTCCCGAAGATAGCACAGTAGTTGCTCGGGGCATCTACTACCACGAAATTGATCAACTTTATTATTCCTCCAAGAGAGACCAGGAGCTTCACTGAACCCTCTACTTCCTTCTTTTCCCCATAAAAACCATAGAGGGGTCCCTCGGTGGTGAGCAGATGCTTTCCAGTCTTCAGGGCCTCGAAAGTCGGACGAAAAAGGAGATTGACAGAGCTGCCGGTGTCAATCAGAATCTTGTGGACTGTATAGTTTTCAATGATGGCCTTGATAACCACCGCATCATCGAAAGGATTAGCATTGGGGGGAAGGTCATCCTGACCAAACGTGACAATAGTGCTTTCGGGAGGAGAACTTGTAGTGGCTGCCACTTCCTGCTTT
The DNA here is from genome assembly GCA_033032865.1 of Dactylorhiza incarnata. NCBI lineage: Eukaryota > Viridiplantae > Streptophyta > Magnoliopsida > Asparagales > Orchidaceae > Dactylorhiza > Dactylorhiza incarnata. The sequence continues at coordinate 397,588 of JAWHQI010000544.1, forward strand.
AGAACCCTTGCGATGCTGGATTTGCGAGATGATTCCGCTCCAGCTCCCCCATGGATACAATAGATGTCCCCTAAGGGGCCCACATCATTGACTTCGACGCTCTCGGTAGAAGGATGGATGTCACCATAGTAGCCGGCGTCCTCGACGTCGGCGCATTCCCAGGTCACTTCTACTGTTTCCTTCTCCTTTTTCTTCTCGGTAGTTGGCTCAGCAATTTTATCTTTCCGAACTAGACCCCGGAGCTTTCCTTCTCCCAGGAGTCTTTCTATAAGCAGACGAAGAGCTCGACAGTCTTCAGTTAGATGTCCCCCCTCTTTATGATACTCACAATAAAGGTTCGGATTTCGATTGTGAATATCCGACTTCAGAGGAGCAGGCCTTTTGAAATCTGGCCTCTTTTGTAGAATCTGGACTACTTCGTCCATGGTGATGTTTAGGGGAGTGAATGACTCTTGCGAATCATCGTATTGAGTTGATGGAATGACGGGAGGTGGCTGCGCGGCATACTGTTGTAAATATTCCGGCATGATTTGCGGAAGGGGAGCGGATGGAGCGGGAGCGACGGCCAACGGTGGTTTCTGATCTTGAAACCGCTGATGGCCCATAAATGGTTGCTTATTTTTGTAGTTCCTCCCCCTTTGGGAATGGGGTTCGAAGTGGGACTGATTCGATGGTGTATGATGGAAGGATGGATTCAATGGCTGTTCCTTGTCGCTTACCAGCTTCGCGACGTAGTCCGGATTGCTCTTCTCTCCTCTGATAAACATATTCGCTAAACTTATCATTTCCTGATAAGTCTTAGGCTCCCTTATATTTGCTTCGAACTTTAGGGGGACCTCTCTTAGGCCATGGATGAGGGCAACCCTATACAGCTCCGGGTCCACATTTTGGACTTCCATGATCTCTTTCTGAAAGCGGTCCACAAAACGAGCCCACGTCTCGTTTTCTCGTTGTTTTATATCGAAAAGGGTCGTCGGGCCACTCTTTCTCTTCCTTGAAGTAGAGAATCTCAGCAGAAATCCTCTTCGCAGCTCCGCGAAACAACGGATCGACCTGGGGTGCAAACCGTAAAACCATTCCCTCGCTTGTCCTTCAAAGGAGGTTACAAGAAGCTTGCACTTAGTTGCATCAGTTAAAGTTCTGAGAGCAATGGCTGACTCGAAAGCTTGTAAATGAACCGTGGGATCAGTCTCCCCATTGAAAGCTGGCAGGCGGGGTTCCCTGAAATTATTAGGGGCAGGCTCCCCTCTGATTTCGTCCACAAAGGGAGAAGTTTCTTCAATGTCTTTATACAGAGGAGCAGGGTAATAAACCGCCGGAACTGCGGCTATTCGCGGGCAAGCCGCCTGATAAGAAGACCGGGCAGCAGCTTCTGGCGGTTAGGAGTGACGAATAGGAACTTCAGGCGGGTAGGAGAGACGGGTCGCGCCCTCCTGCGTGTAGGAAAGGTGGGCAGCGTGAGAAGTTGCCCCCTGGAAGTCGAGGACTCGAGCTGGAATGTTGTGCGCGGCTTCCTGATAGAAGTTTTTCCTAGCCGCGAGGTCTTCTTGTTGGAGCTGGAAATTAGCGGCTTGCGGTAGCGGATAAGGAGGAGGTGGAGGAAGGACTGGGGTCACCGCCTGATTAGCCGCGGCTTGTTGCGGAGCTAGTCGCTCAGTTAGCATTGCCAAAGTCTGACTGATCGCTTCAAGTCGCTGATCAGTGGCCCTCTGAACCCGCTCGGCTTCTCTCCTTGACTGCTCCAGGGCTTCCCACAAAGAGTCCTCGCTATGATTGGAGCGGTCTCCAAGGGGGAACTGACGGTCTGGGGGCCTGCCCGAACGGGCAGGGATAAAATAACCGCCTGCCCGGGTACAGGAGAAACGGGCAGGCGGTGACGGGATACACAAAGAAGGAAAGAAAATAAGCCGCGCGGCTTGGCGGCTTGCCCTTTCGACTTGTCTGACCAGAAACTGGAGATGATGCGGCCAAGGCGACAATTCTACCTGCTCGGTCTCTGTCTTGAGACCGCGACTTATTCTTTGTCTTCGGACCTTGGCTTATCTTCATGACATAAACCGCGCGACCTCCGACTTGAGACCGCGACTTGCCCTGTTGGACTTGGGCTTGGATTACCTCTGGTTCTTGGAGGCGGCCTGAATTATTACAGACCGCCCGGCCTGTGTTAGCTGGTGCCGATGGAGCTTGTTTAAACTGAGCCGGGCGACTTGGATCCGCAAACCGCTCGGTCTGCGAGTAATCCTCTTGAAAGCGGTTTCCCGGGTAAACAACATCCAATGGACAATAATTTATACCCATTCTAGTTCGTTTAGTGGTTGATCTACAGTGGGTTGCAGTGGTAATGTGGGATTTAGCTCCAAATGACACAAAAACTCCAAACAGACAGAACTCTTGCTCTAGTTGCCCAATTTTTGCCCACAATACCTTTTTAGAATGAGCTCAGAGCCCTACATCCAATGGAGGGCAGGATATAACCATTCAAGTTTGTTTATTGTTCGATATACAGTGGCCTCCAAAGGTAATGCGGGATTTGGCTCCAAATTACACATAAACTTCAAGCAGCCATAACTTTTGATCCGGCTGTTCAATTTTTGCGCACAATACTTTTTCAGAAAAGAGCTCGTATGCACCATCCAACAGAGAATAAGATTTACCCATTCAAGAATAAGACAACACCTTTCGGGTTGTCTGATTTTCGCCCACAATTCCTTTTCGGAATGAGATCGGATCCCTAAATCCAATGGTGAACAATTTAAACCCATTCCAGCCCGTTTAGAGGTCGATATACAGTGAGTTGTAGTGGTAATATGAGATTTAGCTCCAAATGACACATACACTTCCAAATGATAGAATTTTTAATGTGGGTTATAGAGAAAATGAGAGATTAAGCTCCAAATGACACTCAAACATTAAACAGCAACAACTTTTGATGCGGTTGTCTGATTTTATCCCACAACACCTTTGCGAAATGAGCTCGGAGCACTACATTCATTGGAGCACAAGTTTTACTCATTCCAGTTCATTCAGTTGTCGATATATAGCGGGTTGCAGTGGTAATGCGAAATATAGCTCCAAATGACACCTAAACTTCTAACAGCCATAACTTTTGATTTGTTTGTTTGATTTTTGCCCACAACACCTTTTCCGAATATGCTCGGAGGCATACATCCAATGGAGCACAATTTTAAACCATTCCAGCCCATTTTAGTGGTCAATATACAAATGGTTGCAATGGTAATTATAGATTTAGCTCCTCTTGACACATAAACTGTAGCAGCCATAACTTTTGATCAGATTGTCCAATTTTTACGCACAACATCTTTTTGGAATGAGCTCGGAGCCCTACATCCAATGGAGAAAAAATTTTACCCATTCCAGTTTGTTTAGTGGTCAATATACACCGGGTTGGTAATAAGATATTTAGCTCGAAAGGAGACATAAACATCAAACATCCGTAACTTTTGATCCGGATGACTGATTTTCGCCCACAATACCTTTTCGGAATGAGACCAGAGCCCTAAATCCAATGGAGAACAATTTTAACCCATTCAAGCTCGTATAGAGGTCGATATAAAGTGGTTTGTAGTGGTAATGAGATTTTTAGCTCCAAATGACACATAAATTTCAAAATAAAAGAATTTATGATGCGGTTGGTAGTGAGAGTGAGAGATTTAGCTCCAAATGACGCTCAAACTATAAACATCAATAACTTTTGATCCAGTTGTCTGATTCCCCCCCCCCCCCCCAACACCTTTTAAGAATGAGCTCGGAGCCCTATACAAGTTTTACCCATTGCATTTCATTCAGTTGTCGATATATAGCCGGTTGCACTGGTAATGCGAAATTTAGCTCCAAATGACACCTAAACATGAAACAGCCATAAATTTTGATCTGGTTGTCTAATTTTTGCTCACTAAACCTCTTCGAAATGAGCTATGAGCCATACATTCGATGGAGAGCAAGTTTTACACAATCTAGTTCATTTAGTGGTCGATATACATTGAGTTACAGTGGTAATGTGGGATTTACCTCCAACTGACACCTAAACTTCAAACATCTATAATTTTTGATCTGGTTGTCCGGATTTTGCCCAAAAGACCTTTTCAGAATGAGCTCAGAGCCATACATCCTATGGAGAAAAGAATTTATGCGATCGACTTCATTTAGTGGTCGATAGATAGTGGATTATAGTGGAAATGAGGGATTTTGTTCCAATTGACACCTAAATTTCAAACATCCATAACTTTGATCTGGTTGTCAGATTTTTTCCCACAACATTTCGGAATGAGATCGGTGTTTACCCGGAAAACCGCTTCTCGGGTTGGATCATTCTCGGACCGGGCGAACTGCTGGGTCAGGCCGCTGGGTTCCAGGATCAGTGGCTCTCAGTTCAGGGTAAACCAGGCCAGGTGGTCTGATGTCATTTTCGGACCGCCCCCAAGGGTGAAGGTCGTCAAGGGCCAAGGCAAGAAGGCTATCCGCGGTCTCAGGTAGGAGACCGCGCGGGTTGTGCCATAGAAACTCAAGGTTCAAGCCCGGAGAACAAGCCGCGGTTTCAGATCAGAGACTATCCGGGTTACCTCGTGAAGATCAGCCAAGCCATGTCTAGAAGGCAGACCGTGGTTTCAAGCCAGAGGCCGCTCGGTCTGCATCCTTGACTTGGTCCCGGTATCTTCAGCCTCAGGTCAGATAGGTCGGAAGAGCAAGCCGCCAAGCCGCGCGGCTTCTTTCTTTTTCTTCTTAGTGCATCCCGTCACCACCTGCTCGTTTCTCCTGTACCCGGGCAGGAGGTAATTATATCCCTGCCCATTCCGGCAGGCCCCCAAGCCTATAAATAGGGGGCGGCACTGTTCACAAGGGACGCACACTCGAATCCAGGAGCTCGCTTGTTTGAGCTGCGGTCTCGAGTTTCCCGTCTTGCGGATTGTCTGACCGGTCGGCTTCTCTTTTCCTACATTTATAACCGCTGTAACCGCTTCATTTTAATCAAAGAAAAGCCCATCGCAGGAGTGGCATTTGCCGCGGAGGGCGAAGTCCGGCCTCGACTGCTGCTAGCGGTCTGAATTCTCTAACCGAATAGTAACTGATAATCCGCAACCCCCGATTTCCTTCGGATGCGCACTTTTGAATCGAACAGAAACACGCGACCTTCAGATCGCGGACGGTCAGTGAAATCTTTGGTTCAGAATGTCAGACCGCCAGTTCCCTCCAAGAGACCGATCCGACCATAGCGATGACTCTTTGTGGGAAGCTCTGGAGCGAACAAAGAGAGAAGCCGACCAGGCCCAGAAAGCAACTGATCAGCGTCTGGACGCGATCAGTCAGGCTCTAACTCTGTTAACCGAGCGGTTAGCCCCCCAGCAGGCCGCGGCTAACTAGGCAGTAACTCCTGTCCTACCTCCTCCACCTCCATACCCATTTCTGCAAGTCGCCCATTCCCGACCACCACAAGAAGGTTCTGCGGCTCGGCAGAATTTTTACCAAGAGGCCGCGCACGGTATGCCGGCTCGGGTCCTCGACTTCCAAGGGGCGGCTTCTCAGGCCGCTCACTTTTCCTATCCGCCTGAGGTCGCCGCCTACCAATCCTGCCCGGCTGGAGCCCCTGCCCGCTCCTATCAGGCGGCCTGTCCGCAAATGACCGCAGCAGAGATCCCCTACCACCCTACTTTCCCTCTGTACGAGGATACCGAGGAAAGTTCTCCCTTCACGGACGAAAACTGAGGAGAGCCGGCCCCAAATAACTTTCGAGAACCACGCCTGTCAACATATAGTGGGGAGTCCGATCCGGCAATTCATCTCCAAGCATTTGAATCGGCTGTTGCTCTGAGGACCATCACCGATGCAACTAAGTGTAAGCTCCTGGTAACGTCCTTTGATGGACAGGCCAGAGAATGGTTTTATGGACTGCATCCTCGATCCATTAGATGTTTTGCGGAATTGCGTAGAGAATTCCTGCTTTGATTCTCTACCTCTAAAAAGAGGAAGAACAGTCCGGCAGCCCTATTTGAGATACGGAAGCAGGAAAACGAAACGTGGGCCCGCTTCGTCGACCGTTTCCAAAGGGAGATAATGGAAGTACAAAATGTCGATCCGGAATTATATAGGGTCGCTTTGATGCATGGCCTTAGGGAGGGGCCGTTGAAATTTGAAGCCCAAATCAGGGAACCAAAGACATATCAAGAGATGATTAGTCTGGCTAATAAGTTTATTAGGGGGGAAAAGACTAATCCTGGTTACGTTGCCAAGTTGCTCAGCGACAATGATCAGTTTAGTTCCGCATCAACCCGTCAGCAACGCTACAATCATTCATCTTGGCCTGACTTCGAACCTCGTGCTCAGAGGGGAAGAAATCTCAAGCCTAAGCAACCATTTCTTAGCCACCAACGGTTTCAGGATCAGAAACCGTCGTTGGCCATCGCACCCACTCAACCCATGGGGGTTCCGCAAATAATGCCCGTGTATCTGCCGCAGTACATCGCACAACCATCCCCAACTATTATGTCCATCCGATATGATGAATCACAAGAATCGTTCACCCCTCTTAACGTCAGCATGAACGAGGTTGTTCAGATTCTCCAAAAAAGGCCTGACTTCAAGAGACCTCCACCTTTGAAATCGGAAGTTCGCAATCGAAATCCAAACCTCCATTGTGAATATCACAAAGAGGAGGGGCATCAGACTGAGGATTGCCGGGCCCTCCGGTGGTTGATAGAAAAACTCCTGAAAGAGGGGAAGCTCCGAGGGTTGATTCGGCAAGAAACCCCGGTTGAACCACGAACCGAGAAGAAGAAGGAAGCGGTCGAAGTGACCTGGGAGTGTGCTGATGTAGAAGAGGCAGGTTGTTATGGGGATATACATCAAGCAACCGAATGTATAGAAGTGAATGATGTTGGCCCCCTTGGCAACGTCTATTGTATCCATTGAGGAGCAGGGCCAGAATCCTCTCGGAAATCCATCATCGGGAGAGTCTCCAAACAGGAAGTAGCAGCTGCGTTGTCTGATTTAGCTCCAAATGACACTCAAACATTAAACAGCTACAACTTTTGATGCGGTTGTCTGATTTTATCCCACAACACCTTTGCGAAATGAGCTCGGAGCACTACATTCATTGGAGCACAAGTTTTACTCATTCCAGTTCATTCAGTTGTCGATATATAGCGGGTTGCAGCGGTAATGCGAAATATTGCTCCAAATGACACCTAAACTTCTAACAGTCATAACTTTTGATTTGTATGTTTGATTTTAGCCCACAACACCTTTTCCGAATATGCTCGGAGGCATACATCCAATGGAGCACAATTTTAAACCATTCCAGCTCATTTTAGTGTTCAATATACAAATGGTTGCAATGGTAACGGGAGATTTAGCTCCTCTTGACACATAAACTGTAACAGCCATAACTTTTGATCTGGTTGTCCGATTTTTATGCACAGCATCTTTTTGGAATGAGCTCGGAGCCCTACATCCAATGGAGAACAAATTTTACCCATTCCAGTTTGTTTAGTGGTCAATATACACCGGGTTAGTAATAAGATATTTAGCTCGAAAGGAGACCTAAACTTCAAACATCCGTAACTTTTGATCCGGATGACTGATTTTCGCCCACAATACCTTTTCGGAATGAGATCAGAGCCCTAAATCCAATGGAGAACAATTTTAACCCATTTAATCTCGTTTAGAGGTCGATATAAAGTGGGTTGTAGTGGTAATGCGATATTTAGCTCCAAATGACACATAAATTTCAAAATAAAAGAATTTTTTATGCGGTTGGTAGTGAGAGTGAGAGATTTAGCTCTAAATGACGCTCAAACTGTAAACATCAATAACTTTTGATCCGATTGTCTGATTTTTCCCCCACAACACCTTTTAGGAATGAGCTCGGAGCCCTACATTCATTGAAGCACAAGTTTTACCCATTGCAGTTCATTCAGTTGTCGATATATAGCGGGTTGCATTGGTAATGCAAAATTTAGCTCCAAATGACACCTAAACTTGAAACATCCATAAATTTTGATCTGGTTGTCTGATTTTTGCCCACAAAACCTCTTCGAAATGAGCTCTGAGCCATACATTCGATGGAGAGCAAGTTTTACACAATCTAGTTCATTTAGTGGTCGATATACATTGAGTTGCAGTGGTCATGTGGGATTTAGCTCCAACTGACACCTAAATCTCAAACAACTATAATTTTGATCTGGTGGTCCAGATTTTGCCCAAAAGACCTTTTAGAATGAGCACAGAGCACTACATCCAATGGAGGGTAGGATATAACCATTCAAGTTTGTTTATTGTTCGATATACAGTAGCTTCTAGTGGTAATGCGAGATTTGGCTCCAAATTACACCTAAACTTCAAGCAGCCATAACTTTTGATCCGGCTATTCGATTTTTGCGCACAATACTTTTTCAGAAAAGAGCTCGTATTCTCCATCCAACAGAGAATAAGATTTACCCATTCGAGAATAAGACAACACCTTTCGATTTGTCTGATTTTCGCCCACAATATCTTTTCGGAATGAGATCGGAGCCCAAAATCCAATGGAGAACAATTTAAACCCATTCCAGCCTGTTTAGAGGTCGATATACAGTGAGTTGTAGTGGTAATATGAGATTTAGCTCCAAATGACACATACACTTAAAAATGATAGAATTTTTAATGTGGGTTGTAGCGAAAATGAGAGATTTAGCTCCAAATGACACTCAAACATTAAACAGCAACAACTTTTGATGCGGTTGTCTGATTTTATCCCACAACACCTACGCGAAATGAGCTCGGAGCACTACATTCATTGGAGCACAAGTTTTACTCATTCCAGTTTATTCAGTTGTCGATATATAGTGGGTTGCAGCGGTAATGCGAAATATAGCTCCAAATGACACCTAAACTTCTAATAGCCATAACTTTTGATTTGTATGTTTGATTTTTGCCCACAACACCTTTTCCGAATATGCTCGGAGGCATATATCCAATGGAGCACAATTGTAAACCATTCCAGCTCATTTTGGTGGTCAATATACAAATGGTTGCAATGGTAATGAGGGATTTAGCTCCTCTTGACACATAAACTGTAACAGCCATAACTTTTGATCTAGTTGTCCGATTTTTACGCACAACATCTTTTTGGAATGAGCTCGGAGCCCTACATCCAATGGAGAACAAATTTTACCCATTCCAGTTTGTTTAGTGGTCAATATACACCGGGTTGGTAATAAGGTATTTAGCTCGAAAGGAGACCTAAACTTCAAACATCCATAACTTTTGATCCGGATGACTGATTTTCGCCCACAATACCTTTTTGGAATGAGATCGGAGCCCTAAATCCAAAGGAGAACAATTTTAACCCATTCAAGCTCGTCTAGAGGTCGATATAAAGTGGGTTGTAGTGGTAATGCAATATTTAGCTCCAAATGACATAAATTTCAAAATAAAAATTTTTTTGATGTGGTTGGTAGTGAGAGTGATAGATTTAGCTCAAAATGACGCCCAAACATTAAACATCAATAACTTTTGATCCGGTTGTCTGATTTTTCCACCACAACACCTTTTAGGAATGAGCTCGGAGCCCTACATTCCTTGAAGCACAAGTTTTACCCATTGCATTTCATTCAGTTGTCGATATATAGCGGGTTGCACTGGTAATGCGAAATTTAGCTCCAAATGACAAATAAACTGGAAACAACCATAAATTTTGATCTGGTTATCTGATTTTTGCCCACAAAACCTCTTCAAAATGAACTTTGAGCCATACATTCGATGGAGAGAAAGTTTTACACAATCTTGTTCATTTAGTGGTCGATATACATTGAGTTGCAGTGGTCATGTGGGATCTAGCTCCAACTGACACCTAAACTTCAAACATCTATAATTTTTGATCTGGTTGTCCGGATTTTGCCCAAAAGACCTTTTCAGAATGAGCTCAGAGCCATACATCCTATGGAGAAAAAGAATTTATGCGATCGACTTCATTTAGTGGTCGACGGATAGTGGATTATAGTGGAAATGAGGGATTTTGCTCCAATTGACACCTAAATTTCAAACATCCATAACTTTGATCCGGTTGTCAGATTTTTGCCCACAATATTTTAGAATGAGATCGGAGCCCTACATCCAATGGACAACAATTTATACCCATTCTAGTTCGTTTAGTGGTTGATCTATAGTGGGTTGCAGTGGTAATGTGGGATTTAGCTCCAAATGACACATAAACTCCAAACAGACAGAACTCTTGCTCTAGTTGGCCAATTTATGCCCACAATACCTTTTTAGAATGAGCTCAGAGCCCTACATCCAATGGAGGGTAGGATATAACCATTCAAGTTTGTTTGTTGTTCGATATACAGTGGCTTCCAGTGGTAATGTGGGATTTGGCTCCAAATTACACCTAAACTTCAAGTAGCCATAACTTTTGATCCGGCTGTTCGATTTTTGCGCACAATACTTTTTCAGAAAAGAGCTCTTATTCTCCATCCAATAGGGAATAAGATTTACCCATTCGAGAATAAGACAACACCTTTCGGGTTGTCTGATTTTCGCCCACAATACCTTTCCGGAATGAAATCGGAGCCCAAAATCCAATGGAGAACAATTTAAACCCATTCCAGCCCGTTTAGAGGTTGATATACAATGAGTTGTAGTGGTAATATGAGATTTATCTCCAAATGACACATACACTTCAAAATGATAGAATTTTTAATGTGGGTTGTAGCGAAAATGAGAGATTTAGCTCCAAATGACACTCAAACATTAAACAGCAACAACTTTTGATGCGGTTGTCTGATTTTATCACACAACACCTTTGCGAAATGAGCTCGGAGCACTACATTCATTGGAGCACAAGTTTTACTCATTCCAGTTCATTCAGTTGTCGATATATAGCGGGTTGCAGCGGTAATGCGAAATAGAGCTCCAAATGACATCTAAACTTCTAACAACCTTAACATTTGATTTGTATGTTTGATTTTTGCCCAGAACACCTTTTTCCGAATATGCTCGGAGGCATACGTCCAAAAGAGCACAATTTTAAACCATTCCAGCCCATTTTAGTGGTCAATATACAAATGGTTGCAATGGTAATGAGAGATTTAGCTCCTCTTGACACATAAACTGTAACATCAATAACTTTTGATCTGGTTGTCCGATTTTTACGCACAGCATCTTTTTGGAATGAGCTCGGAGCCCTACATCCAATGGAGAACAAATTTTACCAATTCCAGTTTGTTTAGTGGTCAATATACACCGGGTTGGTAATAAGATATTTAGCTCGAAAGGAGACCTAAACTTCAAACATCTGTAACTTTTGATCCGGATGACTGATTTTCGGCCACAATACCTTTTCGGAATGAGATCAGAGCCCTAAATCCAATGGAGAACAATTTTAACCCATTCAAGCTCGTTTAGAGGTCGATATAAAGTGGGTTGTAGTGGTAATGCGATATTTAGCTCCAAATGACACATAAATTTCAAAATAAAAGAATTTTTGATGCGGTTGGTAGTGAGAGTGAGAGATTTAGCTCCAAATGACGCTCAAACTTTAAACATCAATAACTTTTTATCCGGTTGTCTGATTTTCCCCCACAACACCTTTTAGGAATGTGCTCGGAGCCCTATATTCATTGAAGCACAAGTTTTACCCATTGCAGTTCATTCAGTTGTCGATATATAGCGGGTTGCACTGCTAATGCGAAATTTAGCTCCAAATGACACCTAAACTTGAAACAACCATAAATTTTGATTTGGTCGTCTGATTTTTGCCCACAAAACCTGTTCGAAATGAGCTCTAAGCCATACATTCGATGGAGAGCAAGTTTTACACGTTCATTTAGTGGTCGATATACATTGAGTTGCAGTGGTCATGTGGGATTTAGCTCCAACTGACATCTAAACTTTAAACAGCTATAATTTTTGATCTGGTTGTCCAGATTTTGCCCAAAAGACCTTTTCGGAATGAGCTCAGAGCCATACATACTATGGAGAAAAGAATTTATGCGATCGACTTCATTTAGAGGTCGACAGATAGTGGATTATAGTGGAAATGAGGGATTTTGCTCCAATTGACCCCTAAATTTCAAACATCCATAACTTTGATCCGGTTGTCAGATTTTTACCCACAGCATTTTTTCGGAATGTGATCGGAGCCCTACATCCAATGTACAACAATTTATACCCATTCTAGTTCATTTAGTGGTTGATCTATAGTGGGTTGTAGTGGTAATGTGGGATTTTGCTCCAAATGACACATAAACTCCAAACAGACAGAACTCTTGCTCTAGTTGCCCAATTTTTGCCCACAATACCTTTTTAGAATGAGCTCAGTTCCCTATATCCAATGGGGGATAGGATATAACCATTCAAGTTTGTTTATTGTTCGATATACAGTGGCTTTCAGTGGTAATGCGGGATTTGGCTCCAAATTACACCTAAACTTTAAGCAGCCATAACTTTTGATCCGGCTGTTCGATTTTTGCGCAGAATACTTTTTCAGAAAAGAGCTCGTATTCTCCATCCAACAGAGAATAAGATTTACCCATTCGAGAATAAGACAACACCTTTCAGGTTGTCTGATTTTTTCCCACAATAACTTTTCGGAATGAGATCGGAGCCCTAAATCCAATGGAGAACAATTTAAACCCATTCCAGCCCATTTAGAGGTCGATATACATTGAGTTGTAGTGGTAATATGAGATTTAGCTCCAAATGACACATACACTTCAAAATGATAGAATTTTTAATGTGGGTTGTAGTGAAAAATGAGAGATTTAGCTCCAAATGACACTCAAACATTAAACAACAACAACTTTTGATGCGGTTGTCTTATTTTATCCCACAACACCTTTGCGAAATGAGCTCGGAGCACTACATTCATTGGAGCACAAGTTTTACTCATTCCAGTTCATTCAGTTGTCGATATATAGCGGGTTGCAGCGGTAATGCGAAATATAGCTCCAAATGACACCTAAACTTCTAACAGCCATAATTTTTGATTTGTATGTTTGATTTTTGCCCACAACACCTTTTCCGAATATGCTCGGAGGCATACATCCAATGGAGCACAATTTTAAACCATTCCAGCCCATTTTAGTGGTCAATATACAAATGATTTCAATGGTAATGAGAGATTTAGCTCCTCTTGACACATAAACTGTAACAGCCATAACTTTTGATCAGGTTGTCCGATTTTTACGCACAACATCTTTTTGGAATGAGCTCGGAGCCCTACATCCAATGGAGAACAAATTTTACCCATTCCAGTTTGTTTAGTGGTCAATATACACCGGGTTAGTAATAAGGTATTTAGCTCGAAAGGAGACCTCAACTTCAAACTTCCGTAACTTTTGATCCGGATGACTGATTTTCGCCCACAATACCTTTTCAGAATGAGATCGGAGCCCTAAATCCAAAGGAGAACAATTTTAACCCATCCAACCTCGTCTATAGGTCGATATAAAGTGGGTTGTAGTGGTAATGCGATATTTAGCTCCAAATGACACCTAAATTTCAAAATAAAGGAATTTTTGATGCGGTTGGTAGTGAGAGTGAGAGATTTAGCTCCAAATGACGCTCAAACTATAAATATCAATAACTTTTGATCAGGTTGTCTGATTTTTCCCCCATAACACCTTTTAGGATTGAGCTCGGAGCCCTACATTCCTTGAAGCACAAGTTTTAACCATTGCATTTCATTCAGTTGTCGATATATAGCGGGTTGCACTGGTAATGTGAAATTTTGCTCCAAATGACACCTAAACTTGAAACAGCCATAAATTTTGATCTGGTTGCCTGATTTTTGCCCACAAAACCTCTTCGAAATGAGCTATGAGCCATACATTCGATGGAGAGCAAGTTTTACACAATCTAGTTCATTTAGTGGTCGATATACATTGAGTTACAGTGATCATGTGGGATTTAGCTCCAACTGACACCTAAACTTCAAACATCTATAATTTTTGATCTGGTTGTCTGGTTTTTGCCCAAACGGCCTTTTCAGAATGAGCTCAGAGCCATACATCTAAATTTTTATCCCACAACACCTATACGAAATGAGCTCGGAGCACTACATTCATTGGAGCACAAGTTTTACTCATTCCAGTTCACTCATTTGTCGATATATAGCGGGTTGCAGCGGTAATGCGAAATATAGCTCCAAATGACACCTAAACTTCTAACAGAATAACTTTTGATTTGTATGTTTGATTTTTGCCCACAACACCTTTTCTGAATATGCTCGGAGGCATACATCCAATGGAGCACTATTTTAAACCATTCCAGCCCATTTTAGTGGTCAATATACAAATGGTTTCAATGGTCATGAGAGATTTAGCTCCTCTTGACACATAAACTGTAACAATCATAACTTTTGATCTGGTTGTCCGATTTTTATGCACAACATCTTTTTGGAATGAGCTCGGAGCCCTACATCCAATGGAGAACAAATTTTACCCATTCCAGTTTGTTTAGTGGTCAATATACACCGGGTTAGTAATAAGGTATTTAGCTCGAAAGGAGACCTCAACTTCAAACATCCGTAACTTTTGATCCGGATGACTGATTTTCGCCCACAATACCTTTTCAGAATGAGATCGGAGCCCTAAATCCAAAGGAGAACAATTTTAACCCATTCAAGCTCGTCTATAGGTCGATATAAAGTGGGTTGTAGTGGTAATGCGATATTTAGCTCCAAATGACACCTAAATTTCAAAATAAAGGAATTTTTGATGCGGTTGGTAGTGAGAGTGAGAGATTTAGCTCCAAATGACGCTCAAACTATAAACATCAATAACTTTTGATCAGGTTGTCTGATTTTTCCCCCACAACACCTTTTAGGAATGAGCTCGGAGCCCTACATTCCTTGAAGCACAAGTTTTACCCATTGCATTTCATTCAGTTGTCGATATATAGCGGGTTGCACTGGTAATGTGAAATTTTGCTCCAAATGACACCTAAACTTGAAACAGCCATAAATTTTGATCTGGTTGCCTGATTTTTGCCCACAAAACCTCTTCGAAATGAGCTATGAGCCATACATTCGATGGAGAGCAAGTTTTACACAATCTAGTTCATTTAGTGGTCGATATACATTGAGTAGCATTGGTCATATGGGATTTAGCTCCAACTGACACCTAAACTTCAAACATCTATAATTTTTGATTTGGTTGTCAGGATTTTGCCCAAAAGACCTTTTCGGAATGAGCTTAGAGCCATACATTCTATGGAGTAAAGAATTTATGCGATCGACTTCATTTAGTGGTCGACGGATAGAGGATTATAGTGGAAATGAGGGATTTTGCTCCAATTGACGCTTAAATTTCAAACATCCATAACTTTGATCCGGTTGTCAGATTTTTGCACAAAACATTTTTCAGAATGAGATCGGAGCCCTACATCTAATGGACAACAATTTATACCCATTCTAGTTTGTTTAGTGGTTGACCTACAGTGGGTTGCAGTGGTAATGGGGGATTTAGCTCCAAATGACACATAAACTCCAAACAGGCAGAACTCTTGCTCTAGTTGCCCAATTTTTGCCCACAATACCTTTTTAGAATGAGCTCAGAGCCCTACATCCAATGGAGGGTAGGATATAACCATTCAAGTTTGTTTATTGTTCGATATACAGTGGCTTCCAGTGGTAATGCGGGATTTGGCTCCAAATTACACCTAAATTCAAGCAGCCATAACTTTTGATCCGGATGTTCGATTTTTGCGCACAAAACTTTTTTAGAAAAGAGCTCGTATTCTCCATCCAACAGAGAATAAGATTTACCCATTCGATAATAAGACAACACCTTTCGGGTTGTTTGATTTTTGCCCACAATACTTTTTCGGAATGAGATCGGAGCCCTAAATCCAATGGAGAACAATTTAAACCCATTCCAGCCCGTTTAGAGGTCGATATACAGTGAGTTGTAGTGGTAATATGAGATTTAGCTCCAAATGACACATACACTTCAAAATGATAGAATTTTTAATGTGGGTTGTAGTGAAAAATGAGAGATTTAGCTCCAAATGACACTCAAACATTAAACAACAATAACTTTTGATGCAGTTGTCTTATTTTATCCCACAACACCTTTGCGAAATGAGCTCGGAGCACTACATTCATTGGAGCACAAGTTTTACTCATTCCAGTTCATTCAGTTGTCGATATATAACGGGTTGCAGCGATAATGCGAAATATAGCTCCAAATGACACCTAAACTTCTAACAGCCATAATTTTTGACTTGTATGTTTGATTTTTGCCCACAACACCTTTTTCGAATATGCTCGGAGGCATACATTCAATGGAGCACAATTTTAAACCATTCCAGCCCATTTTAGTGGTCAATATACAAATGATGTCAATGGTAATGAGAGATTTAGCTCCTCTTGACACATAAACTGTAACAGCCATAACTTTTGATCAGGTTGTCCGATTTTTACGCACAACATCTTTTTGGAATGAGCTCGGAGCCCTACATCCAATGGAGAACAAATTTTACCCATTCCAGTTTGTTTAGTGGTCAATATACATCGGGTTAGTAATAAGGTATTTAGCTCGAAAGGAGACCTCAACTTCAAACATCCGTAACTTTTGATCCGGATGACTGATTTTCGCCCACAATACCTTTTCAGAATGAGATCGGAGCCCTAAATCCAAAGGAGAACAATTTTAACCCATTCAAGCTCGTCTATAGGTCGATATAAAGTGGGTTGTAGTGGTAATGCGATATTTAGCTCCAAATGACACCTAAATTTCAAAATAAAGGAATTTTTGATGCGGTTGGTAGTGAGAGTGAGAGATTTAGCTCCAAATGACGCTCAAACTATAAACATCAATAACTTTTGATAAGGTTGTCTGATTTTTCCCCCACAACACCTTTTAGGATTGAGCTCGGAGCCCTACATTCCTTGAAGCACAAGTTTTACCCATTGCATTTCATTCAGTTGTCGATATATAGCGGGTTGCACTGGTAATGTGAAATTTTGCTCCAAATGACACCTAAACTTGAAACAGCCATAAATTTTGATCTGGTTGCCTGATTTTTGCCCACAAAACCTCTTCGAAATGAGCTATGAGCCATACATTCGATGGAGAGCAAGTTTTACACAATCTAGTTCATTTAGTGGTCGATATACATTGAGTTGCATTGGTCATGTGGGATTTAGCTCCAACTGACACCTAAACTTCAAACATCTATACTTTTTGATTTGGTTGTCAGGATTTTGCCCAAAAGACCTTTTCGGAATGAGCTTAGAGCCATACATTCTATGGAGTAAAGAATTTATGCGATCGACTTCATTTAGTGGTCGACGGATAGAGGATTATAGTGGAAATGAGGGATTTTGCTCCAATTGACGCTTAAATTTCAAACATCCATAACTTTGATCCGGTTGTCAGATTTTTGCACAAAACATTTTTCGGAATGAGATCGGAGCCCTACATCTAATGGACAACAATTTATACCCATTCTAGTTCGTTTACTGGTTGACCTACAGTGGGTTGCAGTGGTAATGGGGGATTTAGCTCCAAATGACACATAAACTCCAAACAGACAGAACTCTTGCTCTAATTGCCCAATTTTTGCCAACAATACCTTTTTAGAATGAGCTCAGAGCCCTACATCCAATGGAGGGTAGGATATAACCATTCAAGTTTGTTTATTGTTCGATATACAGTGGATTCCAGTGGTAATGCGGGATTTGGCTCCAAATTACACCTAAATTCAAGCAGCCATAACTTTTGATCCGGCTGTTCGATTTTTGCGCACAAAACTTTTTTAGAAAAGAGCTCGTATTCTCCATCCAACAGAGAATAAGATTTTCCCATTCGATAATAAGACAACACCTTTCGGGTTGTTTGATTTTTGCCCACAATACTTTTTCGGAATGAGATCGGAGCCCTAAATCCAATGGAGAACAATTTAAACCCATTCCAGCCCGTTTAGAGGTCGATATACAGTGAGTTATAGTGGTAATATGAGATTTAGCTCCAAATGACACATACACTTCAAAATGATAGAATTTTTAATGTGGGTTGTAGTGAAAAATGAGAGATTTAGCTCCAAATAACACTCAAACATTAAACAACAACAACTTTTGATGCGGTTGTCTGATTTTATCCCACAACACCTTTGCGAAATGAGCTCGGAGCACTACATTCATTGGAGCACAAGTTTTACTCATTCCAGTTCATTCAGTTGTCGATATATAGCGGGTTGCAGCGGTAATGCGAAATATAGCTCCAAATGACACCTAAACTTCTAACAGCCATAATTTTTTATTTGTATGTTTGATTTTTGCCCACAACAACTTTTCCGAATATGCTCGGAGGCATACATCCAATTGAGCACAATTTTAAACCATTCCAGCCCATTTTAGTGGTCAATATACAAATGATTTCAATGGTAATGAGAGATTTAGCTCCTCTTGACACATAAACTGTAACAGCCATAACTTTTGATCAGGTTGTCCGATTTTTACGCACAACATCTTTTTGGAATGAGCTCGGAGCCCTACATCCAATGGAGAACAAATTTTACCCATTCCAGTTTGTTTAGTGGTCAATATACACCGGGTTAGTAATAAGGTATTTAGCTCGAAAGGAGACCTCAACTTCAAACATCCGTAACTTTTGATCCGGATGACTGATTTTCGCCCACAATACCTTTTCAGAATGAGATTGGAGCCCTAAATCCAAAGGAGAACAATTTTAACCCATTCAAGCTCGTCTATAGGTCGATATAAAGTGGGTTGTAGCGGTAATGCGATATTTAGCTCCAAATGACACATAAATTTCAAAATAAAGGAATTTTTGATGCGGTTGGTAGTGAGAGTGAGAGATTTAGCTCCAAATGACGCTCAAACTATAAACATCAATAACTTTTGATCAGGTTGTCTGATTTTTCCCCCACAACACCTTTTAGGATTGAGCTCGGAGCCCTACATTCCTTGAAGCACAAGTTTTACCCATTGCATTTCATTCAGTTGTCGATATATAGCGGGTTGCACTGGTAATGTGAAATTTTGCTCCAAATGACACCTAAACTTGAAACAGCCATAAATTTTGATCTGGTTGCCTGATTTTTGCCCACAAAACCTCTTTGAAATGAGCTATGAGCCATACATTCGATGGAGAGCAAGTTTTACACAATCTAGTTCATTTAGTGGTCGATATACATTGAGTTGCATTGGTCATGTGGGATTTAGCTCCAACTGACACCTAAACTTCAAACATCTATAATTTTTGATTTGGTTGTCAGGATTTTGCCCAAAAGACCTTTTCGGAATGAGCTTAGAGCCATACATTCTATGGAGTAAAGAATTTATGCGATCGACTTCATTTAGTGGTCGACGGATAGAGGATTATAGTGGAAATGAGGGATTTTGCTCCAATTGACGCTTAAATTTCAAACATCCATAACTTTGATCCGGTTGTCAGATTTTTGCACAAAACATTTTTCGGAATGAGATCGGAGCCCTACATCTAATGGACAACAATTTATACCCATTCTAGTTCGTTTAGTGGTTGACCTACAGTGGGTTGCAGTGGTAATGTGGGATTTAGCTCCAAATGACACAAACTCCAAACAGGCTGAACTCTTGCTCTAATTTCCCAATTTTTGCCCACAATACCTTTTTAGAATGAGCTCAGAGCCCTACATCCAATGGAGGGTAGGATATAACCATTCAAGTTTGTTTATTGTTCGATATACAGTGGCTTCCAGTGGTAATGCGGGATTTGGCTCCAAATTACACCTAAATTCAAGCAGCCATAACTTTTGATCCGGCTGTTCGATTTTTGCGCACAAAACTTTTTTAGAAAAGAGCTCGTATTCTCCATCCAACAGAGAATAAGATTTACCCATTCGATAATAAGACAACACCTTTCGGGTTGTTTGATTTTTGCCCACAATACTTTTTCGGAATGAGATCGGAGCCCTAAATCCAATGGAGAACAATTTAAACCCATTCCAGCCCGTTTAGAGGTCGATATACAGTGAGTTATAGTGGTAATATGAGATTTAGCTCCAAATGACACATACACTTCAAAATGATAGAATTTTTAATGTGGGTTGTAGTGAAAAATGAGAGATTTAGCTCCAAATGACACTCAAATATTAAACAACAACAACTTTTGATGCGGTTGTCTGATTTTATCCCACAATACCTTTGCGAAATGAGCTCGGAGCACTACATTCATTGGAGCACAAGTTTTACTCATTCCAGTTCATTCAGTTGTCGATATATAGCGGGTTGCAGCGGTAATGCGAAATATAGCTCCAAATGACACCTAAACTTCTAACAGCCATAATTTTTTATTTGTATGTTTGATTTTTGCCCACAACAACTTTTCCGAATATGCTCGGAGGCATACATCCAATGGAGCGCAATTTTAAACCATTCCAGCCCATTTTAGTGGTCAATATACAAATGATTTCAATGGTAATGAGAGATTTAGCTCCTCTTGACACATAAACTGTAACAGCCATAACTTTTGATCAGGTTGTCCGATTTTTACGCACAACATCTTTTTGGAATGAGCTCGGAGCCCTATATCCAATGGAGAACAAATTATACCCATTCCAGTTTGTTTAGTGGTCAATATACACCGGGTTAGTAATAAGGTATTTAGCTCGAAAGGAGACCTCAACTTCAAACATCCGTAACTTTTGATCCGGATGACTGATTTTCGCCCACAATACCTTTTCAGAATGAGATCGGAGCCCTAAATCCAAAGGAGAACAATTTTAACCCATTCAAGCTCGTCTATAGGTCGATATAAAGTGGGTTGTAGTGGTAATGCGATATTTAGCTCCAAATGACACATAAATTTCAAAATAAAAGAATTTTTGATGCGGTTGGTAGTGAGAGTGAGAGATTTAGCTCCAAATGACGCTCAAACTTTAAACATCAATAACTTTTGATCAGGTTGTCTGATTTTTCCCCACCACAACACCTTTTAGGAATGAGCTCGGAGCCCTACATTCCTTGAAGCACAAGTTTTACCCATTGCATTTCATTCAGTTGTCGATATAGAGCGGGTTGCACTGGTAATATGAAATTTAGCTCCAAATGACACCTAAACTTGAAACAGCCATAAAGTTTGATCTGGTTGTCTGATTTTTGCCAACAAAACCTCTTCGAAATGAGCTTTGAGCCATACATTCGATGGAGAGCAAGTTTTACACAATTTAGTTCATTTAGTGGTCGATATACATTGAGTTGTAGTGGTCATGTGGGATTTAGCTCCAACTGACACCTAAAATTCAAACATCTATAATTTTTGATCTGGTTGTCCGGATTTTGCCCAAACGACCTTTTCAGAATGAGCTCAGAGCCATACATCTAAATTTTTATCCCACAACACCTATGCGAAATGAGCTCGGGGCACTACATTCGTTGGAGCACAAGTTTTACTCATTCCAGTTCACTCAGTTGTCGATATATAGCGGGTTGCAGCGGTAATGCGAAATATAGCTCCAAATGACACCTAAACTTCTAACAGACATAACTTTTGATTTGTATGTTTGATTTTTGCCCACAACAACTTTTCCGAATATGCTCGGAGACATACATCCAATGGAGCACTATTTTAAACCATTCCAGCCCATTTTAGTGGTCAATATACAAATGGTTTCAATGGTAATGAGAGATTTAGCTCCTCTTGACACATAAACTGTAACAACCATAACTTTTGATCTGGTTGTCCGATTTTTATGCACAACATCTTTTTGGAATGAGCTCGGAGCCCTACATCCAATGGAGAACAAATTTTACCCATTCCAGTTTGTTTAGTGGTCAATATACACCGGGTTAGTAATAAGGTATTTAGCTCGAAAGGAGACCTCAACTTCAAATATCCGTAACTTTTGATCCGGATGACTGATTTTCGACCACAATACCTTTTCAGAATGAGATCGGAGCCCTAAATCCAAAGGAGAACAATTTTAACCCATTCAAGCTCGTCTATAAGTCGATATAATGTGGGTTGTAGTGGTAATGCGATATTTAGCTCCAAATGACACATAAACTTCAAAATAAAAGAATTTTTGATGCGGTTGGTAGTGAGAGTGAGAGATTTATCTCCAAATGACGCTCAAACTATAAACATCAATAACTTTTGATCAGGTTGTCTGATGTTTCCCCCACAACACCTTTTAGGAATGAGCTCGGAGCCCTACATTCCTTGAAGCACAAGTTTTACCCATTGCATTTCATTCAGTTGTCGATATATAGCGGGTTGCACTGGTAATGTGAAATTTAGCTCCAAATGACACCTAAACTTGAAACAGCCATAATTTTTGATCTGGTTGTCTGATTTTTGCCCACAAAACCTCTTCGAAATGAGCTATGAGCCATACATTCGATGGAGAGCAAGTTTTACACAATCTAGTTCATTTAGTGGTCGATATACATTGAGTTGCAGTGGTCATGTGGGATTTAGCTCCAACTGACACCTAAACTTCAAACATCTATAATTTTTGATCTGGTTGTCTGGATTTTGCCCAAAAGACCTTTTCGGAATGAGCTCAGAGCCATACATCCTATGAAGAAAAGAATTTATGCGATCGACTTCATTTAGCGGTCGACGGATAGTGGATTATAGTGGAAATGAGGGATTTTGCTCCAATTGACACCTAAATTTCAAACAACCATAACTTTGATCCGGTTGTCAGATTTTTGCCCACAACATTTTTTCAGAATGAGATCGGAGCCCTACATCCAATGGACAACAATTTATACCCATTCTAGTTCGTTTAGTGGTTGATCTACAGTGTGTTTAGTGGTAATGTGGGATTTTGCTCCAAATGACACATAAACTCCAAACAGACAGAACTCTTGCTCTAGTTGCCCAATTTTTGCCCACAATACCTTTTTAGAATGAACTCAGAGCCCTACATCCAATGGAGGGTAGGATATAACCATTCAAGTTTGTTTATTGTTCAATATACAGTGGCTTCTAGTGGTAATGCGGGATTTGGCTCCAAATTACACCTAAACTTCAAGCAGCCATAACTTTTGATCCGGATGTTCGATTTTTGCGCACAATACTTTTTTAGAAAAAAGCTCGTATTCTCCATCCAACAGAGAATAAGATTTACCCATTCGAGTATAAGACAAGACCTTTCGGGTTGTCTGATTTTTGCCCACAATACCTTTTCGGAATGAGATCGGGGCCCTAAATCCAATGGAGAACAATTTAAACCCATTCAACCCGTTTAGAGGTCGATATACATTGAGTTGTAGTGGTAATATGAGATTTAGCTCCAAATGACACATACACTTCAAAATGATAGAATTTTTAATGTGGGTTGTAGCGAAAATGAGAGATTTAGCTCCAAATGACACTCAAACATTAAACAACAACAACTTTTGATGCGGTTGTCTGATTTTATCCCACAACACCTTTGGAGAATAAATTTTACCCATTCCAGTTTGTTTAGTGGTCAATATACACCGGGTTAGTAATAAGGTATTTAGCTTGAAATGAGACCTCAACTTCAAACATCCGTAACTTTTGATCCGGATGACTGATTATCGCCCACAATACCTTTTCGGAATGAGATCGTGCCCAAAATCCAAAGGACAACAATTTTAACCCATTCAAGCTCGTCTAGAGGTCGATATAAAGTGGGTTGTAGTGGTAATGCGATATTTAGCTCCAAATGACACATAAATTTCAAAATAAAAGAATTTTTGATGCGGTTGGTAGTGAGAGTGAGAGATTTAGCTCCAAATGACGCTCAAACTATAAACATCAATAACTTTTGATCCGGTTGTCTGATTTTTCCCCCACAACACCTTTTAGGAATGAGCTTGGAGCCCTACATTCCTTGAAGCACAAGTTTTACCCATTGTATTTCATTCAGTTGTCGATATATAGCGGGTTGCACTGGTATGTGAAATTTAGCTCCAAATGACACCTAAACTTGAAACAGCCATAAATTTTGATCTGGTTGTCTGATTTTTGCCCACAAAACCTCTTCGAAATGCGCTATGAGCCATACATTCGATGGAGAGCAAGTTTTACACAATCTAGTTCATTTAGTGGTCGATATACATTGAGTTGCAGTGGTCATGTGGGATTTAGCTCCAACTGACACCTAAACTTCAAACATCTATAATTTTTGATTTGGTTGTCCGGATTTTGCCCAAAAGACCTTTTCGGAATGAGCTTAGAGCCATACATTCTATGGAGAAAAGAATTTATGCGATCGACTTCATTTAGTGGTCGACGGATAGAGGATTATAGTGGAAATGAGGGATTTTGCTCCAATTGACACTTAAATTTCAAACATCCATAACTTTGATCCGGTTGTCAGATTTTTGCACAAAACATTTTTCGGAATGAGATCGGAGCCCTACATCCAATGGACAACAATTTATACCCATTCTAGTTCATTTAGTGGTTGACCTACAGTGGGTTGTAGTGGTAATGTGGGATTTAGCTCCAAATGACACATAAACTCCAAACAGACAGAACTCTTGCTCTAATTGCCCAATTTTTGCCCACAATACCTTCTTAGAATGAGCTCAGAGCCCTACATCCAATGGAGGGTAGGATATAACCATTCATGTTTGTTTATTGTTCGATATACAGTGGCTTCCAGTGGTAATGCGGGATTCGGCTCCAAATTACACCTAAATTCAAGCAGCCATAACTTTTGATCCGGCTGTTCGATTTTTGCGCGCAAAACTTTTTTAGAAAAGAGCTTGTATTCTCCATCCAACAGAGAATAAGATTTACCCATTCTATAATAAGACAACACCTTTCGGGTTGTCTGATTTTTGCCCACAATACTTTTTCGGAATGAGATCGGAGCCCTAAATCCAATGGAGAACAATTTAAACTCATTCCAGCCCGTTTAGAGGTCGATATACAGTGAGTTGTAGTGGCAATATGAGATTTAGCTCCAAATGGCACATACACTTCAAAATGATAGAATTTTTAATGTGGGTTGTAGTGAAAATGAGAGATTTAGCTCCAAATGACACTCAAACATTAAACAACAATAACTTTTGATGCGGTTGTCTGATTTTATACCACAACACCTTTGTGAAATGAGCTCGGAGCACTACATTCATTGGAGCACAAGTTGTACTCATTCCAGTTCATTCAGTTGTCGATATATAGCGGGTTGCAGTGGTAATGCGAAATATAGCTCCAAATGACACCTAAACTTCTAACAGCCATAACTTTTGATTTGTATGTTTGATTTTTGCCCACAACACCTTTTCTGAATATGCTCGGAGGCATATATCTAATGGAGCACAATTTTAAACCATTCCAGCTCATTTTAGTGGTTAATATACAAATGGTTGCAATGGTAATGAGGGATTTAGCTCCTCTTGACACATAAACTGTAACAACCATAACTTTTGATCTGTTTATCCGATTTTTATGCACAACATCTTCTTGGAATGAGCTCGGAGCCCTACATCCAATGGAGAACAAATTTTACCCATTCCAATTTGTTTAGTGGTCAATATACACCGGGTTAGTAATAAGGTATTTAGCTCGAAAGGAGACCTAAACTTCAAACATCCGTAACTTTTGATCTGGATGACTGATTGTCGCCCACAATACCTTTTCGGAATGAGATCGTGCCCTAAATCCCAAGGAGAACAATTTTAACCCATTCAAGCTCGTTTAGAGGTCGATATAAAGTGGGTTGTAGTGGTAATGCGATATTTAGCTCCAAATGACACATAAATTTCAAAACAAAAGAATTTTTTATGCGGTTGGTAGTGAGAGTGAGAGATTTAGCTCCAAATGACGCTGAAACTATAAACATCAATAACTTTTGATCTGGTTGTCTGATTTTTCCCCCACAACACCTTTTAGGAATTAGCTCAGAGCCCTACAATCCTTGAAGCACAAGTTTTAACCATTGCATTTCATTCAGTTGTCGATATATAGCGGGTTGCAATGGTAATGCGAAATTTAGCTCCAAATGACACCTAAACTTAAAACAACCATAAATTTTGATCTAGTTGTCTGATTTTTGCCCACAAAACCTCTTTGAAATGAGCTATGAGCCATACATTCGTTGGAGAGCAAGTTTTACACAATCTAGTTCATTTAGAGGTGGATATACATTGAGTTGCAGTGGTCATGTGGGATTTAGCTCCAACTGACACCTAAACTTTAAACATCTATAATTTTTGATCTGGTTGTCTGGATTTTGCCCAAAAGACCTTTTCGGAATGAGCTCAGATCCATACATCCTATGGAGAAAAGAATTTATGTGATCGACTTCATTTAGTGGTCGACGGATAGTGGATTATAGTGGAAATGGGGGATTTTGCTCCAATTGACACCTAAATTTCAAACATCCATAACTTTGATCCGGTTGTCAGATTTTTGCCCACAACATTTTTTCGAAATGAGATAGGAGCCCTACATCCAATGGACAACAATTTATTCCCATTCTAGTTCGCTTAGTGGTTGATCTACAGTGGGTTGCAGTGATAATGTGGGATTTAGCTCCAAATGACACATAAACTCCAAACAGACAGAACTCTTGCTCTAGTTGCCCAATTTTCGCCCACAATACCTTTTTAGAATGAGCTCAGAGCCCTACATCCAATGGAGGGTAGGATATAACCATTCAAGTTTGTTTATTGTTCGATATATAGTGGATTCCAGTGGTCATGCGGGATTTGGCTCCAAATTACACCTAAACTTCAAGCAGCCATAACTTTTGATTCGGCTGTTCGATTTTTGCGCACAATACTTTTTCAGAAAAGAGCTCGTATTCTCCATCCAACAGAGAATAAGATTTACGCATTCGAGTATAAGACAACACCTTTCGGGTTGTCTGATTTTCGCCCACAATACCTTTTCGGAATGAGATCGGAGCCCTAAATCCAATGGAGAACAATTTAAACCCATTCAGCACGTTTAGAGGTCGATATACAATGAGTTGTAGTGGCAATATGAGATTTAGCTCCAAATGACACATACACTTCAAAAAGATAGAATTTTTAATGTGGGTTGTAGCGAAAATGAGGGATTTAGCTCTAAATGACACTCAAACATTAACCAGCAACAACTTTTGATGCGGTTGTCTGATTTTATCCCACAACACCTTTGCGAAATGAGCTCGGAGCACTACATTCATTGGAGCACAAGTTTTACTCATTCCAGTTCATTCAGTTGTCGATATATAGCGGGTTGCAGTGGTAATGCGAAATATAGCTCCAAATGACACCTAAACTTCTAACAGCCATAACCTTTGATTTGTATATTTGATTTTTGCCGACAACACCTTTTCCGAATATGCTCGGAGGCATACATCCAATTGAGCACAATTTTAAACCATTCCAGCTCATTTTAGTGGTCAATATACAAATGGTTTCAATGGTAATGAGAAATTTAGCTCCTCTTGACACATAAACTGTAACAGCCATAACTTTTGATCTGGTTGTCCGATTTTTATGCACAGCATCTTTTTGGAATGAGCTCGGAGCCCTACATCCAATGGAAAACAAATTTTACCCATTCCAGTTTGTTTAGTTGTCAATATACACCGGGTTAGTAATAAGGTATTTAGCTTGAAAGGAGACCTAAACTTCAAACATCCGTAACTTTTGATCCGGATGACTGATTTTCGCCCACAATACCTTTTCAGAATGAGATCGGATCCCTAAATCCAAAGGAGAACAATTTTAACCAATTCAAGCTCGTCTAAAGGTCGATATAAAGTGGGTTGTAGTGGTAATGCGATATTTAGCTCCAAATGACACATAAATTTCAAAATAAAACAATTTTTGATGTGGTTGATAGTGAGTGTGAGAGATTTAGCTCCAAATGACGCTCAAATTATAAACATCAATAACTTTTGATCCGGTTGTCTGATTTTTCCCCCACAACACCTTTTAGGAATGAGCTCGGAGCCCTACATTCATTGAAGCACAAGTTTTACCCATTGCATTTCATTCAGTTGTCGATATATAGCGGGTTGCACTGGTAATGCGAAATTTAGCTCCAAATGATACCTAAACTTGAAACAACCATAAATTTTGATCTGGTTGTCTGATTTTTGCCCACAAAACCTCTTCGAAATAAGCTATGAGCCATACATTCGATGGAGAGCAAGTTTTACACAATCTAGTTCATTTAGTGGTCGATATACATTGAGTTGCAGTGGTCATGTGGGATTTAGCTCCAATTGACACCTAAACTTCAAACATCTATAATTTTGGATCTGGTTGTCCGAATTTTACCCAAAAGACCTTTTCGGAATGAGCTCAGATCCATACATCCTATGGAGAAAAGAATTTATGCGATCGACTTCATTTAGTGGTTGACGGATAGTGGATTATAGTGGAAATGAGGGATTTTGCTCCAATTGACACCTAAATTTCAAACATCCATAACTTTGATCCGGTTGTCAGATTTTTGCCCACAACATTTTTTCGGAATGAGATCGGAGCGCTACATCCAATGGACAACAATTTATACCCATTCTAGTTCGTTTAGTGGTTGATCTACAGTGGGTTGCAGTGGTAATGTGGGATTTAGCTCCAAATGACACATAAACTCCAAACAGACAGAACTCTTGCTCTAGTTGCCCAATTTTTGCCCACAATACCTTTTTAGAATGAGCTCAGAGCCCTACATCCAATGGAGGGTAGGATATAACCATTCAAGTTTGTTTATTATTCGATATACAGTGGCTTCCAGTGGTAATGCGGGATTTGACTCCCAATTACACCTAAACTTCAAACAGCCATAACTTTTGATCCGGCTGTTCGATTTTTGCGCACAATACTTTTTCAGAAAAGAGCTCGTATTCTCCATCCAACAGAGAATAAGATTTACCCATTCGAGAATAAGACAACACCTTTCGGGTTGTCTGATTTTCGCCCACAATACCTTTTCGGAATGAGATCGGAGCCCTAAATCCAATGGAGAACAATTTAAACCCATTCAGCCCGTTTAGAGGTCGATATACAGTGTGTTGTAGTGGTAATATGAGATTTAGCTCCAAATGACACATACACTCAAAATGATAGAATTTTTAATGTGGGTTGTAGCGAAAATGAGAGATTTAGCTCCAAATGACACTCAAACATTAAACATCAACAACTTTTGATGCGGTTGTCTGATTTTATCCCACTATTTACCCAGAAATCGGCGATCCTTTTCGAGGAGATTTTTTCTGCGTTTCTCCTACAGGTCATGCGGTTAGGGATCTTCTACCCGCCCAGCAGGGGCGGTCTCCTTCTTCAGGTCACCCAGCCGGGGCAGCCTCCTCCTTCAGACCGCGCGGGTAGGCGGTCTCGTCCTTCAGATCGCGCGGGTAGGCGGCCTCCCCCTTCAGACCCAGCAGGGGCGTCCTCCTCCTTTAAACCGCGCGGGTAGGCGGTCTCGTCCTTCAGACCGCGCGGGTAGGCGGCCTCCCCCTTCTGACCCAGCAGGGGCGGCCTCCTCCTTTAGACCGCGCGGGTAGGCTGTCTCGTCCTTCAGACCGCGCGGGTAGGCGGCCTCCCCCTTCAGACCCAGCAGGGGCGGCCTCCTCCTTTAGACCGCGCGAGTAGGCGGTCTCGTCCTTCAGACCGCGCGGGTAGGCGGCCTCCCCCTTCAGACCCAGTAGGGGCGGCCTCCTCCTTTAAACCACGCGGGTAAGCGGTCTCATCCTTCAGACCGCGTGGGTAGGCGACCTCCTCCTTCAGACCCAGCAGGGGCAGCCTCCTCCTTTAGACCGCGCGGGTAGGCGGTCTCGTCCTTCAGACCGCGCGGGTAGGCGGCCTTCCCCCTTCAGACCGCCCATAGCGGGCGGCCTTCTCCTTCAGACCGCCCAAGGTGGCGGTCTCCATTGTTCAGACCGCGCGGGTAGGGATCCGGTCACCGGCTCACCAGAGGTGACGACATCGACCCAGAGCCTATAAATAGGACCCTCGACCATGAACAAAGGACATGCAAGTTGGGGACAAAACTGGCGGCTAGAAATAGCCAGACCGCACCTACTAGCGGTCTGACTGACGAACTCCTAACTGCCAGTTCGAGCGATCTCAACAATAGGCCCGTGCGACCTGTCCGGGCGACCTGTCCGGGCGACCTCAGCAAACAGCCCGAACGGCTTTCTTTTCTTACCCGCAACTCTCTTGTATTCATTGTATTTCCATGTACTAAACACAATGAGCTGTAATACAGATTATTAAATAAAGGCAAAGCCCGCCGCAAGAGTGGCATTTGCCGCGGCGGGCGAAGTCTGGCCTCGCCGCAAGCTAGCGGCCCCCTCTTCTTTTCTCTCGTTCAGCTCTTCATTTGCGACTCAAGTAACCAGCTACTCGACCACTACCCCCTCTCTTTCCTTCTCGAGGGCGTGGGGACAATTTCGGCATCAACACCCACAACACCTTTGCGAAATGAGCTCGGAGCACTACATTCACTGGAGCACAAGTGTTACTCATTCCAGTTCATTTAGTTGTCGATATATAGCGGGTTGCAGCGGTAATGCGAAATATAGCTCCAATTGACACCTAAACTTCTAACAGCCATAACTTTTGATTTGTATGTTTGATTTTTGCCCACAACACCTTTTTCGAATATGCTCAGAGGCATACATCCAATGGAGCACAATTTTAAACCATTCCAGCCCATTTTAGTGGTCAATATACAAATGGTTTAAATGGTAATGTGAAATTTAGCTCCTCTTGACACATAAACTGTAACAGCCATAACTTTTGATCTGGTTGTCCGATTTTTACGCACAGCATCTTTTTGGAATGAGCTAGGAGCCCTACATCCAATGGAGAACAAATTTTACCCATTCCAGTTTGTTTAGTGGTCAATATACACCGGGTTAGTAATAAGGTATTTAGCTCGAAAGGAGACCTAAACTTCAAACATCCGTAACTTTTGATCCGGATGAGTGATTTTCGCCCACAATACCTTTTCGGAATGAGATCGGAGCCCTAAATCCAAAGGAGAACAATTTTAACCCATTCAAGCTCGTGTAGAGGTCAATATAAAGTGGGTTGTAGTGGTAATGCGATATTTAGCTCCAAATGACACATAAATTTCAAAATAAAAGAATTTTTGATGCGGTTGGTAGTGAGAGTGAGAGATTTAGCTCCAAATGATGCTCAAATTATAATTATCAATAACTTTTGATCCGGTTGTCTGATTTTTCCCCCACAACACCTTTTAGGAATGAGCTCGGAGCCCTACATTCCTTGAAGCACAAGTTTTACCCATTGCATTTCATTCAGTTGTCGATATTTAGCGGGTTTCCTGGTAATGCGAAATTTAGCTCCAAATGATACCTAAACTTGAAACAACCATAATTTTTGATCTGGCTGTCTGATTTTTGCCCACAAAACCTCTTCGAAATGAGCTATGAGCCATACATTCGATGGAGAGCAATTTTTACACAATCTAGTTCATTTAGTGGTCGATATACATTGAGTTGCAGTGGTCATGTGGGATTTAGCTCCAATTGACACCTAAATTTCAAACATCTACAATTTTTGATCTGGTTGTCTGGATTTTGCCCAAAAGACCTTTTAGGAATGAGCTCAGAGCCATACATCCTATGGAGAAAAGAATTTATGCGATCGACTTCATTTAGTGGTCGACGGATAGTGGATTATTGTGGAAATGAGGGATTTTGCTCCAATTGACACCTAAATTTCAAACATCCATAACTTTGATCCGGTTGTCAGATTTTGGCCCACAACATTTTTTCGGAATGAGATCGGAGCCCTACATCCAATGGACAACAATTTATGCCCATTCTAGTTCGTTTAGTGGTTGATATACATTGAGTTGCAGTTGTAATGTGGGATTTAGCTCCAAATGACACATAAACTCCAAACAGACAGAACTCTTGCTCTAGTTGCCCAATTTTTGCCAACAATACCATTTTAGAATGAGCTCAGAGCCCTACATCCAATGGAGGGTAGGATATAACCATTCAAGTTTGTTTATTGTTCGATATACAGTGGCTTCCAGTGCTAATGCGAGATTTGGCTCCAAATTACACCTAAACTTCAAGCAGCCATAACTTTTGATCCGGCTGTTCGATTTTTGCGCACAATACTTTTTCAGAAAAGAGCTCGTATTCTCCATCCAACAGAGAATAAGATTTACCCATTCGAGAATAAGACAACACCTTTCGGGTTGTCTGATTT
This sequence comes from Dactylorhiza incarnata, assembly GCA_033032865.1. NCBI lineage: Eukaryota > Viridiplantae > Streptophyta > Magnoliopsida > Asparagales > Orchidaceae > Dactylorhiza > Dactylorhiza incarnata. Next base: position 429,710 of record JAWHQI010000544.1, read on the forward strand.
TCGCCCACAATACCTTTTCGGAATGAGATCGGAGCCCTAAATCCAATGGAGAACAATTTAAACCCATTCAGCCCGTTTAGAGGTCGATATACAATGTGTTGTAGTGGTAATATGAGATTTAGCTCCAAATGACACATACACTTCAAAATGATAGAATTTTTAATGTGGGTTGTAGCGAAAATGAGAGATTTAGCTCCAAATGACACTCAAACATTAAACAGCAACAACTTTTGATGTGGTTGTCTGATTTTATCCCACAACACATTTGCGAAAAGAGCTCAGAGCACTACATTCATTGGAGCATAAGTTTTACTCATTCCAGTTCATTCAGTTGTCGATATATAGCGGGTTGTAGCGGTAATGCGAAATATAGCTCCAAATGACACCTAAACTTCTAATAGCCATAACTTTTGATTTGTATGTTTCATTTTTGCCCACAACACCTTTTCCGATTATGCTCAGAGGCATACATCCAATGGAGCACAATTTTAAACCATTCCAACCCATTTTAGTGGTCAATATACAAATGGTTTCAATGGTAATGAGAGATTTAGCTCCTATTGACACATAAACTGTAACAACCATAACTTTTGATCTGGTTGTCCGATTTTTACGCACAGCATCTTTTTGGAATGAGCTCGGAGCCCTACATCCAATGGAGAACAAATTTTACCCATTCCAGTTTATTTAGTGGTCAATATACATCGGGTTAGTAATAAGGTATTTAGCTCGAAAGGAGACCTAAACTTCAAACTTCTGTAACTTTTGATCCGGATGACTGATTTTCGCCCACAATACCTTTTCAGAATGAGATCGAAGCCCTAAATCCAAAGGAGAACAATTTTAACCCATTCAAGCTCATCTATAGGTCGATATAAAGTGGGTTGTAGTGGTAATGCGATATTTAGCTCCAAATGACACATAAATTTCAAATAAAAGAATTTTTGATGCGGTTGGTAGTGAGAGTGAGAGATTTAGCTCCAAATGACGCTCAAACTATAAACATCAATAACTTTTGATCAGGTTGTCTGATTTTTCCCCCACAACACCTTTTAGGAATGAGATCGGAGCCCTACATTCCTTGAAGCACAAGTTTTACCCATTGCATTTCATTCAGTTGTCGATATATAGCGGGTTGCACTGGTATGCGAAATTTAGCTCCAAATGACACCTAAACTTGAAACAGCCATAAATTTTGATTTGGTTGTCTGATTTTTGCCCACAAAACCTCTTCGAAATGAGCTATGAGCCATAAATTCGATGGAGAGCAAGTTTTACACAATCTAGTTCATTTAGTGGTCGATATACATTGAGTTGCAATGGTCATGTGGGATTTAGCTCCACCAGACACCTAAACTTCAAACATCTATAATTTTTGATCTGGTTGTCTGGATTTTGCCCAAAAGACCTTTTCGGAATGAGCTTAGAGCCATACATTCTATGGAGAAAAGAATTTATGCGATCGACATCATTTAGTGGTCGACGGATAGTGGATTATAGTGGAAATGAGGGATTTTGCTCCAATTAACACTTAAATTTCAAACATCCATAACTTTGATCCGGTTGTCATATTTTTGCCCAAAACATTTTTTCGGAATGAGATCGGAGCCCTACATCCAATGGAAAACAATTTATACCCATTCTAGTTCATTTAGTGGTTGATCTACAGTGGGTTGCAGTGGTAATGTGGGATTTTGCTCCAAATGACACATAAACTCCAAACAGACAGAATTCTTGCTCTAATTGCCCAATTTTTGCCCACAATACCTTTTTAGAATGATCTCAGAGCCCTTCATCCAATGGAGGGTAGGATATAACCATTCAAGTTTCTTTATTGTTCGATATACAGTGGCTTCCAGTGGTAATGCGGGATTTGGCTCCAAATTACACCTAAATTCAAGCAGCCATAACTTTTGATCCAGCTGTTCGATTTTTGCGCACAAAACATTTTTAGAAAAGATCTCGTATTCTCCATTCAACAGAGAATAAGATTTACCCATTCGATAATAAGACAACACCTTTCGGGTTGTCTGATTTTCGCCCACAATACCTTTTCGGAATGAGATCGAAGCCCTAAATCCAATGGAGAACAATTTAAACCCATTCAGCCCGTTTAGAGGTCAGTATACAGTGAGTTGTAGTGGTAATATGAGATTTACCTTCAAATGAAACATACACTTCAAAATGATAGAATTTTTAATGTGGGTTGTAGTGAAAATGAGAGATTTAGCTCCAAATGACACTCAAACTTTAAACAGCAACAACTTTTGATGCGGTTGTTTGATTTTATCCCACAACACCTTTGCGAAATGAGATCAGAGCACTACATTCATTGGAGCACAAGTTTTACTCATTCCAGTTCATTCAGTTGTCAATATATAGCGGGTTGCAGCGGTAATGCGAAATATAGCTCCAAATGACACCTAAACTTCTAACAGCCATAACTTTTGTTTTGCATGTTTGATTTTTGCCCACAACACCTTTTCCGAATATGCTCGGAGGCATACATCCAATGGAGCACAATTTTAAACCATTCCAGCCCATTTTAGTGGTCAATATACAAATGATTTCAATGGTAATGAGAGATTTAGCTCCTCTTGACACATAAACTGTAACAGCCATAACTTTTGATCTGGTTGTCCGATTTTTACGCACAGCATCTTTTTGGAATGAGCTCGGAGCCCTACATCCAATGGAGAACAAATTTTACCCATTCCAGTTTGTTTAGTGGTCAATATACACCGGGTTAGTAATAAGGTATTTAGCTCGAAAGGAGACCTAAACTTCAAACTTCCGTAAATTTTTGATCAGGATGACTGATTTTCGCCCACAATACCTTTTCGGAATGAGATCGGAGCCCAAAATCCAAAGGAGAACAATTTTAATACATTCAAGCTCGTCTATAGGTCGATATAAAGTGGTTGTAGTGGTAATGCGATATTTAGCTCCAAATGACACATAAATTTCAAAATAAAAGAATTTTTGATGTGGTTGGTAGTGAGAGTGAGAGATTTAGCTCCAAATGACGCTCAAACTATAAACATCAATAACTTTTGATCAGGTTGTCTGATTTTTCCCCAACAACACCTTTTAGGAATGAGCTCGGAGCCCAACATTCCTTGAAGCACAAGTTTTAACCATTGCATTTCATTCAGTTGTCGGTATATAACGGGTTGCACTGATAATGCGAAATTTAGCTCCAAATGACACCTAAACTTGAAACAGCCATAAATTTTGATCTGGTTGTCTGATTTTTGCCCACAAAACCTCTTCGAAATGAGCTATGAGCCATACATTCGATGGAGAGCAAGTTTTACACAATCTATTTCATTTAGTGGTCGATATACATTGAGTTGCAGTGGTCATGTGGGATTTAGCTCCAACTGACACATAAACTTCAAACATCTATAATTTTTGATCTGGTTGTCCGGATTTTGCCCAAAAGACCTTTTCGGAATGAGCTTAGAGCCATACATTCTATGGAGAAAAGAATTTATGCGATCGACATCATTTAGTGGTCGACGGATAGTGGATTATAGTGGAAATGAGGGATTTTGCTCCAATTGACACTTAAATTTCAAACATCCATAACTTTGATCCGGTTGTCAGATTTTTGCCCAAAACATTTTTTCGGAATGAGATCGGAGCCGTACATACAATGGACAACAATTTATACCCATTCTAGTTCGTTTAGTGGTTGATCTACAGTGGGTTGCAGTGGTAATGTGGGATTTAGCTCCAAATGACACATAAACTCCAAACAGACAGAACTCTTGCTCTAATTGCTCAATTTTTGCACACAATACCTTTTTAGAATGAGCTCAGAGCCCTACATCCAATGGAGGGTAGGATATAACCATTCAAGTTTGTATATTGTTCGATATACAGTGGCTTCTAGTGGTAATGCGGGATTTGGCTCCAAATTACACCTAAATTCAAGCAGCCATAACTTTTGATCCGGCTGTTCGATTTTTGCGCACAAAACTTTTTTAGAAAAGAGCTCGTATTCTCCATCCAACAGAGAATAAGATTTACCCATTCGATAATAAGACAACACCTTTCGGGTTGTCTGATTTTCGCCCACAATACCTTTTCAGAATGAGATCGGAGCCCTAAATCCAATGGAGAACAATTTAAACCCATTCAGCCCGTTTAGAGGTTGATATATAGTGTGTTGTAGTGGTAATATGAGATTTAGCTCCAAATGACACATACACTTCAAAATGATAGAATTTTTAATGTGGGTTGTAGCGAAAATGAGAGATTTAGCACCAAATGACACTCAAACATTAAACAGCAACAACTTTTGATGCGGATGTCTGATTTTATCCCACAACACCTTTGCGAAATGAGCTTGGAGCACTACATTCATTGGAGCACAAGTGTTACTCATTCCAGTTCATTCAGATGTCGATATATAGCGGGTTGCAGCGGTAATGCGAAATATAGCTCCAAATGACACCTAAACTTCTAACAGCCATAACTTTTGATTTGTATGTTTGATTTTTGCCCACAACACCTTTTCCGAATATGCTCGAAGGCATACATCCAATGGAGCACAATTTTAAACCATTCCAGCCCATTTTAGGGGTCAATATACAAATGGTTTCAATGGTAATGAGAGATTTAGCTCCTCTTGACACATAAACTGTAACAGCCATAACTTTTGATCTGGTTGTCCGATTTTTATGCACAACATCTTTTTGGAATGAGCTCAGAGCCCTACATCCAATGGAGGAAAAATTTTACCCATTCCAGTTTGTTTATTGGTCAATATACACCGGGTTAGTAATAAGGTATTTAGCTCGAAAGGAGACCTAAACTTCAAACATCCGTAACTTTTGATCCGAATGACTGATTTTCGCCCACAATACCTTTTCGGAATGAGATCGGAGCCTTAAATCCAAAGGAGAACAATTTTAACCCATTCAAGCTCGTCTAGAGGTCGATATAAAGTGGGTTGTAGTGGTAATGCGATATTTAGCTCCAAATGACACATAAATTTCAAAATAAAAGAATTTTTGATGCGGTTGGTAGTGAAAGTGAGAGATTTAGCTCCAAATGACGCTCAAACTATAAACATCAATAACTTTTGATCCGGTTGTCTGATTTTTCCGCCACAACACCTTTTAGGAATGAGCTCGGAGCCTTACATTCCTTGAAGCACAAGTTTTACCCATTGCATTTCATTCAGTTGTCGATATATAGCAGGTTGCACTCGTAATGCGAAATTTAGCTCCAAATGACACCTAAACTTGAAACAGCCATAAATTTTGATCTGGTTGTCTGATTTTTGCCCACAAAACCTCTTCGAAATGAGCTATGAGCCATACATTCAATGGAGAGCAAGTTTTACACAATCTAGTTCATTTAGTGGTCAATCTAATTCATTTAGCTCCAAATGACAACAATTTATACCCATTCTAGTTCGTTTAGTGGTTGATCTATAGTGGGTTGTAGTGGTAATGTGGGATTTAGCTCCAAATGACACATAAACTCCAAACAGAGAGAACTCTTGCTCTAGTTGCCCAATTTTTGCCCACAATACCTTTTTAGAATGAGCTCAGATCCCTACATCCAATGGAGGGTAGGATATAACCATTCAAGTTTGTTTATTGTTCGATATACAGTGGCTTCCAGTGGTAATGCGGGATTTGGCTCCAGATTACACCTAAACTTCTAGCAACCATAACTTTTGATCCGGCTGTCCAATTTTTGCGCACAATACTTTTTCAGAAAAGAGCTCGTATTCTCCATCCAACAGAGAATAAGATTTACCCATTCGATAATAAGACAACACATTTCGGGTTGTCTGATTTTCGCCCACAATACCTTTTCGGAATGAGATCGGAGCCCTAAATCCAATGGAGAACAATTTAAACCCATTCCAGCCCGTTTAGAGGTCGGTATACAGTGAGTTGTAGTGGTAATATGAGATTTACCTCCAAATGAAACATACACTTCAAAATGATAGAATTTTTAATGTGGGTTGTAGTGAAAATGAGAGATTTAGCTCTAAATGACACTCAAACTTTAAACAGCAACAACTTTTGATGCGGTTGTTTGATTTTATCCCACAACACCTTTGCGAAATGAGATCGGAGCACTACATTCATTGGAGCACAAGTTTTACTCATTCCAGTTCATTCAGTTGACGATATATAGCGGGTTGCAGCGGTAATGCAAAATATAGCTCCAAATGACACCTAAACGTCTAACAGCCATAACTTTTGATTTGTATGTTTGATTTTTGCCCACAACACCTTTTCCGAATATGCTCAGAGGCATACATCCAATTTAGCACAATTTTAAACCATTCCAGCTCATTTTAGTTGTCAAAATACAAATGGTTGCACTAGTAATGAGTGATTTAGCTCCTCTTGACACATAAACTGTAACAGCCATAACTTTTGATCTGGTTGTCTGATTTTTACGCACATCTTTTTGGAATGAGCTCAGAGCCCTACATCCAAATTTTAACCCATTCAAGCTCGTTTAGAGGTCGATATAAAGTGGGTTGGAGTGGTAATGCGATATTTAGCTCCAAATGGCACATAAATTTCAAAATAAAAGAATTTTTGATGCGGTTGGTAGTGAGAGTGAGAGATTTAGCTCCAAATGACGCTCAAACTTAAAAATCAATAACTTTTGATCCGATTGTCTAATATTTCCCCCACAACACCTTTTAGGGATGAGCTTGGAGCCCTACATTCATTGAAGCACAAGTTTTACCCATTACAGTTCATTCAGTTGTCGATATATAGCAGGTTACACTAGTAATGCGAAATTTAGCTCCAAATGACACCTAAACTTGAAACAGCCATAAATTTTGATCTGGTTGTCTGATTTTTGCCCACAAAACCTCTTCGAAATGAGCTCTGAGCCATACATTCGATGGAGATCAAGTTTTACACAATCTAGTTCATTTAGTGGTCGATATACATTGAGTTGCAGTGGTCATGTGGGATTTAGCTCCAATTGACACCTAAACTTCAAACAGCTATAATTTTTGATCTAGTTGTCCGGATTTAGCCCAAAAGACCTTTTCAGAATGAGCTCAGAGGCATACATCCTATGGAGAAAAGAATTTATGCGATCGGCTTCATTTAGTGGTCAACGAATAGTGGATTATAGTGGAAATGAGGGATTTTGCTCCAATTGACACCTAAATTTCAAACATCCATAACTTTGATCCGGTTGTCAGATTTTTGCCCACAACATTTTTTCGGAATGAGATCGGAGCCCTACATCCAATGGACAACAATTTATACCCATTCTAGTTCGTTTAGTGGTTGATCTACAGTGGGTTGCAGTGGTATGTGGGATTTTGCTCCAAATGGCACATAAACTCCAAACAGACAGAACTCTTGCTCTAGTTGCCCAATTTTTGCCCACAATACCTTTTTAGAATGAGCTCAGAGCCCTACATCCAATCGAGGGTAGGATATAACCATTCACATTTGTTTATTGTTTGATATACAGTGGCTTCCAGTGGTAATGCGGGATTTTGCTCCAAATTACACCAAAACTTCAAGCAGCCATAACTTTTGAGCCGGCTGTCCAATTTTTGCGCACAGTACTTTTTCAAAAAAGAGCTCGTATTCTCCATTAAACAGAGAATAAGATTTACCCATTCGATAATAAGACAACACCGTTCGGGTTGTCTGATTTTCGCTCACAATACCTTTTCGGAATGAGATCGGAGCACTAAATCCAATGGAGAACAATTTAAACCCATTCCAGCCCGTTTAGAGGTCGATATACAGTGAGTTGTGGTGGTAATATGAGATTTACCTCCAAATGACACATACACTTCAAAATGATAGAATTTTTAATGTGGGTTGTAGTGAAAATGAGAGATTTAGCTCCAAATGACACTCAAACTTTAAACAGCAACAACTTTTGATGCGGTTGTCTGATTTTATCCCACAACACCTTTGCAAAATGAGATCGGAGCACTATATTCATTAGAGTACAAGTTTTACTCATTCCAGTTCATTCAGTTGACGATATATAGCGGGTTGCAGCGGTAATGCGAAATATAGCTCCAAATGACACTTAAACGTCTAACAGCCATAACTTTTGATTTGTATGTTTGATTTTTTCCCACAACACCTTTTCCAAATATGCTCGGAGGCATACATCCAATGGAGCACAATTTTAAACCATTCCAGCTCATTTTAGTGGTCAATATACAAATGGTTGCAATGGTAATGAGTGATTTAGCTCCTCTTGACACAAACTGTAACAGCCATAACTTTTGATCTGGTTGTTCGATTTTTACACACAACATCTTTTTGGAATGAGCTCGGAGCCCTACATCCAATGGAGAACAAATTTTACCATTCCACTTTGTTTAGTGGTCAACATACACCGGGTTGGTAATAAGATATTTAGCTCGAAAGGAGACCTAAACTTCAAACATCCGTAACTTTTGATCCGGATGACTGATTTTCACCCACAATACCTTTTCGGAATGAGATCAGAGCCCTAAATCCAATGAAGAACAATTTTAACCCATTCAAGCTCGTTTAGAGGTCGAGATAAAGTGAGTTGTAGTGGTAATGCGATATTTAGCTCCAAATGACACATAAATTTCAAAATAAAAGAATTTTTGATGCGGTTGGTAGTGAGAGTGAGAGATTTAGCTCGAAATGATACTCAAACATTAAACATCAATAACTTTAGATCCGGTTGTCTGATTTGTCCCCCACAACACCTTTAATGAATGAGCTCGGAGCCCTACATTCATTGAAGCACAAGTTTTACCCATTGCAGTTCATTCAGTTGTCGATATATAGCGGGTTGCACGGGTAATGCGAAATTTAGCTCCAAATGGCACCTAAACTTCAAACAACCATAAATTTTGATCTGGTTGTCAGATTTTTGCCCACAAAATCTCTTCAAAATGAGCTCTGAGCCATACATTCGATGGAGAGCAAGTTTTACACAATCTAGTTCATTTAGTGGTCGATATACATTGAGTTGCAGTGGTCATGTGGGATTTAGCTCCAACTGACACCTAAACTTCAAACAGCTATAATTTTTGATCTAGTTGTCCGGATTTAGCCCAAAAGACCTTTTCGGAATGAGCTCAGAGCCATACAACCTATGGAGAAAAGAATTTATGCGATCGACTTCATTTAGTGATCAACGGATAGTGGATTATAGTGGAAATGAGGGATTTTGCTCCAATTGACACCTAAATTTCAAACATCCATAACTTTGATCGGATTGTCAGATTTTTGCCCCCAACATTTTTTCAGAATGAGAACGGAGCCCTACATCCAATGGACAACAATTTATACCCATTCTAGTTCGTTTAGTGGTTGATCTATAGTGGCTTGCAGTGGTAATGTGGGATTTAGCTCCAAATGACAAAAAACTCCAAACAGACAGAACTCTTGCTCTAGTTGCCCAATTTTTTCCCACAATACCTTTTTAGAATGAGCTCAGAGCCCTACATGCAATGGAGGGTAGGATATAACCATTCAAGTTTGTTTATTGTTCGATATACAGTGGCTTCCAGTGGTAATGCGGGATTTGGCTCCAAATTACACCAAAACTTCTAGCTGCCATAACTTTTGATCCGGCTGTTCGATTTTTGCGCACAATACTTTTTCAGAAAAGAGCTCGTATTCTCCATCCAACAGAGAATAAGATTTACCCATTCGAGAATAAGACAACACCTTTCGGGTTGTCTGATTTTCGCCCACAATACCTTTTCGGAATGAGATCGGAGCCCTAAATCAAATGGAGAACAATTTAAACCCATTCCAGCCCGTTTAGATGTCGATATACAGTGAGTTGTAGTGGTAATATGAGATTTAGCTCCAAATGACATATATAGTTCAAAATGATAGAATTTTTAATGTGGGTTGTAGTGAAAATGAGAGATTTAGCTCCAAATGACACATAAACATTAAACAGCAACAACTTTTGATGCGGTTGTCTGATTTTATCCCACAACACCTTTGCAAAATGAGCTCGGAGCACTACATTCATTGGAGCTCAAGTTTTACTCATTCCTGTTCATTCAGTTGTCGATATATAGCGGGTTGCAGCTGTAATGCGAAATATAGCTCCAAATGACACCTAACCTTCTAACAGCCATATCTTTTGATTTGTATGTTTGATTTTTGCCCACAACACCTTTTCGGAATATGCTCGGAGGCATACATCCAATGGAGCACAATTTTAAACCATTCCAGCTCATTTTAGTGGTCAATATACAAATGGTTGCAATGGTAATGAGTGATTTAGCTCCTTTTGACACATAAACTGTAATAGCCATAACTTTTGATCTGGTTGTTCGATTTTTACACACAACATCTTTTTGGAATGAGCTCGGAGCCCTAGATCCAATGGAGAACAAATTTTACCCATTCCAGTTTGTTTAGTGGTCAACATACACCGGGTTGGTAATAAGGTATTTAGCTCGAAAGGAGACCTAAACTTCAAACATCCGTAACTTTTGATCCGGATGACTGATTTTCACGCACAATACCTTTTCGGAATGAGATCAGAGCCCTAAATCCAATGAAGAACAATTTTAACCCATTCAAGCTCGTTTAGAGGTCGAGATAAAGTGAGTTGTAGTGGTAATGCGATATTTAGCTTCAAATGACACATAAATTTCAAAATAAAAGAATTTTTGATGCGGTTGGTAGTGAGAGTGAGAGATTTAGCTCCAAATGATACTCAAACATTAAACACCAATAACTTTAGATCCGGTTGTCTGATTTTTCCCCCACAACACCTTTAATGAATGAGCTCGGAGCCCTACATTCATTGAAGCACAAGTTTTACCCATTGCAGTTCATTCAGTTGTCGATATATAGCGGGTTGCACTGGTAATGCGAAATTTAGCTCCAAATGACACCTAAACTTCAAACAGCCATAAATTTTGATCTGGTTGTCAGATTTTTGCCCACAAAACCTCTTCGAAATGAGCTCTGAGCTATTCGATGGAGTGCAAGTTTTACACAATCTAGTTCATTTAGTGGTCGATATACATTGAGTTGTAGTGGTCATGTGGGATTTAGCTCCAACTGACACCTAAACTTCAAACAGCTATAATTTTTGATCTAGTTGTCCGGATTTAGCCCAAAAGACCTTTTCGGAATGAGCTCAGAGCCATACATCCTATGGAGAAAAGAATTTATGCGATCGACTTCATTTAGTGATCGACGGATAGTGGATTATAGTGGAAATGAGGGATTTTGCTCCAATTAACACCTATATTTCAAACATCAATAACTTTGATCCGATTGTCAGATTTTTGCCCACAACATTTTTTCGGAATGAAATCAGAGCCCTACATCCAATGGACAACAATTTATACCCATTCTTGTTCATTTAGAGGTTGATCTACAGTGGCTTGTAGTGGTAATGTTGGATTTAGCTCCAAATGACAAAAAACTCCAAACAGACAGAACTCTTGCTCTAGTTGCCCAATTTTTGCCCACAGTACCTTTTTAGAATGAGCTCAGAGCCCTACATCCAATGGAGGGTAGGATATAACCATTCAAGTTTGTTAATTGTTCGATATACCGTGGCTTCCAGTGGTAATACGGGATTTGGCTCCAAATTACAACAAAACTTCTAGCAGCCATAACTTTTGATCCGGCTACTCGATTTTTGCGCACAATACTTTTTCAGAAAAGAGCTCGTATTCTGCATCCAACAGAGAATAAGATTTACCCATTCGAGAATAAGACAACACCTTTTGGGTTGTCTGATTTTCGCCCACAATACCTTTTTGGAATGAGATCGGAGCCCTAAATCCAATGGAGAACAATTTAAACCCATTCCAGCACGTTTAGAGGTCGATATACAGTGAGTTGTAGTGGTAATATGAGATTTAGCTCCAAATGACACATACACTTCAAAATGATAGAATTTTTAATGTGGGTCGTAGTGAAAATGAGAGATTTAGCTCCAAATGACACATAAACATTAAACAACAATAACTTTTGATGCGGTTGTCTGATTTTATCCCACAACACCTTTGCAAAATGAGCTCGGAGCACTACATTCATTGGAGCACAAGTTTTACTCATTCCAGTTCATTCAGTTGTCGATATATAGCGGGTTGCAGCGGTAATGCGAAATATAGCTCCAAATGACACCTAACCTTCTAACAACCATATCTTTTGATTTGTATGTTTGATTTTTGCCCACAACACCTTTTTGGAATATGCTCGGAGGCATACATCCAATGGAGCACAATTTTAAACCATTCCAGTTCATTTTAGTGGTCAATATACAAATGGTTGCAATGGTAATGAGTGATTTAGCTCCTTTTGACACATAAACTGTAACAGCCATAACTTTTGATCTGGTTGTCCGATTTTTACGCACAGCATCTTTTTGGAATGAGCTCGAAGCCCTACGTCCAATGGAGGACAAATTTTACCCATTCCAGTTTGTTTATTGGTCAATATACACCGGGTTAGTAATAAGGTATTTAGCTCGAAAGGAGACCTAAACTTCAAACATCTGTAACTTTTCATTCGAATGACTGATTTTCGCCCACAATACCTTTTCGGAATGAGATCGGAGCCCTAAATCCAAAGGAGAACAATTTTAACCCATTCAAGCTCGTCTAGAGGTCGATATAAAGTGGGTTGTAGTGGTAATGCGATATTTAGCTCCAAATGACACATAAATTTCAAAATAAAAGAATTTTTGATGCGGTTGGTAGTGAGAGTGAGAGATTTAGCTCCAAATGACGCTGAAACTATAAACATCAATAACTTTTGATCTGGTTGTCTGATTTTTCACCCACAACACCATTTAGGAATGAGCTCGGAGCCCTACATTCCTTGAAGCACAAGTTTTACCCATGGCATTTCATTCAGTTGTCGATATATAGCGGGTTGCACTGGTAATGCGAAATTTAGCTCCAAATGACACCTAAACTTGAAACAGGCATAAATTTTGATCTGATTGTCTGATTTTTGCCCACAAAACCTCTTCGAAATGAGCTATGAGCCATACATTTGATGGAGAGCAAGTTTTACAAAATCTAGTTCATTTAGTGGTCAATCTAGTTCATTTAGCTCCAAATGACAACAATTTATACCCATTCTAGTTCGTTTAGTGGTTGATCTACTGTGGGTTTGTAGTGGTAATGTGGGATTTAGCTCCAAATGACACATAAACTCCAAACAGAGAGAACTCTTGCTCTAGTTGCCCAATTTTTGCCCACAATACCTTTTTAGAATGAGCTCAGATCCCTACATCCAATGGAGGGTAGGATATAACCATTCAAGTTTGTTTATTGTTCGATATATAGTGGCTTCCAGTGGTAATGCGGGATTTGGCTCCAAATTACACCTAAACTTCTAGCAACCATAACTTTTGATCCGACTGTTCAATTTTTGCGCACAATACTTTTTCAGAAAAGAGCTCGTATTCTCCATCCAACATAGAATAAGATTTACCCATTCGATAATAAGACAACACCTTTCGGGTTGTCTGATTTTTGCCCACAATACCTTTTCGGAATGAGATCGGAGCCCTAAATCCAATTGTTGAGTCCGAAAGCGCACCTCCGAGTGAAACCGGAGGCTGCGGGTTGCCGGTTACTTTTTGTGCAGAAGAATGAGACCGCTAGCAGCGGTCAAGGCCACACTTCGCCCGCAGCGGCAAATGCCACTCCTGCGACGGGCTTTCCTTTGATTAGAAAGAAGGGGTTACAGCGGGTTACAAGTGCAGGAAAAGAGAAGTCGGCCGGTCAGACAGTCCGTAAGACGAGAGATTCGAGTCCGCAGCTCAAACAAGCGAGCTCTTAGATTCGAGTGTGCGTATCTTGGGAACAGTGCCGCCCCCTATTTATAGGCTTGGGGGCCTGCCCGAACGGGCAGGGATAAAATAACCGCCTGCCCGGGTACAGGAGAAACGGGCAGGCGGTGACGGGATACACAAATAAGGAAAGAAAGAAGCCGCGCGGCTTGGCGGCTTGGCGGCTTGCCCTTCCGACTTGTCTGTCCAGAAGATAACGATGATGCGACCAAGGCGACGGTGCTATCCGAGCGGTCTCTATTTTGAGACCACGGCTTGTTCTTCGACCTTGAATCTGAGCTTATCTCCATGGCATAAACCGCGCGATCTCCGACTTGAGACCGCGACTTGCCCCGCTGGACTTGGGCTCGGACTATCTTTAGTACTTGGCGGCGGTCTGAGTTATGCCAGACCGCCCGACCTGTGCTAGCTGGGGTCGATGGATCTCGTTTAACCTGAGCCGGGCGACTTGGATCCGCAAACTGCTCGGTCTGCGAGTAATCCTCTTGAAAGCGGTTTCCCGGGTAAACATAATCCCCGCATATTTTTAAATTTCCGTGAAGATTTCGAAAATATCAATGCTAGCCGGAGACCGCGCCGTCTTCACCCCGTTGGTTATAAATGTTCCAGAAGCTTCGATTCTGGCATAACTCCATTGTTACCACGAGTCACTACTCGCCTATTGCGGTTAGGGCTTTCAGATTGAACAGCCCGAAAAAGATGGTGGACTTGATGGCCGCGCTCGAAGTTCTTGAGAAGCCCGGAAAGAACCGCGAGAGAGACCGCTCGAAAGAGAAGAAGAAGAAAAAGGCGACGCGGCCTGATAAGACCGCAATAATTGTTTTTACAAGTAAACCGACCGACCCGCCTGCAGGGTTGACAGTCGGCATATCGTCTGGACAGGAGGCGAGTAAGCCGACCGAACTGCTTCCTGAGCAATCAGCCGTCCTGTCGACTAAAAATGAGGCGAGCTGTCCGAACCCACCCCCAGCTGATCCCCCAACTTTCTCTGATAAAGGAAACAGTCCGCCTTCCCCGCCGGGTAAGACAGACTTGGAGACTGCTTCCCAGAAAGGAGATGGGGACGAGTCTTTCAAGATGGAAGTTACCCCGTCCGGGGTTTTTCATTTGAGCATAAGGGATGAAGGGGGAGAGGCAGTTGACTCCCCCAAGCCGACCGATCAGGAAGCTCCAGTAATTAATGTTGAGGACAGTCCGGAAAAATCAACCGCCCTGAAGTCGAAGAAGAGAAAGAAGGAGGAGTCCACAGCGGACAGGCTTCTCAAGAAAATGAAGAAGCTAAAGGCCAAGAACAAGGCAGCGTCCGGGAAATCGAGAGCGGACAGCCTGCAAGGCAAGTCGCGCGAGAATGAAGTCTCGGAGGGCTTAATTACTCCTTCCCCCCAGCCGAACGACCAGGTTCCAGTCGATGCCCATAGCATTTCCGTAAGTGACCTCCTCAAGGATTTTGATTCTCTTTAGAAGCAAGATGATCAGCTGAGAACTTCTTCCGAACTGCAGGCTGCCAACCCGCTAGGAGAGAAAGGATTCGCCCTGTCTAAGGATGCGACCAGCCTTAAGGAGGCCATGCTTCCTGAGGTCGCGACTGAAAGAACCATACTGGTACCTGAAGATACCGTGACGGCCGGTCTGCGGTTTATGCAGGTGAAGGCGGAGCGAGTAAGAGATCAACTTGCCAGGCCGCCTCCGTCGCAACCCAATCTTTTGCTGCAAGGTAAAGAGGAAGCGGATTACCGCCCTGTTCGTTTTTTCAGGCCGCGGCCTCGAAACAAGTCGCACGCTTCGTTGTTGAACCCGTCGCCCAGCTTCTTTCCCTCCGCTGCTCAACTTTCTGCTGCTAAGCGGAGGCAAAGTGAGAGATCGTGGAGAGAACAACGCCGAAAGTTCGATACCGAGCTAACAAGGCGACCCATCCGCCCGAATTCAATTCAAACTGCCGCGGCTTGTAAGCGAGGAAAATTCGATGAAAGCGGTTTCCTTTTGAATACTCCTTGACTATTTTCTCTTATTGCAGATGACCGTGACTCTATCCCGAAGCCTGGCAAACTGGTGACCTATCTTCCCCCTCTTGATCCACCCCTGCTGAGTTCTTCTCTGCCGGATACTCGGATGGAGGACGAGATGTCCCGGCTTCAAAAGAATCTGGAAACCCTTGCTAAGCAGTTGAGGGCTGTGGAGGAGAGAGAGAAAGCCGCCCAAGATGAGAAAGCTGCTCTTCGGGTTGAATTGGAAATCGAACGGAAGGAAAGCCGAGCAGCGCTGGAGGCCGAGCGGAGAGAGCGTCGAGAGAAAGAAAAGGCACAGCAAGACCAGGTGGCTGCGCTGACCGTCCGGATTGATCGTGGAAAGAAGGAAGTCCGCAAGCTCGAAGAGGACTGTGCCTATTATAGGGACAGATACCTTCATTTGGCAAAGGAAGCCGGCGGAAGTCGACGCCCTATTAACGTGGTTGACGAAGGCCGGCGAGGGTCAAGCCGCCCGGACGCAGGGACGAGCTTGTCTCTTCCTGTAGCCGGGACGATCCGCCCAGTTATTAGTGTTCATGAGTCCGCAGCGACCTTGCCTACTCGCATGATCCCCGTGACGCGAGTAGAGAGAGACGCCGCGCGGATTCATAGCATGATCAACCGCCTTAATCATAATATGAACCAAATGCAGGGAACTGTACTTCAAATCGGCGATCATGTCGCGCGGCTTCACAGCGAGGATGAACCGAGCGATATCCGTCCATAACGAGTGGCTCTAAGATATGAACTTGTAATAGTATTTCTATTCGGTCTCTTGGACAATTGCTTGAATCTGACTCTATAATATTCGATCCGCCATTCAGGCCGTGCGGCTTAAATATTTGAATTTACTTTTTTGCCTTCTTGCTGTGTTGATTGATGCCTGTGGGTTATTTTACATAAACCGATCTGCTTGTTTTCGTGATTCTTTAATTCGCTTGTTTGAATTATACAGTCTCTATGGTTGACTTTTGTGATGATGTACCCATACGGGTTGATCGGTCTAGCCGTGATTTGACCATTGCTAAATGCAGATCAGCCGTTCTTATAAGTAGCGCCCTCCCGAAATTCCTTTTACCAAAATTTCATGATGGAAGCAAAGCGCCTGCCGAAGCGACCTGCCAAGACTTCTGCTACCCGCTACGAAGCCGCTGTGGCCTTTCATTCTGCAGACCTCGAGGAGTGTCGTTTGACAAAAGTCGAGCTGGACGAATTCGTCGAGAAGCACATGACTGACAGTCCGCTGCTCGCGCGGCTTCCGCTCCGTGATGAGCGGATGAATTCGTCTGGCCCAAACCACATCGCGATCCCAATCGACCATTTCGATTGCGGATTTAAATTCCCGATTTCGATTGAGCTCGCCATGGTCTTTGACCATTATGGAGTTGTTCCCGGCCAGATTTCTCCCAACTCGATGGCCGGGATATGTAGCTTCATCTCCTACCTGCGATTTGAGAGAGTCCGCTTCTCTATGGATCTCTTCAGGAAGATATTCTCGGTGCGGGCCATCCCGGACTCTGAATCGGATGTCTTCAAAGGCCACCTTTACTTTGGCTGCCGCGGGTTGAAGATGGTCAATCTGGCAAACAAAGTCACGGCCTGGCCGGAGAGGTACTTGATCTTCGAAGGCCGACTTGGCCTGTTGAACCCGAATCCGCAAGTGCGGCCTGAGGAGGCCTTTCAACCGGTCCCAATAAGCGAAGTGGAGAAGGGAATCTGCAAGCTTCACAAGGATGAGCGGCTTAACATAAGCTACTATATCCCTCTACTTGCCGAGCTAGAGAACGTTCGGCTTGAAGATAGTAAGCTTCCCTTTGCTTCCGACTTCAATGTTAACCGCTCGATCTCTTGTGCTGACTCTTCTCCTTTTGTAGCCCAAGTCGTTGTTCCTGCCAACAAGCCGATAAGCCCGGCTGGTTTAGTCTTGACTCAGACGGAGAAAAGAAAGAGGCAAGCCAGGAACAAGCCGCTGCCGTCCGATGGGGAAGATTCGGGTTCCTCAGGCGACTTCGCCGCCCTCCGCTCCTTCAGCAAGGTGAAGGATCTAAAAAGCCGCCCGGTCTTGACCTGGCATCCGGACAGAGATAGTGTCCAGGTCTCTACTGCGCTTCCCCACTGGGCGAACGAGAAGTCGGGCTGGCATGCTGAGGCCGCTAGCATCGCCATGTTTGGCCGACGGAACTTCAGGAGGTTAAGGAAAATTCCTGTGGAAGAGCTCGCCAGAGAGGCCGCGCGGGTTGGTGCCGAGAGCCTCATCACAAACGCCTTCATGGGAATGACCTTCAAGAGGTTGTTTAAAGAAAACGCTCTCCAAGAGAAGGAAATTGCCGAACTGAAGAAAGAAAATGCGCGGCTAAAGGAAGCCGAGTCGGTAAGTCATCACCTGGCCAGCCTAAACACCAATGTTCTCAGACCGCACGGTCTTATCTTACTCTTTTCTTTTGCAGGCTAAGTATGATGAGACCGACCCGGTCTATCAGCAGGAACTCTTCCCTCATGTCGCCGAGGGAATTGATAATGCTTTTAACCGCTTGCGGGAGCTCAACGGGTTCGCGCCTGGTTTCGAGCATTTCACCTTCTCGGACGCCTATCCGATCTTGCAAAAGAAGTTAGAAAAGATCAGGCGAAAAGCTAAAGGAAGGAATAAAGCCGACGGATCCAGTTCGGAGGAGAGCGATGATGGAGATGATGAGGCCGAAGAACCCGGAGCGGCTAAGAGTGGTGAGAGTGACTCGGAGTCCGAATCCAGCGATTCTGAAGAGGATGCTGGTCGCAAATCGGGCGAATTGAGCAGCTCATCCTCGTCGGGCAGCGAGGGTTATTCTCCTGACGTTTCGATTGATGGCAGCGAACATTCAAGTGCTCCTGCGTATAAGAAACTCAAGTCGCACAATCATTAGCCGTATTTTGTTTTTTATTTTGAATAGCCGTCGGCTTGATGTTGTTAGCCGGACAGCTTAAAATATAATGTAAATGTTTTGATCATGAAATGAAAAGTTTTTACCTGTCTATCCGTCTACCTTCCGCGACTTACATGTGATTGTTTGCGATTTCTTTGTGTTAAATTTAAACAAGTCATGCGACTTAATGTTAATTCATCCGGTTAGGATAGTGATTCTCATTAGATTCTGGCAAAGTATCTATAAAAAACCCACTCGCATAGCTTGCTTCTTTTAATCCGAATCGAATTTGTCCGATTTATTCTGAGAAGGTGCTAACTTATTACGAATGTATTATGACATCCCGAAAACCGGACACAATTGAGCCGCGCGGTTACTACTAGACTCGGCATACTTGCTTTCCAGGATAAAGAAGGACAAGTCACGAGAACAATTATCAGACCGAGCGGTCAGTGTTTTAAATCAGGCGACTTGCAGCTAACATCGCTGTAAATCCCACCTCCGTGAATGCAATCAAATAACCGATCCGGAATTTGAAATAATCAAGCCGTGCGACCGTAAACAGAATATTCAGTCTCAAGAAGATCAGTTGATAGACCGTGCGATTAACATTTAATCCGAACAATCTATATGACAGCTTTATATAACATTGACTGACAAGCCGCACGAGCTGTATATAGAATTCGTGCGATTAGCAGGTTTAATACTTGCAACGAGAATCATAACCGCCTGATTGAAAAGATCCTGTGATTATCCGATCGGATTGAATGGAAACCCATAAGGATGATAAATTCATAATCCGGATAATAAGGTCGGTCGGTCATGATTATGCTTGCTTCCCTGATATTTACCTTGATACCTTAATGATATCTTGTTTCTTTCAAACCGTCCGGTCTAAAAACCGAACCGCATGACATCTTTGGAACCTGCTGATTTTAGACCGCCTGGTTTAATAACCAGACCACCAGGTTTAATAACCAGACCGCCAGGTTTAATAACCAGACCGCCTGAAAGCCCTGGTACCTGCTTATTTCAAACCGCCCGATTTGAGTATTAAGTCGTCTGGTTTATGCAGCACATAGAAATCCTGCTTTTTCGTCCAAATGGTCTATAATGACCATATGGGATGAGATAATCCCTTGTAATGCAATAAAGATGATTACAGACTCAGATGACCAAGTGGGCAGGTGGGCCTAGGCGGCGAACATTGCTTTCCTCAAGTGGTCATAAGAGCTGTAGAAATAAAGAGAAACAAGTACAGACCCAGATGACCAAGTGGGCAGGTGGGCCTAGGCGGCGAACATTGCTTTCCTCAAGTGGTCATAAGAGCTGTAAGCGACTCGAATGCTCTCTTGCCTAGGGCTACAAGCCGAGTTGATCAATTGGGCAGGTGGGCCTAGGCGGCGAACATTGCTTTCCTCAGAGAGATCAACTCAGTTGTGGGTCCCGCTTAGGCATCGCTTGAGAGTACCTTGGAGTATTCGATAGTCACAGACTAAGATGATCAGTTGGGCAGGTGTGGTTATGCCGCGGGGGCTATACCGACATTGCTTTCCTCAGAAGGATCATCAAAGCTGTAATTATATCCCTCTCGGGGCATGATAGAGCCAACATTCACCTAGACCTCCCTTGATGCAGGGGTGTGTTGGATATCAGCCGGGATCCAAGGTTCTGAAGACCACCGCACGGGAATTGGCAAGCTACCACTACACGTGTGCGAAAACTCCCTGCTACACATGATCTTCATGGTTTTACGCTAATGACTACAATCCGAGGGGGTTCGAGCAGAACTTGGCGATGTCTCCGTGGTTCAGTGAGTTTGATATATGAGAAAATGTAGAAAGGAAACATCAAACATGGAGAAGTGTCAGTATGGTGCTTCTTATTAAAATATCTCAAAAACTGCAGGAAAGTAAAGAAGACATTTTAAGGATAAAACCGTTTGAGATCGTCGCCACTCCAGGTGCGCGGGATGTCTTCTCCTTCACTTGTTTGGAGGCGATAAGCCCCACTTTTTAGTACCTCCTTGACGATGAAAGGTCCAGCCCAATTAGGATTTAGCTTCCCGACATTGCCTGTTCGGGCTGCTGCATCAACCTTTTTTAGTACGACGTCGCCGACCGCAAAATGCTTTACCCTGACATTTTTGTCAAAGTACTTTGCCATCCTCCTTTTAACTTCTTCTTGCCTGATTGTTGCCTCATCCTGAAGTTCTTCGATTAGATCCAGACTATACTTGATAGCCTCGCCATTGTATTCTACACACGCTTCTCCTCCTTCTTTTCCGTACATAACTCTTGGAGTGACCACCTCAAACTCCACAGGAACGACAGCCTCCGAGCCATGAGACAGTTTGAATGGTGTCTCCCCTGTAGCTGAAGATGGAGTAGTACGAAGAGTCCAAAGGATGGAGGGAAGTTGATCTGCCCAGTTTCCTTTCTGATTCTAAACTCTTTTCATCAGGAGCTGCTGGATTCGCCTGTTGGCTGCTTCTACCTGACCATTGGTCCTTGGATGATGTACTGAGGAAAACAGCAGGTTAATTCCAACCTGATCGCAAAATTTTATCATCTCGGGATTATTGAATTGTGGACCATTATCAGTGACAATTGCCAGCGGAATTCCGTGTCGGCAGACTATTTCTCCCCAGATGAAGTTTCTGATAATTTGGGTAGTAGTTCTTGCCAGTGCCTTAGCCTCGATCCACTTACTGAAGTAGTCAATCATCACTATGATAAAGCGGCGCTGACCGCTAGCCATTAGAAAGGGTCCGATGAGATCCATTCCCCAAACCGCGAAGGGCCAGGGTGCAGTTATTGACCTAAGCGACTGAGCGGGCAGATGCTGAAGAGGAGCAAACTTTTGGCACTGAACACAACGCTTGGCAAATGCTTCGACATCCTTTCTCATGGTTGGCCAAAAATACCCCTGCCTTAGGATTCTCTTCTCTAGAGTTTTTGCACCTGAATGGCTACCGCATTCCCCGGAATGAACTTCCTGAAGTATGATAGGGATCTCTTCTTCTGAAACACATCGTGCTGAGGGGGAAATCAAAGTTTTTCTGTACAGAACTCCTGCTATTAGATAATAATATGCCGCCTTCCTTTTGTATCTTCTCTGATCCATTTCATAAGGATCCTTCCAGGAGGGATTCTGATCAATCTGCATGAACTCTTCTTTCTCTGTGGCCGGATGGAAAAGTTCCGAGGTCACCCCTACTGATGGAAGTCCAAACTTTGATAACTCATCTGCCTCTTCATTTTGTGTCCTTGGAATGTGCTCGATGATGAAGGATTTGAATTTCCCGATCTCTTCCTTAGCTAGCGATAGATACTTTCTCAGCATTGGTTCTCTTGTTTCGTAGTTCCCTAGAACTTGCGAGGCCATTACAAGAGAATCAGTTTTTACATGAACATGTTCTATCCCAAGCTCTTTTGCGAGTCTTAGGCCGGCCAAGAGTGCTTCGTATTCAGCCTGGTTGTTTGTTACTGTGAAAAAGAATTTGATTGCCTGCTCGAGTTTGATGCCATTTGGACTGAGAAGAACTACTCCGGCTCCCACGGAGTTTCTCCCTGAAGCTCTATCTACGTAGATGATCCAGGCATAAGGAGATTTTTCCACCCGTTCAGGGTTAGACTCCATCGTGTCTACCAAGAAGTCTGCCAGTACTTGTGCCTTAATTGCTGTTCTGGGAATGTATAGTATTTCAAACTCGCTCAGCTCAATTGCCCATTTGGCCAGTCTTCCTGAATGATCTGGCTTCTCCAGGATACTTCTTAGTGGATGATCCGTAACCACCTGAATAGGATGAGCCTGAATAGGACATCACTAAGTCCAAGGCTAATTTCTCCAGAATTGAATATCTAGTTTCTGCATCTTTAAGGATATGGCTGACATAATATATTGGAAATTGCTTCTTCTTCTCCTCCCGAACCAGGACAGAGCTTATGGCATCTGGACCCACCCCCAAGTACAAGAATAATGTTTCCCCTTCACGAGGGCTTTGAAGAAGAGGGGTTGAGGTTAACTGCTTTTTCAACTGTTCGAAAGCATTATCGCACTCTTCATTCCATTCAAACTTAGATCCTCCCCTAAGTGTCTTGAAGAATGGAGCGCTTTTATCTCCTGATTTGGAAATGAATTGGCTCAATCCTGCCAGCCTCCCCCCAAGTTGTTGTACCTCTTTCTGATTACGAGGAGGGGTCATATCTAGGATAGCTTTTACTTTATCCAGATTTGGTGCGAGGCCATCAGGGGTAAGAAGATGCCCGAGAAATTTCCCTGTGTTTGCCCTGAATACGCATTTTGATGGGTTTAGCTTTAATTTGAACCTCCGTAGAGTAGCGAACGTCTCTACGTGGTCTTTCAGGTGGATTGAAAAAGTTTTACTTTTTAGAAGGAGATCATCAACGTATACTTCAAGATTTCTTCCTTTCTGTTTTTCAAAAATCGTGTCCATCATCCTCTGATATGTTGCACCCGCATTTTTGAGCCCGAAAGGCATGACGAGATAACAATAACACCCGTCATTGGTAATGAAGGACGTATGCGGGATATCAGGCTTATGCATCTTAATTTGGTGGTAACCAGAAAATGCATCTAGGAAACTCATGAAATTATATCCCACCGCGGAATCTACCAAAACATCTATCTGAGGCAAGGGATAACAATCCTTGGGACATGCTTTATTGAGTTTAGTGAAATCTACACCATACGCCATTTCCCCCCAGATTTTTTCACCATCACTACATTCGACATCCAGGTGGGATACTGGATTTCAGAAATGAAATTGGCTTTAAGAAGTTTTGCAACTTCTTCTTTGATGGGTACAGCCAGCTTGGTTGCTAGCTCCCTCTTCTTCTGTTGGATTGGCTTGAATTCAGGAGAAATGTTGAGGTGATGGCACGCGACATCTGGATCTACACCAGGCATATCTTCTGCTGACCAGGCGAAGATGTCTAGATTCTCCAACAGGCAGGAGATCAACTGAACCTTCTCTTCTTCTGATAGCTCGGCGTTGATGATCAACTTCTTTCCTTCCTCTTCAGCAATAGGAACCTCTTGGGTCTCCTGGGCAGGTTCCAGGTAAGTCCCTATCTGTTCTGCGCTTTCCTCGGCGGCCCCTGAAGACTCAGCAACCTCCAAAACCTCATCCATGATCTTGGGAAGTGGAGCCTCGGTGACCATGTTGACAGTTCGGACGTAGCACTCCCGAGCTATCTTTGGGTTGCTTCTGACCCGATACTGCTTTCCTTCAGCAGCGAACTTGAGGGCAAGGTGAAAGGTGGACACTACTGCCCTATACGCATTGAGAATCGGCCTCCCGAAGATAGCACAGTAGTTGCTCGGGGCATCTACTACCACGAAATTGATCAACTTTATTACTCCTCCAAGAGAGACCAGGAGCTTCACTGAACCCTCTACTTCCTTCTTCTCCCCAGAAAAACCGTAGAGGGGCCCATCGGTGGAAAGCAGATGCTTTCCGGTCTTCAGGGCCTCGAAAGTTGGGCGGAAAAGGAGATTGACGGAGCTGCCGGTATCAATCAGAATCTTGTGGACTGTATAGTTTTCGATGATGGCCTTGAAAACCACCGCATCATCGAAAGGATTAACATTGGGGGGAAGGTCATCCTGACCAAACGTGACAATAGTGCTTTCGGGAGGAGAACTTGTAGTGGCTGCCACTTCCTGCTTTAGAACTCTCACAATGCTGGATTTGCGAGATGATTCCGCTCCAGCTCCCCCATGGATACAATAGATGTCTCCTAAGGGGCCCATATCATTGACTTCGACGCATTCGGTAGAAGGATGGATATCACCATAGTAGCCGGCGTCCTCGACGTCGGCGCATTCCCAGGTCACTTCTACTGTTTCCTTCTCCTTTTTCTTCTCGATAGTTGGCTCAGCAGTTTTATCTTTCCGAACTAGACCCCGGAGCTTTCCTTCTCCCAGGAGTTTTTCTATAAGCTGACGAAGAGCTCGACAGTCTTCAGTTAGATGTCCCCCCTCTTTATGATATTCACAATAAAGGTTCGGATTTCGATTGCGAATATCCGACTTCAGCGGAGCAGACCTTTTGAAATCTGGCCTCTTTTGCAGAATCTGGACTACTTCGTCCATGGTGACGTTTAGGGGAGTGAATGACTCTTGCGAATCATCGTATTGAGTTGATGGAATGACTGGAGGTGGCTGCACGGCATACTGTTGCAAATATACCGGCATGATTTGCGGAAGGGGAGCGGATGGAGCGGGAGCGACGGCCAACGGTGGTTTCTGATCTTGAAACCGCTGATGGCTCATAAATGGTTGCTTATTTTTGTATTTCCTCCCCCTTTGGGAACGGGGTTCAAAGTGGAACTGATTCGATGGTGGATGATGGAAGGACGGATTTGACTGCTCCTTGTCGCTTACCAGCTTCACGACGTAGTCCGGATTGCTCTTCTCTCCTCTGATAAACATATTTGCCAAACTTATCATTTCCTGATAAGTCTTAGGCTCCCTTATATTTGCTTCGAACTTTAGGGGGCCCTCTCTTAGGCCATGGATGAGGGCAACCCTATATAGCTCCGGGTCCACATTTTGGACTTCCATGATCTCTTTCTGGAATCGGTCCATAAAACGAGCCCATGTCTCGCATTCCCGTTGTTTTATATCGAAAAGGGCCGCCGGGCCGCTCTTTCTCTTCCTTGAGGTAGAGAATCTCAGCAGGAATTCTCTTCGCAGCTCCGCGAAACAACGGATCGACCTGGGGTGCAAACCGTAAAACCATTCCCTCGCTTGTCCTTCAAAGGAGGTTACAAGAAGCTTGCACTTAGTTGCATCAGTTAAGGTTCTGAGAGCAATGGGTGACTCGAAAGCTTGTAAATGAACCGTGGGATCAGTCTCCCCATTGAAAGCTGGCAGTCGAGGCTCCCTGAAATTATTAGGGGCAGGCTCCCCTCTGACTTCGTCCACAAAGGGAGAAGTTTCTTCCATGTCTTCATACAGAGGAGCAGGGTAATAAGCCGCCGGAGCTGCGGCTATTCGCGGACAAGCTGCCTGATAAGAAGACCGGGCAGCAGCTTCTGGCGGGTAGGAGTGATGAATAGGAGCTTCAGGCGGGTAGGAGAGATGGGCCGCGCCCTCCTGCAGGTAGGAAAGGTGGGCAGCGTGAGAAGTCACCCCCTGGAAGTCGAGGACTCGAGCTGGCATGTTGTGCGCGGCTTCCTGATAGAAGTTTTTCCTAGCCGCAAGGTCTTTTTGGTGGAGCTGGAAAGCGGCTTGCGGTAGCGGGTAAGAAGGAGGTGGAGGAAGGACCGGGGTCACCGCCTGATTAGCCGCGGCTTGTTGCGGAACTAGTCACTCGGTTAGCATTGCTAAAGTCTGACTGATCGCTTCAAGTCGCTGATCAGTGGCCCTCTGAGCCCGCTCGGCTTCTCTCCTTGATTGCTCCAGGGCTTCCCACAAAGAGTCCTCGCTATGATCGGAGCGGTCTCCAAGGGGGAACTGATGGTCTGACATCGTGGCGAAAAGGATTTCACCGACAATCCGCGATCTGAAGGTCGCGTGTTTCTGTTGAGTCCGAAATCGCACCTCCGAGGGAAACCGGAGGCTGCGGGTTGCCGGTTACTTTTTGTGCAAAAGAATGAGACCGCTAGCAGCGGTCAAGGCCACACTTCGCCCGCCGCGGCAAATGCCACTCCTGCGACGGGCTTTCCTTTGATTAGAAAGAAGGGGTTACAGCGGGTTACAAGTGCAGGAAAAGAGAAGCCGGCCGGTCAGACAGTCCGTAAGACGAGAAACTCGAGTCCGCAGCTCAAACAAGCGAGCTCCTAGATTCGAGTGTGCGTATCTTGGGAACAGTGCCGCCCCCTATTTATAGGCTTGGGGGCCTGCCCGAACGGGCAGGGATAAAATAACCGCCTGCCCGGGTACAGGAGAAACGGGCAGGCGGTGACGGGATACACAAATAAGGAAAGAAAGAAGCCGCGCGGCTTGGCGGCTTGCCCTTTCGACTTGTCTGTCCAGAAGATAAAGATGATGCGACCAAGGCGACGGTGCTATCCGAGCGGTCTCTATTTTGAGACCACGGCTTGTTCTTCGACCTTGAATCTGAGCTTATCTCCATGGCATAAACCGTGCGATCTCCGACTTGAGACCGCGACTTGCCCCGCTGGACTTGGGCTCGGACTATCTTTAGTACTTGGTGGCGGTCTGAGTTATGCCAGACCGCCCGACCTGTGATAGCTGGTGTCGATGGATCTCGTTTAACCTGAGCCGGGCGACATGGATCCACAAACCGCTCGGTCTGCGAGTAATCCTCTTGATTGTGGTTTCCCGGGTAAACACCAATGGAGAACAATTTAAACCCATTCCAGCCCGTTTAGAGGTCGGTATACAGTGAGTTGTAGTGGTAATATGAGATTTACCTCCAAATGACACATACACTTCAAAATGATAGAATTTTTATTGTGGGTTGTAGTGAAAATGAGAGATTTAGCTCCAAATGACACTCAAACTTTAAACAACAACAACTTTTGATGCGTTTGTCTGATTTTATCCCACAACACCTTTGCGAAATGAGATCGGAGCACTACATTCATTGGAGCACAAGTTTTACTCATTCCAGTTCATTCAGTTGACGATATATAGCGGGTTGCAGCGGTAATGCAAAATATAGCTCCAAATGACACCTAAACGTCTAACAGCCATAACTTTTGATTTGTATGTTTGATTTTTGCCCACAACACCTTTTTCGAATATGCTCGGAGGCATACATCCAATGAAGCACAATTTTAAACCATTCCAGCTCATTTTAGTGGTCAATATACAAATGGTTGCACTGGTAATGAGTGATTTAGTTCCTCTTGACACATAAACTGTAACAGCCATAACTTTTGATCTGGTTGTCCGATTTTTACGCACATCATCTTTTTGGAATGAGCTCGGAGCCCTACATCCAAATTTTAATCCATTCAAGCTCGTTTAGAGGTCGATATAAAGTGGATTGTAGTGGTAATGCGATATTTAGCTCCAAATGGCACATAAATTTCGAAATAAAAGAATTTTTGATGCGGTTGGTAGTGAGAGATTTAGCTCCAAATGACGCTCAAACTTTAAACATCAATAACTTTTGATCCGGTTGTCTAATTTTTCATCCACAACACCTTTTAGGAATGAGCTCGGAGCCCTACATTCATTGAAGCACAAGTTTTACCCATTGTAGTTCATTCGGTTGTCGATATATAGCAGGTTGCACTAGTAATGCGAAATTTAGCTCCAAATGACACCTACACTTGAAACAGCCATAAATTTTGATCTGGTTGTCTGATTTTTGCCCACAAAACCTCTTCGAAATAAGCTCTGAGCCATACATTCGATGGAGATGAAGTTTTACACAATCTAGTTCATTTAGTGGTCGATATACATTGAGTTGCAGTGGTTATGTGGGATTTAGCTCTAACTGACACCTAAACTTCAAACAGCTATAGTTTTTGATCTAGTTGTCCGGATTTAGCCAAAAAGACCTTTTCGGAATGAGCTCAGAGCCATACATCCTATGGAGAAAAGAATTTATGCGATCTACTTCATTTAGTGGTCGACAGATAGTGGATTGTGGAAATGAGGGATTTAGCTCTAATTGACACCTAAATTTCAAACATCCATAACTTTGATACGGTTGTCAGATTTTTGCCCACAACATTTTTTCGGAATGAGATCGGAGCCCTACATCCAATGGACAACAATTTATACCCATTCTAGTTCGTTTAGTGGTTGATCTACAGTGGGTTGCAGTGGTAATGTGGGATTTAGCTCCAAATGACACATAAACCCCAAACAGACAGAACTCTTGCTCTAGTTGCCCAATTTTTGCCCACAATACCTTTTTAGAATGAGCTGAGAGCCCTACATCCAATGGAGGGTAGGATATAACCATTCAAGTTTTTTCATTGTTTGATATACAGTGGCTTCCAGTGGTAATGCGGGATTTTGCTCCAAATTACACCTAAACTTCAAGCAGCCATAACTTTTGATCCAGCTGTTCAATTTTTGCGCACAATACATTTTCAGAAAAGAGCTCGTATTCTCCATCCAACAGAGAATAAGATTTACCCATTCGATAATAAGACAACACTTTTCGGGTTGTCTGATTTCGCTCACAATGCCTTTTCGGAATGAGATCGAAGACCTAAATCCAATGGAGAACAATTTAAACCCATTCCAGCCCGTTTAAAGGTCGATATACAGTGAGTTGTAGTGGTAATATGAGATTTGCCTCCAAAAGACACATACACTTCAAAATGATAGAATTTTTAATGTGGGTTGTAGTAAAAATGAGAGATTTAGCTACAAATGACACTGAAACTTTAAACAGCAACAACTTTTGATGCGGTTGTCTGATTTTATCCCACAACACCTTTGCAAAAGGAGATCGGAGCACTACATTCATTAGAGTACAAGTTTTACTCATTCCAGTTCATTCAGTTGACGATTTATAGCGGGTTGCAGCGGTAATGCGAAATATAGCTCCAAATGACACCTAAACGTCTAACAGCCATAACTTTTGATTTGTATGTTTGATTTTTGCCCACAACACCTTTTCCGAATATGCTCGGAGGCATACATCCAATGGAGCACAATTTTAAACCATTCTAGCTCATTTTAGTGGTCAATATACAAATGGTTGCAATGGTAATGAGTGATTTAGCTCCTCTTGACACATAAACTGTAACAACCATAACTTTTGATCTGGTTGTTCGATTTTTACGCACAGCATCTTTTTGGAATGAGCTCGGAGCCCTACATCCAATGGAGAACAAATTTTACCCATTCCAGTTTGTTTAGTGGTCAACATACACCGGATTGGTAATAAGGTATTTAGCTCGAAAGGAGACCTAAACTTCAAACATCCGTAACTTTTGATCAGGATGACTGATTTTCACCCACAATACCTTTTCGGAATGAGATCAGAGCCGTAAATCCAATGAAGAACAATTTTAACCCATTCAAGCTCATTTAGAGGTCGAGATAAAGTGAGTTGTAGTGGTAATGCGATATTTAGCTCCAAATGACACATAAATTTCAAAATAAAAGAATTTTTGATGCGGTTGGTAGTGAGAGTGAGAGATTTAGCTCCAAATGATACTCAAACATTAAACATCAATAACTTTAGATCCGGTTGTCTGATTTTTCCCCCACAACACCTTTAATGAATGAGCTCGGAGCCCTACATTCATTGAAGCACAAGTTTTACCCATTGCAGTTCATTCAGTTGTCGATATATAGCGGGTTGCACTGGTAATGCGAAATTTTGCTCCAAATGACACCTAAACTTCAAACAGCCATAAATTTTGATCTGGTTGCCAGATTTTTGCCCACAAAACCTCTTCGAAATGAGCTCTGAGCCATACATTCGATGGAGAGCAAGTTTTACACAATCTAGTTCATTTAGTGGTCGATATACATTGAGTTGCAGTGGTCATGTGGGATTTAGCTCCAACTGACACCTAAACTTCAAACAACTATAATTTTTGATCTAGTTGTCCGGATTTAGCCCAAAAGACCTTTTCGGAATGAGCTCAGAGCCATACATCCTATGGAGAAAAGAATTTATGCGATCAACTTCATTTAGTGATCGATGGATAGTGTATTATAGTGGAAATGAGGGATTTTGCTCCAATTGACACCTAAATTTCAAACATCCATAACTTTGATCCGATTGTCAGATTTTTGCCCACAACATTTTTTTGGAATGAGATCGGAGCCCTACATCCAATGGACAATAATTTATACCCATTCTAGTTTGTTTAGTGGTTGATCTACAGTGGCTTGCAGTGGTAATGTGGGATTTAGCTCCAAATGACAAAAAACTCGAAACAAACAGAACTCTTGCTCTAGTTGCCCAATTTTTGCCCATAATACCTTTTTAGAATGAGCTAAGAGCCCTACATCCAATGGAGGGTAGGATATAACCATTCAAGTTTGTTTATTGTTCGATATACAGTGGCTTCTAGTGGTAATGCGGGATTTGGCTCCAAATTACACCAAAACTTCTAGCAGCCATAACTTTTGATCCGGCTGTTCGATTTTTGCGCACAATACTTTTTCAGAAAAGAGCTCATATTCTCCATCCAACAGAGAATAAGATTTACCCATTCGAGAATAAGACAACACCTTTCGGGTTGTCTGATTTTTGCCCACAATACCTTTTCGGAATGAGATCGGAGCTCTAAATCCAATGGAGAGCAATTTAAACCCATTCCAGCCCGTTTAGAGGTCGATATACAGTGAGTTGTAATGGTAATATGAGATGTAGCTCCAAATGACACATACACTTCAAAATGATAGAATTTTTAATGTGGGTTGTAGTGAAAATGAGAGATTTAGCTCCAAATGACACATAAACATTAAACAGCAACAACTTTTGATGCGGTTGTCTGATTTTATCCCACAACACCTTTGCGAAATGTGCTCGGAGCACTACATTCATTGGAGCACAAGTTTTACTCATTCCAGTTCATTCAGTTGTCGATATATAGCGGGTTGCAGCGGTAATGCGAAATATAGCTCCAAATGACACCTAAACTTCTAACAGCCATATCTTTTGATTTGTATGTTTGATTTTTGCCCACAACACCTTTTCCGAATATGCTCGGAGGCATACATCCAATGGAGCACAATTTTAAACCATTCCAGCTCATTTTAGTGGTCAATATACAAATGGTTGCAATGGTAATGAGTGAGTTAGCTCCTCTTGACACATAAGCTTTAACAGCCATAACTTTTGATCTGGTTGTCCAATTTTTACGCACAGCATCTTTTTGGAATGAGCTCGGAGCCCTACATCCAATGGAGAACAATTTTTACCCATTCCAGTTTATTTAGTGGTCAACATACACCGGGTTGGTAATAAGGTTTTTAGCTCGAAAGGAGACCTAAACTTCAAACATCCGTAACGTTTGATCCGGATGACTGATTTTCGCCCACAATACCTTTTCAGAATGAGATCGGAGCCCTAAATCCAATGGAGAACAATTTTAACCCATTCAAGCTCGTTTAGAGGTCGATATAAAGTGGGTTGTAGTGGTAATGCGATATTTAGCTCCAAATGACACATAAATTTTAAAATAAAAGAATTTTTGATGCGGTTGGTAGTGAGAGGGAGAGATTTAGCTCCAAATGACGCTCAAACTTTAAACATCAGTAACTTTTGATCCGGTTGTCTGATTTTTCCCCCACAACACCTCTTAGGAATGAGCTCGGAGCCCTACATTCATTGAAGCACAAGTTTTACCCATTTCAGTTCATTCAGTTGTCGATATATAGCGGGTTGCACTGGTAAAATGAAATTTAGCTCCAAATGACACCTAAACTTGAAACAGCCAAAAATTTTGATCTGGTTGTCTATTTTTTGCCCACAAAACCTTTTCGAAATGAGCTATGAGCCATACATTCGATGGAGAGCAAGTTTTACACAATCTAGTTCATTTAGTGGTCGATATACATTTAGTTGCAGTGGTCATGTGGGATTTAGCTTCAACTGACACCTAAACTTCAAACAGCTATAATTTTTGATCTGGGTGTCCGGATTTAGCCCAAAAGACCTTTTCGGAATGAGCTCAGAGCCATACATCGTATGTAGAAAAGAATTTATGCGATCGACTTCATTTAGTGGTCGACGAATAGTGGATTATAGTGGAAATGAGGGATTTTGCTCCAATTGACACCTAAATTTCAAACATCCATAACTTTGATCCGGTTGTCAGATTTTTGCCCACAACATTTTTTTAGAATGAGATCGGAGCCTTATATCCAATGGACAACAATTTATACCCATTCTAGTTTGTTTAGTGGTTGATCTACAGTGGGTTGCAGTGGTAATGTAGGATTTAGCTCCAAATGACACATAAACTCCAAACAAACAGAACTCTTGCTCTAGTTGCCCAATTTTTGCCGACAATACGTTTTTAGAATGAGCTCAGACCCCTACATCCAATGGAGGGTAGGATATAACCATTCAAGTTTGTTTATTGTTCGATATACAGTGGCTTCCAGTGGTAATGCGGGATTTTGCTCCAAATTACACCTAAACTTCAAGCAGCCATACTTTTGATCCGGCTGTTCAATTTTTGCGCACAATACTTTTTCAGAAAAGAGCTCGTATTCTCCATTCAACAGAGAATAAGATTTACCCATTCGATAATAAGACAACACCTTTCGGGTTGTCTGATTTTCGCCCACAATACCTTTTCGGAATGAGATCGGAGCCCTAAATCCAATGGAGAACAATTTAAACCCATTCCAGCCCGTTTAGATGTCGATATACAGTGAGTTGTAGTGGTAATATGAGATTTACCTCCAAATGACACATACACTTCAAAATGATAGAATTTTTAATGTGGGTTGTAGTGAAAATGGGAGATTTAGCTCCAAATGACACCCAAACGTTAAACAACAACAACTTTTGATGCGGTTGTCTGATTTTATCCCACAGCACCTTTGCGAAATGAGATCGGAGCACTACATTCATTGGAGCACAAGTTTTACTCATTCCAGTTCATTCAATTGTCAATATATAGCGGGTTTCAGCGGTAATGCAAAATATAGCTCCAAATGACACCTAAACGTCTAACAGCCATAACTTTTGATTTGTATGTTTGATTTTTGCCCACAACACCTTTTCCGAATATGCTCGGAGGCATACATCCAATGGATCACAATTTTAAACCATTCCAGCTCATTTTAGTGGTCAATATACAAATGGTTACAATGTAAAGAGTGATTTAGCTCCTCTTAACACATAAATTGTAACAGCCATAACTTTTGATCTGGTTGTCCGATTTTTACGCACAACATCTTTTTGGAATAAGCTCGGAGCCCTACATCCAATGGAGAACAAATTTTACCCATTCTAGTTTGTGTAGTGATCAACATACACCGGGTTGGTAATAAGGTATTTAGGTCAAAAGGAGACCTAAACTTCAAACATCTGTAAGTTTCGATCCGGGTGACTGATTTTCAGCCACAATACCTTTTCGGAATGAGATCAGAGCCCTAAATCCAATGGAGAATAATTTTAACTCATTCAAGCTCGTTTAGAGGTCGATATAAAATGAGTTGTAGTGGTAATGCGATATTTAGCTCCAAATGACACACAAATTTCAAAATAAAAGAATTTTTGATGCGGTTGGTAGTGAGAGTGAGAGATTTAGCTCGAAATGATACTCAAACTTTAAACATCAATAACTTTAGATCCGGTTGTCTGATTTTTCCCCCACAACACCTTTATTGAATGAGCTCGGAGCCCTACATTTATTGAAGCACAAGTTTTACCCATTGCAGTTGATTCAGTTGTCGATATATAGCGGGTTGCACTGGTAAAGCGAAATTTAGCTCCAAATGACACCTAAACTTGAAACAGCAATAAATTTTGATCTGGTTGTCTAATTTTTGCCCACAAAACCTCTTCGAAATGAGCTCTGAGCCATACATTTGATGGAGAGCAAGTTTTACACAATCTAGTTCATTTAGTGGTCGATATACATTGAGTTGAAGTGGTCATGTGGGATTTAGCTCCAACTGACACCTAAACTTCAAACAGCTATAATTTTTGATCTAGTTGTCCGGATTTAGCCCAAAAGACCTTTTCGGAAAGAGCTCAGAGCCTTACATCCTATGGAGAAAAGAATTTATGCGATCTACTTCATTTAGTGGTCGACGGATAGTGGATTATAGTGGTATTGAGGGATTTTGCTCCAATTGACACCTAAATTTCAAACATCCATAACTTTGATCCGGTTGTCAGATTTTTGCCCACAACATTTTTTCGGAATGAGATCGGAGCCCTACATCCAATGGACAATAATTTATACCCATTCTAGTTCATTTAGTGGTTGATCTACAGTGGGTTGCAGTGGTAATGTGGGATTTAGTTCCAAATGACACATAAACTCCAAACAGACAGAATTCTTGCTCTAGTTGCCCAATTTTTGCCCACAATACCTTTTTAGAATGAGCTCAGATCCCTACATCCAATGGAGGGTAGGATATAACCATTCAAGTTTGTTTATTGTTCGATATACAGTGGCTTCAGGTGGTAATGCGGGATTTTGCTCCAAATTACACCTAAACTTCAAGCAGCCAAAACTTTTGATCCGGCTGTTCGATTTTTGCGCATAATACTTTTTCAGAAAAGAGCTCGTATTCTCCATCCAACAGAGAATAAGATATACCCATTCGAGAATAAGACAACACCTTTCGGGTTGTCTTATTTTCGCCCACAATACCTTTTCGGAATTAGATCGGAGCCCTAAATCCAATGGAGAACAATTTAAACCCATTCCAGCCCGTTTAGAGGTCGATATACAGTGAGTTGTAGTGGTAATATGAGATTAAGCTCCAAATGACACATACACTTCAAAATGATAGAATTTTTAATGTGGGTTGTAGTGAAAATGAGAGATTTAGCTCCAAATGACACTCAAACATTAAACAACAACAACATTTGATGCGGTTGTCTGATTTTATCCCACAACACTTGCGAAATGAGCTCGGAGCACTACATTCATTGGAGCACAAGTTTCACTCATTCCAGTTCATTCAGTTGTCGATATATAGCGGGTTGCAGAGGTAATGCGAAATATAGCTCCAAATGACACCTAAACTTCTAACATCCATAACTTTTGTTTTGTATGTTTGATTTTTGCCCACAACACCTTTTCTGAATATGCTCGGAGGCATACATCCAATGGATCACAATTTTAAACCATTCCAGCTCATTTTAGTGGTCAATATACAAATGGTTGCACTGGTAATGAGTGATTTAGCTCCTCTTGACACATAAACTGTAACAGCCATAACTTTTGATCTGGTTGTCCGATTTTTACGCACAGCATCTTTTTGGAATGAGCTCGGAGCCCTACATCCAATGGAGAACAAATTTTACCAATTTCAGTTTGTTTAGTGGTCAACATACACCGCATTGATAATAAGGTATTTAGCTCGAAAGGAGACCTAAACTTCAAACATCCGTAACTTTTGATCTGGATGACTTATTTTCGCCCACAATACCTTTTCGGAATGAGATTGGAGCCCTAAATCCAATGGAGAACAATTTTAACCCATTCAAGCTCGTTTAGAGTTCGATATAAAGTGGGTTGTATTGGTAATGCGATATTTAGCTCCAAATGACACATAAATTTCAAAATAAAAGAATTTTTGATGCGGTTGGTGGTGAGAGTGAGAGATTTAGCTCCAAATGACGCTCAAACTTTAAACATCAATAACTTTTGATCCGGTTGTCTGATTTTTCCCCCACAACACCTTTTAGGAATGAGCTCGGAGCCCTACAATCAATGAAGCACAAGTTTTATCCATTGCAGTTCATTCAGTTGTCGATATATAGCGGGTTGCACTGGTAATGCGAAATTTAGCTCCAAATGACACCTAAACTTGAAACAGCCAAAAAATTTGATCTGGTTGTCTGATTTTTGCCCACAAAACCTCTTCGAAATGAGCTATGAGCCATACATTCGACGGAGAGGAAGTTTAACACAATCTAGTTCATTTAGTGGTCGATATACATTGAGTTGAAGTGATCATGTGGGATTTAGCTCCAACTGACACCTAAACTTCAAACAGCTATAATTTTTGATCTGGTTGTCCGGATTTAGCCCAAAAGACCTTTTCGGAATGAGCTCAGAGTCATACATCCTATGGAGAAAAGCATTTATGTGATCGACTTCATTTAGTGGTTGACGGAAAGTGGATTATAGTGGAAATGAGGGATTTTGCTCCAATTGACACCTAAATTTCAAACATCCAAAACTTGTATACGGTTGTCAGATTTTTGCCCACAACATTTTTTCGGAATGAGATCGGAGCCCTACATGCAATGGACAACAATTTATACCCATTCTAGTTCGTTTAGTGGTTGATCTACAGTGGGTTGCAGCTGTAATGTGGGATTTAGCTCCAAATGACAAAAAACTCCAAACAGACAGAACTCTTGCTCTAGTTGCCCAAATTTTGCACACAATACCTTTTTAGAATGAGCTCAGAGCCCTACATCCAATGGAGGGTAGGATATAACCATTCAAGTTTGTTTATTGTTCGATATACAGTGGCTTCCAGTGGTAATGCGGGATTTGGCTCCAAATTACACCTAAACTTTTACCAGCCATAACTTTTGATCCGGCTGTTCGATTTTTGCGCACAATACTTTTTCAGAAAAGAGCTCGTATTCTCCATCCAACAGAGAATAAGATTTACCCATTCGAGAATAAGACAACACCTTTCGGGTTGTCTGATTTTCCCCATAATAACTTTTCGGAATGAGATCGGAGCCCTAAATCCAATGGAGAACAATTTAAACCCATTCCAGCTCGTTTAGAGGTCGATATACAGTGAGTTGTAGTGTTAATATGAGATTTAGCTCAAAATGACACATACACTTCAAAATGATAGAATTTTTAATGTGGGTTGTAGTG
The DNA here is from genome assembly GCA_033032865.1 of Dactylorhiza incarnata. Lineage (NCBI taxonomy): Eukaryota > Viridiplantae > Streptophyta > Magnoliopsida > Asparagales > Orchidaceae > Dactylorhiza > Dactylorhiza incarnata. The sequence goes on from JAWHQI010000544.1 coordinate 466,892, forward strand.
AAAATGAGAGATTTAGCTCCAAATGACACCTAAACATTAACCAGCAACAACTTTTGATGCGGTTGTCTGATTTTATCCCACAACACCTTTGCGAAATGAGCTCGGAGCACTACATTCATTGGAGCACAAGTTTTACTCATTCCAGTTCATTCAGTTATCGATATATAGCGGGTTGCGTTGGTAATGCAAAATATAGCTCCAAATGACACCTAAACTTCTAACAGCCATTGTTCGATTCAAAAGTGCGCCTCCGAAGTGAAACGAGGGTTGCGGACTATCAGTTACTATTTAGTTGAAGAATTCAGACCGCTAGCAGCGGTCGAGGCCAGACTTCGCCCGTCGCGGCAAATGCCACTCCTGCGACGGGCTTTCCTTTTATTGAAAAGAAGCGGTTACAAATGTGAAAGAGCAGAAGCCGGCCGGTCAGCAGTTCGCGAGACCTGAAACTCGAGACCGGAGCTCAGACAAGCGAGCTCTTGGATTCGAGTGTGCGTGTCTTGGGAACAGTGCCGCCCCCTATTTATAGGCTTGGGGGCCTGCCCGATCGGGCAGGGATAAAATAACCTCCTGCCCGGGTACAGGAGAAACGGGCAGGCGGTGACGGGATACACAAAGAAGAGAAAGAAAGAGGCCGCGCGATCTGACGGCCTGCCTTCCCGATCTGTCTTGCTTGCGGCTGAGGACGCCGGGACCAAGTCAATAATGCAGACCGCGCGGTTTGGAGATTGAGGTCGCGGTCTGCCCTCTGGTCATGACTCAGCCGATCTTCAAGAGGTAACTTGGATAGCCTTCGATCTGGAGCCCCGACCTGTTCTTCGGGGCTGGAACTTCGAGTTTCTATGGGACAACCCGCGCGGCCTTCTTGCTGAGACCGCGGATGAACTTCCTGCCTTGGCTCTTTGACGATCTTATCTCTTTGGGGGTGATCCTGGAAATGACACCAGGCCGCCCGGCCTGGCCCTTCTTGAACGGGGAACCGCCGATTCCAGGACCCAGCGGCTTGGCTCAAGAGTCCGAGCGGTCTGATAATGGTTCAAACCGAGAAGCGGTTTTCCGGGCAAACATAATCCCCGCATATTTTCAAATCTCAAGAGGATTTCGAAAATATTAGCTTTGACCGGGAGACCGCATCCGACCTGCCTTGAATCCTATAAGAGAGCCAGAGAATTCATTCTGTGGAGTTTTTCTGCGAAATCTCGGGGTATTACTCGCCAGCTGCGGTTAGAGTTTTTAAGACCGGCAATTCTTCAGTAATGGATTTCCTGGACGCCGTGCTAGACCGCGTGGATCCCAGTGGGGACCAGAAGAGGGCGGAAAACAAGAGGAGCGAATCGCCGGAAAAATTGGATAAGGCGAGGGAAAAGCAAGACCGGAAAGACCGGAAAAAGAGAAAACGGGCCGAGAAGGCCGCAACGGGCAGCTCCAAGCCGGTTGTGGACTTAACGACTCCTAAGACTCCTGCAGAGCCCGTGGCGAACAGTTCGGAGCCTCCTCCTGATGACTTGCCGATTTCTCCCAAAGGCCTCAACCAACAGACCGCCAGCCCGCTGAATAAAGAGGAGACCGCTCCTCCTGAAGAAGTTGCTCCAGAAAGCCCTTCGAAGAAGGCCGGAGAGAATGACTCGTTTGGTGTGGAAATCACCCCATCCGGGAACCCTCATTTGCTCGTCCGAGATCTAGAGAAGGAGGCGGTTACCTCCCCAAGGACGGGCGAACAGAACACCCCTTTGTCCGTGGATGACTACCCCAGCCCCTCGAAAGAACTTGGCCCAGCGCCGAGTAAGAGAGAGAGAAAGAGGAAGAAGACCGGGTCTGTTACCGAGCGGATAACTAAGAAAGTCAAGAGGCTGGCCGCTAAGGAAAGGGCGGCCCTTAAGAAACCGACCGAATCCCTCCTCCAGACCAATTCGCGGCTGAAAGAGGAGCTAGGTCTTGCGACTCCTCCACCCAGCAAGTCAAACGAATCGCCGGCCACTCCTGACGCGAAAACGGGCGAACTGCCTCCGGACCCGGCGAGCAGTATATCCTTCAACGGGATCTTCAAAGACATGGATGAGCTGGTGAAGCGAGATCAGTTTCTTGTCAGCCCGACCGCCTCTGACCAAAACGCTCTTGCTACTGATGACACAGCCCGGTCTGAAGAGACCGCTCGGATGGAGGCCGAAGAGCGAGAGGCCGCCGCCCGGACTGCCTTGGAGGTCGAAAAGAAAACGAGGGAACTTGAAGAAGTTCTGCGAGCGCGGGAGGAGGTACCCCCAGCAATGACCGGGGAAGAGATCATGAAGGTGAAGAAGGAGAGGGCGGAACAGGCCTTGAACAAGCCGTCGCGGCCTGATCTTCTTGCGGCAGGTAAGGGTTCCACGGACTATAAAGCGGTCCGTTTTTCCATTCCGCGGCCTTGCCATAATAAATTAGTGAACCCGCCGCCGAGCCTCTTTCCTTTAGCGGCCCGGTTCCCTTCCGTTAGGTCAAGTACGGAGAGACTCTGGCGTGAGCAATGTCAGAGGATGAACTCGGAACGGTCTAAATGGCCTGTCCGCCCAGGCACTGCTCTCGTGTTTATGTTCGTTTCTACTTTATATATATGTAGCGTTGTATGCTCTTATTTTTCATAACCAAGCGGCTTCTTTCAGATAGCGCTGATCAAATCGTGAAGCCGGGTGACCTTGAGGCCAGTCTGCCTCGGCTAGCACCCCCGATTTCAACCTGTGCGACATCCTTGCCGGAAAGACCGCATCTGTTTGATCGCCTTGAGGCAGATCTGATCAACCTGAGGGCCTGCTTGAAGGAGGTAGAGGACCGGGAGGCCGCCACTCGGACCGCTCTGGCGCAATCAGAGATTGACAGGAGGTCCAGCACAGAGAAAGTGAAAGTCCTGGAGACTCAGCTTGAGGCCGCGCGAGCAGCGGTGGTGGCTACACGGACTGCTCTAACCGTCCAACTGGAGAAGGAGAAGAAAGCCTCTGCCAAATTTGAGAGTGACTCAAAATATTACCAGGATAAATTCCTGCGCTTAACCAGAGAAGTCGCCGCTGGTCGGCGAAATGTGAATGATGGGGTGGTAGCTGTTAGCCGCCCGACTATTGGAGCGAGCTCAAATCCTCCTTCAGTCCGGGCGGCTGATCCAATGATTGACGAGGCCGCCGCAACCCCCCGAATGATTGCCGCTACGCGGGTCGAAAGGGATGCCGGGCGGCTTCATTGCACAATCAACCACCTTCATTATCATACAAGCCAAATTTATTCTCTCTTGAACACGACCAGTGACCAGGTCGCGCGACTTCATAGAGAGGATGCCTCCCCAGAGCGCCGTCAATCGTGATTAATATTTGAACATAACTTGTATTATGAATGTGGCTTGTTGATCTGGACAATATTCTTCTTTATTCTTGTCTTTTATTCGAACAATTCGCGCGGTCTCCTATGTTAACCGCTGTATTTTATGCCTTGTTTAAATCTTATGTTTCATTCGAACTGTTTTCTGGTCGGGCGAACTGTGATGTATGCTTACTTCTGTTTTTTCTGGATGCCTTTGCTTCTTTCATATTTCTGGTGAATCTAACCACATAGGTCATTGACCGCGCGGTCAGAATGTATAACCGTGTCGTGATTTTACTATTCACAGATCATAGAAATCTATAAGTATAGAATTTGCCGAAGTCATTCTCACGATTTCCAGATGGCGCGATCCAAGAACAAGTCGCAGCGACCTGTTAAAGTTAAGGCCGTCCGAGCTGACGCGGCCTTGGCATTCCATTCGGCGGACCATCCGGAATGCCGCCTTACCCAGAACGAACTGGATGACTTCATTGCTAAACACATGGTAGGGAGTACTCTGCTCGCGCGGCTTCCTTTGCGCGACGAGCGGATTAACTCTTCCAGTCCGCACCAGATCGCCATCCCAGTTGACCACTTCGAGTATGGCTTCAAGTTTCCACTGCCGCTTGAAGTCATAGCCATTTTCGACCACTACGGGGTTGTGCCCGGTCAGCTTCCACCGAACTCCATCGCCTCAATATATAGTTTCATCTCGTACCTGCGGTTCGAGAGGATCCGGTTCTCCCTCGACCTGTTCAGAAAGTTCTTCTCAGTGCGGGCGGTCTCCGACTCGGGGACTTCAACTTACAGGGGGCACCTTTACTTCGGCTGCCACGGGCTGAAGATTGTCAATCTGGCAAACAAAGTCTCCGATTGGTCGGAGCGGTTTGTAATGCTCGAGGGCAACTTCGGACTGTTGCAGACCAACCCGCAAGTCCGGGGGGAAGAAGTTTTCCAGATCCCCCAGGTCGGCAAGATCGAGGCGGACACCTTCGCGTTCCTTGAGAAGGAGCGGCTTGATATTAATCACTACATCCCGCTTTTCTCGGAGCTTGAGAACATCCTCCCCGAACATAGTAAGTTCCTCTAGACCGCCTTTATATGACCGCGCGGCCTTCTTTACTTATACTCTTGATTTTATTTTGCAGCCGCCCATATCGTTCCAGCGAACAAGCCGGTCACGCCGGCCGGCCCAGTTTTAACCCAGAGGGAGAAGAGGCAGCGGCGAAAGAGGTCGCCATCTTCGGAGGAAGAGGGCCCGACCTCTTTTGACGATTACGAAATCCTTCGTTCAAGTGGGAACCCGCCCGACCTGCAGGGCAACCCGACCGTCCTTTGGCACAGGGATGGAAGTCGGATCCGGGTATCCACCGCGCTCCCTCCGTGGGGGAGTGAAAAGATTGACCGCCACGCCCTAGCCGCCGGGGCTGCCTTGTATGGTCGAAAGACTTTGAAGAGGCTGAGGAATACTCCCGAGGAAGAGCTCCCCCGGTTAGCGGCTCAGGCCGGTGCATGGGGATTTGCGGCCAACCACTTTATGGCCTTGTCGTTCAAGCGGCTGGTTTCCGTCCAAAAACACCTGGAGAAGAGATTCGAGGGGCAGGCCGCGGAGATCACGCGGCTTCGAGAGGAGACCGCGCGGCTTCAAGAAGTCGTGGCGGTGAGTTTCGACAAACAAATGCCGCGGCCCCTTTTGCTTAACTCGAGCGACCTAACTCGTTTTTCCTTTCTTTCCTGCAGAAACAATATGAGATAACTAACCCGGCCTTCCAAGACGAGGTGCTGCCTCACGTGGCCCAAGGAATCAACAAGGCCCTGGGTCTTATGGAAGACCGGGGCGGTCTGAGCGAAGGGTTCGAGGGTACCACCTTCTCCGACCTCTTCCCCACCTTGAAGACTCAACTCGATGAAATCAGCCGAAGGCGCAAAGGGAAGACCAAGGTGGGCGAGGAGGCTGAGGCTGACGCGGGCAGAGAGGTCGTGCTTCATCAAGGAGGAGATGGAAGCGGTGAAGCCGCCGATGAGGTCGATGCGGACAATGAAGCCGGTGACGCTGATGAGGACGATGAAGATGACCTATCCTCTGGGACCACTGGCTCCGCCAGTAGGACCGGGCGATCAAGTTCCAGCGGTTCGTCGGATTCTTCTTCGTTCAGTGAAGGCTATTCGCCGGAGATTGACATCGAAGGCCTGACCTCTAGTCCGCCTGTCAAGAAGCGGAAAAAGTCGGCAGACTAGTGCTCTTGTTTTACTTTTTAACTTTTGTAACCGCCGGTTTCTTTTTGTTAACCGGGCGGTCAGTACTTTTGTAAACATATTTTTGAAGAAATGAATAGAAATTTCTTACCTGTCTGGTTGTCATTCTGCTGTTACTTACTTGTGATTGATATCTTGTCTTTTTCTCTCCTTCTTCTCTTTCGCTTCTTATAATCTAGCCGCGCGGCTATCCTGATCCAAATATAGATGACGATTGAGGATCTTGGGTGGTTTATATTTAGGCCGCGCGGTTACCCCCTTTTTTTTTAAAAATCTCAGGATGTCCGATTTCTTGTGCGATCATAGTGTTAGGCCGAGCGGCCCCTTATTTAAAAAGAGAGATACCACATCCTTGTTGATGCAAGTAATGATCCTTTAACTTTGAGCGATTTTGAAATCAATCCGGGCGAACAACTCATTGCATCCAAGGATAACTTTTGTTAGGAAATCAGTCAACCCGACCGGTTAAAATATAAACTGAACGGTGATATACTCAATTCCAGAGACAACCAGATTTGATTAATTTGAAGTATTGATAGGTTCGCTCGGTCAGAATGCAATCCGGACAACCATATGATTTGAATTTAGAAATGCCTAACTCATTATCGGACGGATAGATAGATAAGTCCGACCGGTCAGGATGAAATCTGAGCAATTACATGTTAGATCCAGAAATACCAAACTTATAAAAGATGATTAAATCCGCCCGGTTTGAATGCCACCCGGGAAATAGATGATTAGCTTTAGAAGATTTCCAACTTGTACAATATTGATAAGACCGTACGGTTGCATAATAACGCGGGTAATCATATGCTTTGCCAGAAAATATTCCAACTTGTAATATATTGATAAGACCGCCCGGTTGCATAATAACCCGGGTAATCATATGCCCAGATTCAGAAATACTTTCCTTAATAGACGACGGGCATACCCGCCCGGTTTGAATATAACCCTGGTGATAACATGATCAGTTCCAAAAGATGACTTAACCTATGTTCAGTCAGACCGCTAGGCCTGAAATACTCAGACCGCATGGTCTTAATACCACAACCCCTTATTGGGGTAGACGAACACCTGCACCTGTTCAACCAGACCGATCGGCCTGAAAAACTCAAACCGTCCGGTCTTAATATCACAACCCCTTTATTGGGGTAGACGAACACCTGCACCTGTTCTAACAATATTCTCCTTGAGTGGTCCATATAGAAAATCATCAGAAGTGAATGCCTCCCTGTAGGGAAGAAGAATAATCCTACAGGCTCAAATGACCAAGTGGGCAGGTGGGCCTCGGCGGCGAACATTGCTTTCCTCAAGTGGTCATAAGAGCTGTAGGGAAAAAAGAAAAAATATGTACAGACTCAGATGACCAAGTGGGCAGGTGGGCCTCGGCGGCGAACATTGCTTTCCTCAAGTGGTCATAAGAGCTGTAAACGACTCATCCGCTCTCTTGCCTAGGGTTACAAGCCGAGTTGATCAATTGGGCAGGTGGGCCTCGGCGGCGAACATTGCTTTCCTCAGAGAGATCAACTCAGTTGTGGGCCCAACTAGGTACCGTTTCGAGAGTACCTAAGAGTATTCGATGGTCACAGACTATGATGATCAGTTGGGCAGGTGGGCCTCGGCGGCGAACATTGCTTTCCTCAGAAAGATCATCAAAGCTGTAACTATATCCCTTCGGGGCATGATAGAGCTGACAATCACCTAGACCTCCCTTGATGCAGGGGTGTGTCAGATATCGGCCGGGATCCAAAGTTCTGAAGACCACCGCAGCGGAATTGGCAAGCTACCACTACATGTGTGCGAAAACTCCCCGCATCACATGGTCTTGGTGGGTTTTACGCTACGACTACAATCCGAGGGGGTTCGAGCAGAATTTGGCGATATCTCAGAGGTTCGGGGAGTGAGATATGTGTGTTTATATTTATGATGCGGAGAACCATCATACAAGAAGGAAATGTCAGTATAGGGCTTTTTATTCAATACCAAAAAGAGATGTAAAGAATAAAAGAAATAGTTTCAAGGATAGAATCGTTTGAGATCGTCACCGCTCCACGTGCGTGGGATGTCTTCTCCTTCGTTGGTTTGGAGACGGTAGGCCCCATTCTTAGATACTTCTTTGATGATGAAAGGTCCTGCCCAATTAGGATCCAGCTTTCCAACATTACCAGACCTCGCTGCGGCATCCACCTTTTTTAACACCAAATCCCCGATTACAAACTGCTTCACTCTGACATTCTTATCAAAATATTTTGCCATTCTCCTTTTAACTTCTTCCTGCCTGATTGTTGCTTCATCCTGAAGTTCCTCGATTAGATCAAGATTATGCATGAGGGCCTCACCATTTTCATCTATCCAGGATTCTCCTCCTTCTTTGGCGTAAATAACCCTTGGAGTGACCACCTCGAATTCCACAGGGACAACAGCTTCCGAGCCATGAGATAATTTGAAAGGTGTCTCCCCGGTAGCCGAGGACGGAGTAGTACGAAGGGTCCACAGGATGGAAGGAAGTTGGTCCGCCCAATTCCCTTTCTGGTTCAAGACTCTTTTCATCAAAAGCTGCCGAATTTGCCTGTTTGCCGCCTCCACTTGACCATTGGTCCTTGGATGGTGTACTGAGGCAAACCGAAGATCAATTCCTATCTGATCACAGAAGTTTATCATCTCTGGATTGTTGAATTGTGGGCCATTATCGGTGACGATTGCCAACGGAATTCCATGTCGGCAGATAATCTCTCCCCAGACGAAGTTTCTGACAATTTGGGTGGTAGTTCTTGCTAATGCTTTTGCTTCGATCCACTTACTGAAATAATCGATCATTACCAGGATAAAGCGACGTTGTCCGCTGGCCATTGGGAAAGGCCCCATAAGATCCATTCCCCATACTGCAAAAGGCCATGGCACAGTTATTGACCTGAGTGACTGAGCAGGCAAATGTTGAAGAGGAGCGAACTTTTGACACTGGACACATCGCTTGGCGAAGGCTTCAGCATCCTTTCTCATGGTTGGCCAGAAGTATCCTTGCCGCAGGATCCTTTTTTCTAAGGTTTTCGCCCCTGAATGGCTACCACACTCCCCAGAATGAACTTCCTGAAGTATGACCGGGATCTCCTCTTCTGAAACGCACCGTGCCGAGGGAGAAATCAAAGTTTTTCGGTACAAGACTCCTGCTATCAAGTAGTAGTACGCCGCCTTTCTTCTGAACCTATTTTTGTCCTTGATTGATGGATGATATTCTCCTTTTGTCAGAAACAATTCGTAGGGGTCTTTCCAAGAAGGATGTTGATCGATCTGCATGAGCTCTTCTTCCTCTGTCTCCTCTGTTGCCGGATGAAAAAGTTCTGAGGTTACTCCCCCTGATGGAAGACCAAATTTTGACAATTCGTCTGCCTCTTCATTCTGCGTTCTCGGAATATGCTCGATGATGAAGGATTTGAATCTCCCGATTTCTTTCTTAGCTAGGAATAGATATTTTCTCAACATCGGTTCTCTTGTCTCGTAGTTCCCCAGAACCTGCGAGGCCATTACAAGAGAATCAGTTTTCACATGAACATGTTCTATCCCAAGCTCCTTTGCGAGTCTCAGGCCGGCCAAGAGTGCTTCGTATTCGGCCTGGTTATTTGTAACTGAAAAGAAGAATCTAACAGCTTGTTCCAGCCTGATGCCGTTTGGACTGATCAAAACCACTCCGGCTCCCACGGAGTTCCTGCCAGAAGCCCCATCCACATAAATGATCCAAGCAAAAGGAGATTGCACTACCTGCTCTGGATTAGACTCCATTGTGTCTACCAAGAAATCTGCCAATACTTGTGCCTTTATTGCCGTTCTGGGAGTGTACAATATTTCGAACTCGCTTAGCTCGATTGCCCATTTGGCCAACCTTCCTGAATGTTCCGGCTTCTCCAAGATATTCCTCAGTGGATGATCTGAAACCACCTGAATAGGATGAGCTTGAAAATAGGGGCGGAGCCTTCGTGATGACATGACTAAAGCCAAGGCTAATTTCTCCAGGATTGAATATCTAGTTTCTGCATCTTTAAGGATATGGCTGACATAGTATATCGGAAACTGTTTCTTTTTCTCTTCCCGAACCAGGACAGAGCTTATCGCATCAGGGCCCACCCCCAAGTACAAGAATAGTGTTTCTCCTTCGCGAGGGCTTTGAAGAAGGGGGGTTGAAGTTAATTGCTTTTTCAATTGTTCGAAAGCATTATTGCATTCCTCGTTCCATTCAAACTTAGATCCTCCCCTAAGTGTTTTGAAGAACGGAGCGCTTTTATCTCCCGATTTGGAAATGAATCGGCTCAATCCTGCCAACCTTCCACCAAGTTGCTGTACCTCTTTCGGATTACGAGGAGGGGTCATGTCTAGGATGGCTTTTACTTTATCTGGGTTCGGTGCGAGACCATCAGGAGTGAGAAGATGTCCAAGAAATTTCCCCTTGTTCGCCCCGAACACGCATTTCGAGGGGTTTAATTTTAATTTGAACCTCCGTAGAGTAGCGAACGTCTCTACGAGGTCTTCCAGATGGATTAAAAAAGTTTTACTTTTTAGAAGGAGATCATCAACATATACTTCCAGATTTCTCCCTTTTTGTTTTTCAAAAACTGTGTCCATCATCCTCTGATATGTTGCCCCCGCATTTTTGAGGCCGAAAGGCATGACGAGATAACAATAACATCCATCATTGGTAATGAAGGATGTATGCGGGATATCAGGCTTATGCATCTTAATCTGGTGATAACCAGAAAATGCATCTAAAAAACTCATAAAACTATATCCCACCGCGGAATCTACCAAAACATCTATCCGAGGCAAGGGATAACAATCCTTGGGGCATGCTTTATTGAGTTTAGTGAAATCAACACACATACGCCATTTCCCCCCAGACTTTTTCACCATCACTACATTCGACATCCAGGTGGGGTACTGGATTTCAGAAATGAAATTGGCCTTAAGAAGCTTTGCAACTTCTTCTTTGATAGGTACCGCCAGCTTAGTTGCTACCTCCCTCTTCTTCTGTTGGATTGGCTTGAACTCCGGAGAAACGTTGAGGTGATGGCACGCGACATCTGGATCTATTCCAGGCATGTCTTCCGCCGACCAAGCGAAGATGTCCAAGTTATTCAGCAGGCAGGAGGTTAACTGGAGCTTTTCCTCTTCTGATAGCTCGGCGTTGATGATCAGCTTCTTCCCTTCCCCTTCAACAATGGGGATCTCTTGGGTCTCCTGGGCAGGTTCCAGGTAGGTCCCTTTCCGTTCCACGCTCCCCTCAGCTTCTTCAGGGAGTTCGGACACCTCTTGGATGTCATTCTGGGCCTTGTGAAGTGGTGCCTCGGTGATCACATTAACTGTCTTCACATAACATTCGCGTGCCACCTTTGGATCGCTCCGGATCCGGTACTGACGCCCCTCAGCAGCGAATTTCAAGGCCAAATGGAAAGTAGATACCACCGCTCTGTAAGCATTCAGGATTGGCCTTCCGAAAATTGCGCAGTAGCTACTTGGGGCTTCCACTACTACGAAGTTCACCAACTTTGTTATGCCCCCTAGCGATACCAGAAGCTTCACGCACCCTTCTACTTCCTTCTTTTCTCCTGAGAAGCCATAGAGGGGGCCTTCCGTAGAGAGTAAGGACTTTACAGTCTTGAGGGCCTCAAACGTTTGGCGAAAGATGAGATTAACTGAGCTGCCTGTATCGATCAAAATTTTGTGCACTGCGTAATTCTCAATAACCGCCTTTATCACCACCGCGTCATCGAACGGATTTGCATTTGGGGAGAGATCTTAACATAACTTGTATTATGAATGTGGCTTGTTCTCTTCAGGTACTCGCATTATAGATTGTTTTTATACCTGCTTTCAGTGCCCTTTTGCAGACATTAGCAGGTATTCACGAGTTCTTTTCAGGTACTCGCGCTATGTTTTATACCTGCCTTGAATTCTCTTTTACAGAAAATTGCAGGTGTTCGCGAGTTCTCTTCAGGTACGTTATGTTTTATATGCCTGCTTTAAGTTCTGTTTTTGCAGAGGTTAGCAGGTGTTCGCGAGTTCTCTTCAGGTACTCGCGTTATAGATTCTTTTGCCTACTTTAAGTTCTTTTGCATAGATTTGCAGGTGTTCGTGAGTTCTATTCAGGTACTCGCATTGTAGTTTGCTTTACACCTGCTTAGAGTTCTCTTTTGCAGAGATTAGCGCTTTTCGGCCCCTCTCTTCATGTACTCGCGCTATAGTAAATACCTGCTTAAGCTTTCTTTTGCAGAGGTTAGCAGGTGATCGCGAGTTCTCTCCAGGCACTCGCGTGTTCCTATCTCTTTCTCCATGCTCTAACTTTTGCCTTGCAGAAATTACCATATATTGGCAAAGCATGATCAGGTACTTGCAAGACTCTTCTCCTTTTTATAAGTGCCTTAACTCTTCTCCCTCGCAGAAGGAAGACAATTTGTGAAAAACGGATCGCGATTTTCGTGGGTAAGTTCTACTTTTTCGAAGTTCTCTATGGAACTTGAAAAAGTGCGGGGATTATGTTTACCCAGAAAACGGCGATCCTCTCCGAGGAGGCCTTTTTCACGGCGTTTTTATACATGACGCGCCCAGAATGGTAAGAAGGGACGACCTCCTCCTTCAGATCACCCAAGGCGTGTGGCCTCCGTCAGGCCGCCCGGCAGGGGCGGCCTCCTCCGTCAGACCGCCCAGCAGGGGCGGCCTCCTCCGTCAGACCGCCCAGCAGGGGCGGCCTCCTCCGTCAGACCGCCCAGCAGGGGCGGCCTCCTCCGTCAGGCCGCCCAGCAGGGGCGGCCTCCTCCGTCAGACCGCCCAGCAGGGGCGGCCTCCTCCCTCAGACCGCCCAGCAGGGGCGGCCTCCTCCGTCAGACCGCCCAGCAGGGGCGGCCTCCTCCGTCAGATCGCCCAGCAGGGGCGGCCTCCTCCGTCAGACCGCCCAGCAGGGGCGGCCTCCTCCGTCAGACCGCCCGGCAGGGGCGGCCTACTCCGTCAGACTGCCCAGCAGGGGCGGCCTCCTCCGTCAGACCGCCCAGCAGGGGCGGCCTCCTCCGTCAGACCGCCCGGCAGGGGCGGCCTCCTCCGTCAGACCGCCCGGCAGGGGCGGCCTACTCCGTCAGACCGCCCAGCAGGGGCGGCCTCCTCCGTCAGACCGCCCAGCAGGGGCGGCCTCCTCCGTCAGGCCGCCCGGCAGGGGCGGCCTCCTCCGTCAGACCGCCCAGCAGGGGCGGCCTCCTCCGTCAGGCCTCCCAGCAGGGGCGGCCTCCTCCGTCAGGACGCCCAGCAGGGGCGGCTTCCTCCGTCAGACCGCCCAGTAGTGGCGGCCTCCTCCGTCAGGCCGCCAAGCCGGACGGCCTCTTCCTTCAGACCGCGCAGGTAGGGATCCAGTCACCGGCTCACCGGAGGTGACGACATCGACCCAGAGCCTATAAATAGGACCCTCGACCATGAACAAAGGACAGGCAAGTTGGGGGCAAAACTAGCGGCTAGAAACAGCCAGACCGCACCTAGCTGCGGCCTTTCCGAGCGACCTCAACAAAGCAGCCCGGGCGACCTCAAGAAACAGGCCGGGCGGCCTCAACAAAGCAGCCCGGGCGACCTCAAGAAACAGGCCGGGCGGCCTCAGCAAAACAGCCTGGGCGACTTGTCTTTCTTATCTGTCATCCTCTTGTACTCATTTCATTTCCATGTACTAAAAGTGGCAAGTTGTAAGACAGATTATTGAATAAAGGGAAAGCCCGTCGCAGGAGTGGCTTTTGCCGCGACGGGCGAAGTCTGGCCTCGCCGCAAGCTAGCGGCCCACTCTTCTTCTCCCCTCTTCACTCGCGACCCAAGTAACCAGCTGCTCGCGACCTCCTTTTTCCCCAATTCCCTCGAGTAGATCGTGGAGGTGCAATTTTGGATTCAACAGCCATAACTTTTGATTTGTATGTTTGATTTTTGCCCACAACACCTTTTCCGAATATGCTCGAAGGCATACATCCAATGGAGCACAATTTTAAACCACTCCAGCTCATTTTAGTGGTCAATATACAAATGGTTGCAATGGTAATAAGTGATTTAGCTACTCTTGACACATAAACTGTAACAACCATAACTTTTGATCTGGTTGTCCAATTTTTACGCACAACATCTTTTTGGAATGAGCTCGGAGCCCTACATCTAATGGAGAACAAATTTTACCCATTCCAGTTTGTTTAGTGGTCAACATACACCGGGTTGGTAATAAGGTATTTAGCTCGAAAGGAGACCTAAACTTCAAACATCCGTAACTTTTGATACGGATGACTGATTTTCGCCCACAATACCTTTTCGGAAAGAGATCGGAGCCCTAAATCCAATGGAGAACAATTTTAACCCATTCAAGCTCGTTTAGAGCTCGATATAAAGTGGGTTGTAGTGGTAATGCGATATTTAGCTCCAAATGGCACATAAATTTCAAAATAAAATAATTTTTAATGCGGTTGGTAGTGAGAGTGAGAGATTTAGCTCCAAATGACGCTCAAACTTTAAACATCAATAACTTTTGATCTGGTTGTCTGATTTTCCCCCACAACACCTTTTAGGAATGAGCTCGGAGACCTACATTCATTGAAGCACAAGTTTTACCCATTGCAGTTCATTCAGTTGTTGATATATAGCGGGTTGCACTGGTAATGCGAAATTTAGCTCCAAATGACACCTAAACTTGAAACAGCCAAAAATTTTGATCGGGTTGTCTGATTTTTGCCCACAAAACCTTTTCAAAATGATCTATGAGCCATACATTCGATGGAGAGCAAGTTTTACACAATCTAGTTCATTTAGTGGTGGATATACATTGAGTTGCAGTGGTCATGTGAGATTTAGCTTCAACTGACACCTAAACTTCAAACAGCTATAATTTTTGATCTGGTTGTCCGGATTTAGCCCAAAAGACCTTTTCGGAATGAGCTCAGAGCCATACATCCATTGGAGAAAAGAATTTATGCGATCGACGGATAGTGGATTATAGTGGAAATGAGGGATTTTGCTCCAATTGACACCTAAATTTCAAATATCCATAACTTTGATCCGGTTGTCAGATTTTTTCCCACAACATTTTTTCGAAATGAGATCGGAGCCCTACATCCAATGGACAACAATTTATACCCATTCTAGTTCATTTAGTGGTTGATCTACAATGGGTTGCAGTGGTAATGTTGGATTTAGCTCCAAATGACACATAAACTCCAAACAGACAGAACTCTTGCTCTAGTTGCCCAATTTTTGCCCACAATACCTTTTTAGAATGAGCTCAGAGCCCTACATCCAATGGAGGGTAGGGTATAACTATTCAAGTTTTTTTATTGTTCGATATACAGTGGCTTCCAGTGGTAATGCGGGATTTTGCTCCAAATTACTTCTAAACTTCAAGCAGCCATAACTTTTGATCCGGCTGTTCAATTTTTGCGCACAATACTTTTTCAGAAAGAGCTCATATTCTCCATTCAACAGAGAATAAGATTTACCCATTCGATAATAAGACAACACCTTTCGGGTTGTCTGATTTTCGCCCACAATACCTTTTCAGAATGAGATCGGAGCCCTAAATCCAATGAAGAACAATTTAAACCCATTCCAGCCCGTTTACAGGTCGATATACAGTGAGTTGTAATGGTAATATGAGATTTACCTCCAAATGACACATACACTTCAAAATGATAGAATTTTTAATGTGGGTTGTAGTGAAAATGAGAGATTTAGCTCCAAATGACACTCAAACTTTAAACAACAACAACTTTTGATGCGATTGTCTGATTTTATCCTACAGTACCTTTGCGAAATGAGATCGGAGCACTACATTCATTGGAGCACAAGTTTTACTCATTCCAGTTCATTCAGTTGTCGATATATAGCGGGTTGCAGCGGTAATGCAAAATATTGCTCCAAATGACACCTAAACGTCTAACAGACATAACTTTTAAACCCCCAATGATTGGGGACAATATGGGTTATGTTGTTAGACAAAATTAACAACCAAAATAAGAGTTCAGAGTTTAATCTAAATTTTATTTTCTCCTCAGATCTCATCTCATTCCTTTCATCTCGTCCGGTCCCGCTCCTAGGGCATCTTCCTCGGGCGCAATTTTGCCTACGACTCCATTTACGAAAAGGCCTTCATTTCGGCTAGGGCTCCTGCGCGTTACTCTCGCTCTCCATTGCGTCACACTCACAACAGCCTCTCGATACCTCTTCCCATCGCCGCAACCACGGGAAATCTGTCACTGATTTCTCTAATTTGAGCCTAGCGGACTATGGCGTTCATCTTCGGTAGCTTTCCTACTTGCAAAGGTCTGGTATTCTCTTCCCCGAACACTAACATCTCAACGTTTCCAGATAACTGATTTCTCTAGCATCTCGTATTTCTAACTGGTATTCGTATTCCCTAGCATTTTGACAAAGAGATGTGCCTCGTATACATCGGAGTGGTTATCAAATCTACCTTTGTGAAGGAGCATTTGCACATCTTCTCCATTGAAATGTCCATCGAACAACAGTACCATAGAGTGAAGGCTTCTGGATATTATTGTCTTCCGTCTGAAGTTGAAGTCCATCCAGGTATGCCATTCCTTCCCCTTCGCTTCTCCATCCGTTGATGATGTTATTCCCCTTTGTTTCTCTCTTTGGTTATTTGCCTTCTCCAGACCCCCCTCTGTAATGTCCACCTCCGCATATGCTAGGGCATCCTAACTCCTCTCGATTCAAAAATCATCAACTCCGCCCAAGTATGTTGTACCTTCAGTTCATCAGGCACATCAACTCTTCATTTTACACTAAGATATCTGCATTCAAGATGTATGATAAAATGTCTCATAGAAGATTAAAACTAAGTTTTATTATTTCTGCTGGTTTGGAAGCATAAATCTTTGGAATGTTCATGGACGATGGCTTGGCCTCTGTCGATTTCAGGTTTGTCCATTTTTATCTATATAGTGCAGTCAATGAAATTCTAATTTTGTGACATAATTATCAAATCATATTTATCTAAACAACTCTCATTGTTTTTTATTGTTATTGAGAATTAAACTTGATTGAATGTCGCATTAAAGAGTATTTCAATAAGAAATGGGTGAGGAATGAAGTGAAGTTAATTAGTGTTAAAAGTTTTTTTAACTTTTAGCTGTTTTAATATAGTGTGTGAGTAGACAAGCAATAAGATAATATTTTTCAATCACTTCTTCATTGGTGTGTATTGTGAGTGTTGATTAGCTCTCCACTTCTAAAAATGCAATAATTTACTGTGATCACCACTTAAATCCTTGATCAAATGAATAAGATATAATAATATATGTGCAGGCAAATCATTGAGTGAACATGTACGGTGTACCCCAAAGGATTTGATAAACTTCTTTTGTGCATAAAGAAAAGATACAACAACCATCCTGTTTATATCACTAAAAATGGTGCATGCTTTGTAGATTGATCTCTATGTATGTTATTGGATTAATTAGGGGCTCAAATGTAGAATTTATGGCATATATGTACTCTTAATTATGATTTTGCATGCAGGAGTTCTCAAGTATAACAAGAGTAACAAACTGAACCAAGAGGAGGCAATAAAACTACCACCGCCGATGGACAACACATTCCAGTCCGAGTACCACACCTCTCACCTTCATGCGCTCGAGGATGCTTTGAGGTGATTTAGTGATTAATAACATCCATGTTGATAAAAGGCTTTTACCTTAATGAAATTAATAAGAAGGTTTCTTTTCCTCGCCTTATATAAATTAATAGGATTCTAGGAAGTAGTGCCCTAAAGTTTGTATTTATAAATTATAGTCCTTCTGCTTGACAATTTCATGGATTGTTTATTTGTGTTCTCAGTTGTGACTATTGGATAATTTGGAGTATATCTATGGTCTCTAATTCATGGAAACTACATTCATTGTGCTACTTGAAACAAATATCCACAACAATGCATCTACATTCAGTTGGAATGTGCTTGCAGTTAAAGGAACCAGCCAGGATGTAGAGAAGCGTTATCTACATTTTACATTGGCTCCTGATCCTGCAACTGCAATTTTTTAATAATTGAATGTTCATTCAAGCATAGTTATAACATTTGGTTCCAATTTAGAGGTATAAATACAGAGATTGTCAATGTTAAGATGATTATATTTACATCAGAGATTCCCAATCATGCAGGTAAGACCTGAAGAAATTTTAGAGAGTTTTTTATATGGTTCAAACATCAAAGAAGAATTATCTTTACAAATGCGATCAACTTAAGTCCATACGTCAAGATTTAACTGTGTAAAGGATACAAAATGAATTAAATGTCAAGGTTTTATTATAATCTCATCCATTAGAAATTCAATTATTTGCCCTGCGAGACTCACATCTCTAATCTGTTTTCTTTTTATTGGAGTTTTAGTTGTCTATTTTATGGTGTGATGCGCAGCCGCTGTTTTATTAATTCTGAAATTTCGATGGATGAATCTTTATTGTCCATTTCTTTTTCTTAGGTGTATGAAACCAATGGATGGTTGGCTTTAGAAGCCGGTGATTTGCCAGAGTTTAATCAGGTTCGTTATTATTGCTGGTTTTATATCATTAGGCCTGCTAAATTTCTTGGGAGTTAAAAATTTTGACTGATTTAACCTGTTTTCTTTTTATTGAAGTTTTAGTTGTTTATTTTTCAGTTATTATTGTTGGTTCATTAAATTTATTTGCCTTAAAAATGTTCAGTTTCTACCTTAAAATGTTCCGTTTCTACTTATAGTCATTTTCTGGAATCTATAATGACTTGTAGATTTTCTTGAATATCAATCCTTGCTGTTTTTAAAAACAGATTTTGGTACAATTTTTGCATTAATCAAATGACATTTTTTCTGTATAAAGATGCCTATTTGTTTGACTCAACGTCTATTTGTTTGACTCAGAATTTTTTGCATATCTGCATGCCATAGTAGGAGAACATTTTTGAGATTTAGATGTCTGAACCGAAGGAAATGTATGAGAACATCATGACGGAATACGAGGAGGTCAAAGCAAATATCAAGACAATGACTGCGAGAAGATGTGGAAATCTCTTCAATTGTAACCCCCATGTTCATAATAGATTGTTTGTTGCCAAACTTTCTGCAGGAGGTTGTTGCATCAAGGCACATGGATTGGCGTTTATGGTGACTGCTGCAAGATGAGCTTCAATAAGGATCAAGGAAGATAAACTAAAATTCCATTTAAACCACAGCCATTTGATTGCTGGAAATAGCTTGCAAATGCCTATGTGGAAACTTTTTGATGGTGCCTCCACCTCCATAGTCAGTGATATACTGTAATATTTCTTAGTTACTTGGTTTTCGTCTACATCGTGCTATCATAAAATATATTAACGGCCGGAAGAGAAATAGAGTGGAAGAACTCAAGCATGCTACAGATTATAAACATAACAAAATCAGCCAGCTTTTTATTTAAATTTCTCATTTTGATGCATCCCAAGGTTTAGTTGCAAGCTTTCGGAGTAGAAAATTTGGAAATTATGCTCATGAATTACAGGTGAATGAATTGTTGATAAAATTTTAGTTTTCGTATCTTATTTAAAAATTTATAAAAAATATGCATAATTTACAAATATGGTGGGGAATAGTTGTCAGTTTTGGAAAGTTGAGAGAATTGAAACATAGGCCATGACAGCCCTTTGAATCATCTCAACTATGGTGTTATAATTAGTTCAAGGTTTAGTTGCCGTTTAGGTATTCAAGGTTTAGTTGCCGTTTAGGTATTCAAGGTTTAGTTGCCATGTCAAACTTGAATCATCTCAAACATATATTGAAGCGATGGAGTTTAGTGGTACCCAAGGTTTAATTGCTGTTTAGGTATTCCTTCTTAACTATGGTGTTATAATTAGTTTCTAATTTTACTCTCACAATTTGCAGGTTGAGAGGAAGCTTAGCGGACAACAAGTGGCATCTCTTTCAAGTGAGAAGGCAGTAAATGAGTACAGGTTGTAAGACTAAGAATATTTAGTTTTATATCATATTGTTTTATTTATTTCTTACATGTTCTTTCTTTAATTGTTTTGTAGGAGAAAGACAGGTCAAAAGTAAAGGAAAAACTCAACAAGTGCAATTTGGTAGGGAAGATCTTCTAGGTATGAAATTATCCTCCCAGTCGCTGGAATAAACAATGGACTGTGAATAAACAAAGAAAAATAACAACATTATCCTCTCAGTCGCTGGTTCAATTTTTATGCGTATTAACTTCCCTATCTTGTTAACATTTCAATTCAGAGTAAGACCACTCCATGAAGGGAAACCAGTGAAATCTTGATCCATCCTCAGCTGTTTATCTTTCACTACCCCATCAAATGAGTTTATGTAATTGTGGTTGGTGATTTGGTAGGGATGATGTTGTTTTCTTCTTGTGGTTTCTCTCACAGATCGATAGATCTTTGATTTTTCTATTTCTCCATCTATGACATGCTAGTCTAGTTTGAGCATGTTACTGGAATTCAGCTATATATATGATAATTTCAAGAAACATTTATTCCCATTTGAACTATTTTACAAGTTACTTATATGCAATGATATGCTGATTCTTATATGACTAATATATAGCTAATTGTATCAGGTCTTGTATGACACAGGCGGTTCTACTTGGAGATGAACAAAGACCTAATTTACTCAGATGCGGTCCAACTCCTTCAATCTGTAGTTGTAAATTCTTTAGTCATTTGTATAGGGGAAGAGAGGAGTGCAAGTCTTCTTCTTTCCACGTCACTACTTGTTTGTGAAGAAAAAGTGAGATGGTTCCATAAGCAGCGTCTATTTAGGCATTAGGTCTTTTGCATATAGCTCTCTTTTTCAATGTATTGACTTTAATAGAGAGTTAAAAATTCCATTGGTCTGTATAGAAGGGTTTGGGCTATCTCCCACCTTCATTTTTTATTAATAAAATAAAAATAAAAATTCTTCTTATAAGAGTCTTTTAGCAATTTGAAACTCTATTATTGTGTATGATATTGTGCATAAATAATAACTAAATTAATTTGGTCACAAAAAGTATTATTTCAGCAACAAATAATGTTTTGTACAATAAATATGTTTAGTGACAAATTTTGTTGGTCACTAAATACATTTAGTGACGGAGATTAGTTGTCACAAAAAATGTGCATTTAGTGGCCAAAGATATTTTGGCTACTAAATATATTTAGTGACTGATTATTTTGGTCACAAAAAATATTTAGTGACGGAGAATAATTGTCATTAAAAGTATACATTTAGTGACGAAAGAAATCTCAGTTGCTAAGAATAAGTAGTGACGGAAATTATTTCGTCACTAAAAATATACATTTAGTGACGACAATTATTTTGGTCACTGAATACATTCTGTGATGGTGCTTTTGCAACCACCTTGTGACGGACTAAATTCGGTCACTAAATGTCTTTAGTGACCAACCCGCAATATTTAGTGACCAAAATTTTCGTCACTAAAAGCCAGATTTCTTGTAGTGTATATAAAAATGGTTGCAATGGTAATGGGTGATTTAGCTCCTCTTGACACATAAACTGTAACAACCATAACTTTTGATCTGGTTGTCCGATTCTTACGCACAGCATCTTTTTGGAATGAGCTCGGAGCCCTACATCTAATGGAGAACAAATTTTACCCATTCTAGTTTGTTTAGTGGTCAACATACACCGGGTTGGTAATAAGGTATTTAGCTCGAAAGGAGACCTAAACTTCAAACATCCATAACTTTTGATCCGGGTGACTGATTTTCACCCACAATACCTTTTCGGAATGAGATCGGAGCCCTAAATCCAATGGAGAACAATTTTAACTCATTCAAGCACGTTTAGAGGTCGATATAAAGTGAGTTGTAGTGGTAATGCGATATTTAGCTCCAAATGACACATAAATTTCAAAATAAAAGAATTTTTGATGCGGTTGGTAGTGAGAATGAGAGATTTAGCTCCAAATGATACTCAAACTTTAAACATCAATAACTTTAGATCCGGTTGTCTGATTTTTCCCCCCACAACACCTTTAATGAATAAGCTCGGAGCCCTACATTCATTGAAGCACAAGTTTTACCCATTGCAGCTCATTCAATTGTCGATATATAGCGGGTTGCACTGGTAATGCGAAATTTAGCTCCAAATGACACCTAAACTTGAAACAGCCATAAATTTTGATCTGGTTGTCTGATTTTTTCCCACAAAACCTCTTCGAAATGAGCTCTGAGCCATACATTTGATGGAGAGCAAGTCTTACACAATCTAGTTCATTTAGTGGTCGATATACATTGAGTTGCAGTGGTCATGTGGGATTTAGCTCCAACTGACACCTAAACTTCAAACAGCTATAATTTTTGATTTGGTTGTCCGGATTTAGCCCAAAAGATCTTTTCGGAATGATCTCACAGCCATACATCCTATGGAGAAAAGAATTTATGTGATTGACTTCATTTAGTGGTCGACGGATAGTGGATTATAGTGGAAATGAGGGATTTTGCTCCAATTGACACATAAATTTCAAACATCCATAACTTTGATCCGGTTGTAAGATTTTTGCCCACAACATTTATTCGGAATGAGATCGGAGCCCTACATCCAATGGACAATAATTTATACCCATTCTAGTTCGTTTAGTGGTTGATCTACAGTTGGTTGCAGTAGAAATGTGGGATTTAGCTTCAAATGATACATAAACTCCAAACAGAAAGAACTCTTGCTCTAGTTGCCCAATTTTTTCCCACAATACCTTTTTAGAATGAGCTCAGAGCTCTACATCCAATGGAGGGTAGGATATAACCATTCAAGTTTGTTTATTGTTCGATATACAGTGGCTTCCAGTGGTAATGCGGGATTTTGCTCCAAATTACGCCTAAACTTCAAGCAGCCATAATTTTTTATCCGGCTGTTCGATTTTTGCGCACAATACTTTTTCAGAAAAGAGCTCGTATTCTCCATCCAACAGAGAATAAGATATACCCATTCGAGAATAAGACAACACCTTTCGGGTTGTCTGATTTTCGCCCACAATACCTTTTCGGAATTAGATCGGAGCCCTAAATCCAATGGAGAACAATTTAAACCCATCCCAGCCCGTTTAGAGGTCGATATATAGTGAGTTGTAGTGGTAATATGAGATTTAGCTCCAAAAGACACATACACTTCAAAATGATAGAATTTTTAATGTGGGTTGTAGTGAAAATGAGAGATTTAGCTCCAAATGACACTCAAACATTAAATAGCAACAACATTTGATGCGGTTGTCTGATTTTATCCCACAACACCTTTGCGAAATGAGCTCGGAGCACTACATTCATTGGATCACAAGTTTTACTCATTCCAGTTCATTCAGTTGTCGATATATAGCGGGTTGCAGCGGTAATGCACAATATAACTCCAAATGACACCTAAACTTCTAACATCCATAACTTTTGATTTGTATGTTTGATTTTTGCCCACAACACCTTTTCTGAATATGCTCGGAGGCATACATCCAATGGAGCACAATTTTAAAGCATTCCAGCTCATTTTAGTGGTCAATATACAAATGGTTGCACTGGTAATGAGTGATTTAGCTCCTCTTGACACGTAAACTGTAACAGCCATAACCTTTGATCTGGTTGTCCGATTTTTATGCACATCTTTTTGGAATGAGCTCGGAGCCCTACATCCAATGGAGAACAAATTTTACCCATTCCAGTTTGTTTAGTGGTCAACATACACCGGGTTGATAATAAGGTATTTAGCTCGAAAGGAGACCTAAACTTCAAACATCCGTAACTTTTGATCCGGATGACTGATTTTCGCCCACAATACCTTTTCGGAATGAGATTGGAGCCCTAAATCCAATGGAGAACAATTTTAACCCATTCAAGCTCGTTCAGAGGTCGATATAAAGTGGGTTGTAGTGGTAATGCAATATTTAGCTCCAAATGACACATAAATTTCAAAATAAAAGAATTTTTGATGCGGTTGGTAGTGAGAGTGAGAGATTTAGCTCCAAATGATGCTCAAACTTTAAACATCAATAACTTTTGATCTGGTTGTTTGATGTTTCCCCCACAACACCTTTTAGGAATGAGCTCGGAGCCCTACATTCATTGAAGCACAAGTCTTACCCATTGCAGTTCATTCAGTTGTCGATATATAGCGGGTTGCACTTGTAATACGAAATTTAGCTCCAAATGACACCTAAACTTGAAACAGCCAAAAATTTTCATCTGGTTATCTGATTTTTGCCCACAAAACCTCTTCGAAATGAGCTATGAGCCATAAATTCGATGGAGAGCAAGTTTTACACAATCTAGTTCATTTAGTGGTCAATATACATTGAGTTGAAGTGGTCATGTGTGATTTAGCTCCAACTGACACCTAAACTTCAAACAGCTATAATTTTTGATCTGGTTGTCCGGATTTAGCCCAAAAGACCTTTTCGGAATGAGCTCAGAGCCATACATCCTATGGAGAAAAGAATTTATGCGATCGACTTCATTTTGTGGTCGACGGATAGTGGATTATAGTGGAAATGAGGGATTTTGCTCCAATTGACACCTAAATTTCAAACATCCATAACTTTCATCCGGTTGTCAGATTTTTGCCCACAACATTTTTTCGGAATGAGATCGGATCCCTACATCCAATGGACAACAATTTATACCCATTCTAGTTCGTTTAGTGGTTGATCTACAATGGGTTGCAGGTAATGTGGGATTTAGCTCCAAATGACAAAAAACTCCAAACAGACAGAACTCTTGCTCTAGTTGCCCAATTTTTGCCCACAATACCTTTTTTGAATGAGCTCAGAGCCCTACATCCAATGGAGGGTAGGATATAACAATTCAAGTTTGTTTATTGTTCGATATACAGTGGCTTCCAGTGGTAATGCGGGATTTGGCTCCAAATTACACCTAAACTTCTAGCAGCCATAACTTTTGATCCGACTGTTCGATTTTTGCGCACAATACTTTTTCAGAAAAGAGCTCGTATTCTCCATCCAACAGAGAATAAGATTTACCCATTCGAGAATAAGACAACACCTTTCGGGTTGTCTGATTTTCGCCCACAATACCTTTTCGGAATGAGATCGGAGCCCTAAATCCAATGGAGAACAATTTAAACCCATTCCAGCCCGTTTAGAGGTCGATATACAATGAGTTGTAGTGGTAATATAAGATTTACCTCCAAATGACACATACACTTCAAAATGATAGAATTTTTAATGTGGGTTGTAGTGAAAATGAGAGATTTAGCTCCAAATGACACTCAAACTTTAAACAACAACAACTTTTGATGCAGTTGTCTGATTTTATCCCACAGCACCTTTGCTAAATAAGATCGGAGCACTACATTCATTGGAGCACAAGTTTTACTCATTCTATTTCATTCAGTTGTCGATATATAGCGGGTTGCATCGGTAATGCAAAATATAGCTCCAAATGACACCTAAACTTCTAACATCCATAACTTTTGATTTGTATGTTTGATTTTTGCCCACAACACCTTTTCTGAATATGCTCGGAGGCATACATCCAATGGAGCACAATTTTAAAGCATTCCAGCTCATTTTAGTGGTCAATATACAAATGGTTGCACTGGTAATGAGTGATTTAGCTTCTCTTGACTCGTAAACTGTAACAGCCATAACCTTTGATCTGGTTGTCCGATTTTTACGCACAGCATCTTTTTGGAATGAGCTCGGAGCCCTACATCCAATGGAGAACAAATTTTACCCATTCCAATTTGTTTGGTGGTCAACATACACCGGGTTGATAATAAGGTATTTAGCTCGAAAGGAGACCTAAACTTCAAACATCCGTAACTTTTGATCTGGATGACTGATTTTCGCCCACAATACCTTTTTTGAATGAGATTGGAGCCCTAAATCCAATGGAGAACAATTTTAACCCATTCAAGCTCGTTTAGAGGTCGATATAAAGTGGGTTGTAGTGGTAATGCAATATTTAGCTCAAAATGGCACATAAATTTCAAAATAAAAGAATTTTTGATGCGGTTGATAGTGAGAGTGAGAGATTTAGCTATAAATGATGCTCAAACTTTAAACATCAATAATTTTTGATCTGGTTGTCTGATTTTTCCCCCACAACACCTTTTAGGAATGAGCTCGGAGCCCTACATTCATTGAAGCACAAGTTTTACCCATTGCAGTTCATTCAGTTGTCGATATATAGCGGGTTGCACTGGTAATGCGAAATTTAGCTCCAAATGACACCTAAACTTGAAACAGCCCAAACTTTTGATCTGGTTGTCTGATTTTTGCCCACAAATCCTTTTCGAAATGAGCTATGAGCCATACATTCGATGGAGAGCAAGTTTTACACAATCTAGTTCATTTAGTGGTCGATATACATTGAGTTGTAGTGGTCATGTGGGATTTAGCTCCAACTCACATCTAAACTTCAAACAGCAATAATTTTTGATCTGGTTGTCCGGATTTAGCCCAAAAGACCTTTTTGGAATGAGCTCAGAGCCATACATCCTATGGA
The DNA here is from genome assembly GCA_033032865.1 of Dactylorhiza incarnata. NCBI lineage: Eukaryota > Viridiplantae > Streptophyta > Magnoliopsida > Asparagales > Orchidaceae > Dactylorhiza > Dactylorhiza incarnata. The sequence continues at coordinate 492,951 of JAWHQI010000544.1, forward strand.
GAAAAGAATTTATGCGATCGACTTCATTTAGTGGTCGACGGATAGTGGATTATAGTGGAAATGAGGGATTTTGCTCCAATTGACACCTAAATTTCAAACATCCATAACTTTGATCCGGTTGTCAGATTTTTGCCCACAACATTTTTTCGGAATGAGATCGGAGCCCTACATCCAATGGACAACAATTTATACCCATTCTAGTTCGTTTAGTGGTTGATCTATAGTGGGTTGCAGTTGTAATGTGGGATTTAGTTTCAAATGACACATAAACTCCAAACAGACAGAACTCTTGCTCTAGTTGCCTAATTTTTGCCCACAATACCTTTTTAGAATGAGCTCAGAGCCCTAAATCCTATGGAGGGTAGGATATAACCATTCAAGTTTGTTTATTGTTCAATATACAGTAGCTTCCAGTGGTAATGAGGGATTTTTCTCCAAATTACACCTAAACTTCAAGCAGCCATAACTTTTGATCCGGCTGTTCAATTTTTGCGCACAATACTTTTTCAGAAAAGAGCTCGTATTCTCCATTCAACAAAGAATAAGATTTACCCATTCGATAATAAGACAACACCTTTCAGGTTGTCTGATTTTCGCCCAATACCTTTTCGGAAAGAGATCTGAGCCCTAAATCCAATGGAGAACAATTTAAACCCATTCCAGCCCGTTTAGAGGTCGATATACAGTGAGTTGTAGTGGTAATATGAGATTTACCTCCAAATGACACATACACTTCAAAATGATAGAATATTTAATGTGGGTTGTAGTGAAAATGAGAGATTTAGCTCCAAATGACACTCAAACTTTAAACAGCAACAACTTTTGATGCGGTTGTCTGATTTTATCCCACATCACCTTTGCGAAATGAGATCGGAGCACTACATTCATTGGAGCACAAGTTTTACTCATTCCAGTTCATTCAGTTGTCGATATATAGCGGGTTGCAGCAGTAATGCAAAATATAGCTCCAAATGACACCTAAATGTCTAACAGCCATAACTTTTGATTTGTATGTTTGATTTTTTCCCACAACACCTTTTTCGAATATGCTCGGAGGCATACATCCAATGAAGCACAATTTTAAACCATTCCAGCTCATTTTAGTGGTCAATATACAAATGGTTGCAATGGCAGTGAGTGATTTAGCTCCTCTTGACACATAAACTGTAACTGCCATAACTTTTGATCTGGTTGTCCGATTTTTACGCACAGCATCTTTTTGGAATGAGCTCGGAGCCCTACATCCAATGGAGAACAAATTTTACCCATTCCAGTTTGTTTAGTGGTCAACATACACCGGGTTGGTAATAAGGTATTTAGCTCGAAAGGAGACCTAAACTTCAAACATCCGTAACTTTTGATCTGGATAACTGATTTTCACCAACAATACCTTTTCGGAATGAGATCGGAGCCCTAAATCCAATGGAGAACAATTTTAAATCATTCAAGCTCGTTTAGAGGTCGATATAAAGTGAGTTGTGGTGGTAATGTGATATTTAGCTCCAAATGACACATAAATTTCAAAATAAAAGAATTTTTGATGCGGTTGGTAGTGAGAGTGAGAGATTTAGCTCCAAATGATACTCAAACTTTAAACATCAATAACTTTAGATCCGGTTGTCTAATTTTTCCCCCACAACACCTTTAATGAATGAGCTCGGAGCCCTACATTCATTGAAGCACAAGTTTTACCCATCGCAGCTCATTCAATTGTCGATATATAGCGGGTTGCACTGGTAATGCGAAATTTAGCTCCAAATGACACCTAAACTTGAAACAGCCATAAATTTTGATCTGGTTGTCTGATTTTTTCCCACAAAACCTCTTCGAAATGAGCTCTGAGCCATACATTTGATGGAGAGCAAGTTTTACACAATCTAGTTCATTTAGTGGTCGATATACATTGAGTTGCAGTGGTCATGTGGGATTTAGCTCCAACTGACACCTAAACTTCAAATAGCTATAATTTTTGATCTGGTTGTCCGGATTTAGCCCAAAAGATCTTTTCGGAATGATCTCAGAGCCATACATCCTAAGGAGAAAAGAATTTATGTGATCGACTTCATTTAGTGGTCGACGGATAGTGGATTATAGTGGAAATGAGGGATTTTGCTCCAATTGACACATAAATTTCAAACATCCATAACTTTGATCCGGTTGTAAGATTTTTGCCCACAACATTTTTTCGGAATGAGATCGTAGCCCTACATCCAATGGACAATAATTTATTCCCATTCTAGTTCGTTTAGTGGTTGATCTACAGTGGGTTTCAGTGGTAATGTAGGATTTAGCTCCAGATGACACATAAACTCCAAACAGACAGAACTCTTGCTCTAGTTGCCCAATTTTTGCCCACAATACCTTTTTAGAATGAGCTCAGAGCCCTACATCCAATGGAGGTTAGGATATAACCATTCAAGTTTGTTTATTGTTCGATGTACAGTGGCTTCCAGTGGTAATGCGGGATTTTGCTCCAAATTACACCTAAACTTCAAGCAGCCATAACTTTTGATCCGGCTGTTCAATTTTTGCGCACAATACTTTTTCAGAAAAGAGCTCGTATTCTCCATCCAACAGAGAATAAGATATACCCATTCGAGAATAAGACAACACATTTTGGGTTATCTGATTTTCGCTCACAATACCTTTTCGGAATGAGATCGGAGCCCTAAATCCAATGGAGAACAATTTAAACCCATTCCAGCCCGTTTAGAGGTCGATATACAGTGAGTTGTAGTGGTAATATGAGATTTACCTCCAAATGACACATACACTTCAAAATGATAGAATATTTAATGTGGGTTGTAGTGAAAATGAGAGATTTAGCTCCAAATGACACTCAAACTTTAAACAACAACAACTTTTGATGCGGTTGTCTGATTTTATCCCACAACACCTTTGCGAATGAGATCGGAGCACTACATTCATTGGAGCACAAGTTTTACTCATTCCAGTTCATTCAGTTGTCGATATATAGCGGGCTGCAGCGGTATTGCGAAATATAGCTCCAAATGACACCTAAACGTCTAACAGCCATAACTTTTGATTTGTGTGTTTGATTTTAGCCCACAACACCTTTTCCGAATATGCTCGGAGGCATACATCCAATGGAGCACAATTTTAAACCATTCCAGCTCATTTTAGTGGTCAATATACAAATGGTTGCAATCGTAATGAGTGATTTAGCTCCTCTTGACACAAAAACTGTAACAGCCATAACTTTTGATCTGGTTTTCCGATTTTAACGCACAACATCTTTTTGGAATGAGCTCGGAGCCCTACATCCAATGGAGAACAAATTTTACCCATTCCAGTTTGTTTAGTGGTCAACATACACCGGGTTGGTAATAAGGTATTTAGCTCGAAAGGAGACCTAAACTTCAAACATCCGTAACTTTTGATCTGGATAACTGATTTTCACCAACAATACCTTTTCGGAATGAGATCGGAGCCCTAAATCCAATGGAGAACAATTTTAAATCATTCAAGCTCGTTTAGAGGTCGATATAAAGTGAGTTGTGGTGGTAATGTGATATTTAGCTCCAAATGACACATAAATTTCAAAATAAAAGAATTTTTGATGCGGTTGGTAGTGAGAGTGAGAGATTTAGCTCCAAATGATACTCAAACTTTAAACATCAATAACTTTAGATCCGATTGTCTAATTTTTCCCCCACAACACCTTTAATGAATGAGCTCGGAGCCCTACATTCATTGAAGCACAAGTTTTACCCATCGCAGCTCATTCAATTGTCGATATATAGCGGGTTGCACTGGTAATGCGAAATTTAGCTCCAAATGACACCTAAACTTGAAACAGCCATAAATTTTGATCTGGTTGTCTGATTTTTTCCCACAAAACCTCTTCGAAATGAGCTCTGAGCCATACATTTGATGGAGAGCAAGTTTTACACAATCTAGTTCATTTAGTGGTCGATATACATTGAGTTGCAGTGGTCATGTGGGATTTAGCTCCAACTGACACCTAAACTTCAAATAGCTATAATTTTTGATCTGGTTGTCCGGATTTAGCCCAAAAGATCTTTTCGGAATGATCTCAGAGCCATACATCCTAAGGAGAAAAGAATTTATGCGATCGACTTCATTTAGTGGTCGACGGATAGTGGATTATAGTGGAAATGAGGGATTTTGCTCCAATTGACACATAAATTTCAAACATCCATAACTTTGATCCGGTTGTAAGATTTTTGCCCACAACATTTTTTCGGAATGAGATCGTAGCCCTACATCCAATGGACAATAATTTATTCCCATTCTAGTTCGTTTAGTGGTTGATCTACAGTGGGTTGCAGTGGTAATGTAGGATTTAGCTCCAGATGACACATAAACTCCAAACAGACAGAACTCTTGCTCTAGTTGCCCAATTTTTGCCCACAATACCTTTTTAGAATGAGCTCAGAGCCCTACATCCAATGGAGGTTAGGATATAACCATTCAAGTTTGTTTATTGTTCGATGTACAGTGGCTTCCAGTGGTAATGCGGGATTTTGCTCCAAATTACACCTAAACTTCAAGCAGCCATAACTTTTGATCCGGCTGTTCAATTTTTGCGCACAATACTTTTTCAGAAAAGAGCTCGTATTCTCCATCCAACAGAGAATAAGATATACCCATTCGAGAATAAGACAACACATTTTGGGTTATCTGATTTTCGCTCACAATACCTTTTCGGAATGAGATCGGAGCCCTAAATCCAATGGAGAACAATTTAAACCCATTCCAGCCCGTTTAGAGGTCGATATACAGTGAGTTGTAGTGGTAATATGAGATTTACCTCCAAATGACACATACACTTCAAAATGATAGAATTTTTAATGTGGGTTGTAGTGAAAATGAGAGATTTAGCTCCAAATGACACTCAAACTTTAAACAACAACAACTTTTGATGCGGTTGTCTGATTTTATCCCACAACACCTTTGCGAAATGAGATCGGAGCACTACATTCATTGGAGCACAAGTTTTACTCATTCCAGTTCATTCAGTTGTCGATATATAGCGGGCTGCAGCGGTATTGTGAAATATAGCTCCAAATGACACCTAAACGTCTAACAGCCATAACTTTTGATTTGTGTGTTTGATTTTAGCCCACAACACCTTTTCCGAATATGCTCGGAGGCATACATCCAATGGAGCACAATTTTAAACCATTCCAACTCATTTTAGTGGTCAATATACAAATGGTTGCAATCGTAATGAGTGATTTAGCTCCTCTTGACACAAAAACTGTAACAGCCATAACTTTTGATCTGGTTTTCCGATTTTAACGCACAACATCTTTTTGGAATGAGCTCGGAGCCCTACATCCAATGGAGAACAAATTTTACCCATTCCAGTTTGTTTAGTGGTCAACATACACCGGGTTGGTAATAAGGTATTTAGCTCGAAAGGAGTCCTAAACTTCAAACATCCGTAACTTTTGATCTGGATAACTGATTTTCACCAACAATACCTTTTCGGAATGAGATCGGAGCCCTAAATCCAATGGAGAACAATTTTAAATCATTCAAGCTCGTTTAGAGGTCGATATAAAGTGAGTTGTGGTGGTAATGTGATATTTAGCTCCAAATGACACATAAATTACAAAATAAAAGAATTTTTGATGCGGTTGGTAGTGAGAGTGAGAGATTTAGCTCCAAATGATACTCAAACTTTAAACATCAATAACTTTAGATCCGGTTGTCTAATTTTTCCCCCACAACACCTTTAATGAATGAGCTCGGAGCCCTACATTCATTGAAGCACAAGTTTTACCCATCGCAGCTCATTCAATTGTCGATATATAGCGGGTTGCACTGGTAATGCGAAATTTAGCTCCAAATGACACCTAAACTTGAAACAGCCATAAATTTTGATCTGGTTGTCTGATTTTTACCCACAAAACCTCTTCGAAATGAGCTCTGAGCCATACATTTGATGGGGAGCAAGTTTTACACAATCTAGTTCATTTAGTGGTCGATATACATTGAGTTGCAGTGGTCATGTCGGATTTAGCTCCAACTGACACCTAAACTTCAAATAGCTATAATTTTTGATCTGGTTGTCCGGATTTAGCCCAAAAGATCTTTTCGGAATGATCTCAGAGCCATACATCCTAAGGAGAAAAGAATTTATGCGATCGACTTCATTTAGTGGTCGACGGATAGTGGATTATAGTGGAAATGAGGGATTTTGCTCCAATTGACACATAAATTTCAAACATCCATAACTTTGATCCGGTTGTAAGATTTTTGCCCACAACATTTTTTCGGAATGAGATCGTAGCCCTACATCCAATGGACAATAATTTATTCCCATTCTAGTTCGTTTAGTGGTTGATCTACAGTGGGTTGCAGTGGTAATGTAGGATTTAGCTCCAGATGACACATAAACTCCAAACAGACAGAACTCTTGCTCTAGTTGCCCAATTTTTGCCCACAATACCTTTTTAGAATGAGCTCAGAGCCCTACATCCAATGGAGGTTAGGATATAACCATTCAAGTTTGTTTATTGTTCGATGTACAGTGGCTTCCAGTGGTAATGCGGGATTTTGCTCCAAATTACACCTAAACTTCAAGCAGCCATAACTTTTGATCCGGCTGTTCAATTTTTGCGCACAATACTTTTTCAGAAAAGAGCTCGTATTCTCCATCCAACAGAGAATAAGATATACCCATTCGAGAATAAGACAACACATTTTGGGTTATCTGATTTTCGCTCACAATACCTTTTCGGAATGAGATCGGAGCCCTAAATCCAATGGAGAACAATTTAAACCCATTCCAGCCCGTTTAGAGGTCGATATATAGTGAGTTGTAGTGGTAATATGAGATTTACCTCCAAATGACACATACACTTCAAAATGATAGAATTTTTAATGTGGGTTGTAGTGAAAATGAGAGATTTAGCTCCAAATGACACTCAAACTTTAAACAACAACAACTTTTGATGCGGTTGTCTGATTTTATCCCACAACACCTTTGCGAAATGAGATCGGAGCACTACATTCATTGGAGCACAAGTTTTACTCATTCCAGTTCATTCAGTTGTCGATATATAGCGGGCTGCAGCGGTATTGCGAAATATAGCTCCAAATGACACCTAAACGTCTAACAGCCATAACTTTTGATTTGTGTGTTTGATTTTAGCCCACAACACCTTTTCCGAATATGCTCGGAGGCATACATCCAATGGAGCACAATTTTAAACCATTCCAACTCATTTTAGTGGTCAATATACAAATGGTTGCAATCGTAATGAGTGATTTAGCTCCTCTTGACACAAAAACTGTAACAGCCATAACTTTTGATCTGGTTTTCCGATTTTAACGCACAACATCTTTTGGAATGAGCTCGGAGCCCTACATCCAATGGAGAACAAATTTTACCCATTCCAGTTTGTTTAGTGGTCAACATACACCGGGTTGGTAATAAGGTATTTAGCTCGAAAGGAGACCTAAACTTCAAACATCCGTAACTTTTGATCTGGATAACTGATTTTCACCAACAATACCTTTTCGGAATGAGATCGGAGCCCTAAATCCAATGGAGAACAATTTTAAATCATTCAAGCTCGTTTAGAGGTCGATATAAAGTGAGTTGTGGTGGTAATGTGATATTTAGCTCCAAATGACACATAAATTTCAAAATAAAAGAATTTTTGATGCGGTTGGTAGTGAGAGTGAGAGATTTAGCTCCAAATGATACTCAAACTTTAAACATCAATAACTTTAGATCCGGTTGTCTAATTTTTCCCCCACAACACCTTTAATGAATGAGCTCGGAGCCCTACATTCATTGAAGCACAAGTTTTACCCATCGCAGCTCATTCAATTGTCGATATATAGCGGGTTGCACTGGTAATGCGAAATTTAGCTCCAAATGACACCTAAACTTGAAACAGCCATAAATTTTGATCTGGTTGTCTGATTTTTTCCCACAAAACCTCTTCGAAATGAGCTCTGAGCCATACATTTGATGGAGAGCAAGTTTTACACAATCTAGTTCATTTAGTGGTCGATATACATTGAGTTGCAGTGGTCATGTGGGATTTAGCTCCAACTGACACCTAAACTTCAAATAGCTATAATTTTTGATCTGGTTGTCCGGATTTAGCCCAAAAGATCTTTTCGGAATGATCTCAGAGCCATACATCCTAAGGAGAAAAGAATTTATGCGATCGACTTCATTTAGTGGTCGACGGATAGTGGATTATAGTGGAAATGAGGGATTTTGCTCCAATTGACACATAAATTTCAAACATCCATAACTTTGATCCGGTTGTAAGATTTTTGCCCACAACATTTTTTCGGAATGAGATCGTAGCCCTACATCCAATGGACAATAATTTATTCCCATTCTAGTTCGTTTAGTGGTTGATCTACAGTGGGTTGCAGTGGTAATGTAGGATTTAGCTCCAGATGACACATAAACTCCAAACAGACAGAACTCTTGCTCTAGTTGCCCAATTTTTGCCCACAATACCTTTTTAGAATGAGCTCAGAGCCCTACATCCAATGGAGGTTAGGATATAACCATTCAAGTTTGTTTATTGTTCGATGTACAGTGGCTTCCAGTGGTAATGCGGGATTTTGCTCCAAATTACACCTAAACTTCAAGCAGCCATAACTTTTGATCCGGCTGTTCAATTTTTGCGCACAATACTTTTTCAGAAAAGAGCTCGTATTCTCCATCCAACAGAGAATAAGATATACCCATTCGAGAATAAGACAACACATTTTGGGTTATCTGATTTTCGCTCACAATACCTTTTCGGAATGAGATCGGAGCCCTAAATCCAATGGAGAACAATTTAAACCCATTCCAGCCCATTTAGAGGTCGATATACAGTGAGTTGTAGTGGTAATATGACATTTACCTCCAAATGACACATACACTTCAAAATGATAGAATTTTTAATGTGGGTTGTAGTGAAAATGAGAGATTTAGCTCCAAATGACACTCAAACTTTAAACAACAACAACTTTTGATGCGGTTGTCTGATTTTATCCCACAACACCTTTGCGAAATGAGATCGGAGCACTACATTCATTGGAGCACAAGTTTTACTCATTCCAGTTCATTCAGTTGTCGATATATAGCGGGCTGCAGCGGTATTGCGAAATATAGCTCCAAATGACACCTAAACGTCTAACAGCCATAACTTTTGATTTGTGTGTTTGATTTTAGCCCACAACACCTTTTCCGAATATGCTCGGAGGCATACATCCAATGGAGCACAATTTTAAACAATTCCAACTCATTTTAGTGGTCAATATACAAATGGTTGCAATCGTAATGAGTGATTTAGCTCCTCTTGACACAAAAACTGTAACAGCCATAACTTTTGATCTGGTTTTCCGATTTTAACGCACAACATCTTTTTGGAATGAGCTCGGAGCCCTACATCCAATGGAGAACAAATTTTACCCATTCCAGTTTGTTTAGTGGTCAACATACACCGGGTTGGTAATAAGGTATTTAGCTCGAAAGGAGACCTAAACTTCAAACATCCGTAACTTTTGATCTGGATAGCTGATTTTCACCAACAATACCTTTTAGGAATGAGATCGGAGCCCTAAATCCAATGGAGAACAATTTTAAATCATTCAAGCTCGTTTAGAGGTCGATATAAAGTGAGTTGTGGTGGTAATGTGATATTTAGCTCCAAATGACACATAAATTTCAAAATAAAAGAATTTTTGATGCGGTTGGTAGTGAGAGTGAGAGATTTAGCTCCAAATGATACTCAAACTTTAAACATCAATAACTTTAGATCCGGTTGTCTAATTTTTCCCCCACAACACCTTTAATGAATGAGCTCGGAGCCCTACATTCATTGAAGCACAAGTTTTACCCATCGCAGCTCATTCAATTGTCGATATGTAGCGGGTTGCACTGGTAATGCGAAATTTAGCTCCAAATGACACCTAAACTTGAAACAGCCATAAATTTTGATCTGGTTGTCTGATTTTTTCCCACAAAACCTCTTCGAAATGAGCTCTGAGCCATACATTTGATGGAGAGCAAGTTTTACACAATCTAGTTCATTTAGTGGTCGATATACATTGAGTTGCAGTGGTCATGTGGGATTTAGCTCCAACTGACACCTAAACTTCAAATAGCTATAATTTTTGATCTGGTTGTCCGGATTTAGCCCAAAAGATCTTTTCGGAATGATCTCAGAGCCATACATCCTAAGGAGAAAAGAATTTATGCGATCGACTTCATTTAGTGGTCGACGGATAGTGGATTATAGTGGAAATGAGGGATTTTGCTCCAATTGACACATAAATTTCAAACATCCATAACTTTGATCCGGTTGTAAGATTTTTGCCCACAACATTTTTTCGGAATGAGATCGTAGCCCTACATCCAATGGACAATAATTTATTCCCATTCTAGTTCGTTTAGTGGTTGATCTACAGTGGGTTGCAGTGGTAATGTAGGATTTAGCTCCAGATGACACATAAACTCCAAACAGACAGAACTCATGCTCTAGTTGCCCAATTTTTGCCCACAATACCTTTTTAGAATGAGCTCAGAGCCCTACATCCAATGGAGGGTAGGATATAACCATTCAAGTTTGTTTATTGTTTGATATACAGTGGCTTCCAGTGGTAATGCGGGATTTTGCTCCAAATTACACCTAAACTTCAAGCAACCATAACTTTTGATCCGGCTGTTCGATTTTTGCGCACAATACTTTTTCAGAAAAGAGCTCATATTCTCCATCCAACAGAGAATAAGATATACCCATTCGAGAATAAGACAACACCTTTCGGGTTGTCTGATTTTCGCCCACAATACCTTTTCGGAATGAGACCGGAGCCCTAAATCCAATGGAGAACAATTTAATCTCATTCCAGCCCGTTTAGAGGTCGATATACAGTGAGTTGTAGTGGTAATATAAGATTTACCTCCAAATGACACATACATTTCAAAATGATAGAATTTTTAATGTGGGTTGTAGTGAAAATGAGAGATTTAGCTCCAAATGACACTCAAACATTAAACAGCAACAACTTTTGATGCGGTTGTCTGATTTTATCCCACAACACCTTTGCGAAATAAGATCGGAGCACTACATTCATTGGAGCACAAGTTTTAGTCATTCCAGTTCATTCAGTTGTCGATATATAGCAGGTTGCAGCGGTAATGCAAAATATAGCTCCAAATGACACTTAAACGTCTAATAGCCATAACTTTTGATTTGTATGTTTAATTTTTGCCCACAACACCTTTTCCGAATATGCTCGAAGGCATACATCTAATGGAACACAATTTTAAACCATTCCGGCTCATTTTAGTGGTCAATATACAAATGGTTGCAATGGTAATGACTGGTTTAGCTCCTCTTGACACATAAACTGTAACAGCCATAACTTTTGATCTGGTTGTCCGATTTTTATGCACAACATCTTTTTGCGCACAATACTTTTTCAGAAAAGAGCTCATATTCTCCATCCAACAGAGAATAAGATATACCCATTCGAGAATAAGACAACACCTTTCGGGTTGTCTGATTTTCGCCCACAATACCTTTTCGGAATGAGATCGGGGCCCTAAATCCATTGGAGAACAATTTAATCCCATTCCAGCCCGTTTAGAGGTCGATATACAGTGAGTTGTAGTGGTAATATGAGATTTACCTCCAAATGACACATACACTTCAAAATGATAGAATTTTTAATGTGGGTTGTAGTGAAAATGAGAGATTTAGCTCCAAATGACACTCAAACTTTAAACAACAACAACTTTTGATGCGGTTGTCTGATTTTATCCCACAACACCTTTGCAAAATGAGATCGGAGCACTACATTCAATGGAGCACAAGTTTTACTCATACCAGTTCATTCAGTTGTCGATATATAGCAGGTTGCAGCGGTAATGCAAAATATAGCTCCAAATGACACCTAAACGTCTAACAGCCATAACTTTTGATTTGTATGTTTGATTTTTGCCCACAACACCTTTTCTGAATATGCTCGGAGGCATACATCCAATGGAACACAATTTTAAACCATTCCAGCTCATTTTAGTGGTCAATATACAAATGGTTGCAATGGTAATGAGTGGTTTAGCTCCTCTTGACACATAAACTATAACAGTCATAACTTTTGATCTGGTTGTCCGATTTTTACGCACAACATCTTTTTGGAATGAGCTCGGAGCCCTACATCCAATGGAGAACAAATTGTGCCCATTCCAGTTTTGTTTAGTGGTCAACATACACCGGGTTGGTAATAAGGTATTTAGCTTGAAAGGAGACCTAAACTTCAAACATCCGTAACTTTTGATCCGGATGACTGATTTTTGCCCACAATACCTTTTCGGAATGAGATAGGAGCCATAAATCCAATGGAGAACAATTTTAACCCATTCAAGCTCATTTAGAGGTCGATATAAAGTGAGTTGGAGTGGTAATGCGATATTTAGCTCTAAATGATACTCAAACTTTAAACTTCAATAACTTTAGATCCGGTTATCTGATTTTTTCCCCCACAACACCTTTAATGAATGAGCTCGGAGCCCTACATTCATTGAAGCACAAGTTTTACCCATTGCAGTTCATTCAGTTGTCGATATATAGCGGGTTGCACTGGTAATGCGAAATTTAGCTCCAAATGACACCTAAACTTGAAACAGCCATAAATTTTGATCTGGTTGTCTGATTTTTGCCCACAAAACCTCTTCGAAATGAGCTCTGAGCCATACATTTGATGAAGAGCAAGTTTTACACAATCTAGTTCATTTAGTGGTCGATATACATTGAGTTGCAGTGGTCATGTGGGATTTAGCTCCAACTAACACCTAAACTTCAAACAGCTATAATTTTTTATCTGGTTGTCCGGATTTAGCCCAAAAGATCTTTTCGGAATGAGCTCAGAGCCATACATCCTATGGAGAAAAGAATTTATGTGATCGACTTCATTTAGTGGTCGACGGATAGTGGATTATAGTGGAAATGAGGGATTTTGCTCTAATTGACACCTAAATTTCAAACATCCATAACTTTTATCCGGTTGTCAGATTTTTGCCCACAACATTTTTTCGGAATGAGATCGGAGCCCTACATCCAATGAACAACAATTTATACCCATTCTAGTTTGTTTAGTGGTTGATCTACAGTGGGTTGCAGTGGTAATGTGTGATTTAGCTCCAAATGACACAAACTCCAAACAGACAGAACTCTTGCTCTAGTTGCCCAATTTTTGCCCACAATACATTTTTAGAATGACCTCAGAGCCCTACATCCAATGGAGGGTAGGATATAACCATTCAAGTTTGTTTATTGTTTGATATACAGTGGCTTCCAGTGGTAATGCGGGATTTTGCTCCAAATTATACCTAAACTTCAAGCAGCCATAACTTTTGATCCAGCTGTTCGATTTTTGTGCACAATACTTTTTCAGAAAAGAGCTCGTATTCTCCATCCAATAGAGAATAAGATATACCCATTCGATAATAAGACAACACCTTTCGGGTTGTCTGATTTTCGCCCACAATACCTTTTCGGAATGAGATCGTAGCCCTAAATCCAATAGAGAACAATTTAAACCCATTCCAGCTCGTTTAGAGGTCGATATAAAGTGAGTTGTAGTGGTAATGCGATATTTAGCTCCAAATGACACATAGATTTCAAAAAAAAAATTTTTTTGATGTGGTTGGTAGTGAGAGAGAGATTTTGCTCCAAATGATACTCAAACTTTAAACATCAATAACTTTAGATCCGGTTGTCTGATTTTTCCCCCACAACACCTTTAATGAATGAGCTCAAAGCCCTACATTCATTGAAGCACAAGTTTTACCCATGGCAGTTCATTCAGTTGTTGATATATAGCGGGTTGCACTGGTAATGCGAAATTTAGCTCCAAATGGCACCTAAACTTGAAACAGCCAAAAATTTTGATCTGGTTGTCTGATTTTTGCCCACAAAACCTCTTCGAAATGAGCTCTGAGCCATACATTCAATGGAGAGCAAGTTTTACACAATCTAGTTCATTTAGTGGTCGATATACATTGAGTTGCAGTGGTCATGTGGGATTTAGCTCCAAATGACACCTAAACTTCAAACAGCTATAATTTTTGATCTGGTTGTCCGGATTTAGCCCAAAAGACCTTTTCAGAATAAGCTCAGAGCCATACATCCTATGGAGAAAAGAATTTATGCGATCGACTTCATTTAGTGGTCGACGGATAGTGGATTATAGTGGAAATGAGGGATTTTGCTCCAATTGACACCTAAATTTCAAACATCCATAACTTTGATCCGGTTGTCAGATTTTTGCCCACAACATTTTTTCGGAATGAGATCGGAGCCCTACATCCAATGGACAACAATTTATACCCATTCTAGTTCGTTTAGTGGTTGATCTACAGTGGGTTGTAGTGGTAATGTGGGATTTAGCTCCAAATTACACATAAACTCCAAACAGATAGAACTCTTGCTCTAGTTGCCCAATTTTTGCCCACAATACCTTTTTAGAATGAGCTTAGAGCCCTACATACAATGGAGGGTAGGATATAAACATTCAAGTTTGTTTATTGTTCGATATACAGTGGCTTCTAGTGGTAATGCGGGATTTTGCTCTAAATTACACCTAAACTTCAAGCAGCCATAACTTTTGATCCGGCTGTTCGATTTTTGCACACAATACTTTTTCAGAAAAGAGCTTGTATTCTCCATCCAACAGAGAATAAGATTTACCCATTCGAGAATAAGAAAACACCTTTCGGGTTGTCTGATTTTCGCCCACAATACCTTTTCGGAATGAGATCGGAGCCCTAAATCCAATGGAGAACAATTTAAACCCATTCCAGCCCGTTTAGAGGTCGATATACAGTGAGTTGTAGTAGTAATATGAGATTTACCGCCAAATTACACATACACTTAAAAATGATAGAATTTTCAATGTGGGTTGTAGTGAAAATGAGAGATTTAGCTCCAAATGACACTCAAACTTTAAACAACAACAACTTTTGATGCGGTTGTCTGATTTTATCCCACAACACCTTTGCGAAATGAGATCGAAGAACTACATTCATTGGAGCACAAGTTTTACTCAATCTAGTTCATTCAATTGTTGATGTATAGCGGGTTGCAGCGGTAATGCGAAATATAGCTCCAAATGTCACCTAAACGTCTAACAGCCATAACTTTTGATTTGTCTGTTTGATTTTTTCCCACAACACCTTTTCCGAATATGCTCGGAGGCATACATCCAATGGAGCACAATTTTAAACCATTCCAGCTCATTTTAGTGGTCAATATACAAATGGTTGCAATGGTAATGAGTGATTTAGCTCCTCTTGACACATAAACTATAACAGCCATAACTTTTGATCTAGTTGTCCGATTTTAACGCACATCATCTTTTTGGAATGAGCTCGGAGCCCTACATCCAATGGAGAACAAATTGTACCCATTCCAATTTGTTTAGTGGTCAACATACACCGGGTTGGTAATAAGGTATTTAGCTCGAAAGGAGACCTAAACTTCAAACATCCATAACTTTTGATCCGGATGACTGATTTTCACACATAATACCTTTTCGGAATGAGATCGGAGCCCTAAATCCAATGGAGAACAATTTTAACCCATTCAAGCTCGTTTAGAGGTTGATATAAAGTGAGTTGTAGTGGTAATGTGATATTTAGCTCCAAATGACACATAAATTTCAAAATAAAAGAATTTTTGATGCGGTTGGTAGTGAGAGTGAGAGATTTAGCTACAAATGATACTCAAACTTTAAACATCAATAACTTTAGATCCGGTTGTCTGATTTTCCCCCACAACACCTTTAATGAATGAGCTCGAAGCCCTACATTCATTGAAGCACAAGTTTTACCCTGTGCAGTTCATTCAGTTGTCGATATATAGCGGGTTGCACTAGTAATGCGAAATTTAGCTCCAAATGACACCTAAACTTGAAACAGCCAAAATTTTTGATCTGTTTGTCTGATTTTTGCCCACAAAACCTCTTCGAAATGTGCTCTGAGCCATACATTTGATGGAGAGCAAGTTTTACACAATCTAGTTCATTTAGTGGTCGATATAGAGTTGCAGTGGTCATGTGGGATTTAGCTCCAACTGACACCTAAACTTCAAACAGCTATAATTTTTGATCTGGTTGTCCGGATTTAGCCCAAAAGATCTTTTCGGAATGAGCTCAGAGCCAAACATTATATGGAGAAAAGAATTTATGCGATCGACTTCATTTAATGGTCGACGGATAGTGTATTATAGTGGAAATGAGGGATTTTGCTCGAATTGACACCTAAATTTCAAACATCCATAACTTTGATCCGGTTGTCAGATTTTTGCCCACAACATTATTTCGGAATGAGATCGGAGCCCTACATCCAATGGACAACAATTTATACCCATTCTAGTTCGTTTACTGGTTGATCTACAGTAGGTTGCAGTGGTAATGTGGGATTTAGCTCCAAATGACACATAAACTCCAAACAGACAAAACTCTTGCTCTAGTTGCCCAATTTTAGCCCACAATACCTTTTAGAATGAGCTCAGAGCCCTACATCCAATGGAGGGTAGGATATAACCATTCAAGTTTGTTTATTGTTCGATACACAGTGGCTTCCAGTGGTAATGCGGGATTTTGCTCCAAATTACACCTAAACTTCAAGCAGCCATAACTTTTGATCCGGCTGTTCAATTTTTGCGCACAATACTTTTTCAGAAAATAGCTCGTATTCTCCATCCAACAGAGAATAAGATTTACCCATTCGAGAATAAGACAACACCTTTCGGGTTGCCTAATTTTCGCCAACAATACCTTTTCGGAATGAGATCGGAGCCCTAAATCCAATGGAGAACAATTTATTTCCAGCCAATTTAGAGGTCAATATACAGTGAGTTGTAGTGGTAATATGAGATTTACCTCCAAATGACACATACACTTCAAAATGATTGAATTTTTAATGTGGGATGTAGTGAAAATGAGAGATTTAGCTCCAAATGACACTCAAACTTTAAACAGCAATAACTTTTGATGCGGTTGTCTGATTTTATCCCACAACACCTTTGCAAAATGAGATCAGAGCACTACATTCATTGGAGCATAAGTTTTACTCATTCCAGTTCATTCAGTTGTCGATATATAGCGGGTTGCAGCGGTAATGCAAAATATAGCTCCAAATGACACCTAAACGTCTAACAGCCATAACTTTTGATTTGTATGTTTGATTTTTGCCCACAACACCTTTTCCGAATATGCTCGGAGGCATACATCCAATGGAGCACAATTTTAAACCATTCCAGCTCATTTTAGTGGTCAATATACAAATGGTTGCAATGGTAATGAGTGATTTAGCTCCTCTTGACACATAAAATGTAACAGCCATAACTTTTGATCTGGTTGTCCGATTTTAACGCACAGCATATTTTTGGAATGAGCTCGGAGCCCTACATCCAATGGAGAACAAATTTTACCCATTCCAGTTTGTTTAGTGGTCAACATACACTGGGTTGGTAATAAGGTATTTAGCTCGAAAGGAGACCTTAACTTCAAACATCCATAACTTTTGATCCGGATGACTGATTTTCGCCCACAATACCTTGTCGGAATGAGATCGGAGCCCTAAATCCAATGGAGAACAATTTTAACCCATTCAAGCTCATTTAGAGGTCGATATAAAGTGATTTGTAGTGGTAATATGATATTTAGCTCCAAATGACACATAAATTTCAAAATAAAAGAATTTTTGATGCGGTTGGTAGTGAGAGTGAGAGATTTAGCTCCAAATGATACTCAAACTTTAAACATCAATAACTTTAGATCCGGTTGTCTGATTTTTCCCCCACAAAACCTTTAATGAATGAGCTCAGAGCCCTACTGTAATGCCCCTGATTTTCGTTAATTATTTTCGTACCCGCTGTGACGTAATTTTGGCGTAAGGGCATTACGTCAGCTCGTCTGGTAGTGTGTTGAGCCTTAGCTTAGTTAAATTATGTCTTGTAGATCGAGCGTGCGAGATTTCGCATCGTTTCGAGTTAAAGTAAAGATTTTGGGTGGATATCAAGATTTAGCTTCGGGAGGCTTTAGCTCGAGTTTGGCTCATCGGAGTTGAATTCTGACTTCGTCGTTGGATTCGTAGCGCCGTGTTTTAGTTATGGTGCGCATTTCGTAGAAATCCGAGGTGTTTTGGTCGCCCTCGCAGTTTAAGTGAATTGGGGAATTTATTAATTAATTAAATAATTTAGGTTTATATATAAGCCTAAAATCTCCTTCCCTATTCATCTTCCCCTTCCTCGATCAAAAGCAGCCGCTGTGCGATTGAGCGAGAGCGAGGTTTCGTGGAGCATTTCACCGACGATTCCTAGGGCTGTGGTGGTCGGAATCGTGTTTGGTTTGGAGATTTGGAAAGCTCTTGGCGAGATCTTCGTTCTAGCGGTAAGCTTTTCTCGTTTCGTGGAGTTTTGGGACATTCGGTAGTGACCTAACCCCTTCTTTGGGTCCGTAAAGCTCCAGGTTTTCGTGCTCAAGAGCTCCCTTGGCTTTCGGAGCGGTGTTGGTTGAGTTTCCTTGAGGTTAAGGCAAGTGGCTATTTTCTTCTCTCCTCCTTCCTTGTTTGTTGTTGCTCTTTTTCTTTTTCCTTGGTTACAAGTGATGGCTGCGTTGTTATCCTGTGTTTAA
This sequence comes from Dactylorhiza incarnata, assembly GCA_033032865.1. Classification (NCBI taxonomy): domain Eukaryota; kingdom Viridiplantae; phylum Streptophyta; class Magnoliopsida; order Asparagales; family Orchidaceae; genus Dactylorhiza; species Dactylorhiza incarnata. Next base: position 511,608 of record JAWHQI010000544.1, read on the forward strand.
GGGTATTCATGATAGTCGAAATCTTGATCTTGTTCCCCTGTTGAATTGGCGGAAGAACCCCCCCCCCCCCTGGAGAAAATCTGTTGTAGTCGAAACAATCATGCTCGCCTGACTGATTTCCCGAGAAAACCCTGCATATTTGCCCTCTTAATTCTATGTCTCGAAAAAACATTCAAATCTCTCGAGAAGTCCCTCTATGTCTCGAGAAATGCTCTTAAATTCTATGTCTCGAAAAACATTCAAATCTCTCGAGAAATCCCTCTATGTCTCGAGAAATCCCTCTATGTCTCGAGAAATCCCTTGCTTTATCTCAAGAAATCCTTCCAATTCTCTAGAAGTGCTGCCTTGAATGTTGTCCCTCTTCTTCTCGATAAATGATGGTAAGAACTTCATTTTGAGGTGAATTTGTGTGGTTTCTGGTTGTGGGATTTCAAAATTTTGGACGGGGCTCTGCCCCGCACACCGCAAGGGCTCTGCCCCTTAACCCCGCTAGGGGCGCTGCCCCTTGGACCCCGTTAGGGGCTTTGCCCCTAAGACCCCGCCAGGAGCGCGGCCCCTTAGAACCCCGCCTGGAACGCATATGATTTCGTTGAGTTCTTCATGTTTGAAATCTCGTACCAGTCGTGGTTAATTAACTTATGAATTCTCTTGATTAGTTTTAGGTAATGTTTACTTGGTGTGACCATATCCTTAGGATATCCTGGTGATTATGTCTCGGGCTACGCCCCGTGTTTTCATTAAAGATTAAATCTATTAAGAACCACTGTCTTTAGCCTTGCACGGTAGTCGTGTTTGGGGGATAGTGGGGGAATGTTATAGCCTTGCACGGTAGTCATGTTTGGGTGGTTGGGTCTAGTGGCACCCCCACCTGGTTTTGGGCTATGGGTAGCGGAGGTAGGTAACCGCTCCCGTTTAATTTGAGCTGATCAGTCTCTTTAATTAATGTAACAAGATAAATGAAACTTGCTTGTTCCTCTTTACGGCACTTTCTTTTGGTGCACTTGGTGTTTTGTTTAGTTCCTTGTTTTAGAGCTTTTCTTTCGGTGAACCTGGCCTGGGTTGGTACCCCTTTGCCTTTTTACTTTCTGTTTACCTTTTTGGCCACTTGTAATTCCTTGCTGAGGCGTTCTTTGTTTTATTGAATGCCTCAGGTTCAGAGCCGTAGTGGCTAGTGGTGTAGCCTGAAGTTCAGAGTTTTAGTAGTTGTCCACCCCGCTGCTGCGAGGAAGTTGTTTTTAGTTACTTCTTGTGCTCAGACATACTAGTTGGTGCCAATGGGTTAGTGTCATATTATTGACGCCCATTGTGCCCCTTTTTATACTTTATAGTTTATTTGCCAGATTATGCCACTACTTTTAGATCTTGTGTATCTTACCCTCTTGGAATGATTTATGTTAGGTGCACTATAGTTATAAAATGGTATTTCTTCATCCTCATTGCATTCTTTCTAACTGAAACCCTTAACTTTAAAGTCGCATAAAGGTATTTTCTACTCTTACAATACGCCTAGTTATGTGCATATCATTTACTTCATGCTTCGTCGTTGCATACATGTAGGACTTTAAGTAAACTAAATCGAGTACTTTCCACTGCAACTGTATATACTTTCCCGGTGGACTAGTTGATCCACGAACTGAGAGACACAGTTCTTACCTCAAAACCCCTAATAAATGATTTCAAATGATGACTTATCATATAATCATGTTTTGTCTAGATAAGTAATAGGTTTCCGCCTGAGCGTCTACAGTTGTCTCCTGTATGATGTGGCATCATGACGTGTATTTTCTCTTACTCTAATATCCTTAAATTCGGAGAAAGTGCGGGTTATGACACCTACATTCATTGAAGCACAAGTTTTACCCATTGCAGTTCATTCAGTTGTCGATATATAGCGGTTGCACTGGTAATGCGAAATTTAGCTCCAAATGACACCTAAACTTGAAACAGCCATAAATTTTGATCTGGTTGTCTGATTTTTGCCCACAAAACCTCTTCGAAATGTGCTCTGAGCCATACATTTGATGGAGAGCAAGTTTTACACAATCTAGTTCATTTAGTGGTCGATATACATTGAGTTGCAGTGGTCATGTGGGATTTAGCTCCAACTGACACCTAAACTTCAAACAACTATAATTTTTGATCTGGTTGTCCGGATTTAGCCCAAAAGATCTTTTCTGAATGTGCTCAGAGCAATACATCATATGGAGAAAAGAATTTATGCGATCGACTTCATTTAATGGTTGACGGATAGTGTATTATAGTGGAAATGAGGGATTTTGCTCCAATTGACACCTAAATTTCAAACATCCATAACTTTGATCTGGTTGTCAGATTTTTGCCCACAACATTTTTTCGGAATGAGATCGGAGCCCTACATCCAATGGACAACAATTTATACCCATTCTAGTTCGTTTACTGGTTGATCTACAGTGGGTTGCAGTGGTAATGTGGGATTTAGCTCCAAATGACACATAAACTCCAAACAGACAGAACTCTTGCTCTAGTTGCCCAATTTTAGCCCACAATACCTTTTAGAATGAGCTCAGAGCCCTACATCCAATGGAGGGTAGGATATAAACATTCAAGTTTGTTTATTGTTCGATATACAGTGGCTTCCAGTGGTAATACGGGATTTTGCTCCAAATTACACATAAACTTCAAACACCCATAACTTTTGATCCGGCTGTTCAATTTTTGCGCACAATACTTTTTCAGAACAGAGAATAAGATTTACCCATTCGAGAATAAGAAAACACCTTTCGGGTTGCCTAATTTTCGCCCACAATACCTTTTCGGAATGAGATCGGAGCCCAAAATCCAATGGAGAACAATTTAAACCCATTCCAGCCCGTTTAGAGGTCGATATACAGTGAGTTGTAGTGGTAATATGAGATTTACCTCCAAATGACACATACACTTCAAAATGATAGAATTTTTAATGTGGGTTTTAGTGAAAATGAGAGATTTAGCTCCAAATGACACTCAAACTTTAAACAGCAATAACTTTTGATGCGGTTGTCTGATTTTATCCGACAACACCTTTGCGAAATGAGATCGGAGCACTACATTCATTGGAGCATAAGTTTTACTCATTCCAGTTCATTCATTTGTCGATATATAGTGGGTTGCAGCGGTAATGCGAAATATAGCTCCAAATGACACCTAAACGTCTAACAGCCATAACTTTTGATTTGTATGTTTGATTTTTGCCCACAACACCTTTTCCGAATATGCTCGGAGGCATACATCCAACGGAGCACAATTTTAAACCATTCCAGCTCATTTTAGTAGTCAATATACAAATGGTTGCAATGGTAATGAGTGATTTAGATCCTCTTGACACATAAACTGTAACAACCATAACTTTTGATCTGGTTGTCCGATTTTTAGGCACAACATCTTTTTGGAATGAGCTCGGAGCCCTACATCCAATGGAGAACAAATTTTACCCATTCCAGTTTGTTTAGTGGTCAACATACACTGGGTTGGTAATATGGTATTTAGCTCAAAAGGAGACCTAAACTTCAAACATCTGTAACTTTTGATCCGGATGACTGATTTTCGCCCACAATACCTTTTCGGAATGAGATCGGAGCCCTAAATCCAATGGAGAATAATTTTAACCCATTCAAGCTCGTTTAGAGGTCGATATAAAGTGAGTTGTAGTGGTAATGCGATATTTAGCTCCAAATGACACATAAATGTCAAAATAAAAGAATTTTTGATGCGGTTGGTAGTGAGAGTGAGAGATTTAGCTCCAAATGATACTCAAACTTTAAACATCAATAACTTTAGATCCGGTTGTCTGATTTTTCCCCCACAACACCTTTAATGAATGAGCTTAGAGCCCTACATTCATTGAAGCACAAGTTTTACCCATTGCAGTTCATTCAGTTGTCGATATATAGCGGGTTGCACTGGTAATGCGAAGTTTAGCTCCAAATGACACCTAAACTTGAAACAGCCATAAATTTTGATCTGGTTGTCTGATTTTTGCCCACAAAACCTCTTCTAAATGAGCTTTGAGCCATACATTCGATGGAGAGCAAGTTTTACACAATCTAGTTTATTTAGTGGTCGATATACATTGAGTTGCAGTGGTCATGTGGGATTTAGCTCCAACTGACACCTAAACTTCAAACAGCTATAATTTTTGATCTCGTTGTTCGGATTTAGCCCAAAAGACCTTTTCAGAATGAGCTTAGAGCCATACATCCTATGGAGAAAAGAATTTATGCGATCGACTTCATTTAGTGGTCGACGGATAGTGGATTATATTGGTAATGAGGGATTTTGCTCCAATTGACACCTAAATTTTAAACATCCATAACTTTGATCCGGTTGTCAGATTTTTGCCCACAACATTTTTTCGGAATGAGATCGGAGCCCTAAATCCAATGGACAACAATTTATACCCATTCTAGTTCGTTTAGTGGTTGATCTACAGTGGGTTGCAGTGGTAATGTGGGATTTAGCTCCAAATGACACATAAACTCCAAACAGACAAAACTCTTGCTCTAGTTGCCCAATTTTTTGTAACATCCCCCAAATTACTAGGCCCCTAGAGAATTTTTGTCATGACAAGTCATGACAAAAATAGGATAACTGACATCGGGCACTAGGATGACCAGTTGGAAGGAGAGAAAAACTCATGGTGTGCACTCAGCCACCATGGGCTACCCTAGTGTAAAGTGGACTGAAAAAGGCTGAAGCACCTTGAGCATCACACATAGCCATGGAGATCCCATAGGATGGATCAAGTGCACAAAGTGGGCCAAAGAGGCCCCATGAACTCATTAAGATAAGAAGGAATGCATTTTGGGGTGCATATATCAAATCTTGATGGCCTAGCCTAGGAGTGACCAACAGACTCCAAAAAGCCAACCTAACGTCACCATGACCCCCATGACCATCCAAGAAGGTGAGTAGACCACTAAGGACCCTTGAGGACAACCAAATTAGTCAAGTTGACCAAAAGTCAACTATGAGCTATCTCAGGTCAAACCACCATAAATATGGGCAATTGAACTCCAAATGATCAAATTGGACCCACCCCCATATGGAAACCTCCCTAGGGGACCTAATGGACCCAAAAGCCCCATCATAGGGCCATCAATTTGGGGAGATTGGGCCAATTTCTAAAAAGCCCCAAATTGACCTGAATGTGCTAAAAACCCAATTTGATCTCCAATTGACCTAGTGTGATCAAATTGATCACCCCTAAACACTAAGGGGATCAAATGAGACCCAAGTGAACCAAAGTGCACAGTCAATTTTGGAGAATTAGGGCAAAACCACCAAAATGCCCAAATTGCCCTAATAAGTAATTTTGTGCAATTAAACCCCATATGACCCCACCTTGGCTCATTTCTTCCTAGAGTAGGTTCATAGGGTCTTAGGAAACAATGTTGGTCAGTCACCTTGAATGGGGTGACCTAGGGTCAAGCCCAAACACAAAAGCCCCAATTTGCCCTATTTGGGTCAAGTAAGCCAAACTCAAGCTAGGTGGACTCAGCCCAACCCAACCTTAGAACCTTTGGGCTCAACCCCACCTAATCAAGTCCCTAAGAGGGCTGGTTTGCCTAGAGACCAATTGGGCCTAAGGGGGAGCTTCACCAAGGGGTTGCCGGCCACCTCCAAGCATGAATTCAAGAGGAATTCATGGAGGAGTGGCCACTTGGCCACCACTCCTTAAATCCTGGCATGCCCACAGCCCTCCCAAGGAGTTTCCAGCAGAAATTGGGCTGAGCTGTCTGCTGTTGAGAGGAGGGAGGAGAAAGCTCCACCAAGTGGTCGGCCACATTAATGGCTAAGCTCCGAGAAAATTCAAATGGGCTCATTTTTCCCCCTCCTCTGGCATCAATTCAAGCTCAGGAATAATTCCCTGATGAGCTGGAGGCCTGCAATTAGCTGGCTGGGGCGGTGGCAGCATAGAGAAATCGCCCTCTTCAATGGCTGTTAACAAAAGGAGCTTCCTGAGCCGAAATGGACCCCTCCATCAGCTCCAAAGCACTCCTGGCAGTCGAAACCAAGCTTTACTTCATCCTTTTTGCTGGAGAAATGAGATCGGGAGGTGGAACTCAAGCAAGCTCGACGGCCATGGAAAGCTCAGGATCCCCTCAACCTCAAGCCCGAAGTCAGGCAAGTTCCTCCCCCCTCCATCTGTGCTAGATTATAGACCCATCTAGGAGAGATATCGGGCTCAAATGAGCACGATCCCATGTGAGATAGTGGGAGTTTTCTCGAGCTTTTCTTCTTGCTCGGAATCGCCAGAGAAGCTATCTCCGGCGGCCGTGTTGCCGCCTGGCGTTAGCCACCACCTCAACCGAGGTGGTGGAGGCGGTGGCCGGCCGTGGGGTGCTGCAGGTTGCCGAGAAATGGCCGGAGAAGATGGCCCAGGCGGGATCGATCTGAACCGTCGGCTGGATGGGGAAGATGAACAGATGCCGTCGATCTTGCGATGTGATTCATGCAGGATCAGTTATAATCTTATATAAATGTATTATTATTAATTGTATTAAACTGTCACGTTTTATATCCGACCTTGTTGGCTTAATTTGAGGCCTTTAGAGGCCATATTTCGAAAAATCCCCAAGATAAGAAGTGTAGATCTGAGTGTCTACTTTCAAATGAAAGTGGAATCAGGCCATTTGATTAAATATAGGGCCCACATCACTCATTCTCGTGAGGCTGGCCAAAATACAAACCAGATCTTTGAACTAGTGTAACTTTTTAATGCCAAGTCTTGTGGACTTGAGATTTTAGTCATGCTTGCATGTGCCTCATACCTAGCTTAGGTTTAAATTTCAGATTTTTTGGAGATTATTTTTCTCTAGTTTTGTTCAAAACTTAGAAAATTAAATAAATGGAATATTTGGAGTTATATATAACTCCTAATGATCCCAAATTTTGGTGAGGGCTTCTTTAGGTCATTCATGGTCACTGGTTAAAATTTCATCACATGTGCATGAGTATATTTCTCTAAACTTCAAAATGAAGTTTGGGTCTTAAGAGAAAGATTGAGGTGCTAATAGTCAATTTGGGCTTTTGACCTTTTTGATGGAATTGAAGGTGGGAATCACCTTGCATGCCTCTGAAACCTTGGGGTTTTTGTATGTCAAGAGGATATACATCTTTGACATAAGTCTCATGACCTTTTGAAATTATTTTTCTTAAAGTTTCTAAGTAATTTCAAATTGTTAAACTTATAAATTAATGAAATTTATGAGATTTAAAAGAACTAGCAAAAATCCCACCTTCTAGGCATAGTCTTTTCATGACATTAAATATCCTTAGAAACAATCTCATGTGGTTTAGATGAAAATTTAGGGTAGCTCCTTTGCAAATTATGAAATGCCCTCCATGAGCAATTTAATTAATTTTTGAGAAATTTATATATAGAAATCGTTGATTCTCTGGAATGTGTAGCTTTGTGATGAGGCACATCAGTAGGAGTAATCTCATATGGTCTAGATGAAAATTTAACTTAGTTCCTTTAATAGCTTTGAAATGTCTTTCATGGATAAATTATTTGATTATTGAGCAATTATGGCTAAATAATCCCTGGTAAATTATGAAACTTTGGATTTGGTGTTTCTAGATGATTATTGTACTAGGTTAATTTTTTCAGAATTTATAGAGACATAAATGGTAGTTGTGGTGTAATCCCTTATTGGCACACCATTTGTAATAAATAGTAATTATGGATAAATACTCCCTGGTAAATTATGAAACTTTGGATTTGGTGTTTCTACATGATTATTGTACTAGGTTATTTTTCTCAGAATTTATAGAGACATATAAATGGTAATTGTAGTGTAATCCCTTATTGGCACACCATTTGTAATAAATAGTAATTATGTATAAATACTACCTGGTAAATTATGAAACTTTAGATTTGGTGTTTCTAGTTGATTATTGTACTAGGTTAATTTTCTCAGAATTTATAGAGACATATAAATGGTTGTTGTAGTGTAATCCCTTATTGGCACACCATTTGTAATAAATAGTAATTATGGATAAATACTCCCTGGTAAATTAAGAAACTTTGTACTTGGTGTTTCTAGATGATTATTGTACTAGGTTAATTTTCTCAGAATTTATAGAGACAAATAAATGGTAGTTGTAGTGTAATCCCTTATTGGCACACCATTTGTAATAAATAGTAATTATGGATAAATACTCCCTGGTAAATTATGAAACTTTGGATTTGGTCTTTCTAGATGATTATTGTACTAGGTTAATTTTCTCAGAATTTATAGAGACATATAAATGGTAGTTGTAGTGTAATCCCTTATTGGCACACCATTTGTAATAAATAGTAATTATGGATAAATAGTCCCTGGTAAATTATGAAACTTTAGATTTGGTGTTTCTAGATGATGATTGTACTAGGTTAGTTTTCTCAGAATTTATAGAGACATATAAATGGTAGTTGTAGTGTAATCCCTTATTGGCACACCATTTGTAATAAATAGTAATTATGCATAAATACTCCCTGGTAAATTATGAAACTTTGGATTTGATGTTTCTAGATGATTATTGTACTAGGTTAATTTTCTCAGAATTTATAGAGACATATAAATGGTAGTTATAGTGTAATCCCTTATTGGCACACCAAATGTAATAAATGATAAATAAGGGTAAATACTCCATGGATTAATATGAAACTTACGATTTGGTGTTTTTTTTTGTGCTATAGTAATTTTCACAGAATTTATTGAAGTCTTAACATAGCACCTGTAGTGTAAATCCCTATTTGCACCCCATTTATGTTAAATAGAAATTATGGTTAAATAGTTCCTGTAAAATGTGAAATTTGGGGTTTGAGGTTTTTGGACCAATATTATGCTACAGTGAATTTATCAAAATTTATGGGATCATTAGTTGACAGTCGATGTATAAATCACTATCAGCACGTCTTCTATTTTACTAGAGACTAAGCTTTAAGATTCCCTGGAGAATTTATGAGATTAGGATTTGAGGTTGTTAGATCACTACTCATTGCGAACCCATGTAGTAATTGGAACTCATTTGGATATGATGTGATCAAGATTGCACCTTAGGAGTCAAATCTAGCTCAATCGTATTTTGGTCTGCAGATAGTAAAACTGATTTATATGATTTAGACCACCACTGACCTTCACACATAGAACTATTAACTCCTTGATTATTATGAAGGCTCAGATTATTTGGAAGAACACCTCTAAGGGGCATCATGCGAAATAAGGGTTGGGGTGCGTTTAGCAAAGCTATAAGTGCAGGAGTCTATAATGAAATAAAAAGGAGGTTAGACCTCATCAAGGGCCCCACAGACAAATCATCAGTGTTAAATGATTATATGGAAGAAAAACAACCCTTAGCCGGGTGAGCCATCTTAAGGTAAATACTCAAGGGAGAAGTCGAGAAATATCTAAGGCAAACCCTGGATTAAGAATGACGAAGAATAGGAGTGTGGGTCCAAGTAAGGTTGAGAATGCTAATTGAATGTGTGCAGTTCCTCGGTGAAGAAGGGAACTCGAGCTTAGAATGTGACGTCGGTAGAGTCAGCATCCGGTCACAATTGGTGTTTGTTGGAGTTCAAAAGAACTCCCCCACTCCCTAGAGCCAAGTTTAACTCATCTTATAGATTTAATGTAATTGGAGAGGATAATGGGGATCAAGTAAAAAGGGGTAGATACCAACAAGATTAAGTGCCTTGGGAAGAGGAAGTTTGGGGTGTCAGCCCGCCACACTTCCCAGTACCGCTGCGAGCCCCTCACCGGGTAACCCTCCGGAAGTCCAAGGCAAACCCTAAAGCTTCTAAGATCAACTAAATTATAGACAAGACTAGTTAAGTAGGAGAACATGACAAGTTAGCTTCCATTCCAAACCGAAACATTTTATAAGGAAGGACTGGGATAGTCCTGCGAGCAGTAGGCTCGGGTTATAAGGAAGGACTGGGATTGTTGAGTCCGAGATCGCACCTCCGAGGGAAACTGGAGGCTGCGGGTTGCCGGTTACTTTTTATGTAGAAGAATGAGACCGCTAGCAGCGGTCAAGGCCAGACTTCGCCCGCCGCGGCAAATGCCACTCCTGCGACGGGCTTTCCTTTGATTAGAAAGAAGTGGTTACAGCGGGCTGCAAATGTAGGAAAAGAGAAGCCGGCCGGTCAGACAGTCCGCAAGACGAGAAACTCGAGTCCGCAGCTCAAACAAGCGAGCTCCTAGATTCGAGTGTGCGTGTCTTGGGAACAGTGCCGCCCCCTATTTATAGGCCTGGGGGCCTGCCCGAGCGGGCAGGGATAAAATAACCGCCTTCCCGGGTACAGGAGAAACGGGCAGGCGATGACGGGATACACAAAGAAGGAAAGAAAATAAGCTGCGCGGCTTGGCAGCTTGCCCTTCCGACTTGTCTGACCAGAAGCTGGAGATGATGCGGCCAAGGCGACGATTCTACCTGCTCGGTCTCTGTCTTGAGACCGCGATTTGTTCTTTGTCTTCGGACCTTGGCTTATCTTCATGGCATAAACCGCGCGACCTCCGACTTGAGACCGCGACTTGCCCTGTTGGACTTGGGCTTGGATTACCTCTGGTTCTTGGAGGCGGCTTGAATTATTACAGACAGCCCAGCCTGTGTTAGCTGGTGCTGATGGAGCTTGTTTAACCTGAGCCGGGCGACTTGGATCCACAAACCGCTCGGTCTGCGAGTAATCCTCTTCAAAGCGGTTTCCCGGGTAAACATAATCCCCACATATTTTTAAATTTCCGTGAAGATTTCGAAAATATCAGTGCTAGCCGGAGACCGCGCCGTCTTCACCCCGTTGGTTATAAATGTTCCAGAAGCTTCGATTCTGGCATAACTCCATTGTTACCCCGAGTCACTACTCGCCTATTGCGGTTAGGGCTTTCAGATTGAACAACCCGAAAAAGATGGTGAACCTGATGGCTGAGCTTGAAGTTCTCGAGAAGTCCGGAAAGAACCGCGAGAGAGACCGCTCGAAAGAGAAGAAGAAGAAAAAGGTGAAGCGGCCTGATAAGACCGTAACAATTGCTTCTGCGAGTAACCCGACCAACCTGCCTGCGGAGTTGACAATCGATTTGTCATCTAAACAGGAGGGGAATATGCCGACCGAACTGCTTCCTGAGTAAACAGTCGTCTTGTCGACCAAGAATGCGGAGAGCTGTCTAAACCCGCCCCCAGCTGATCCCCCAACCTTCTCTGACAAAGGAAACAACCCGCCTTCTCCGCCGGGTAAGACAAACTTGGAGGCTGCTTCCCAGAAAGGCGACGGGGATGAGTCTTTCAAGATGGAGGTCACCCCGTCCGGGGATTTTCATTTAAAAATTAGAGATGAAGGAGAGGCAGTTGACTCCCCCAGGCCGAGCGAACAGCAAACCGCAATAGTCAACATCGAGGATAGTCTGGAAAAAACAACCGCACAAAAGTCGAAGAAGAGGAAGAAGGAAGAGTCCGCGGCGGACAGGCTTCTCAAGAAGATGAAGAGGCTGAAGGCCAAGAATAAAGCAGCATCTGGGAAATCGAAAGCGGACACCCTGCAAGGCAAGTCACGCGAGAATGAAGTTTCAGAAGGCTTGATTACTCCTTCCCCCCAGCCGAACGACCAGGTTCAAATTGATGCTCATAGTATTTCCGTAAGCGACCTCCTCAAGGATTTTGATTCTTTTCAGAAGCAAGATGAACAACTGAGAACTTCTTCCGAACTGCAGGCTGCCAACCCGCCAGGAGAGAAGGGATCCGCCCTGTCTGAGGATGCGACCAGCCTTAAGGAGGCCATCCTTCCTGAGGTCGCGACTGAAAGAACAATACCGGTACCTGAAGATACCGTGACGGCTGGTCTGCGGTTTATGCAGGTGAAGGCGGAGCGAGTAAGAGATCAACTTGCCAGGCCGCCCCCGCCGCAACCCAATCTTTTGCTGCAAGGTAAAAGGGGAGCGGACTACCACTCCGCTCGTTTTTTCATGCCGAGGCCTCGAAACAAGTCGCGCGCTTCGTTGTTGAACCCGTCGCCCAGCTTCTTTCCCTCCGCTGCTCAACTTTCTGCTGCTAAGCGGAGGCAAAGTGAGAGATCGTGGAGAGAACAACGCCGAAAGTTCGATACCGAGCTAACAAGGTGACCTGTCCGCCTGAATTCAATTCAAACTGCCGCGACTTGTAAGCGAGGAAAATTCGATGAAAGCGGTTTCCTTTTGAATGTTCCTTGACTATTTTCTCTTATTGCAGATGACCGTGACTCTATCCCGAAGCCGGGCGAACTGGTGACCTATCTTCCCCCTCTTGATCCACCCCTGCTGAGTTCTTCTCGGCCGGATACTCGGATGGAGGACGAGATGTCTCGACTTCAAAAGAATCTGGAAACACTTGCTAAGCAGCTGAGGGCTGTGGAGGAGAGAGAGAAGGTCGCCCAAGATGAGAAAGCTGCTCTTCGGGTTGAACTGGAAAACGAACGAAGGAAAGCCGAGCAGCGCTGGAGGCGGAGCAGAGAGAGCGCCGAGAGAAGGAAAAGGCGCAGCAAGACCAGGTGGCTGCGCTGACCGCCCGGATTGACCGGGGAAAGAAAGAAGTCCGCAAGCTCGAAGAGGACTGCGCATATTATAGGGACAGATACCTTCATTTGGCGAAGGAAGCCGGCTGAAGTCGGCGCCCTGCAAACATGATTGATGAAGGCCGGCGTGGGTCAGGCCGCCCGGATGCAGGGACGAGCTCGTCTCTCCCTGTAGCCGGGACGATCCACCCAGTTGTGAATGTTCATGAGCCTGCAGCAGCCTTGCCTACTCGTGTGATCCCCGCGTCGCGAGTAGAGAGAGATGCCGCGCGGATTCATAGCATGATCAACCGCCTTAATCATAACATGAACCAAATGCAGGGAACTGTCCTTCAGATCGGCGATCACGTCGCGCGGCTTCACAGGGAGGACGAGCCGGGTGAAAACCGCCCATAATGAGCGGCTCTAAGATACGAGCTTGTAATATTATTTCAATTTGGTCCCTTGGACAATTGCTTGACTCTGATTATGTAATATTCGATCTGCCTTTCAGGCCGTGCGGCCTAAATATTCGAATTTTATCATTTCTGCCTTATTATGTTGATTGATGCTTGTGGGTTGCTTCACATAAACCGATCTGCTTGTTTTCGTGATTCTTTAATCCGCTTGTTTGGATATACTTAGTCTTTGTGGTTGGTTTTTGTGGTGATGTACCCGTACGGGTTGACCGGTCTGCCGTGATTTGACCTTTACTAGATGCAGATAAGCCGTTCTTATAAGTAGCGCCCTTCCGGAAGTCCTTTTACCAAAATCTCAAGATGGGAGTAAAGCGCCAGCCGAAGCGACCTGCCAAGACTTCTGCTACCCGCTCTGAAGCCGCTTTGGCCTTTCATTATGCGGACCTCGAGGAGTGTCGTTTGACAAAAGCTGAGCTGGACGAATTCGTCGAGAAGCATATGGCCGACAGTCCGCTACTCGCGCGGCTTCCGCTTCGGGACGAGCGGATGAATTCGTCTGGTCCAAACCATATCGCGATCCCAATCGACCATTTCGATTGCGGATTTAAATTCCCGATTTCCATTGAGCTCGCCATGGTCTTTGACCATTATGGAGTTGTTCCCGGCCAGATTTCTCCCAACTCGATGGCCGGGATATGTAGCTTCATCTCTTACCTGCGATCCGAGAGAGTCCGCTTCTCTATGGACCTCTTCAGGAAGCTATTCTCAGTGCGGGCCATTCCGGACTCTGAATCGGATGTCTTCAAAGGCCACCTCTACTTTGGCTGCCGCGGGTTGAAGATGGTTAATCTGGCGAACAAAGTCACGGCCTGGTCGGAGAGGTATTTGATCTTCGAAGGCCGACTTGGCCTGTTGAATCCGAATCCGCAAGTGCGTCCTGAGGAGGCCTTTCAACCGGTCCCAATAAGCGAAGTGGAGAAGGGAATCTGCAAGCTTCTCAAGGATGAGCGGCTTAACATAAGCTACTATATCCCCCTACTTGCCGAGCTAGAGAACGTTCGGCTAGAAGATAGTAAGCTTCCCTTTGCTTTCGACTTTAATGTTAACCGCTCGATCTCTTGTGCTGACTCTTCTTCTTTTGTAGCCCAAGCCGTTGTTCCTGCCAACAAGCCGATAAGCCCAGCCGGTTTAGTTTTGACTCAGACGGAGAAAAGAAAGAGGCAAGCCAGGAACAAGCCGCTGCCGTCCGATGGGGAAGATTCGGGTTCCTCAGGCGACTTCGCCGCCCTTCGCTCCTTTAGCAAGGTGAAGGATCTAAAAAGCCGCCCGGTCTTGACCTAGCATCCAGACAGTGATAGTGTCCAGGTCTCTACTGCGCTTCCCCACTGGGCGAACGAGAAGTCGGGCCGGCATGCTGAGGCCGCTAGCATCGCCATGCTCGGCCGACGGAACTTCAGGAGGTTAAGGAAAATTCCTGTGGAAGAGCTCGCCAGAGAGGCCGCGCGGGTTGGTGCCGGGAGCTTCATCACCAACGCCTTCATGGGGATGACCCTTAAGAGGTTGGTTAGAGATAACGCTCTTCAAGAGAAGGAAATTGCCGAACTGAAGAAAGAAAATGCGCGGCTAAAGGAAGCCGAGTCGGTAAGTCATCACCTGGCCAGCATCAACACCAATGTTCTCAGACCGCACGGTCTTACCTTACTCTTTTCTTTTGCAGGCTAAGTATGATGAAACCGACCCAGTCTATCAGCAGGAACTCTTCCCTCATGTCGCCGAGGGAATTGATAATGCTTTTAACCGCTTGCGGGAGCTCAACAGGTTTGCGCCCGGTTTCGAGCATTTCACCTTCTCGGATGCCTATCCGATTTTGCAAAAAAAAGTTAGAAAAGATCAGGCGGAAAGCCAAAGGAAAGAATAAAGCCGACGGATCCAGTTCGGAGGAGAGCGATGATGGAGATGACGAGGTCGAAGAACCCGGAGCGGCTAAGAGTGGTGAGAGTGGCTCGGAGTCCGAATCCAGCGATTCTGAAGAAGATGCTGGTCGCAAATCGGGCGAATTGAGCAGCTCATCCTCGTCGGGTAGCGAGGGTTATTCTCCTGACGTTTCGATTGATGGCATCGAACATTCAAGTGCTCCTGCGTCTAAGAAACTCAAGTCGCACGATCAATAGCTGTATTTTGCCTTTTATTTTGAATAGCCGTCGGGTTGATGTTGTTAGCCGGACGGCTTAAAACATGATGTAAACAATGTTTTGATAATGAAATGAAAAGCTTTTACCTGTCTATCTGTCTACCTTCTTCGACTTACTTGCGATTGTTTGCAATCTCTTTCTGTGTTAAATCTAACCAAGTCGTGCGACTTAATGTCAACTTTATCTGGTTAGGATAGCGATCTTCATAAGATTCCGGTAGAGTATCTAAAAAACCCACTCGCATGGCTTGCTTCTTTTAATCTGAATCGAGTATATCCGATTTATTCTGAGAAAGTGCTAACTTATTACGAATGTATTATGACATCCTGGAAATCGAACATAATTAAGCCGCGCGGTTACTGTTAGATTCGGCATACTTGCTCCCCAGGATAAAGAAGTACAAGTCATGAGAACAATTATCAGACCGAGCGGTCAGTGTTTTAACTCAGGCGACTTGCAGCTGGCATCGCTGTAAATCCCACCTCCGGGAATGTAACCAGATAACCGATCCGGAATTTTTAATAATCAAGCCGTGCGACCATAAACTGACCCTACGTAAATGCCTTGCAAAACAGAATATCCAGTCTCTAGAAGATCAGCTGATAGACCGTGCGATTAACATTTAACCCGAACAATCTATATGACAGCAATATATAACATTGACTGACAAGCCGCACGGGCTGTATGTAGAATTTGTGCGATTAGCAGGTTTAATACGTGAAATGAGAATCATAACCGCCTGATTGAAGGAACCTGTGACTATCCGATCGGATTGAGTGGAAATCCATAAGTATGATAAATTCATAATCCGGATAATAAGGTCGGCCGGTCATGATTATGCTTGCTTCCCTGATATTTACCTTGATACCTTAATGATACCCTGTTTATTTCAAACCGTCCGGTCTAAAAACCGAACCGCATGACATCTTTGGAACCTGCTGATTTTAGCTCGCCTGGTTTAACAACCAGACCGCCAGGTTTAATAACCAGACCGCCCGGATTAATAACCAGACCGCCTGAAAACCTTGGTACCTGCTTATTTCAAACCGCCCGGTTTGAGTATTAAGCCGTCCGGTCTATGTTGGACATAGAAACCCTGCTTTTTCTCCCAAGTGGTCAATAATGACCATATGGGATGAGATAATCCCTTGTAATGTAATAAAGATGATTACAGACTCAAATGACCAAGTGGGCAGGTGGGCCTAGGCGGCGAACATTGCTTTCCTCAAGTGGTCATAAGAGCTGTAGAAATAAAGAGAAACAAGTACAGACCCAGATGACCAAGTGGGCAGGTGGGCCTAGGCGGCGAACATTGCTTTCCTCAAGTGGTCATAAGGGCTGTAAGCGACTCGACTGCTCTCTTGCTTAGGGTTACAAGCCGAGTTGATCAATTGGGCAGGTGGGCCTAGGCGGCGAACATTTCTTTCCTCAGAGAGATCAACTCAATTGTGGGTCCCGCTTAGGCATCGCTTGAGAGTACCTTGGAGTATTCGATAGTCACAGACTAAGATGATCAATTGGGCAGGTGTGGTTATGCCGCGGGGGCTATACCGACATTGCTTTCCTCAGAAGGATCATCAAAGCTGTAATTATATCCCCCTCGGGGCATGATAGAGCCAACATTCACCTAGACCTCCCTTGATGCAGGGGTGTGTCGGATATCAGCCGGGATCCAAGGTTCTGAAGACCACCGCACGGGAATTGGCAAGCTACCACTACACGTGTGCGAAAACTCCCCGCTACACATGATCTTCGTGGTTTTACGCTAATGACTACAATCCGAGGGGGTTCGAGCAGAACTTGGCGATGTCTCTGTGGTTTAGTGAGTTTGATATATGAGAAAATGCAGAAAGGAAAAATCAGACATGGAGAAGTGTCAGTATGGGGCTTCTTATTAAAATATCTCAAAAAACTGCAGGAAAGTAAATAAGACATTTTAGGGATAGAACCGTTTGAGATCGTCACCACTCCAGGTGCACGGAATGTCTTCTCCTTCACTTGTTTGGAGGCGATAAGCCCCACTTTTTAGTACCTCCTTGACGATGAAAGGTCCAGCCCAATTAGGATCTAACTTCCCGACATTACCTGTTCGGGCTGCTGCATCAACCTTTTTTAATATGACGTCGGCGACCGCAAAATGCTTTACCCTAACATTTTTGTCAAAGTACTTCGCCATCCTCCTTTTAACTTCTTCTTGCCTGATTGTTGTCTCATCCTGAAGTTCTTCAATTAGATCCAGACTACACTTGATAGCCTCATCATTGTATTCTACCCATGCTTCTCCTCCTTCTTTTCCGTACACAACTCTTGGAGTGACCACCTCAAACTCCACAGGAACAACAGCCTCCGAGCCATGAGATAATTTGAATGGTGTCTCCCCTGTAGCTGAGGAAGGGGTAGTACGAAGAGTCCAAAGGATGGAAGGAAGCTGGTCCGCCCAATTTCCTTTTTGATTCAAGACTCTTTTCATCAAGAGCTGTCGGATTCGCCTGTTTGCTGCTTCTACTTGTCCATTGGTTCTTGGATGATGTACCGAGGCAAACCGAAGATCAATTCTGACCTGATCACAAAAGTTTATCATCTCCGGATTATTGAACTGTGGGCCATTATCAATGACGATTGCCAACGGTATTCCATGCCGGCAGACTATTTCTCCCCAGATGAAGTTCCTGACGATTTGGGTAGTAGTTTTTGCTAATGCTTTGGCCTCAATCCACTTACTGAAATAGTCGATCATCACGATGATAAAACGACGTTGACCACTGGCTATTGGAAAAGGTCCCATAAGATCCATACCCCAAACGACAAAAGGCCACGGCGCAGTTATTGATCTGAGTGACTGAACAGGCAAATGCTGAAGAGGAGCGAACTTTTGGCACTGCACACACCGCTTGGCAAATGCTTCAGCATCCTTTCTCATAGTCGGCCAAAAATATCCTTGCCGCAGGATCCTTTTTTCCAAGGTTTTTGCCCCTGAATGGCTACCACATTCTCCAGAGTGAACTTCCTGAAGTACGATAGGGATCTCTTCTTCTGAAACACATCGTGCTGAGGGGGAAATCAAAGTTTTTCTGTAGAGAACTCCTGCTATTAGATAATAATATGCCGCCTTCCTTTTGAATCTTCTCCGATCTTTGATGGAATGGTGGAACTCCCCCTTTGATAGGAATAGCTCGTAAGGATCCTTCCATGAAGGATTATGATCAATTTGCATGAGTTCTGCCTCATCTATTGCCGGATGAAAAAGTTCAAAGGTCACTCCCCCTGATGGAAGACCGAACTTCGACAATTCATCTGCCTCCTCATTTTGCGTTCTTGGGATGTGCTCGATAATAAATGACTTGAATCATCCGATTTCCTTTTTGGCTAATAGCAGATATTTTCGCAGAATCGGCTCTCTTGTCTCATAATTTCCCAAGACCTGGGAAGCAATCACCAATGAATCAGTTCTAACATGTACATATTCTATGCCCAACTCTTTCGCGAGCCTTAGCCCAGCCAGAAGTGCCTCATATTCTGCCTGGTTATTCATAACTGGGAAGAAGAACTTGATAGCTTGCTCCAGCCTGATGCCATTTGGGCTGATCAACACTACTCCGGCTCCCACGGAGTTCCTGCCAGAAGCCCCATCCACATAAATGATCCAAGCCAGAGGAGATCGCACCACCTGTTCAGGACTAAGCGCTGTTGTATCTACCAGGAAGTCTGCCAAGATTTGCGCTTTGATCGCTGTTCGGGGGATGTACGATATCTCAAATTCACATAGTTCAATAGCCCATTTTGCCAACCTCCCTGAGTGATCTGGCTTTTCAAGAATATTTTTTAAAGGATGGTCTGTAATAACTTGGACGGAATGAGCCTGAAAATAAGGGCGAAGCCTTCGCGCAGACATAACCAAAGCCAAGGCCAGTTTCTCCAGGATCGAATATCTGGTTTCTGCATCCTTAAGGATGTGGCTAACATAGTATATTGGAAACTGCCTCCTCTTCTCTTCTCGAACGAGGACAGAACTCACCGCTTCTGGTCCGACTCCCAGATATAAGAATAGTTTTTCTCCCTCACGGGGACTTTGGAGTAGTGGAGTCGAAGTTAACTGTCCCTTCAGCTGCTCGAAAGCCTTGTTACACTCCTCGCTCCATTCGAACTTTGATCCCTTTCGCAATGTTTTAAAGAATGGGGCACTTTTATCTCCGGATTTAGAGATAAACCTGCTCAATCCTGCCAATCTCCCCCCAAGTTGTTGAACTTCTTTAGTATTTCGAGGAGGGGTCATATCAAGGATGGCCTTCACCTTATCTGGATTTGGTGCAAGGCCATCAGGAGTTAAGAGATGCCCAAGAAATTTTCCTTTGTTTGCCCCGAACACACATTTCAATGGGTTTAATTTTAACTTGAACCTCCGTAGAGTAGCGAACGTCTCTATGAGGTCTTCCAAGTGCAATGAGAATGTTTTACTTTTGAGAAGAAGGTCATCAACGTAAACTTTGAGATTCCTGCCCTTTTGATGTTTAAAGACGGTATCCATCATTCTTTGGTATGTTGCACCCGCGTTTTTAAGACCGAAGGGCATTACGAGATAGCAGTAACACCCATCGTTTGTGATAAATGAGGTATGCGGGATGTCAGGTTTGTGCATTTTAATTTGATGATACCCGGAGAAGGCATCGAGGAAACTCATAAAACCATACCCAACCGCGGAATCAACTAAAACATCTATCCGAGGCAAAGGGTAACAATCTTTAGGGCACGCTTTATTAAGTTTGGTGAAGTCTACGCACATGCGCCACTTCCCACCAGATTTCTTAACCATTACAACATTCGACATCCACGTGGGATATTGAATCTCAGAAATGAAACCTGCTTTTAGGAGTTTGGAAACCTCCTCTCTGATGGGCAACGCCAGCTTGGTCGCCACTTCTCTCTTCTTTTGCTGGATAGGCTTGAACTCAGGAGATACATTCAGATGATGACAAGCCACGTCTGGATCCACTCCAGGCATATCCTCTGCTGACCAAGCGAAGATATCTAGATTTCCCAATAGACAAGAGATTAGCTCTGCTTTCTCCTCCTCCGACAAC
This sequence comes from Dactylorhiza incarnata, assembly GCA_033032865.1. Taxonomy (NCBI): domain Eukaryota; kingdom Viridiplantae; phylum Streptophyta; class Magnoliopsida; order Asparagales; family Orchidaceae; genus Dactylorhiza; species Dactylorhiza incarnata. Next base: position 531,820 of record JAWHQI010000544.1, read on the forward strand.
TCAGCGTTGATGACCAGCTTCTTTTCTGCCCCTTCAGCAATAGGAACTTCTTGGGTCGCTTGGGCAGGTTCCAAGTGAGCCCCTTCCCAATCTTTTCCTTCCTCGGCGGCCTTTGGAGACTTAGCAACCTCCAAAACCTCATCCATGATCTTGGGAAGCGGAACGTCAGTGATCATGTTGACAGTTCGAACGTAGCACTCCCGAGCTACTTTTGGGTTGCTTCTAACCCGATACTGCTTTCCTTCAGCGGCGAACTTGAGGGCAAGGTGAAAGGTGGACACTACCGCCCTATACGCATTGAGAATCGGCCTCCCGAAGATAGCACAGTAGTTGCTCGGGGCATCTACTACCACGAAATTGATCAACTTTATTATTCCTCCAAGAGAGACCAGGAGCTTCACTGAACCCTCTACTTCCTTCTTCTCCCCAGAAAAACCGTAGAGGGGTCCCTCGGTGGAGAGCAGATGCTTTCCAGTCTTCAGGGCCTCGAAAGTCGGACGAAAAAGGAGATTGACAGAGCTGCCGGTGTCAATCAGAATCTTGTGGACTGTATAGTTTTCGATGATGGCCTTGATAACCACCGCATCATCGAAAGCATTAGCATTGGGGGGAAGGTCATCCTGACCAAACGTGACAATAGTGCTTTCGGGAGGAGAACTTGTAGTGGCTGCCACTTCCTGCTTTAGAACCCTTGCAATGCTGGATTTGCGAGATGATTCCGCTCCAGCTCCCCCATGGATACAATAGATGTCCCCTAAGGGGCCCACATCATTGACTTCGACACACTTGGTAGAAGGATGGATGTCACCATAGTAGCCGGCGTCCTCGACGTCGGCGCATTCCCAGGTCACTTCTACTGTTTCCTTCTCCTTTTTCTTCTCGGTAGTTGGCTCAGTAGTTTTATCTTTCCGAATTAGACCCCGGAGCTTTCCTTCCCCCAGGAGTCTTTCTATAAGAAAACGAAGAGCTCGACAATCTTCAGTTAGGTGTCCCCCCTCTTTATGATATTCACAATAAAGGTTCGGATTCCGATTGCGAATATCCGACTTCAGAGGAGCAGGCCTTTTGAAATCTGGCCTCTTTTGCAGAATTTGGACTACTTCGTCCATGGTGACGTTTAGGGGAGTGAATGACTCTTGCGAATCATCGTATTGAGTTGATGGAATGACGGGAGGTGGCTGCACGGCATACTGTTGTAAATATACCGGCATGATTTGCGGAAGGGGAGCGGATGGAGCGGGAGCGACGACCAACGGTGGTTTCTGATCTTGAAACCGCTGATGACCCATAAATGGTTGCTTATTTTTGTAGTTCCTCCCCCTTTGGGAACGGGGTTCAAAGTGGGACTGATTCGATGGTGGATGATGGAAGGATGGATTTGACTGTTCCTTGTCGCTTACCAGCTTCGCGACGTAGTCCGGATTGCTCTTCTCTCCTCTGATGAACATATTCTCTAAACTTATCATTTCCTGATAAGTCTTAGGCTCCTTTATATTTGCTTCGAACTTTAGGGGGCCCTCTCTTAGGCCATGGATGAGGGCAACCCTATACAGCTCCAGGTCCACGTTTTGGACTTCCATGATCTCTTTCTGGAAGCGGTCCACAAAACGAGCCCACGTCTCGTTTTCTCGTTGTTTTATATCGAAAAGGGCCGCCGGGCCACTCTTTCTCTTCCTTGAAGTAGAGAATCTCAACAGAAATTCTCTTCGCAGCTCCGCGAAACAACGGATCGACCTGGGGTGCAAACCGTAAAACCATTCCCTCACTTGTCCTTCAAAGGAGGTTACAAGAAGCTTGCACTTAGTTGCATCAGTTAAAGTTCTGAGAGCAATGGCTGACTCGAAAGCTTGTAAATGAACCGTGGGATCAGTCTCCCCATTAAAAGCTGGCAGGCGGGGTTCCCTGAAATTATTAGGGGCAGGCTCCCCTCTGATTTCGTCCACAAAGGGAGAAGTTTCTTCCATGTCTTCATACAGAGGAGCAGGGTAATAAACCGCCGGAACTGCGGCTATTCGCGGGCAAGCCGCCTGATAAGAAGACCGGGCAGCAGCTTCTGGCGGGTAGGAGTGATGAATAGGAACTTCAGGCGGGTAGGAGAGACGGGTCGCGCCCTCCTGCGGGTAGGAAAGGTGGGCAGCGTGAGAAGTTGCCCCCTGGAAGTCGAGGACTCGAGCTGGAATGTTGTGCGCGCCTTCCTGATAGAAGTTTTTCCTAGCCGCGAGGTCTTCTTGGTGGAGCTGGAAATTAGCGGCTTGCGGTAGCGGATAAGGAGGAGGTGGAGGAAGGACTGGGGTCACCGCCTGATTAGCCGCGGCTTGTTGCGGAGCTAGTCGCTCAGTTAACATTGCCAAAGTCTGACTGATCGCTTCAAGTCGTTGATCAGTGGCCCTCTGAACCCGCTCGGCTTCTCTCCTTGACTGCTCCAGGGATTCCCACAAAGAGTCCTCGCTATGATCGGAGCGGTGTCCAAGGGGGAACTGGTGGTCTGACATTATGGCGAAAAGGGATTTCACCGACAATCCGCGATCTGAAGGTCGCGTGTTTCTGTTGAGTCCGAGATCGCACCTCCGAGGGAAACCGGAGGCTGCGGGTTGCCGGTTACTTTTTATGTAGAAGAATGAGACCGCTAGCAGCGGTCAAGGCCAGACTTCGCCGCCGCGGCAAATACCACTCCTGCGACGGGCTTTCCTTTGATTAGAAAGAAGTGGTTACAGCGGGCTGCAAATGTAGGAAAAGAGAAGCCGGCCGGTCAGACAGTCCGCAAGATGAGAAACTCGAGTCCGCAGCTCAAACAAGCGAGCTCCTAGATTCGAGTGTGCGTGTCTTGGGAACAGTGCCGCCCCCTATTTATAGGCCTGGGGGCCTGCCCGAGCGGGCAGGGATAAAATAACCGCCTGCCCGGGTACAGGAGAAACGGGCAGGCGGTGACGGGATACACAAAGAAGGAGAGAAAATAAGCCGCGCGGCTTGGCGGCTTTCCCTTCTGACTTGTCTGACCAGAAGCTGGAGATGATGCGGCCAAGGCAACGATTCTACCCGCTCGGTCTCTGTCTTGAGACCGCAATTTGTTCTTTGTCTTCGGACCTTGGCTTATCTTCATGGCATAAACCGCGCGACCTCCGACTTGAGACCGCGACTTGCCCTGTTGGACTTGGGCTTGGATTACCTCTGGTTCTTGGAGGCGGCCTGAATTATTACAGACCGCCCGGCCTGTGTTAGCTGGTGCCGATGGAGCTTGTTTAACCTGAGCCGGGCGACTTGGATCCGCAAACCGCTCGGTCTGCGAGTAATCCTCTTCAAAGCGGTTTCCCGGGTAAACAGGGATTGTCCTGCGAGCGGTAGGCTCGGGTTATAAGGAAGGACTGAGATAGTCCTGCGAGCAGTAGACTCGGGTTATAAGGAAGGACTGGGATAGTCCTGCGAGCGGTAGGCTCAGGTTATAAGGAAGGACTGGGATAGTCCTGCGAGCGGTAGGCTCGGGATATAAGGAAGGACTGGATAGTCCTGCGAGCGGTAGGCTCGGGTTATAAGGAAGGACTGGGATAGTCCTGCGAGCGGTAGGCTCAGGTTATAAGGAAGGACTAGTGTAGTCTAGCGAGCTGTAGGCTCGTAGTTTAAATATAAGACTAGTGTAGTCTAGCGAGCGGTAGGCACGTAGTTTAAATATTAGACTAGTGTAGTCTAGCGAGCGGTAGGCTCGTAGTTTAAACATAAGACTAGTGTAGTCTAGCGAGCAGTAGGCTCGTAGTTTAAATATAAGACTAGTGTGGTCTAGCGAGCGGTAGGCTCGTAGTTTAAATATAAGACTGGTATAGTCTGGCGAGCGGTAGGCTCTACTTTATAATTATTGATGTAGAATTGCGAGCTGGAGGCTCGGAAGTAAATGGCTAATACATGTTGCTTGTGTATAAGATGTGGTGGGTCTTCGGTTCTGTCTTAGTCGTCACACCGAAAACAGTTCGTTGACTCGGCAGTGCTAGTGGTTTTATGGGGGCCAGGTTGTCTTACTGCGCGTCCGACGGGACGGATTCCCTAAACCCTGCCTGGCCAATTCAGTTTAGTACGCAGGAGCTCGTGAGTACCGGGTACCGGTATCACAGCTTACGTTAGGACCTAAGTCTGGTAGTGTGACTTACCCACCTAGGTGAGGAGACGCCCGCTCCTCTGCCACCGTTTGACCATGATGGGAGGTGCCCGAGAGGTTAGCTACCTCCGAAAAGTGGGAACTAATGGTCTGTACGTACAGAGTCGTGTGGGTGAGTTGCATGTGTATGAAATAATAATAATACAATCATCGCATCATTGCATTGCACATCATAGCATAGCATTTATGCACAAACAGAGACCTCATCGTATAAATTCGTATGGGCTCTTTTATACGATGAGTTTACTTCTTGCCAGATCCCTTAGTTTATGTGCTTCTGTGTGTGCATATAAGTTAAGGTTACTTTCATAGCTGCTCTTATTTCTTATACCTGCTCTTTTACTTATACCGCTCTTTACTTATTGCTTTTATACATAATCCTGCTATGGTAGAGATGTTTTCATTACTTGTTTAGTATCTATATACTTTCTAGTCTCGCCACTGTCACCTGCTTTTGAATTACCCTTTGATGTCCTCTGCTTCCTCCTCCCGCCCGGTGCCTAGGTGTCGCGGGTGGAGACGGTGAGGAATATGCTGAGTCTTATAGACTGACGGTCGGTGGACCTCATCATGTTAGGGATGATGTGTCGGAACAGCAGGACCTCGTTCAGGAGACAGGACAGGAAGACGGGATGGAGCAGAACAACCACTACACGGCGTCGCAGCAGCAGCTACAGATGTATGAAGACAGTGTTTGATAGATTCCACATAGATGCAGAGTGAGAGTGTTGTTGCACTATATTTGAACATGTGCTGGGCGTAAGCCCTTATTCTTTTAGTTCTTTCTCATCGTGGACATTATAATCTTGTATTATGATAAATATATAATGTGATTTTGTGGACTTATTTCTTTCAATGCTTCAATTACTGCGATTATGGTTGGCTTGGATGATGATGAATAGCCGGCAGAATTGGCATCTTGTGGTGGCGACCATTGGGTGTAATGGTGTCGCCGCAAGATGGCGGTTCTGGGCGGTAAGACCCGGGAAACACTGCAAAAAAAAGAGGGTCTTACAAACTGGTATCAACTTAGCCGACTTTGGATCCAAGTAAAAGAAGTGGACAAACCCTGGGCCACCCCGCTCGAGCTAGTTTGAGGACAAACTAGCAGCGGAAGCAGTGGTGTGCCCATACGGGAAATCACATAACTGTGTCCACTTAACGATGAGATTAGGCCAACCTGACTAGTACACCATATCAGTTTTACTTAGCAAGACATCTCATAAGGTATCCTAGTCCAACATCAACCTCAAGTATATTTTGACCAAGTAGTAGGATACCCCCAAAGTGACTAAAAGAAGGAGTTGAAAGCGTGTGTAAGTGTTCGGGGCTTACTCCCCGATATACCCACGTCACTTCCTAAGTGATATTAACACCCCTCACCCAAACAAATAGGACAATCATAGGTGGATTTGGTGATTGCGATTGTACTATCGGATTAGTAGGAGACTTGTAAGGCTTTACTTATGTGCTTAGAAGCTAATACTTCACACTTCCACCCTCGGAAAATCATCACAAAGAAAGGATGTCAAATGTGGAATGAGATTTCCAACTTAGAGACGACCACTTAATATGCACACGATCCTTGGAAAGTTGTGGTGAATGGCATTTTGAGGGTAGAGAACCTCACCATATACACAAATCTCAAGGACTGTATACCCATAAGGATTATGTAAATACACGAGATGTCCAAATTTTCGGATATTAGAAACTCATCACAAGATTTACGGGAGGCTAATCTTGTTTCTTCGTTTATTGGATCACTATGACGTTAACTTGGGTTGTTTTGGAAACATAAAAGCCTCTGCTATATAACTCCCCGGGCACCTATTTTGGTGCAGGGTATATAAAGTGAACCCTAGATCCAAATCTGTGTGCCACACCATCTATCTTATCCAAATAACCTGAATTTTACACTGTACATGTAAATTTAGTACGATACATATGTCGTCCAAGAATCAGAATTTTGGAGATAAAATTCTATGGTTTTGGAAATGATTTCATTTCATACAATTGTGATGGACCTAAGGCTTAATGGAAACCAATCCACTCAAACCTTTTATGGATGGTAGGTCTCGGAAAGAAAGGTCCCTGGACGAATTTGAGGCCATTTGGACCCCTACATATTGGTGGGTCCCACATGCAGACCAAGGTAGCTTAAGACAATACCCATGTTGTCACACACATAGAGTTTATGGATACGAATTTTTTTTCCTTGGTCAACTCTCTTGAAATTAGAAACATGTACTTATTATCAAGAGATCTTTCATCTCTGATGGAATCAAAGACTTTGAGGATTGAGTTCCGTAGGAAATTAGGGTTTGTGAACTCTAGTTACATTAAGCAGTATTGAGAATTCCAGGGTCATGTTCCCCTAGATCATTATAAAAATCTGCAATATTACAGAAATGAGTAGATAGACTCGTGGTCTCCCTTAAACTTCTGAAAATTCTATTATACTTAACTATTGATTAGTTATCCTGCTTCCTTCCCAGAATGGGTTTTGCACCCTCAGGCACAAATAAGTAATCTTCTGGAGTTATTATAAGGAGAAAAACAATGAATTTCTACTGAACACTGTATTGGATCATGATTAGTCTCTGAAAATTCGGTTAAACTTATTGGCCCATGATAACTGATAATTGGTGTACAAATTAGGGACCCCATAATTATGAAAGAAATAAGAATGAGGCCAAAACAAATATGACATTTTGAAGAGTTGAAATCTGTAAAATATCACATACAGGACTTGGGGAATGATTTAGAGATCGATTCACGACATATTTACGATAGTTGATTCATAGGTGATAGGTCTCGTGCAAAATTTGAGCTTGTTTTGCGTTTAACAAAAATGAGGACTACAGATCTGACAGTTAATAACACTTGATTTGGGATGAAAATCAGGAGTGAGGCTTCAGGACGTTAATGCGATTGGGTGTGAACTTTGTGAGCATTGGAATTGATGACACACATGAATCTAGGTACCAGAACTAAGCTTGATTATTACTAGAGTATCCTTTTAATTTAGTAAATGACCATGATGTGTTCACATTTACTAAATATCATTTCGGATCTTAGAAGCATATTAAACGATGACTTAAAGTATTAAAAGAATGACGATGTCATGAAAATTAGGAGAATTAATATTGCTCAATCCATAAGCATATCATGACCTTGGATGACAAGTCTAAATTCTAATTCAATCACCTAGCAAATAAGGGTACATACATCATATTATGGATTGTAAGACTCGATGGATTCCTACACTGGCCTTGTGGATATGCAATTTTACTTCAACTTATGCCCTCCCTCCACCATGTACACCTCCATCAAACTGGTAATTTTTTTTAGGACACCCAGGACGAAGAAATTGGTTACGGACGAAGTAAGATTTAACGAAAAGTGCACTTGGGAGAAAACTGAGGATGAGGCGATGTGAACTAGACCTAACCGTTTCCAATATTAATTGGGAGTCATATTGCACAAAAACTAAAAATACACCGGCATATCCTAAACTCTAACTCCCGTAGACCTAACCTAAATTTTGGGGATGAAATTGTTTCTTCGTTTATTGGGATTTGTAACATCCCCCAAACTACTATGCCCCTAGAGAATTTTTGTCATGACAAGTCATGAAAAAAATAGAATAAGTGACACCGGGCACTAGGATGACCATTTGGAAGGAGAGAAAAACTCATGGTGTGCACTCAGCCACCATGGGCTACCCTAGTGTAAAGTGGACTGAAAAAGGCTGAAGCACCTTGAGCATCACACATAGCCATGGAGATCCCCTAGGATGGATCAAGTGCACAAAGTGGGCCAAAGAGGCCCCATGAACTCATTAAGATAGGAAGGAATGCATTTTGGGGTGCATATAGCAAATCTTGATGGCCTAGCCTAGGAGTGACCAACAGACTCCAAAAAGCCAACCTAACCTCACCATGACCCCCATGACCATCCAAGGAGGTGAATAGACCACTAGGGACCCTTGAGGCCAACCAAATTGGTTAAGTTGACCAAAAGTCAACTATGAGCTATCCCAGGCCAAACCACCATAAATAAGGGCAATTGAACTCCAAATGATCAAATTGGACCCACCCCCATATGGAAACCTCCCTAGGGGACCTAATGGACCCAAAATCCCCATCATAGGGCCATCAATTTGGGGAGAATGGGCCAATTTCTAAAAAGCCCCAAATTGACCTAAATGTGCTAAAAACCCAATTTGATCTCCAATTGACCTAGTGTGATCAAATTGATCACCCCTAAACACTAAGGGGAGCAAATGAGACCCAAATGAACCAAAGTGCATAGTCAATTTTGGAGAATTAGGGCAAAACCACCAAAATGCCCAAATTGCCCTAATAAGTAATTTTGTGCAATTAAACCCCATATGACCCCACCTTGGCTCATTTCTTCCTAGAGTAGGTTCATAGGGTCTTAGGAAACAATGTCGGTCAGTCACCTTGAATGGGGTGACCTAGGGTCAAGCCCAAATCCAAAAGCCCCAATTTGCCCTATTTGGGTCAAGTAAGCCAAACTCAAGCTAGGTGGACTCAGCCCAACCCAACCTTAGAACCTTTGGGCTCAACCCCACCTAATCAAGTCCCCAAGAGGGCTGGTTTGCCTAGAGCCCAATTGAGCCTAAGGGGGAGCTTCACCAAGGGGTTGTCGGCCACCTCCAAGCATGAATTCAAGAGGAATTCATGGAGGAGTGGCCACTTGGCCACCACTCCTTAAATCACGGCATGCCCACAGCCCTCCCAAGGAGTTTCCAGCAGAAATTGGGCTGAGCTGGCTGCTGTTGAGAGGAGGGAGGAGAAAGCTCCACCAAGTGGTCGGCCACATTAATGGCTAAGCTCCAAGAAAATTCAAATGGGCTCGTTTTTTCCCCCTCCTCTGGCATCAATTCAAGTTCAGGAATAATTCCCTAATGAGCTGGAGGCCTGCAATTAGCTGGCTGGGGCGGTGGCAGCATAGAGAAATCGCCCTCTTCAATGGCTGTTAACAAAAGGAGCTTCCTGAGCCGAAATGGACCCCTCCATCAGCTCCAAAGCACTCCTGGCAGTCGAAACCAAGCTTTACTTCATCCTTTTTGCTGGAGAAACGAGATCGGGAGGTGGAACTCAAGCAAGCTCGACGGCCATGGCAAGCTCGGGATCCCCTCAACCTCAAGCCCGAAGTCAGGCAAGTTCCTCCCCCCTCCATCTGTGCTAGATTATAGAACCATCTAGGAGAGATATCAGGCTCAAATGAGCACGACCCCATGTGAGATAGTGGGAGTTTTCTCGAGCTTTTCTTCTTGCTCGGAATCACCGGAGAAGCTATCTCCGGCGGCCGTGTTGCCACCTGGCGTTAGCCACCACCTCAACGGAGGTGGTGGAGGCGGTGGTCGGCCGTGGGGTGCTGCAGGTTGTCGGGAAATGGCCGGAGAAGATGGCCCAGGCGGGATCGATCTGAACCGTCGGCTGGCTGGGGAAGATGAACAGATGCCGTCGATCTTGCGATGTGATTCGTGCAGGATCAGTTATAATCTTATATAAATGTATTATTATTAATTGTATTAAACTGTCACGTTTTATATCCGACCTTGTTGGCTTAATTTGAGGCCTTTAGAGGCCATATTTCGAAAAATCCCCAGAGATAGGAAGTGTAGATCTGAGTGTCTACTTTCAAATGAAAGTGGAATCAGGCCATTTGATTAAATATCGGGCCCACAACACTCATTCTCGTGAGGCTGGCCAAAATACAAACCAGATCTTTGAACTAGTGTAACTTTTTAATGCCAAGTCTTATGGACTTGAGATTTTAGTCATGCTTGCATGTGCCTCATACCTAGCTTAGGTTTAAATTTCAGATTTTTTGGAGATAATTTTTCTATAGTTTTGTTCAAAACTTAGAAAATTAAATAAATGGAATATTTGGAGTTATATATAACTCCTAATGATCCCAAATTTTGGTGAGGGCTTCTTTAGGTCATTCATGGTCACTGGTTAAAATTTCATCACATGTGCATGAGTATATTTCTCTAAACTTCAAAATGAAGTTTGGGTCTTAAGAGAATGATTGAGGTGCTAATAGTCAATTTGGGCTTTTGACCTTTTTGATGGAATTGAAGGTGGGAATCACCTTGCATGCCTCTGAAACCTTGGGGTTTTTGTATGTCAAGAGGATATACATCTTTGACATAAGTCTCATGACCTTTTGAAATTATTTTTCTTAAAGTTTCTAAGTAATTTCAAATTGTCACACTTATAAATTAATAAAATTTATGAGATTTAAAACAACTAGCAAAAATCCCACCTTCTAGGCATAGTCTTTTCATGACATTAAATATCCTTAGAAACAATCTCATGTGGTTTAGATGAAAATTTAGGGTAGCTCCTTTGCAAATTATGAAATGCCCTCCATGTGCAATTTAATTAATTTTTGAGAAATTTATATATAGAAATCGTTGATTCTCTGGAATGTGTAGCTTTGTGATGAGGCACATCAGTAGGAGTAATCTCATATGGCCTAGATGAAAATTTAACTTAGTTCCTTTACAAGCTTTGAAATGTCTTTCATGGATAAATTATTTGATTATTGAGCAATTATGGCTAAATAATCCTTGGTAAATTATGAAACTTTGGATTTGGTGTTTCTAGATGATTATTGTACTAGGTTAATTTTCTCAGAATTTATAGAGACATATAAATGGTAAATATAGTGTAATCCCTTATTGGCACACCATTTGTAATAAATAGTAATTATGGATAAATACACCCTGGTAAATTATGAAACTTTGGATTTGGTGTTTCTAGATGATTATTGTACTAGGTTAATTTTCTCAGAATTTATAGAGACATAAATGGTAGTTGTAGTGTAATCCCTTATTGGCACACCATTTGTAATAAATAGTAATTATGGATAAATACTCCTTGGTAAATTATGAAACTTTAGATTTGGTGTTTCTAGATGATTATTGTACTAGGTTAATTTTCTCAGAATTTATGGAGACATATAAATGGTAGTTGTAGTGTAATCTCTTATTGGCACACCATTTGTAATAAATAGTAATTATGGATAAATACACCCTGGTAAATTATGAAACTTTGGATTTGGTGTTTCTAGATGATTTTTGTACTATGTTAATTTTCTCAAAATTTATAGAGACATATAAATGGTAGTTGTAGTGTAATCCCTTATTGGCACACCATTTGTAATAAATAGTAATTATGGATAAATACTCCCTGGTAAATTATGAAACTTTGGATTTGGTGTTTCTAGATGATTATTGTACTAGGTTAATTTTCTCAGAATTTATAGACATATAAATGGTAGTTCTAGTGTAATCACTTATTGGCACACCATTTGTAATAAATAGTAATTATGGATAAATACTCCCTGGTAAATTATGAAACTTTAGATTTGGTGTTTCTAGATGATTATTGTACTAGGTTAATTTTCTCAGAAATTATAGAGACATATAAATGGTAGTTGTAGTGTATCCCTTATTGGCACACCATTTGTAATAAATAGTAATTATGGATAAATACTCCCTGGTAAATTATGAAACTTTGGATTTGGTGTTTCTAGATGATTATTGTACTAGGTTAATTTTCTCAGAATTTATAGAGACATATAAATGGTAGTTGTAGTGCAATCCCTTATTGGCACACCAAATGTAATAAATGATAAATAAGGGTAAATACTCCTTGGATTAATATGAAACTTACGATCTGGTGTTTTTTTATTGTGCTATAGTAATTTTCCCAGAATTTATTGAAGTCTTAACATAGCACCTGTAGTGTAAATCCCTATTTGCACCCTAGTAGTAATTGGAACTCATTTGGATATGATGTGATCAAGATTGCACCTTTGGAGTCAAATCTAGCTCAATCGTATTTTGGTCTGCGGATAGTAAAACTGATTTATATGATTTAGACCACCACTGACCTTCACACATAGAACAATTAACTCCTTGATTATTATGAAGGCTCAAATTATTTGGAAGAACACCTCTAAGGGGCATCATGGGAAATAAGGGTTGGGGTGCGTTTAGCAAAGCTATAAGTGCAGGAGTCTATAATGAAATAAAAAGGAGGTTAGACCTCATCAAGGGCCCCACAGACAAATCATCAGTGTTAAATGATTATATGGAAGAAAAACAACCCTTAGCCGGGTGAGCCATCTTAAGGTAAATACTCAAGGGAGAAGTCGAGAAATATCTAAGGCAAACCCTGGATTAAGGATGACGAAGAATAGGAGTGTGGGTCCAAGTAAGGTTGAGAATGCTAATTGAATGTGTGCAGTTCCTCGGTGAAGAAGGGAACTCGAGCTTAGAATGTGACGACGGGAGAGTCAGCACCCGGTCACAATTGGTGGTGTTGGAGTTCAAAAGAACTCCCCCACTCCCTAGAGCCAAGTTTAACTCATCTTATAGATTTAATGTAATTGGAGAGGATAATGGGGATCAAGTAAAAAGGGGTAGATACTAACAAGATTAAGTGCCTAGGGAAGAGGAAGTTCGGGGTGTCAGCCCGCCACACTTCCCAGTATCGCTACGAGCCCCTCACCGGGTAACCCTCCGGAAGTCCAAGGCTAACCCTAAAGCTTCTAGGATCAACTAAATTATAGACAAGACTAGTTAAGTAGGAGAACATGACAAGTTAGCTTCCATCCCAAACCGGAACATTTTATAAGGAAGGACTGGGATAGTCCTGCGAGTAGTAGGCTCGGGATTTAAGGAAGGACTGGGATATTCCTGCGAGCGGTAGGCTCGGGTTATAAGGAAGGACTGGGATAGTCCTGCTAGCAGTAGGCAGGGGTTATAAGGAAGGACTGGGATAGTCCTTCGAGCGGTAGGCTCGGGTTATAAGGAAGGACTGGGATAGTCCTGCGAGCGGTAGGCTCGTGTTATAAGGAAGGACTGGGATAGTCCTACGAGCGGTAGGCTCGGGTTATAAGGAAGGACTGGGATAGTCCTGCGAGCGGTAGGCTCGGGTTATAAGGAAGGACTAGTGTAGTCTAGCGAGCGATAGGCTCGTAGTTTAAATATAAGACTAGTGTAGTCTAGCGAGCGGTAGGCTCGTAGTTTAAATATTAAACTAGTGTAGTCTAGCGAGCGGTAGGCTCGTAGTTTAAACATAAGACTAGTGTAGTCTAGCGAGCAGTAGGCTCGTAGTTTAAATATAAGACTAGTGTAGTCTAGAGAGTGGTAGGCTCGTAGTTTAAATATAAGACTGGTATAGTCTAGCGAGCGGTAGGCTCTACTTTATAATTGTTGATGTAGAATTGCGAGCTGGAGGCTCGGAAGTAAATGGCTAATACATGTTGCTTGTGTATAAGATGTGGTGGGTCTTCGGTTCTGTCTTAGTCGTCACACCGACAGCAGTTCGTTGACTCGGTAGTGCTAGTGGTTTTATCGGGGCCAGGTTGTCTTACTGCGCATCCGACGGGACGGATTCCCTAAACCCTGCCTGGCCAATTCAGTTTAGTACGTAGGAGCTCGTGAGTATCGGGTCCCGGTATCACAACGTACGTTATGGCCTAGGTCTGGTAGTGTGACTTACCCACCTAGGTGAGGAGACGCCCGCTCCTCTTCCATCGTTTGACCACGACGGGAGGTGCCCGAGAGGTTAGCTACCTCCGAAAAGTGGGAACTAAAGGGCTGTACGTACAGAGTCGTGTGGGTGAGTTGCATGTGTATGAAATAATAATACAATCATCGCATCATTGCATTGCACATAATAGCATAGCATTTATGCACAAACAGAGACCTCATCGTATAAATTCGTATGGGCTCTTTTATACGATGAGTTTACTTCTTGCCAGATCCCTTAGCTTATGTGCTTCTGTGTGTGCATATAAGTTAAGGTTACTTTCGTAGCTGCTCTTATTTCTTATACCTGCTCTTTTACTTATACCGCTCTTTACCTATTGCTTTTATACATACTCCTGCTATGGTAGAGATGTTTTCATTACTTGTTTAGTATCTATATACTTGCTAGTCTCGCCACTGTCACCTGCTTTTGAATTACCCTTTGATGTCCTCCGCTTCCTCCTCCTGCCCGGTGCCTAGGAGTCGCGGGTGGAGGCGGTGAGGAATATGCTGAGTCTTATAGACTGACGGTCGGTGGACCTCATCATGTTAGGGATGATGTGTCGGAACAGCAGGACCTCGTTCAGGAGACAGGACAGGAAGACGGGATGGAGCAGAACAACCACTACACGTCATCGCAGCAGCAGCTACAGATGCATGAAGACAGTGTTTGATAGCTTCCGCATAGATGTAGAGTGAGAGTGTTGTTGCACTATATTTGAACTTGTGTTGGGCGTAAGCCCTTATTCTTTTAGTTCTTTCTCATCGTGGACATTATAATCTTGTATTATGATAAATATATAATGTGATTTTATGGACTTATTTCTTTCAATGCTTCAATTACTGTGATTATGGTTGGCCTGGATGATGATGAATAGCCAGCAGGATCGGCTTCTTGTGGTGGCGACCATTGAGTGTAATGGTGTCGCCGCAAGATGGCGGTTCTGGGCGGTAAGACCCGGGAAACACAGCAAAAAAAAGAGGGTCTTACATTTTTGCCCACAATACCTTTTTAGAATGAGCTCAGAGCCCTACATCCAATGGAGGGTAGGATATAACCATTCAAGTTTGTTTATTGTTCGATATATAGTGGCTTCCAGTGGTAATGCGGGATTTTGCTCCAAATTACACCTAAACTTCAAGCAGCCATAACATTTGATCCGGCTGTTCGATTTTTGCGCACAATACTTTTTCAGAAAAGAGCTCATATTCTCCATCCAATAGAGAATAAGATATACCCATTCGAGAATAAGACAACAACTTTTGGGTTGTCTGATTTTCGCCCACAATACCTTTTCGAAATGAGATCGGAGCCCTAATTCCAATGGAGAACAATTTAAACCCATTCCAGCCCGTTTAGAGGTCGATATACAGTGAGTTGTATTGGAATTATGAGATTTACCTCCAAATGACACACACACTTCAAAATGATAGAATTTTTAATGTGGGTTGTAGTGAAAATGAGAGATTTAGCTCCAAATGACACTCAAACTTTAAACAGCAAAAACTTTTGATGCGGTTGTCTGATTTTATCCCAGAACACCTTTGCGAAATGAGATCGGAGCACTACATTCATTGGAGCACAAGTTGTACTCATTCCAGTTCATTCAGTTGTCGATATATAGCGGGTTGCAGTGGTAATGCGAAATATAATTCCAAATGACACCTTAATGTCTAACAACCATAACTTTTGATTTGTATGTTTGATTTTTGCCCACAACACCTTTTCCGAATATGCTCGAAGGCATACATCCAATAGAGCACAAATTTAAACCATTCCAGCTCATTTTAGTGGTCAATATACAACTGGTTGCAATGGTAATGAGTGATTTAGCTGTTCTTGACACATAAACTGTAACAGCCATAACTTTTGATCTGGTTGTCCGATTTTTACGCACAGCATCTTTTTGGAATGAGCTCGGAGCCCTACATCCAATGGAGAACAAATTTCACCCATTCTAGTTTGTTTAGTGGTCAACATACACCGGGTTGATAATAAGGTATTTAGCTCGAAAGGAGACCTAAACTTCAAACATCCGTAACTTTTTATCCGGATGACTAAATTTTCGCCCACAATACCTTTTCAGAATGAGATCGGAGCCCAAAATCCAATGGAGAACAATTTTAACCCAATCAAGCTCGTTTGGAGGTCGATATAAAGTGAGTTGTTGTGGTAATGCGATATTTAGCTCCAAATGACACATAAATTTTAAAATAAAAGAATTTTTGATGCGGTTGGTAGTGAGAGTGAGAGATTTAGCACCAAATGATACTCAAACTTTAAACATCAATAACTTTAGATCCGGTTGTCTAATTTTTCCCCCACTATACCTTTAATGAATGAGCTCGGAGCCCTACATTCATTGAAGCACAAGTTTTACCCAATGTAGTTCATTCAGTTGTCGATATATAGCGGGTTGCACTGGTAATGCAAAATTTAGCTCCAAATGACACCTAAACTTGAAACAGCCATAAATTTTGATCTGGTTGTCTGATTTTTGCCCACAAAACCTCTTCGAAATGAGCTCTGAGCCATACATTCGATGGAGAGCAAGTTTTACACAATCAAGTTCATTTAGTGGTCGATATACATTGAGTTGCAGTGGTCATGTGGGATTTAGCTCCAACTGACACCTAAACTTCAAACAACTATAATTTTTGATCTGGTTGTCCAGATTTAGCCCAAAAGAACTTTTCGGAATGAGCTCAGAGCCATACATCCTATGGAGAAAAGAATTTATGCGATCAACTTCATTTAGTGGTCGACGGATAGTGGATTATAGTGGAAATGAGTGATTTTGCTCCAATTGACACCTAAATTTCAAACATCCGTAACTTTGATCCGGTTGTCAGATTTTTGCCCACAACATTTTTTTGGAATGAGATCAGAGCCCTACATCCAATGGACAACAATTTATACCCATTCTAGTTAGTTTAGTGGTTGATCTACAGTGGGTTGCAGTGGTAATGTGGGATTTAGCTCCAAATGACACATAAACTCCAAACAGACAGAACTCTTGCTCTAGTTGCCCAATTTTTGCCCACAATACCTTTTTAGAATGAGCTCAGAGCCCTACATCTAATGGAGGGTAGGATATAAACATTCAAGTTTGTTTATTGTTCGATATACAGTGGCTTCCAATGGTAATGCTGGATTTTGCTCCAAATTACACCTAAACTTCAAGCAGCCATAACTTTTGATCGGGATGTTCAATTTTTGCGCAGAATACTTTTTCAGAAAAGAGCTCGTATTCTCCATCCAACAGAGAATAAGATTTACCCATTCGAGAATAAGACAACACCTTTCGGGTTGTCTGATTTTCGCCCACAATAACTTTTCGGAATGAGATCGGAGCCCTAAATCCAATGCAGAACAATTTGAACCCATTCCAAGCCCGTTTAGAGGTCGATATACAGTGAGTTGTAGTGGTAATATGAGATTTACCTCCAAATGACACATACACTTCAAAATGATAGAATTTTTAATGTGGGCTGTAGTGAAATGAGAGATTTAGCTCTAAATGACACTCAAACTTTAAACATCAACAACTTTTGATGCGGTTGTCTGATTTTATCCCACAACACCTTTGCGAAATGAGATCGGAGCACTACATTCATTGGAGCACAAAATTTACTCATTCCAGTTCATTCAGTTGTCGAAATATAGTGGGTTGCAGCGGTAATGCGAAATATAGCTCCAAATGACACCTAAACGTCTAACAGCCATAACTTTTGATTTGTATGTTTGATTTTGCCCACAACACCTTTTCCGAATATGCTCGGAGGCATACATCCAATGGAGCACAATTTTAAACCATTCCAGCTCATTTCGTGGTCAATATACAAATGGTTGCAATGGTAATGAGTGATTTAGCTCCTCTTGACACATAAACTGTAACAGCCATAACTTTTGATCTGGTTGTCCGATTTTTACGCACAACATCTTTTTGGAATAAGCTTGAAACCCTACATCCAATGGAGAATAAATTTTACCCATTCCAGATTGTTTAGTGGTCAACATACACCGGGTTGGTAATAAGGTATTTAGCTCGAAAGGAGACCTAAACTTCAAACATCCGTAACTTTTGATCCGGATGACTGATTTTCGCCCACAATACCTTTTCGGAATGAGATCGGAGCCCTAAATCCAATGAAGAACAATTTTAACCCATTCAAGCTCATTTAGAGGTTGATATAAAGTGAGTTGTAGTGGTAATGCGATTTTTAATCTCCAAATGACACATAAATTTCAAAATAAAAGAATTTTTGATGCGGTTGGTAGTGAGAGTGAGAGATTTAGCTCCAAATAATACTCAAACTTTAAACATCAATAACTTTAGATCCGGTTGTCTGATTTTTCCCCCCACAAC
The DNA here is from genome assembly GCA_033032865.1 of Dactylorhiza incarnata. Classification (NCBI taxonomy): domain Eukaryota; kingdom Viridiplantae; phylum Streptophyta; class Magnoliopsida; order Asparagales; family Orchidaceae; genus Dactylorhiza; species Dactylorhiza incarnata. The sequence goes on from JAWHQI010000544.1 coordinate 549,917, forward strand.
ACCTTTAATGAAAGAGCTCGGAGCCCTACAGTCATTGAAGCACAATTTTACCCATTGCAGTTCATTCAGTTGTCGATATATAGGAGGTTGCACTGGTAATGCGAAATTTAGCTCCAAATGACACCTAAACTTGAAACAGCCAAAAATTTTGATCTGGTTGTCTGATTTTTGCCGACAAAACCTCTTCGAAATGAGCTCTGAGCCATACATTCGATGGAGAGCAAGTTTTACACAATCTAGTTCATTTAGTGGTCGATATACATTGAGTTGCAGTGGTCATGTGGGATTTAGCTCCAACTGACACCTAAACTTCAAACAGCTATAATTTTTGATCTGGTTGTCCGAATTTAGCCCAAAAGACCTTTTCGGAATGAGCTCAGAGCCATACATCCTATGGAGAAAAGAATTTATGCGATCGACTTCATTTAGTGGTCGACGGATAGTGGATTATAGTGGAAATGTGTGATTTTGCTCCAATTGACACCTAATTTTCAAACATCCATAACTTTGATCCGGTTGTCAGATTTTTGACCACAACATTTTTTCGGAATGAGGTCAGAGCCCTACATCCAATGAACAACAATTTATACACATGCTAGTTCGTTTAGTGGTTGATCTACAGTGGGTTGCAGTGGTAATGTGGGATTTTGCTCCAAATGACACATAAACTCCAAACAGACAGAACTCTTGCTCTAGTTGCCCAATTTCTGCCCACAATACCTTTTTAGAATGAGCTCAGAGCCCTACATCCAATGGAGGGTAGGATATAACCATTCAAGTTTGTTTATTATTCGATATACAGTGGCTTCCAGTGGTAATGAAGGATTTTGCTCCAAATTACACCTAAACTTCAAGCAGCCATAACTTTTGATCTTGCTGTTCGATTTTTGCGCACAATACTTTTCCAGAAAAGAGCTCGTATTCTCCATCCAACAGAGAATAAGATTTACCCATTCGAGAATAAGACAACACCTTTCGGGTTGTCTGATTTCCGCCCACAATAACTTTTTGGAATGAGATCGGAGCGCTAAATCCAATGGAGGACAATTTAAACCGATTCCAGCCCGTTTAGCGGTCGATATACAGTGAGTTGTAGTGGTAATATGAGATTTACCTCCAAATGACACATACACTTCAAAATGATAGAATTTTTAATGTGGGTTGTAGTGAAATGAGAGATTTAGCTCCAAATGACACTCAAACTTTAAACAGCAATAACTTTTGATGCGGTTGTCTGATTTTATCCCACAACACCTTTGCGAAATGAGATCGGAGCACTACATTCATTGGAGCACAAGATTTACTCATTCCAGTTCATTCAGTTGTCGATATATAGCGGGTTGCAGCGGTAATGCGAAATATAGCTCCAAATGACACCTAAACGTCTAACAGTCATAACTTTTGATTTGTATGTTTGATTATTGCCCACAACACCTTCCGAATATGCTCGGAGGCATACATCCAATGGAGCACAATTTTAAACCATTCCAGCTCATTTTAGTGGTCAATATACAAAATGGTTGCAATGGTAATGAGTGATTTAGCTCCTCTTGACACATAAACTGTAACAGCCATAACTTTTGATCCGGTTGTCCGATTTTTACGCACAGCATCTTTTTGGAATGAGCTCGGAACCCTACATCCAATGGAGAACAAATTTTACCCATTCCAGATTGTTTAGTGGTCAACATACACCGGGTTGGTAATAAGGTATTTAGCTCGAAAGGAGACCTAAACTTCAAACATCCGTAACTTTTGATCCGGATGACTGATTTTCGCCCACAATACCTTTTCGGAATGAGATCGGAGCCCTAAATCCAATGGAGAACAATTTTAACCCATTCAAGCTCGTTTAGAGGTCGATATAAAGTGAGTTGTAGTGGTAATGCAATATTTAGCTCCAAATGACACATAAATTTCAAAATAAAAGAATTTTTGATGCGGTTGGTAGTGAGAGTGAGAGATTTAGCTCCAAATGATACTCAAACTTTAAACATCAATAACTTTAGAACCGGTTGTCTGATTTTTCCCCCACGACACCTTTAGTGAATGAGCTCGGAGCCCTACATTCATTGAAGCACAAGTTTTACCCATTGCAGTTCATTCAGTTGTCGATATAGCGGGTTGCACTGGTAATGCAAAATTTAGCTCCAAATGACACCTAAACTTGAAACAGCCAAAAATTTTGATCTGGATGTCTGATTTTAGCCCACAAAACCTCTTCGAAATTAGCTCTGAGCCATACATTCGATGGAGAGCAAGTTTTACACAATCTAGTTCATTCAGTGGTCGATATTCATTGAGTTGCAGTGGTCATGTGGGATTTAGCTCCAACTGACACCTAAACTTCAAACAGCTATAATTTTTGATCTGGTTGTCCGGATTTAGCCCAAAAGACCTTTTCAGAATGAGCTCAGAGCCATACATCCTATGGAGAAAATAATTTATGCGATCGACTTCATTTAGTGGTCGACGGATAGTGGATTATAGTGGAAATGAGTGATTTTGCTCCAATTGACACTTAAATTTCAAACATCCATAACTTTGATCCGGTTGTCAGATTTTTGCCCACAACATTTTTTCGGAATGAGATCGGAGCCCTACATCCAATGGACAAAAATTTATACCCATTCTAGTTCGTTTAGTGGTTGATCTACAGTGGGTTGCAGTGGTAATGTGGGATTTAGCTCCAAATGACACAAAAACTCTAAACAGACAGAACTCTTGCTCTAGTTGCCCAATATTTGCCCACAATACCTTTTTAGAATGAGCTCAGAGCCCTACATCCAATGGAGGGTAGGATATAACTATTCAAGTTTGTTTATTGTTCGATATACAGTGGCTTCCAGTGGTAATGCAGGATTTTGCTCTAAATTACACCTAAACTTCAAGCAGCCATAACTTTTGATCCGGCTGTTCAATTTTTGCGCACAATACTTTTTCAGAAAAGAGCTCATATTCTCCATCCAACAGAGAATAAGGTTTACTCATTCGAGAATAAGACAACACCTTTTGGGTTGTCTGATTTTCGCCCACAATACCTTTTCGGAATGAGATCGAGCCATAAATCCAAAAGAGAACAATTTAAACCCATTCCAGCCCGTTTAGAGGTCGATATACAGTGAGTTGTAGTGGTAATATGAGATTTACCTCCAAATGACACATACACTTCAAAATGATTGAATTTTTAATGTGGGTTGTAGTGAAAATGAGAGATTTAGCTCCAAATGACACTCAAACTTTAAACAGTAACAACTTTTGATGCGGTGGTCAGATTTTATCCCACAACACCTTTGCGAAATGAGCTCGGAGCACTACATTCATTGGAGCACAAGTTTTACTCATTCCAGTTCATTCAGTTGTCGATATATAGCGGGTTACAGCGGTAATGCGAAATATAGCTCCAAATGACACATAAACGTTTAACAGCCATAACTTTTCATTTGTATGTTTGATTTTTGCCCACAACACCTTTTCCCAATATTCTCGAAGGCATACATCCAATGGAGCACAATTTTAAACCATTCCAGCTCATTTTAGTGGTCAATATACAAATGGTTGCAATGGTAATGAGTGATTTAGCTCCTCTTGACACATAAACTGTAACAACCATAACTTTTGATCTGGTTATCCGATTTTTACGCACGACATCTTTTTGGAATGAGCTCGGAGCCCTACATCCAATGGAGAACAAATTTTACCCATTCCAATTTGTTTAGTGGTCAACATACACCGGGTTGGTAATAAGTTATTTAGCTCAAAAGGAAACCTAAACTTCAAATATCCGTAACTTTTGATCCGGATGACTGATTTTGCTCTAAATTACACCTAAACTTCAAGCAGCCATAACTTTTGATCCTGCTGTTTGATTTTTGCGCACAATACTTTTTCAGAAAAGAGCTTGTATTATCCCTCCAACAGAGAATAAGACTTACCCATTCGAGAATAAGACAACACCTTTCGGGTTGTCTGATTTTTGCCCACAATACCTTTTCGGAATGAGATCGGAACCCTAAATCCAATGAAGAACAATTTAAACCCATTCCATCCCGTTTAGAGGTCGATATACAGTGAGTTGTAGTGGTATTATGAGATTTACATCCAAATGACACATACACTTCAAAATGATAGAATTTTTAATGTGGGTTGTAGTGAAAATGAGAGATTTAGCTCCAAATGACCCTCAAACATTAAACATCAACAACTTTTGATGCGGTTGTCTGATTTTATCCCACAACACCTTTGCGAAATGAGCTCGGAGCACTACATTCATTGGAGCACAAGTTTTACTCATTCCAGTTCATTTAGCTGTCGATATATAGCGGGTTGCAGCGGTAATGCGAAATGTAGCTCCAAATGACACCTAAACTTCAAACAGCCATAACTTTTGATTTGTATGTTTGATTTTTGCCCACAACACCTTTTCCGAATATGCTCGGAGGCATACATCCAATAGAGCACAATTTTAAACCATTCCAGCTTATTTTAGTGGTTAATGTACAAATGGTTGCAATGGTAATGAGAGATTTAGCTCCTCTTGACACAAAACTGTAACAACTATAAATTTTGATCTGGTTGTCCGATTTTTACGCACATCATCTTTTTGGAATGAGCTCGGAGCCCTACATCCAATGGAGAACAAATTTTACCCATTCCAGTTTGTTTAGTGGTCAATATACACCGGGTTGGTAATAAGGTATTTAGCTCGAAAGGAGACCTAAACTTCAAACATCCGTAACTTTTGATCCGGATGACAGATTTTCGCTCACAATACCTTTTCAGAATGAGATCGGAGCCCTAAATCCAATGGAGAACAATTTTAACTCATTCAAGCTCGTTTAGAGATCGATATAAAGTGAGTTGTAGTGGTAATGCGATATTTGGCTCCAAATGACACAAATTTCAAAATATAAGATTTTTTGATGCGGTTGGTAGTGAGAGTGGGAGATTTAGCTCTAATTGATACTCAAACTTTAAACATCAATAATTTTAGATCTAGTTGTCTGATTTTTCACCCACAACACCTTTAATGAATGAGCTCATTCAGTTGTCGATATATAGCGGGTTGCACTGGTAATGCGAAATTTAGTCATTGCAGTTCATTCAGTTGTCGATATATAGCGGGTTGCACTGGTAATGCGAAATTTAGCTCCAAATGACACCTAAACTTGAAATAGCCATAAATTTTGATCTAGTTGTCTGATTTTTGCCCACAAAACCTCTTCGAAGTGAGCTCTGCGCCATACATTCGTTGGAGAGCAAGTTTTACACAATCTATTTCATTTAGTGGTCGATATACATTGAGTTGTAGTGGTCATGTGGGATTTAGCTCCAACTGACACCTAAACTTCAAACAGCTATAATTTTTGATCTAGTTGTCCGGATTTAGCCCAAAAGACCTTTTCGGAATGAGCTCAGAGCCATACATCCTATGGAGAAAAGAATTTATGCGATCGACTTCATTTAGTAGTCGACGGATAGTGGATTATAGTGGAAATGAGGGATTATGCTCCAATTGACACCTAAATTTCAAACATCTATAACTTTGATCCGGTTGTCAGATTTTTGCCCACAACATTTTTTCGGAATGAGATTGAAGCCCTACATCCAATAGACAACAATTTATACCTATTCTAGTTCGTTTAGTGGTTGATCTACATTGGGTTGCAGTGGTAATGTGGGATTTAGCTCCAAATGACACATAAACTCCAAACAGACAGAACTCTTGCTCTACTTGCCCAATTTTTGCCCATAATACCTTTTTAGAATGAGCTCAGAGCCCTACATCCAATGGAGGGTAGGATATAACCAATCACGTTTGTTTATTGTTCGATATACAGCGGATTCCAGTGGTAATGCGGGATTTTGCTCCAAATTACACCTAAACTTCAAGCAACCATAACTTTTGATCCAGCTGTTCAATTTTTGCGCACAATACTTTTTCAGAAAAGAGCTCGTATTCTCCATCCAACAGAGAATAAGATTTACCCATTCGAGAATAATACAACACCTTTCGGGTTGTCTGATTTTCGCCCACAATACCTTTTCGGAATGAGATCGGAGCCCTAAATCCAATGGAGAACAATTTAAACCCATTCCAGCCCGTTCAGAGGTCGATATACAGTGAGTTGTAGTGGTAATATGAGAATTATCTCCAAATGACACATACAGTTCAAAATGATAGAATTTTTAATGTGGGTTGTAGTGAAAATGAGAGATTTAGCTCTAAATGACAATCAAACATTAAACAACAACAACTTTTGATGCGGTTGTCTGATTTTATCCCACAACACCTTTGCGAAATGAACTCGGAGCATTACATTCATTGGAGCACAAGTTTTACTCAATCCAGTTCATTCAGTTGCGATATAAAGTGGGTTGCAGCAGTAATGCGAAATATAGCTCCAAATGACACCTAAAGTTCTAACAGCCATAACTTTTGATTTGTATGTTTGATTTTTACCCACAACACTTTTTCCAAATATGCTCGGAGGCATACATCCAATGGAGCGCAATTTTAAACCATTCCAGCTCATTTTAGTGGTCAATATACAAATGGTTGTAATTGTAATGAGAGATTTAGCTCCTCTTGACACATAAACTGTAACAACCATAAGTTTTGATCTGTTTGTCTGATTTTTACGCACAACATCTTTTTGGAATGAGCTCGGAGCCCTACATCCAATGGAGAACAAATTTTACCCATTCCAGTTTGTTTAGTGGTCAACATACACCGGGTTGGTAATAAGGTATTTAGCTCGAAAGGAGACCTAAACTTCAAACATCCGTAGCTTTTGATCTGGATGACTGATTTTCGCCCACAATACCTTTTCAGTATGAAATCGGAGCCCTAAATCCAATGGAGAACAATTTTAACTCATTCAAGCTCGTTTAGAGGTCGACATAAAGTGAGTTGTAGTGGTAATGCGATATTTAGCTCCAAATGACACATAAATTTCAAAATAAAAGAATTTTTGATGCGGTTGGTAGTGAGAGTGAGAGATTTAGCTCTAAATGTTGCTCAAACTTTAAACAACAATAACTTTAGATCCGGTTGTCTGATTTTCCCCCACAACACCTTTAATGAATGAGCTCGGAGCCCTACATTCATTGAAGCACAAGTCTTACACATTGCAGTTCATTCAGTTGTCGATATATAACGGGTTGCACTGGTAATACGAAATTTAGCTCCAAATGACACCTAAACTTGAAACAGTCAAAAATTTTGATCTGGTTGTCTGATTTTTGCCCACAAAACCTCTTTGAAATGAGCTCTGAGCCATACATTCGATGGAGAGCATGTTTTACACAATCTAGATCATTTAGTGGTCGATATACATTGAGTGGCAATGGTCATGTGGGATTTAGCTCCAACTGACACCTAAACTTCAAACAGCTATAATTTTTGATCTGGTTGTCCGGATTTAGCCCAAAAGACCTTTTCGGAATGAGCTCAGATCCATACATCCTATGGAGAAAAGAATTTATGTGATCGAATTCATTTAGTGGTCGACGGATAGTGGATTACCTAAATTTCAAACATCCATAACTTTGTTCTGGTTGTCAGATTTTTGCCCACAACATTTTTTCAGAATCGGATTGGAGCCCTACATCCAATGGACAACAATTTATACCCATTCTAGTTCGTTTAGTGGTTGATCTACATTTGGTTGAAGTGGTAATGTGGGATTTAGCTCCAAATGACACATAAACTCCAAACAGACAGAATTCTTGCTCTAGTTGCCAAATTTTTGCCCACAATACCTTTTTAGAATGAGCTCAGAGCCCTACATCTAATGGAGGGTAGGATATAACCATTCAAGTTTGTTTATTGTTCGATATACAGTGGCTTCCAGTGGTAATGCGGGATTTTGCTCCAAATTACACCTAAACTTCAAGCAGCCATAACTTTTGATCCGGCTGTTCGATTTTTGCGCACAATAATTTTTTAGAAAAGAGCTCGTATTCTCCATCCAACAGAGAATAAGATTTACCCATTCGAGAATAAGACAACACCTTTCGGGTTGTCTGATTTTTGCCCACAATACCTTTACGGAATGAGATCGGAGCCCTAAATCCAATGGAGAACAATTTAAACCCTTTCCAGCCCGTTTAGAGGTCGATATACAGTGAGTTGTAGTGGTAATATGAGATTTATCTCCAAATGACACATACACTTCAAAATGATAGAATTTTTAATGTGGGTTGTAGTGAAAATGAGAGATTTAGCTCCAAATGACACTCAAACTTTAAACATCAACAACTTTTGATGCGGCTGTCTGATTTTATCCCACAACACCTTTGCGAAATGAGCTTGGAGCACTACATTCATTGGAGCACAAGTCTTACTCATTCCAGTTCATTCAGTTGTCGATATATAGCGGGTTGTAGCGGTAATGCGAAATATAGCTCCAAATGACACCTAAACGTCTAACAGGCATAACTTTTGATTTGTATGTTTGATTTTTGCCCACAACACCTTTTCCGAATATGCTCGGAGGCATACATCCAATGGAGCGCAATTTTAAACCATTCCAGCTCATTTTAGTGGTCAATATACAAATGGTTGCAATGGTAATGAGTGATTTAGCTCCTCTTGACACATAAACTGTAACAACCATAACTTTTGATCTGTTTGTCCGATTTTTACGCACAACATCTTTTTGGAATGAGCTCGGAGCCCTACATCCAATGGAGAACAAATTTTACCCATTCCAGTTTGTTTAGTGGTCAACATACACCGGGTTGGTAATAAGGTATTTAGCTCGAAAGGAAACCTAAACTTCAAACATCCGTAACTTTTGATCCGGATGACTGATTTTCGCCCACAATACCTTTTCGGAATGAGATCTGAGCCCTAAATCCAATGGAGAACAATTTTAACCCATTCAAGCTCGTTTAGAGGTCGATATAAAGTGAGTTGTAGTGGTAATGCGATATTTAGCTCCAAATGACACATAAATTTCAAAATAAAAGAATTTTTGATGGGGTTGGTAGTGAGAGTGAGAGATTTAGCTTCAAATGATACTCAAACTTTAAACATCAATAACTTTAGATCCGGTTGTCTTATTTTTTCCCACACAACACCTTTAATGAATGAGCTCGGAGCCCTACATTCATTGAAGCACAAGTTTTACCCATTGCAGTTCATTCAGGTGTCGATATATAGCGGGTTGCACTGGTAATGCGAAATTTAGCTCCAAATGACAGCTAAACTTGAAACAGCCATAAATTTTGATCTGGTTGTCTGATTTTTGCCCACAAAATCTCTTCGAAATGAGCTCTGAGCCATACATTCGATGGAGAGCAAGTTTTACACAATCTAGTTCATTTAGTGGTCGATATACATTGAGTTGCAGTGGTCATGTGGGATTTAGCTCTAACTGACACCTAAACTTCAAACAGCTATAATTTTTGATCTGGTTGTCCGGATTTAGCCAAAAGACCTTTTCGGTATGAGCTCAGAGCCATACATCCTATGGAGAAAAGAATTTATGTGACCGACTTCATTTAGTGGTCGACGGATAGTGGATTATAGTGGAAATGAGGGATTTTGCTCCAATTGACACATAAACTTCAAACATCCATAACTTTGATCCGGTTGTCAGATTTTTGCCCACACCATTTTTTCGGAATGAGATCGGAGCCCTACATCCAATGGAAAACAATTTATACCCATTCTAGTTCGTTTAGTGGTTCATCTATGGTGGGTTGCAGTGGTAATGTGGGATTTAGCTCCAAATGACACATAAACTCCAAACAGACAGAACTCTTGCTCTAGTTGCCCAATTTTTGCCCACAATACCTTTTTAGAATGAGCTCAGAGCCCTACATCCAATGCAGGGTAGGATATAACCATTCAAGTTTGTTTATTGTTCGATATACAGTGTCTTCCAGTGGTAATGCGGGATTTTGCTCCAAATTACACCTAAACTTCAAGCAGCCATAACTTTTGATCTGGCTGTTCGATTTTTGCGCACAATACCTTTTCATAAAAGAGCTCGTATTCTCCATCCAACAGAGAATAAAATTTACCCATTCGAGAATAATACAACACCTTTCGAATTGTTTGATTTTCGCCCACAATACCTTTTCGGAATGAGATCGGAGCCCTAAATCTAATGGAGAACAATTTAAACCCATTCCAGCCCGTTTAGAGGTCGATATACAGTGAGTTGTAGTGGTAATATGAGATTTTCCTCCAAATGACACATACACTTCAAAATGATAGAATTTTTAATGTGGGTTGTAGTGAAAATGAGAGAATTAGCTCCAAATGACACTCAAACTTTAAACATCAACAACTTTTTATGCGGTTGTCTGATTTTATCCCACAACACCTTTGCGAAATGAGATCAGAGCACTACATTCATTGGTGCACAAGTTTTACTCATTCCAGTTCATTCAGTTGTCGTTATATAGCGGGTTGCAGCGGTAATGCGAAATATAGCTCTGACACCTAAACGTCTAACAGCCATAACTTTTGATTTGTATGTTTGATTTTTGCCCACAACACGTTTTCCGAATATGCTCAGAGATATACATCCAATGGAGCGCAATTTTAAACCATTACAGCTCATTTTAGTGGTCAATATACAAATGGTTGCAATGGTTATGAGTGATTTAGCTCCTCTTGACACATAAACTGTAAAAGCCATAACTTTTGATCTGTTTGTCCGATTTTTACGCACAACATCTTTTTGGAATGAGCTCGGAGCCCTACATCCAATGGAGAACAAATTTTACCCATTTTAGTTTGTTTAGTGGTCAACATACACCGGGTTGGTAATAAGGTATTTAGCTCGAAAGGAGACCTAAACTTCAAACATCCGTAACTTTTGATCCGGATGACTGAATTTCGCCCACAATACCTTTTCGGAATGAGATCGGAGCCCTAAATCCAATGGAGAACAATATTAACCCATTCAAGTTCATTTAGAGGTCGACATAAAGTGAGTTGTAGTGGTAATGCGATATTTAGCTCCAAATGACACATAAATTTCAAAATAAAAGAATTTTTGATACGGTTGGTAGTGAGAGTGAGAGATTTAGCTCCAAATGATTCTCAAACTTTAAACATCAATAACTATAGATCCGATTGTCTGATTTTTCCCCCACAACACCTTTAATGAATGAGCTCGGAGCCCTACATTCATTGAAGCACAAGTTTTACCCATTGCAGTTCATTCAGTTGTCGATATATAGCGGGTCGCACTGGTAATGCGAAATTTAGCTCCAAATGACACCTAAACTTGAAACAGCCATAAATTTTGATCTGGTTATCTGTTTTTTGCCCACAAAACCTCTTCGAAATGAGCTCTGAGCCATACATTCGATGGAGAGCAAGTTTTACACAATCTAGTTCATTTAGTGGTCGATATACATTGAGTTGCAGTGGTCATGTGAGATTTAGCTCTAACTGACACCTAAACTTCAAACAGCTATAATTTTTGATCTGGTTGTCCGGATTTAGCCCAAAAGACCTTTTTGGAATGAGCTCAGAGCAATACATCCTATGGAGAAAAGAATTTATGTGACCGACTTTATTTAGTGGTCGACGGATAGTGGATTATAGTGGAAATGAGGGATTTTGCTCCAATTGACACCTAAATTTCAAACATCCATAACTTTGATCCGGTTGTCAGATTTTTGCCCACACCATTTTTTCGGAATGAGATCGGAGCCCTACATCCAATGGACAACAATTTATACCCATTTAGTTCGTTTAGTGGTTGATCTACAGTGGGTTGCAGTAGTAATGTGGGATTTAGCTCCAAATGACACATAAACTCCAAACAGACAGAACTCTTGCTCTAGTTGCCCAATTTTTGCCCACAATACCTTTTTAGAATGAGCTCAGAGCCCTACATCCAATGCAGGGTAGCTCCAAATTACACATAAACTTCAAGCAGCCATAGCTTTTGATCTGGCTGTTCGATTTTTGCGCATAATACCTTTTTAGAAAAGAGCTCGTATTCTCCATCCAACAGAGAATAAGATTTACCCATTCGAGAATAATACAACACCTTTCGGGTTATCTGATTTTCCCCCACAATACCTTTTCGGAATGAGATCGGAGCCCTAAATCCAGTGGAGAACAATTTAAACCCATTCCAGCCCGTTTAGAGGTCGATATACAGTGAGTTGTAGTGGTAATATGAGATTTAGCTCCAAATGACACATACACTTCAAAATGATAGAATTTTTAATGTGGGTTGTAGTGAAAATGAGAGATTTAGCTCCAAATGACACTCAAACATTAAACAACAACAACTTTTGATGTGGTTGTCTGATTTTATCCCACAACACCTTTGCGAAATGACCTCAGAGCACTACATTCATTGGAGCACTACATTCATTGACCACTTTTGATTTGTATGTTTGATTTTTGCCCACAACACCTTTTTCGAATATGCTCGGAGGCATACATATAATGGAGCACAATTTTAAACCATTCCAGCTCATTTTAGTGGTCAATATACAAATGGTTGCAAGGGTAATGAGAGATTTAGCTCCTCTTGACACATAAACTGTAACAGCCATAACTTTTGATCTGGTTGTCCGATTTTTACGCACAGCATCTTTTTGGAATGAGCTCGGAGCCCTACATCCAATGGAGAACAAATTTTACCCATTCCAGTTTGTTTAGTGGTCAATATACACCGGGTTGGTAATAAGGTATTTAGCTCGAAAGGAGACCTAAACTTCAAACATCCGTAACTTTTGATCCGGATGACTGATTTTTGCCCACAATACCTTTTCAGAATGAGATCGGAGCCCTAAATCCAATGAAGAACAATTTTAACCCATTCAAGCTCGTTTAGAGGTCGATATAAAGTGAGTTGTAGTGGTAATGCGATATTTAGCTCCAAATGACACATAAATTTCAAAATAAAAGAATTTTTGATGCGGTTGGTAGTGAGAGTGAGAGATTTAGCTCCAAATGATACTCATTCTAAACATCAATAACTTTAGATCCAGTTGTCTGATTTCCCCCCCCCCCCCCCCCCCCACAACACCTTTAATGAATGAGGTCGGAGCCCTACATTCATTGAAGCACAAGTTTTACCCATTGCAGTTCATTCAGTTGTCGATATATAGCGGGTTGCACTGGTAATGCAAAATTTAGCTCCAAATGACACATAAACTTGAAACAACCATAAATTTTGATCTGGTTGTCTGATTTTTGCCCACAAAACCTCTTCGAAATGAGCTCTAAGCCATACATTCGATGGAGGGTAGGATATAACATCCATAACTTTGTTCCGGTTGTCAAATTTTTGCCCACAACATCTTTTAGGAATCAGATTGGAGCCCTACATCCAATGGACAACAATTTATACCCATTCTAGTTCGTTTAGTGGTTAATATATAGTTGGTTGCAGTAGTAATGTGGGATTTAGCTCCAAATGACACATAAACTCCAAACAGACAGAACTCTTGCTCTAGTTGCCCAATTTTTGCCCACAATACCCTTTTAGAATGAGCTCAGAGCCCTGCATCCAATGGAGGGTAGGATATAACCATTCAAGTTTGTTTATTGTTCGATATACAGTGGCTTTCAGTGGTAATGCGGGATTTTGCTCCAAATTACACCTAGACTTCAAGCAGCCATAACTTTTGATCCGGCTGTTCGATTTTTGCGCACAATACTTTTTCAGAAAAGAGCTCGTATTCTCCATCCAACGAAGAATAAGATTTACCCATTCGAGAATAAGACAACACCTTTTGGGTTGTCTGATTTTCGCCCACAATACCTTTTCGGAATGAGATCGGAGCCCTAAATCCAATGGAGAACAATTTAAACCCATTCCAGCCCATTTAGAGGTCGATATACAGTGAGTTGTAGTGGTAATATGAGATTTACCTCCAAATGACACATACACTTCAAAATGATAGAATTTTTAATGTGGGTTGTAGTGAAAATGAGAGATTTAGCTCCAAATGACACTCAAACTTTAAACAGCAATAACTTTTGATGCGGTTGTCTGATTTTATCCCACAACACCTTTGCGAAATGAGCTCGGAGCACTACATTCATTGGAGCACAAGTTTTACTCATTCCAGTTCATTCAGTTGTCGATATATAGCGGGTTGCAGCGGTAATGCGAAATATAGCTCCAAATGACACCTAAACGTCTAACAGCCATAACTTTTGATTTGTATGTTTGATTTTTGCCCACAACACCTTTTCCGAATATGCTCGGAGGCATACATCCAATGGAGCGCAATTTTAAACCTTTCCAGCTCATTTTAGTGGTCAATATACAAATGGTTGCAATGGTAATGAGTGATTTAGCTCCTCTTGACACATAAACTGTAACAGCCATAACTTTTGATCTGTTTGTCCGATTTTTATGCACAACATCTTTTTGGAATGAGCTCGGAGCCCTACATCCAATGGAGAAAAAATTTTACCCATTCCAGTTTGTTTAGTGGTCAACATACATCGGGTTGGTAATAAGGTATTTAGCTCGAAAGGAGACCTAAACTTCAAACATACGTAACTTTTGATCCGGATGACTGATTTTCGCCCACAATACCTTTTCGGAATGAGATCGGAGCACTAAATCCAATGGAAAACAATTTTAACCCATTCAAGCTCGTTTAGAGGTCAATATAAAGTGAGTTGTAGTGTTAATGCAATATTTAGCTCCAAATGACACATAAATTTCAAAATTAAAGAATTTTTGATGCGGTTGGTAGTGAGAGTGAGAGATTTAGCTCCAAATGATACTCAAACTTTAAACATCAATAACTTTAGATCCGGTTGTCTGATTTTTTCCCCCACAACACCTTTAATGAATGAGCTCGGAGCCCTACATTCATTGAAGCACAAGTTTTACCCATTGCAGTTCATTCAGTTGTCGATATATAGCGGGTCGCACTGGTAATGCGAAATTTAGCTCCAAATGACACCTAAACTTGAAACAGCCATAAATTTTGATCTGGTTGTCTGATTTTTGCCCACAAAACCTTTTTGAAATGAGCTCTGAGCCATACATTCGATGGAGAGCAAGTTTTACACAATCTAGTTCATTTAGTGGTCGATATACATTGAGTTGCAGTGGTCATGTGAGATTTAGCTCTAACTGACATCTAAACTTCAAACAGCTATAATTTTTGATCTGGTTGTCCGGATTTAGCGCAAAAGACCTTTTCGGAATGAGCTCAGAGCCATAAATCCTATGGAGAAAAGAATTTATGTGATCGACTTCATTTAGTGGTCGACGGATAGTGGATTATAGTGGAAATTAGGGATTTTGCTCCAATTGACACCTAAATTTTAAACATCCATAACTTTGATCTGGTTGTCAGATTTTTGCCCACAACATTTTTTCGGAATGAGATCGGAGCCCTACATCCAATGGACAACAATTTATACCCATTCTAGTTTGTTTAGTGGTTGATCTACAGTGGGTTGCAGTGGTAATGTGGGATTTAGCTCCAAATGACACATAAACTCCATACAGACAGAACTCTTGCTCTAGTTGCCCAATTTTTTCCCACAATACCTTTTTAGAATGAGCTCAGAGCCCTACATCCAATGCAGGGTAGGATATAACTATTCAAGTTTGTTTATTGTTCGATATACAGTGGCTTCCAGTGGTAATGCGGGATTTTTCTCCAAATTACACCTAAACTTCAAGCAACCATAACTTTTGATCTGGCTGTTCGATTTTTGCGCACAATACCTTTTCAGAAAAGAGCTCGTATTCTCCATCCAACAAAGAATAAGATTTAGGCTTCGTTTGGTTCGGCTTATTTGCTCCGGTGAGTTTGGACAAAAACGTCATTGTCATACCAAACATTTTATGCTTATAACTAGTTTCTTTTCTTGGTAATGATAGTAACATTTGTCATTTCAAACATACATTCTATGACAATGACAATTTTGTCCAAACTCACCAGAGCAAATAAGCTGAGCCAAATGTGTTGGGTTTTCTATACCCCTTCATAAGGGATGACATATCGAATATGCGCAGCGGAAATGAACAAGAACAACCCAAAAAGAGATCAACGGATCTTGCGGTTTTCATGATTCAAGAGAATATGCAAATTGAAATACAATATATACCTTTGCGGGATTGAGTCAATACTCAACCAAGGTGCTCCATGAAGAATCCGAAATCTGCCTTGAGTTCTTCAAGGATCGAAATAGATCGATCCCTCTACAGAAGTCCACACAAGCGATGAAGAACCCTAGCTTCTTGTCGTACAAGAACTAGGTCGGAGAAGGAAGCTCTCAACGTCCTCACGGACTGCTAGGTCCGATCCAGAGGAGGCGGCGACCGGCGACGGCGTCTAGCGGCGGCGGAACGACGATCGGCGGACGGAACGAGAACAGTCGGAACACTTCCGTCGTTTCTCTCTCGCGAAAAAGGCTTGATCTGAAAAACCGTCTATCTATCAAAGCCCTAATCACGTCCTTTTATACGCAAGGCATAAAATCGACTATCCGCAGACCAGAGGGAAAAATAGAAAATCTGTCCAGATTTATATTCGCCGAATTCGACTAATCACATTAACCGAATTCGGCTATTCACTATAACCGAATCTGGCGAAACCATTTCGCCGAATTCGACTATATAAATTCGGCTGTATAAATTCGGCGAAACCCTTTCGTCGAACTGTCTTGATTCGGCTTAACCCTTTAGTCGAATCTGTAAGAAATTCGGTTAATCATATTAGTCGAATTTCATTAGTCGAATTTCATTAGTCGAATCAACTTAATTCGGTTAATCACATTAGCCCAATTTGACACAATTCGGTTAAACCCTTTAGCCGAGTTTGTCATGTATGAACCCATTCGTTTAAACACTTTAAACGATTTCCCTTTTGAGACATTCTCAACTTGATTCCAAGCAGTCACAGGATTGGTCCTCCACTCATATCCAATACGAGTAAGGCCAACACAATCCTTTCTCCAATTTCTCGAAACGCTTTTATGTGCGACCCTATAGGCTTATATTGTGTTGGCAGCAAGACTAACTGTTGATTGCTTTGAGATCATCTCAGAAACTCCAACAGTCTCCCACATGATCACAAAGTATCAACAAAAGTCTCACAAACAATGAGCGACATCTAGCAATACATCATTGCTACCCAAGCAATAAGAGTTCATAACTCATTATAAGCCTGTCATGACCAATGTATCAGTGTTGTCATGTCCCTTTGTCCGTTACATCCGGATAGAACTAGAGGCATGGACCGTGACACCCTCATAATCGTTCAATCCTAGTTTCTTGATCCAGAATAGACTGTCTGAAAATTGGTGAGCTCAATATCACATATTGACTCTACCAAGCATGGCCATGCATTTCTCAGTCTCATTCCATCAAGGGGCCCATGGATGCAACTCCTGTCATACAGGAGGACAAATCCCATTTCTGCTCATACACAAACATCCAAATGATTCGTAACATACCCAACAACCACCCTTATCGTCAACCTTTCTCAAGAGAAGACTTTAGATGGCATCAAAGTACGCTCTTCCTCACCTAATGAATGCTATGACTTCAGGTCAAAGGACCATAAACACCATTGTCACTTGAGACCTACTTGTGACACGTTCATATAACAATCCACAAAGTAGTCTCACGGGGGGGGGGGGGGGGGGGGGGGGGGTCTGTCCAGTACAACTTGTTCTTAACAAGTACCCATGTGATGACTTGATATCACAATATCATGACCTGTGAGAACCGGTCATCAGTCAACGCACATGCTAGTCTCAATGTATCATCATCGCCCTTAACTTCTAAGATGATACCTCGACTAGGGACCATTTAAGAATGAAGCTTCATTTAAACATAGATCCTCACATTCAAGTCACGTACTTGAATTCCTATGGAAGCAAACACTCTAAGGGCATTCATTATGCTAATTAATCTTATCAGACAGATATAAATGACATAATAAAAGAACTTGCCATAAATATAAAATGAAATACATAGTACATTTTACAATTCATCCAATGAACAAACAACCAACAAATATGCAATCCACAAGGCTCCCACTAAAGATAATCATTCAGGTATCTATTACCCATTGATCTAACATGACCATCATGCTTCTTTTGCGCATGAGGCTTTGTCAGTGGATCCGCTATATTTTCTTCAGTCGGTACTCTGCATATGCTCACATCTCCTCGATCGACAATCTCTCGAATAAGATGGAAGCACCGAAGTATGTGCTTGGAGCGCTGATGAGATCTAGGTTCCTTAGCTTGTGCAATTGCACCGTCGTTGTCACAGTAGAGAACTACGGGATCAACAATGCTAGGAACTACATCAAGCTCGCTGATGAATTTCCTAATCCACACAGCCTCCTTCGCCGCATTCGCTGCAGCGATATACTCGGCCTCAATCGTAGAATCAACAACTGTCTCTTGCTTAGAACTCTTCCAGCTTACAGCTCCTCCATTAAGGCAAAACACAAAACCTGACTGTGACTTTGAGTCATCTCTGTCAGTCTGGAAGCTTGCATCCGTGTAACCCTTTACAACGAGCTCTTCCTCTCCACCAAACACCAAGAATGTATCCTTAGTCCTTCTCAAGTACTTTAGGATATTCTTGACTGCGATCCAGTGACCATCACCCAGATCAGACTGGTACCTACTAGTCATGCTTAAAGCATATGAGACATCGGGTCGAGTACATAACATTGCGTACATGATTGATCCAATTGCCGAAGCATATGGAATCATCTTCATGCGGTCCTTATCTTCCAAAGATTTAGGACACTGGTCCTTAGAGAGACTCACACCATGTGAAATGGGTAAGAATCCTTTCTTGAACTCAAGCATGTTGAACCGTTTCAACACCTTGTCAATGTATGTACTCTGGGTCAAATCCAGCAACTTCTTTGATCTATCTCTATAGATCTTAATACCAAGTATATAAGTCGCTTCACCTAAGTCTTTCATAGAAAAGCACTTCCCTAGGTTGTTCTTAACAACTTGTAGGGTCAGAATGTCATTCCCGATCAACAGTATGTCATCTACATACAATATCAGGAAGACAACAATGCTCCCACTAATCTTGTTGTAAACACAAGGCTCATCTTCGTTCTTGATGAAACCAAACTCTTTGATTTTCTCATCAAAACGCAGATTCCAACTTCGAGAAGCTTGTTTCAATCCATAAATGGATCGATTCAACTTGCATATTTTAGTGCCTTCATCTGGAGATACAAAACCCTCGGGTTGTGTCATATACACTTCCTCAAGGAGGTTTCCATTAAGGAAAGCCGTTTTGACATCCATTTGCCAGATCTCGTAGTCATAATACGCAGCAATAGCAAGTAGAATTCTGATGGTCTTGACCATAGCTACAGGGGAAAAGGTTTCATCATAGTCAACACCATGAATTTGCCTGAAACCTTTAGCCACCAGCCGGCCTTTGAATGTCTGTACATTCCCATCCATGTCGGTCTTCTTCTTGAAGACCCACTTGCACCCTATGGGTCGTACCCCTTCAGGTGGTTCCACCAAGGTCCAAACTTGGTTTGTGTACATGGAGTCCATTTCAGATTTCATGGCCTCAAGACACTTCTCGAAGTCAGGTCCACTCATAGCCTCTTGGTAGGTTGCAGGCTCATCATCATGATCCATAAGCAACACACTACCTATTTGAGTCATGAGAAATCCATATCTCTCAGGCTCAAATCTTGGTCTACCAGATCTACGTAGGACTTGTGTTTCTTGAGCAGGCTCTCCAGCTACAACTTCTTGTAGTCCTCGCTCAGGTTCCAATTTCGGTTCGTTCATTGTTTGTGGCTCTTGAACTTCTTCAAGTTCTACCTTTGCAGTCTTTCTGGATAAGAACTCTTTCTCCAAAAAGACACCAGTCCTTGCGACAAACACTTTGCCCTCAGACGGTAAGTAGAAGTACTATCCTTTGGTTTCCCTAGGATACCCCACTAGATAACATTTATCTGATTTGGGTTCTAGCTTGTCAGGCATTTGACG
The DNA here is from genome assembly GCA_033032865.1 of Dactylorhiza incarnata. Taxonomy (NCBI): domain Eukaryota; kingdom Viridiplantae; phylum Streptophyta; class Magnoliopsida; order Asparagales; family Orchidaceae; genus Dactylorhiza; species Dactylorhiza incarnata. Next base: position 569,886 of record JAWHQI010000544.1, read on the forward strand.
TCGCATGTATGCCTCACAGCCCCAAATCTTGATGAATGACATACTAGGACGCTTCCCAGTCCATATCTCATATGGTGTCTTTAGAACCGTTTTCATTGGAACTCGATTTAGTGTGAAAGCAGCAGTCTCTAAAGCAAATCCCCAAAAGGAAACGAGCAAATCTGCATGACTCATCATCGATCGCACCATGACTAATAAGGTACGATTCCTCCTCTCAGAAACACCATTATGTTGAGGTGTTCCGGGCGGAGTGAGCTGTGATACCACACTTTTTCAGATGATCACGAAACTCATGACTCAGATATTCGCCACCTCGATCAGATCGGAGTGCTTTTATCCTTTTTCCCAGTTGGTTCTCCACTTCATTTTTAAACACTTTGAACTTTTCAAAGGTCTCAGATTTGTTCTTCATAAGAAACACGTATCCGTATCTACTAAAATCATCAGTAAATGTAACGAAGTAGTAGAACCCACCTCTAGCCATAGAACTCATGGGTCCGCATACATCACTATGTATTATACCCAAGAGATCATTAGCCCTCTCATTACGACCAGTGAAAGGAGCTTTCGTCATCTTGCCCAACAAACATGACTCGCATCTCTCAAATGATTCATAATCAAATGAGTCCAGTAGTTTATCTTTATGGAGCTTGGATATGCATTTCTCGTTTATATGGCCTAAACGACAATGCCAAAGGTACGTAGGATTCAAGTCATTTGTTTTTAGTCTTTTAGTATTTTCTATGTTATAGATCGGATGGTCTAAGTTCAAAACATATAAACCATTAAACATTTGGGCTACGCCATAACAAACATCATTCTTATAAATAGAACAACAATTGTTCTTAATTACGAAAGAAAAACCAATCATGTCCAAACATGAAATAGAAATAATGTTTCTAGTTATGGCGGGAACATAATAACAATTATCTAGTTCTATTACAAGCCCTGTGGGCAAAGAAAGACAGTAAACACCAACGGCGACGGCAACAAGTCTTGCTCCATTCCCGACGCGCAGGTCTACCTCCCCTTTACCCAGCATTCTTCTCCTTCTCAGTTCCTGCACATTTATACAAATGTGTGAACCACATCCGGTATCTAATACCCAGGATGAAGGAGCAGAAAGGTTTATTTCTATAACGAAAATACCTGAAGTGGAAGTCATACTTCCCTTCTTCTTCTGCAGATCTTCTAGATACTGAGGACAGTTCCTCCTCCAGTGCCCTGCCTTACCACAATGATGGCACTTCCCTTCCTTAGTCAAACCTTTCCTTTTCAGTGCTGAAGACTTGGGATCAAGATGTGACTTAGGTCCTACCTTAGTCTTCTTGGTTCCCTTGACCTTGCCCTTGCATTTATGCACCATCAGTATGGGGCTAGCAGGCTTGGTCTTCTTCATATTGATTTCCGCAGTTCTTAACATGCCTAGGAGCTCGGGCAGTGTCTTGTCAATTTCATTCATATTGTAATTTAAGACAAACTGCTCGTAACTGTCCGGCAACGATTGCAGGATCAGATCAGTGGCCAACTCTTGGCTCAAAGGAAACCCCAGTCTTTCAAGGCTCTCTATATACCCAATCATCTTGAGTACGTGAGTTCCTACTGGGTCTCGAGCTCCCATATTACACTGAAATAACGCCCTTGATATATCGAACCTTTCTTGGCGAGCTTGCCCTTGAAACATTTTCTTCAGGTGCTCAACCATCTCATAACAACTCATGTTCTCATGTTGCTTCTGAAGCTCAGAGTTCATAGTCGCGAGCATAAGGCATTCAACATCCAAGGAGTCATCTCCATACTTCTTATAAGTATCTTTATCTGCACGTGGTGCATTAGAGGCTGGCTCTTCAGGGGGATCTTCTTCCAAGACATAGAGCTTGCGCTCTTGCCTGAGAACAATTCTCAGGTTTCTATACCAGTCAAGGAAATTTGTCCCATTTAGCTTATCCTTCTCAAGGATCGCTCTAAGGGACAAGGCGGAGTGAGATCCACTTGCCATGGATATTCTACAAGGAATTTTGCAAAGTAAAATTTTTTTAGTACTATATTTCAAAATACATTTTATATATTTTAATAAGGACTTTTATTAAAGAGCTCCCACTATTTTAATCAAATCAATAACCCTTGATATCGATTCGGAGAGTTTATGCGAGCTACTCTCTTAGTGGACAAGATCCGTATTTCACCAACACCACGAGTCTGCTTTGGCGTTCCTCTCATAATGCGGTTATTTAGGTAGACAACGTTTGTCAATTGCATCACTATGCAACTCTTGTATGGTTGGTGAATAACTCTTTATTCGCATCCATCATATGGAGCATGCCAACCCTATGCCTCTAGGCACTCAACCTTTGAGGTCACCTAGTTAAGTTAGACCCGATGTCGACAGTGAGATATCACAATTATCCGCTCGCACCCTTACCAAGATAGATTAATGCACCTTGCTTTGGCAAGCCCACACTTCATCGATCGAGGCAGGAAGAGTGTCATCCATCGGAAGGCATCCATATACTTAATATTGGATAAGGGATTTTTATTTCAAGTGATTAACATTTTAATCATGATTAACATTTAATCACAGTGCACAATCAGAAAATAAAATTACAACATTCACATTCCAGATACATCCCAGATGTGCACAAAAACAGTCTATCAACACTTTGACAAAACAGGGCTAAATTTGAGCATTTAGAACACTTCTAAATCTCCAGATTTACATGCATTGGACATATGAACAACAACTCCACAAGTGCAGTAGACAAGCTCGTCTCTCATGTCAGATTCAATAATCTAAACATTTGGTTTCACAAACTATTTTGAGGGACGGTTACTGCAGAGGAGAAACAACCTCTGAAACATGAAAATCGCAACGCAATCACATGCGTCCTGGCGGGGTTCCAAGGGGCCGCGCCCCTGGCGGGGTCTTAGGGGCAGAGCCCCTAACGGGGTCCAAGGGGCAGCGCACTTGACCTCCAGAAACCTCACAAAATCACATCAAATGTGATATTCTAAGAGGAAATTAGGGCATTTAGAATGCTTCCAAATGTCCCAATTTACACGCACTTGATCGGAACCTGGCTCTGATACCACTGTTGAGTTTTCTATACCCCTTCATAAGGGATGACATATCGAATATGCGCAGCGGAAATGAACAAGAACAACCCAAAAAGAGATCAACGGATCTTGCGGTTTTCATGATTCAAGAGAATATGCAAATCGAAATACAATATATACCTTCGCGGGATTGAGTCAATACTCAACCAAGGTGCTCCACGAAGAATCCGAAATCTGTCTTGAGTTCTTCAAGGATCGAAATAGATCGAATCCCTCTACAGAAGTCCACACAAGCGATGAAGAACCCTAGCTTCTTGTCGTACAAGAACTAGGTCGGAGAAGGAAGCTCTCAACGTCCTCACGGACTGCTAGGTCCGATCCAGAGGAGGCGGCGACCGGCGGCGGCGTCTAGCGGCGGAACGACGATCGGCGGACGGAACGAGAACAACCGGAACACTTCCGTCGTTTCTCTCTCGCGAAAAAGGCTTGATCTGAAAAACCGTCTATCTATCGAAGCCCTAATCACGTCCTTTTATACGCAAGGCATAAAATCGACTATCCGCAGACCAGAGGGAAAAATAGAAAATCTGTCCAGATTTACATTCGCTGAATTCGACTAATCACATTAACCGAATTCGGCTATTCACTATAACCGAATCCGGCGAAACCATTTCGCCGAATTCGACTATATAAATTCGGCTGTATAAATTCGGCGAAACCCTTTCGTCAAACTGTCCTGATTCGGCTTAACCCTTTAGTGGAATCTGTAAGAAATTTGGTTAATCATATTAGTCGAATTTCATTAGTCGAATCAACTTAATTCGGTTAATCACATTAGCCGAATTTGACACAATTCGGTTAAACCCTTTAGCCGAGTTTGTCATGTATGAACCAATTCATTTAAACACTTTAAACGATTTCCCTTTTGAGACATTCTCAACTTGATTCCAAGCAGTCACAGGATTGGTCCTCCACTCATATCCAATACGAGTAAGGCCAACACAATCCTTTCTCCAATTTCTCCAAACGCTTTTATGTGCGACCCTTTAGGCTCATATTGCTTTGGCAGCAAGACTAACTATTGATTGTTTTGAGATCATCTCAGAAACTCCAACAAAACGAACCCTTACCCATTCGAGAATAATACAACACCTTTCGGGTTGTCTGATTTTCGCCACAATACCTTTTCGGAATGAGTTCGGAGCCCTAAATCCAATGGAGAACAATTTAAACCCATTCCAGTCCGTTTAGAGGTCGATATACAGTGAGTTGTAGTGGTAATATGAGATTTAGCTTCAAATGACACATACACTTCAAAATGATAGAATTTTAAATGTGGTTTGTAGTGAAAATGAGAGATTTAGCTCCAAATGACACTCAAACATTAAACAGCAACAACTTTTGATGCGGTTGTCTGATTTTATCCGACAACACCTTTGCGAAAGGAGCTCGGAGCACTACATTCATTGGAGTACAAGTTTTACTCATTCCAGTTCATTCAGTTGTAGATATATAGCGGGTTGCAGCGGTAATGCGAAATATAGCTTCAAATGACACCTAAACTTCTAACAGCCATAACTTTTGATTTGTATGTTTGATTTTTTCCCACAACACCTTTTTCGAATATGCTCGGAGGCGTACATCCAATGGAGCACAATTTTAAACCATTCCAGCTCATTTTAGTGGTCAATATACAAATGGTTGCAATGGTAATGAGAGATTTAGCTCCTCTTGACACATAAACTGTAACAGCCATAACTTTTGATCTGGTTGTCCGATTTTTACGCACAGCGTCTTTTTGGAATGAGCTCGGAGCCCTACATCCAATGGAGAACCAATTTTACCTATTCCAGTTTGTTTAGTGGTCAATATACACCGGGTTGGTAATATGGTATTTAGCTCGAAAGGAGACCTAAACTTCAAACATCCGTAACTTTTGATCCGGATGACTGATTTTCGCCCACAATACCTTTTCAGAATGAGATCGGAGCCCTAAATCCAATGGAGAATAATTTTAACCCATTCAAGCTCGTTTAGAGTGTTGAGTCCAAAATTGCACCTCCGAAGGAAATCGGAGGCTGCGGGCTGCCGGTTACTTTTTAGGTGGAGAAAATGAGACCGCTAGCAGCGGTCAAGGCCAGACTTCGCCCCTCACGGCGAATGCCACTCCTGTGATGGGCTTTCCTTTGATTAAGAAGAAGCGGTTATAGCGGGTTACAAGTGCTAGAAAGCAGAAGCCGGCCGGTCAGACAGTCCGCAAGAGGGGAAACTCGAGACCGCAACTCAAATAAGCGAGCTCCTGGATTCGAGTGTGCGTGCCTTGGGAACATCGCCGCCCCCTATTTATAGGCTCGGGGGCCTGCCCGAACGGGCGGGGATAAATAACTGCCTGCCCGGGTACAGGAGAATCGGGTAGGCAGTGACGGGATACAGAAAGGAGAAAAGATAGAATCCGCGCGGCTTGGCGTCTTGCGCTTGCGGTCTGTCTCGTGAAGGGGCTGGAGATGCTGCGACCAAGGCGATGATGCCACCGAGCGGTCTCCGACTTGAGACCGCGGCTTGTCTTCTTGGACTTGGTCCTTATTGGTCTTCATGGCGCAACCCAGGTGGTCTCCGTCTTGAGACCGCAGCTTGCCCTTGAGAATGCGGCCTGTCTTCTTGGACTTGGTCCCTGATAGCTTTCATGGCACAACCCGGGTGGTCTCCGACTGGAGACTGCGGGTTGCCTTTTATGCTGTTTGGACTTGGGCCCTGGTGGTCTTCAATCTTTGGAGGCGACCTGAATGCTCAGACCGCTCGGTCTGTGCGGGTTGTTGCTGATGGACCTTGTAAAACCTGAACCGGGCGACTTGTATCCGCAGACCGCCCGGTCTGCGAGTAATGCTATTCGGAAGCAGGCGTTTGGGTAAACATAATCCCCGCATATTTTCAAATCCTGAGAAGATTTCAAAAATATTAGTTCTAGCCGGAGACCGCGCCGATCTTGCCCTGTGTGTTATAAATGTTCTGGAAGCTTCTATTTTCACATAACTTCAATGCTATCACGAGTCACTACTCGCCCCTCGCGGTTAGGACTTTCCGGCTAAACAGTCCGATCAAGATGGTAGACCTTATGGCACAGTTCGAAGATCATCAGAAGTCCGGTAAAGACCGCGGGGAAGATCGCCCGAAGGATAAGAAGAGGAAGAAAAAGAGGACACAGCCCGACAATAGACTGACTATTGCCTCTCCGGGTAAGCCAGCCGACCTGCCTCCTGCGTTGACAGTCGATTTGTCGACTAGAAACGAAGCAGATTGCTCGAACCCACCCCCAATTAATCCTCCTGCTATTTCTGAGAAGGGAACCGACCTGCCTTCTCCTCTGGACAAGATGGACTCGGAAGCCGCCGTTCCGAAGGGCGATGGAGACGATTCCTTTAAAGTGGAGGTCACTCCTTCTGGCGTATTCCACCTGAAGATAAGAGATGAAGGAGGAGAAGCAGTTGACTCCCCCAAGCCGAGCGACCAGCAGGGCCTGATAGTGAACATTGAAGACAGCCCAGTTTCCCCAAAACAAGCCAGCCTGAAGCCATCCAAAAAGAGGAAAAAAGATGAGTCCACGGCGGACAGGGTTCTGAAAAAGGTGAAGAGCCTAAAGGCCAAAAACAAAGCGGCTTCCAGGAAACCGGGAGCGGGCAATCTTCAAGGCAAGTCGCGCGAGAAAGAGGTTTTGGAGGGCGTAGTTACTCCTTCACCCAAGCCGGAAGACCAAATCCAAACCGATGCGCACAGCATCTCTGTAAGTGATATCATCAGGGACCTGGATTCCCTTCAGAAACAAGACGACCTATTGAGATCTTCTTCCGAACTGCAGGCTGCTGACCTGCCTGGAGATAAAGAGGTCGCCCTGGCTGAGGATGCGACCAGCATTAAGGAGGCAGTCCTCCCTGAGGTTGCGACTAGAACCGAGAAAGCCGCGCCTCTGAAGATTCCGTGATGGCCGGGCTTCGGCTTATGCAGGTGAAGGCGGAGAAAGTAAGGGATCAGCTCTCCAGACCGCCACCGCCGCCACCCAATCTTCTGGTTCAAGGTAAATGGGTCGCAGATTACCGCCCTGTACGTTTTTTCAAGACGAGGACTCGAAACAAGTCGCGCGAGTTGTTGTTGAACCCGTCACCAAGCTTCTTTCCCTCCGCCGCTCAATTTTCTGCTGCCAAGCGGAGGCAAAGCGAGAGATCGTGAAGAGAACAGCGCCGAAAGATCGATACCGAGCAAGCAAAGCGATCTATCCGCATGAATTTTACTCGAACTGCAGCGGCTTGTAAGCGAGGAGATTTTGGAAATAGCGGTCTTCTTTTGATAATTCTCCTATTATATGAAGTTATATGCGACCGACCTTCTTGACTGTCTTTCTTATTTGCAGATGATCGTGATTCCATTCCGAAACCGGGCGAACTGGTGACTTACCTTCCTCTACTTGATCCACCTTTGCCGAGATCCTCGGTTATACCGGATACCCGGATGGAGGATGAGATGACCCGTCTTCAAAGGAACTTTGAAGCCCTTACAAAGCAGCTGAAGGCCCTTGAGGAGCGGGAGAAGACCGCTCAGGAGGAAAAGATTGTACTATGGGCTGAAAAGGAAGCTGAGAGGAAAGAGAGCCGAGCTGCGCTGGAGGCCGAGCAGAAAGAGCGTCGGGAAAAGGAGAAGGCGCAGCAAGACCAAGTGGCCGCACTGACCGCCCGACTTGATCGCGGAAAGAAGGAGATACAGAAACTCGAAGGAGACTGCGCCTACTATAGGGACAAATACCTCCATTTGACGAGGGAGGTCGGCGGAAGCCGGCGTCCCCTTAATGCGGCTAATGAAGGTCGACGTGGGTCACGCCGCCCGGATGCTGGGACGAGCTCGTCTCTTCCGATAGCCGGGATGATCCACCACATTGCTAGTGCAAATGAGCCCACAGCGGCCTTACCTACTCGCGTGATTCCAGCGGTGCTAGTAGAGAGGGATGCCGCGCGGCTTCATAGCATGATCAATCACCTCAATCACAGCATTAATCAAATGCAAGGGACAGTTCTTCAGATAGGTGATCATGTCGTGTGACTTCATATAGAAGACGCGCCGAGTGATGCCCGCCAGTGATAAGCGGTTTTAAGACAATCATTTGTAATATTTTATTCGGTCCCTTGAACAACTTAACTGCTTAAGCTTGATTTTATGTCATTCGGTCTGTCTTTCAGACCGCTCGGTCTGTGTATTTGAATGTGCTTTATACTCTTCTTTTGTATGTTAGTTGATGCCTGCGAATTGCTTTATAAGCCGAGCGGCTTGTTTCTGTTGCTTTTTTAATCTGCCTGCTTGGATTTTACTTATAACTAATGACTTAGTCTTGTATAGAAATGTGGCCGCGCGTGTTGATTAGTCTAGCAGCGATTTGACCTTTGCTAAATGCAGATCAACCGTTCTTATAAGTAGCGCCTTTCCGAAGATCTTTTTAGCAGAATCTCAAGATGGGAGCAAAGCGCCAGCCGAAGCGACCTGCGAAAACCTCTGCTACCCGCTCCGAATCCGCTCTAGCATTTCATTCGGCCAATCTCGAGGAATGTCGTTTGACAAAGGCCGAATTGGATGAATTTGTTGAGAAGCATATGGTTGATAGTCCGCTGCTCGCGCGACTTCCGCTCCGTGATGAGCTGATGAATTCTTCTGGTCCGAACCAAATCGCCATCCCAATCGATTATCTCGATTGCGGTTTCAAGTTCCTCATATCCATCGAGCTCGCCATGGTCTTCGACCACTATGGAGTTGTACCCGGCCAAATCTCCCCTAACTCGATGGCCGGGATTTGCAGCTTCATTTCATACCTGCGGTCTGAGAGAGTCCACTTCTCTATGGACCTTTTTAGGAAGATATTCTCGGTGCGGGCTATCCCGGACTCCGAGTCGAATGTGTTCAAAGGCCATCTCTACTTTGGCTACCGGGGGTTGAAGATGGTCAACCTCGCGAACAAGGTCACGGCCTGGTGTGTTCAAAGGCCATCTCTACTTCGGCTGCCGGGGGTTGAAGATGGTCAACCTCGCGAACAAGGTCATGGCCTGGTCGGAGAGGTATTTGATTTTCGAAGGCCGACTCGGCCTACTGAACCCGAACCCGCATGTGCGGCCAGAGGAGGCCTTTCAACAGGTCGCTATAAGCGAGATCGAGAAGAAAACCTGTAAGCTTCTCGAGGATGAGCGGCTTAACGTAAGCTACTACCTCCCGCTGCTCGCCGAGTTAGAGAATGTTCGGCCTGAAGACAGTAAGTTTTCCTTCAACCCGCTTCCGACTTCAATGTTGACCGCACGATCTCTTGTGCTGACTCTTCTCTTTTGTAGCCGAGGCCATTGTCCCCGCTAACAAGCTGGTCAGCCCGGCTGGTTTGATCTTAACTCCGACGGAGAAGAGAAAGAGACAGGTCAGGAACAAGCCACTGCTATCCGATGGGGAGGATTCGACCTCCTCGGGCGACTTCTCCGCCCTCCGCTCCTTCAGCAAGGTGAAGGATTTAAAAGGCCGCACGGTCATGACCTGGCATCCGGACGGTGATAGCGTCCATGTTTCTACTGCGCTTCCCCACTGGGCGAATGAGAAGTCAGGCCGGTATGCTGAGGCCGCCAGCATCGCCATGTTTGGTCGACGAAACTTCAGACGATTGGGGAAGATCCCTGAGGAGGAGCTTGCCCGGGAGGCCACGCGGGTTGGAGCTGAGAGTCTCATCACCAACGTCTTCATGGGGATGACCTTCAAAAGATGGATCAGAGCGAATGATCATTTAGAGAAGGAAGTTGCCGAATTGAAGAAGGAAAACGCGCGGCTAAAGGAGGCCGAGTTGGTAAGTCATCACCTGGCTAGCCATCTTTCTGTTTTTTCCAAACCGTGCGGTTTCTTACCTTTACTCTTTCTTCGCAGGCAAAATATGATGAGACCGATCCGGTCTATCAAGAAGAACTTTTCCCCCATGTTGATGAGGGAATTGATAATGCTTTTAACCGTCTGCGAGAACTCGGAGGGTTCGCAGCCGGTTTTGAGCATTTCACCTTCTCCGATGCCTACCCGACTTTACAAAAGAAATTAGAGAAGATCAGGCGGAAGGCCAAAGGGAAGAACAAAGTCGATGGCTCTAGTTCGGAGGAAAGTGACGGCGAGGGTGATGAAGCAGAAGAGTCCGCAGCAGCTAAGGACGATGGGAGCAGCTCGGACTCTGAGTCCACCGATTTTGATGAAGGGACCGGGCGCAAGTCGGGCGAACTGAGCAGCTTGTCTTCGTCAGGCAGCGAGGGCTATTCTCCTGAGGTTTCAATTGATGGCAGCGAACATTCGAGTGCTCATGCATCTAAGAAACTCAAGCCGGATAACCAATAGTTGTATTTTTGTTTTTGTTTTGAATTGTCGACGGCTTGATTTTGTTAGTCGGTCGGTTAAAGCATAATGTAAGAATATTTTGATAATGGAATGGAAAGCTTTTACCTGTCTAGCTGTCTACCTTCTGCGACTTACTTGTGAGTGTCTGCGATCCTTTCCTGCTTTGAATAACTAGCTCTTCTGACCAAGTCATGCGGATCGATATTAACTCGGCCGGCCAGAACGCTTGTTTCTTCGATCCGGATTAAGCAGACTTTAATATGTCCTAAAGAAGTATCAACCATGATATTGCGACACGTAGTTGGCGCGGTTTGGATATATAATCGAGCGGACTGAAACCAAGTTCTGCTTTATCTTATCATGAATGCCTTGTGATAGCCAGGAAACCAGACATAACCAAACCGCGCAATTATTACCTGACCTTGCATAATTGTTTTACAGGATAAAGAATGCTAAGTTATAAGAATAGTTAACAGGCCGAGCGGCCAGCATTTTAACTCGGGCGGCTTACAACTCAGGCTGTTGACTTTGTATAATTTCTTTAAAGAATGCCAAGTCATAAGAATAGTTAACAGGCCGAGCGGCCAGCATTTTAACTCGAGAGGCTTACAACTCAGGTTGCTGACTTTGTATAATTGCTTTAAAGAAGGCCAAGTAATAAAAATAGTTAACAGGCCGAGCGACCAACATTTTAACTCGAGCGGCTTACAACTCAGGCTGCTGACTTTGTATAATTGCTTTAAAGAATGCCAAGTCATAAGAATAGTTAACAGGCCGAGCGACCAGCATTTTAACTCGAGCGGCTTACAACTCAGGCTGCTGCAAGCCCCATCCCTGTGAATATAGTTAATAACCGAATAGGAAATTGTCATAACCAAGCCGCGCGATTATGACCTGGCTTTTTGTGATTGCTTCGCAAGATAGAATATCAAGTCATAAGAAGACAATTGGTAGGCCGCGCGATTAATATTTAACCTGAACGATTTATGTGACATATCATCGACTGATAAATCCGCGTGGACTATACATATTTTGAGCGGTTTAGTAGCTTGATACTTGCAATGAGAATCATAATTGCCTGATTGTGAAGAGTCCGTTAGTAACCGAACGGATTGAATTGAAACCCATAAAAATGATAGGTTCATAAACCAAATGATGAGATCGACCGATCAGGATTATGTTTGATCCTTTGATATTTTCCTTGTGTCGTTTTATGATATCCTGTATATTTCAAATCGTGCGGTCTGAAGACCAGACCGCATGATATCTTTGGTATCTGCTTATTCCAAACCGTCCGGTCTGAAAATCAGACCGCATGATATCTTTGGTGCCTGCTTGTTTCAAACCGTTTGGTTTAAACATCAAGCCGACCGGTTTGTGATGCACCCATAAAAATCCTATTTTTTCTCCCAAATGGTCTAGAGTGACCATATAGGATGAGATAATTTCTTGTAATGTAACAAGAGATAGCTACAGACTCAGATGATCAAGTGGGCAGGTGGGCCTAGGCGGCGAACATTGCTTTCCTCAAGTGGTCATAAGAGTTGTAGAAGTAAAGAAAAAGACAAGTACAGACCCAGATGACCAAGTGGGCAGGTGGGCCTAGGCGGCGAACATTGCTTTCCTCAAGTGGTCATAAGGGCTGTAAGCGACTCAACTGCTCTCTTGCCTAGGGCTACAAGCCGAGTTGATCAATTGGGCAGGTGGGCCTAGGCGGTGAACATTGCTTTCCTCAGAGAGATCAACTCAGTTGTGGGTCCCACTTAGGCATCGCTTGAGAGTACCTAGGAGTATTCGATGGTCACAGACTAAGATGATCAGTTGGGCAGGTGTGGTTATGCCGCGGGGGCTATACCGACATTGCTTTCCTCAGAAAGATCATCAAAGCTGTAATCATATCCCTCTCGGGGCATGATAGAGCCAACATTCACCTAGACCTCCCTTGATGCAGGGGTGTGTCGGATATCAGCTGGGATCCAAGGTTCCAGAGACCACCGCACGGGAATTGACAAGCTACCACTACACGTGTGTGAAAACTCCCCGCTACACATGATCTTCATGGTTCTACGCTAATGACTACAATCTGAGGGGGTTCGAGCAGAACTTGGCGATGTCTCCGCGGTTCAGTGAGGTTGATATATAAGAAAGTATAAAAAAGAAACATCAGACATGGAGAAGTGTCAGTATGGGGCTTCTCATTAAAATATCCGAAGAATGCAAGAAAGTAAAGTGGACATTTTAAGGATAGAACCGTTTGAGATCGTCACCGCTCCAGGTGCGTGAGATGTCTTCTCCTTCACTTGTCTGAAGGCGATAAGCCCCGCTTTTTAGTACTTCTTTGATGATGAAAGGTCCGGCCCAATTGGGATTCAGCTTTCCGACGTTGCCTGTTCTGGCTGCTGCATCAACTTTCTTTAGCACAACGTCTCCGAATGCAAAATGTTTTACTCTGACATTCTTGTCAAAGTATTTCGCCATTCTCCTTTTAACTTCTTCCTGTCTGATGGTTGCCTCGTCCTGAAGTTCTTCGATCAAATCCAGACTATACTTGATAGCCTCGTAATTTTCATCTATCCACGCTTCTCCTCCCTCCTTTGCATATACAACCCTTGGAGTGTCCACCTCAAATTCTACAGGAACAACAGCTTCCGAGCCATGGGATAATTTGAATGGTGTCTCCCCCGTAGCTGAAGATGGAGTGGTACGAAGAGTCCAAAGGATGGAAGGAAGTTGGTCTGCCCAATTTCCCCTTTGATTCAAGACCCTCTTCATCAGAAGTTGCTGGATCTACCGATTTGCTGCTTCTACCTGCCCATTCATCCTTGGGTGATGTACCGAGGCAAACCGAAGATCAATTCCCACCTGATCACAAAAGTTTATCATCTCCGGATTGTTAAATTGCGGACCATTGTCAGTGATAATTGCTAGTCGAATTCCATGCCAGCAAACTATCTCTCCCCAGATGAAGTTTCTGATAATTTGAGTTATAGTTCTTGCTAATGCCTTCGCCTCAATCCATTTGCTGAAGTAGTCAATCATCACGATGATAAAGCGGCGCTGGCCGCTGGCTATGGGGAAGGGTCTGATAAGATCCATCCCCCAAACTGCGAAGGGCCATGGCGCAGTTATTGATCTGAGCGACTGAGCAGGCAAATGCTGAAGAGGAGCGAACTTTTGACACTGAACACATCGCTTGGCGAATGCTTCAGCATCCTTTCTCATGGTTGGCCAGAAATATCCCTGCCTTAAGATTCTCTTCTCCAGAGTCTTTCCTTCTGAATGGCTACCACACTCCCCGGAATGAACTTCCTGAAGTATGGTTGGGATTTCATCCTCGGAAACACATCGTGCTGAGGGAGAGATCAAAGTCTTTCTGTAGAGAACTCCTGCTATCAGATAATAGTATGCCACTTTCCTTTTGAATCTTCTCCTATCTTTGATGGAATGATGGAACTCCCCTTTTGACAAAAACAGCTCGTAAGGGTCCTTCCACGAAGGATTCTGATCAATTTGCATGAGCTCCGCTTCATCTGTTGCCGGATAAAAAAGTTCAGAGGTCACTCCCCCGGATGGAAGACCGAACTTCGACAACTCATTTGGTTCCCCATTTTGTGTTCTTGGAATATGCTCGATAATGAATGACTTGAATCTTCCAATTTCCTTTTTGGCTCCCTTGTCTCATAATTCCCCAAGACCTGAGAGGCCATTACTAATGAATTGGTTCTAACATGTGCATGTTCTATGCCCAGCTCTTTTGCAAGCCTCAGCACGGCCAAAAGTGCTTCATATTCCGCGTGATTATTTGTAACTGGAAAGATGAATTTGATAACTTGTTCCAGCCTGATGTCATTTGGACTGATTAAAACTACCCCGGCTCCCACAGAGTTTTTGCCAGAAGCTCCATCCACATAAATGATCCAAGCCAAAGGAGATTGCACCGCCTGTTCAGGACTAGGTTCTGCTGTATCCACCAAGAAGTCTGCCAAGATTTGTGCTTTGATTGCTGTTCGGGGGATGTATGATATTTCAAATTCGCTCAGTTCGATAGCCCATTTAGCCAACCTTCCTGAATGGTCCGGCTTTTCGAGAATGTTTCTTAAAGGATGATCTGTAATCACTTGGACAGGATGAGCCTTAAAATATGGACGAAGCCTTCGCGAAGACATAACTAAGGCCAAGGCCAGTTTCTCCAAGATTGAATATCTGGTTTCTGCATCTTTGAGAATGTGGCTAACATAATATATCGGGAACTGCCTCTTCTTTTCTTCCCGAACGAGGACAGAACTCACCGCATTTGGGCCGACTCCCAAATATAAGAATAATATTTCCCCCTCACGGGGACTTTGGAGTAGCGGAGTTGAAGTCAACTGTACTTTTAGCTGCTCGAAAGCCCTATTGCATTCCTCGCTCCATTCAAACTTTGATCCTCCCCGCAGTATTTTAAAGAATGGGGCACTTTTATCCCCGGATTTGGAGATAAACCTGCTCAACCCTGCCAATCTTCCTCCAAGATGCTGAACTTCCTTGGTGTTTCGAGGAGGGGTCATATCAAGGATGGCCTTCACCTTATCTGGATTCGGTGCAAGGCCATCGGGAGTTAAGAGATGCCCGAGAAACTTTCCTTTGTTTGCCCCAAACACACATTTCAATGGGTTTAATTTTAACTTGAACCTCCGTAGAGTAGCGAACGTCTCTACGAGGTCTTTCAAGTGTAATGAAAATGTTTTACTTTTCAGAAGGAGATCATCAACGTAAACTTTGAGATTCCTGCCTTTTTGATGCTTAAAGACGGTATCCATCATCCTTTGATATGTTGTGCCCGCATTTTTAAGACCGAAGGGCATTACGAGATAGCAGTAACACCCATTGTTTGTGATAAATGAGGTGTGCAGGATAATAGGTTTGTGCATTTTAATTTGATGGTACCCAGAGAAAGCATCGAGAAAACTCATAAAATCATACCCAATCGCGGAATCAACTAAGACATCTATCCGAGGCAGAGGGCAGCAATCTTTGGGACACGCTTTATTAAGTTTGGTGAAGTCCACGCACATGCGCCACTTCCCACCAGATTTCTTAACCATTACAACATTCGACATCCACGTGGGATATTGAATTTCAGAAATAAAGCCTGCTTTCAGAAGTTTGGCAACCTCCTCTCTGATGGGTAACGCCAGCTTGGTTGCCACTTCTCTCTTCTTTTGCTGGACGGGCTTGAACTCGGGAGATACGTTCAGATGATGACAAGCCACGTCCGGATCCACTCCTGGCATATCCTCCGCTGACCAGGCGAAGTCATCCAGGTTCTCCAAAAGGCAGGAGATCAGCTCCACTTTCTCCTCCTCCAGCAACTCAGCATTGATGACCAGCTTCTTTTCTTCCCCTTAAGCAATAGGGACCTCTTGGGTCGCCTGGGCAGGTTCTAGGTGAGCCCCTTCTCGATCTTTTCCTTCCTCAGCAGCCCTTGAGGATTCAGCAGTTTCTAGAACTTCAATCGTGGCCTTGGGAAGTGAAACGTCGGTGATCATGTTGACAGTTCAGACGTAACACTCCCGAGCTACCTTTGGGTTACTTCTAACCCGATACTGCCTTCCCTCAGTGGCAAACTTAAGAGCAAGATGGAAGGTTGACACTATTGCCCAGTATGCATTAAGAATCGGTCTCCCGAAGATGGCGCAATAGTTGCTTAGGGCATCCACCACCACGAAATTGATTAGCTTTATCACTCCTCCAAGAGAGACCAGGAGCTTTACTGAACCCTCTACTTCTTTCTTCTCTCCAGAAAAACCGTAGAGGGGCCCGTCGGTGGAAAGCAGAGGCTTTCCAGTTTTCAGGGCTTCGAAGGATGGGCGGAAAAGGAGATTGACAGAGCGGCCTGTGTCAATCAAGATCTTGTGAACAGTATAATTCTCGATGACGGCTTTGAAGACTACTGCATCGTCAAAAGGATTGGCATTGGGAGGAAGGTCATCTTGACCAAAGATGACAATAGTGCTTTCGGAGGGAGAACTTGTAGTGGCTGCTACTTCCTGCTTTAGAACTCTCGCGATGCTGGATTTGCGAGATGATTCTACTACAGCTCCTCCATGGATACAATAGATGTCCCCCAAGGGGCCCACATCATTAACTTCGATGCATTCGACGGAAGGATGGATGTCTCCATAGCAGCCGGCGTCTTCGACGTCGGCGCATTCCCAGGTTACTTCTACTATTTCTCTCTTTTTTCTTCTCAGTCGCTGGCTCAGCAGTTGACTCTTTCCGAACTAGGCCCCGAAGCTTTCCTTCTCCCAGGAGCCTCTCTATCAGCAAGCGAAGGGCCCGACAGTCTTCGGTCAGATGCCCTCCCTCTTTATGGTATTCACAGTAAAGGTTCGGATTGCGATTGCGAATATCTGACTTCAGAGGAGCAGGCCTTTTGAAATCTGGCCTTTTCTGCAAGATCTGGACCACTTCGTCCATGGTGACATTTAAGGGATTGAACGACTCTTGCGAGTCATCATATTGAGTGGATGGAATGACTGGAGGTGGCTGCGTGGTATACTGTGGCAAGTATACCGACATAATTTGCGGAAGAGGAACGGATGGAGCGGGAGCGATGGCCAACGGCGGTTTCTGATCCTGAAACCGTTGATGGCCAATAAAGGGTTGTTTGTTTTTGTAGTTTCTTCCCCTCTGGGAACGGGGTTCAAAGTGGGACGGATTTGATGGTGGATGGTGAAAGGACGGATTGGACTGCTCCTTGTCACTTACCAGCTTTGTGACATAGCCTGGATTGCTCTTTTCTCCTCTAATGAACATATTTGCCAAACTTATCATTTCCTGATAAGTCCTGGGCTCCCTTATATTTGCTTCAAATTTTAGGGGGCCCTCCTTCAGGATGAGGGCAACCCTATACAATTCTGGATCCACATTCTGGACTTCCATGATCTCCTTCTAGAAGCGGTCTACGAAACGGGCCCACGTTTCGTCTTCCCGCTGCTTTATATCGAAAAGGGCCGCCGGGCCACTTTTCCTCTTCCTTGAGGTGGAGAATCTCAGCAAAAACTCCCTTCGCAGCTCAGCAAAACAACTGATAGATCTGGGATGCAGCCCATAAAACCACTCCCTTGCTTGTCCTTCAAAGGAGGTCACAAGGAGTTTGCACTTAGTCGCATCAGTTAAGGTCCTAATAGCGATGGCTGACTTAAAGGCTTGTAGATGAACAGTGGGATCAGTCTCTCCACTGAAAGCTGGCAGACGAGCCTCTCTGAAATTATTAGGGGCTGGCTCCCCCCGGACTTCATCCACGAATGGAGAAGTTTCTTCAACATCTTCATATAGAGGAGCAGTATAGTAAGCCGTCGGAGCTGCGGCTACTCGCGGATAAGCCGCCTGGTAAGAGGACCGGGCAGCAGCTTCTGGCGGGTAGGAGTGATGAACAGCAACCTCAGGCGGGTAGGAGAAACGGGCTGCGCCCTCTTGCGGGTAAGAAAGGCGGGCAGCATGAGAAGCCGCCCCCTGGAAATCAAGGTCTCGAGCCGGCATGCTGTGCGCGGCTTCCTGGTAGAAGTTTTGCCTGGCCGCAAAACCTTCTTGCTGGGGTTGGAAGTTGGCGGCTTGTGGTAGCGGGTAAGGTGGAGGCGGAGGAGGAACCGGAGTTACTGCCTGATTAACCGCGACTTGTTGTGGAACTAACCGTTCGGTTAATAGGGCCGACAATCCGCGATTTGAAGGTCGCGTGTTTCTGTTGAGTCCGAAATCACACCTCCGAAGGAAATCGGAGGCTGCGGGCTGCTGGTTACTTTTTAGGTGGAGAAAACGAGACCGCTAGCAGCGGTCATGGCCATACTTCGCCCGTAACGGCGAATGCCACTCCTGTGAAGGGCTTTCCTTTGATTAAGAAGAAGCGGTTACAGCGGGTTACAAGTTCTAGAAAGCAGAAGCCGGCCGATCAGACAATTTGCAAGACGGGAAACTCGAGACCGTAGCTCAAACAAGCGAGCTCCTGGATTCGAGTGTGCGTGCCTTGGGAACGTCGCCGCCCCCTATTTATAGGCTCGAGGGCCAGCCCGAATGGGCAGGGATAAAATAACCGCCTGCCCGGGTACAGGAGAATCGGGCAGGCGGTGACGGGATACAGAAAGGAGAAAAGAAAGAAGCCGCGCGGCTTGGCGGATTGCTCTTGCGGTCTGTCTCGTGAAGGGGCTGGAGATGCTGCGACCAAGGCGATGATGCCACCCGAGCGGTCTCCGACTTGAGACTGGGGCCTGTCTTCTTGGACTTGGTCCTTACTGGTCTTCACGGCACAACCCGGGCGGTCTCCGTCTTGAGACCGCAGCTTGCCCTTTAGAACGCGGCCTGTCTTCTTGGACTTGGTCCCTGATAGCTTTCATGGCACAACCCGGGCGGTCTCCGACTGGAGACTGCGGGTTGCCTTTTATGCTGTTTGGACTTGGGCCCTAGTGGTCTTCAATCTTTGGAGGCGACCTGAATGCTCAGACAACTCGGTCTGTGCGGGATGGTGCTGATGGACCTTGTAAAAACTGAACCGGGCGTCTGTATCTACAGACCGCCCGGTCTGTGAGTAATGCTATTCGGAAGCGGTTTTCTGGGTAAACATAGAGGTCGATATAAAGTGACTTGTAGTGGTAATGCGATATTTAGCTCCAAATGACACATAAATTTCAAAATAAAAGAATTTTTGATGCGGTTGGTAGTGAGAGTGAGAGATTTTGCTCCAAATGATACTCAAACTTTAAACATCAATAACTTTAGATCCGATTGTCTGATTTTTCCCCCACAACACCTTTAATGAATGAGCTCGGAGCCCTACATTCATTGAAGCACAAGTTTTACCATTGCAGTTCATTCAGTTGTCGATATATAGCGGGTTGCACTGGTAATGCGAAATTCAGCTCCAAATGACACCTAAACTTGAAACAACCATAAATTTTGATCTGGTTGTCTGATTTTTGCCCACAAAACCTCTTCGAAATGAGCTCTGAGCCATACATTCGATGGAGAGCAAGTTTTACACAATCTAATTCATTTTGTGGTCGATATACATTGAGTTGCAGTGGTCATGTGGGAATAAGCTCCAACTGACACCTAAACTTCAAACAGTTATAATTTTTGATATGGTTGTCCGGATTTAGCCCAAAAGACATTTTCGGAATGAGCTCAGAGCCATACATCCTATGGAGAAAAGAATTTATGCGATTGACTTCATTTAGTGGTCGATGGATAGTGGATTATAGTGAAAATGAGGGATTTTGCTCCAATTGACACCTAAATTTCAAACATCCATAACTTTGATCCGGTTGTCAGATTTTTGCCCACAACATTTTTTCTGAATGAGATCGAAGCCCTACATCCAATGGACAACAATTTATACCCATTCTAGTTCGTTTAGTGGTTGATCTACAGTGGGTTGCAGTGGTAATGTGGGATTTACCTCCAAATGACACATAAACTCCAAACAGACAAAACTCTTGCTCTAGTTGCCCAATTTTTGCCCACAATACCTTTTTAGAATGAGATCAGAGCCCTACATCCAATGGAGGGTAGGATATAACCATTCAAGTTTGTTTATTGTTCGATATACAATGGCTTCTAGTGGTAATGCGGGATTTTGCTCCAAATTACACCTAAACTTCAAGCAGCCATAACTTTTGATCCGGCTGTTCGATTTTTGCGCACAATACTTTTTCAGAAAAGAGCTCGTATTCTCCATCCAACAGAGAATAAGATTTACCCATTCGAGAATAATACAACACCTTTCGGGTGTTCTGATTTTCGCCCACAATACCTTTTCGGAATGAGATCGGAGCCCTAAATCCAATGGAGAACAATTTAAACCCATTCCAGCCTGTTTAGAGTTTGATATATAGTGAGTTGTAGTGGTAATATGTGATTTAGCTCCAAATGACACATACACTTCAAAATGATAGAATTTTTAATGTGGGTTGTAGTGAAAATGAGAGATTTAGGTCCAAATGACACTCAAACATTAAACAGCAACAACTTTTGATGCGGTTGTCTGATTTTATCCCACAACACCTTTGCGAAATGAGCTCGGAGCATTACATTCATTGGAGCACAAGTTTTACTCATTCCACTTCATTCAGTTGTCGATATATAGCGGGTTGCAGCGGTAATGCGAAATATAGCTCCAAATGACACCTAAACTTCTAACAGCCATAACTTTTGATTTGTATGTTTGATTTTTGCCCACAACGCCTTTTCCGAATATGCTCGGAGGCATACATCCAATGGAGCACAATTTTAAACCATTCCAGCTCCTTTTAGTGGTCAATATACAAATGGTTGCAATGGTAATGAGAGATTTAGCTCTTCTTGACACATAAACTGTAACAACCATAACTTTTGACCTGGTTGTCCGATTTTTACGCACAACATCTTTTTGGAATGAGCTCGGAGCCCTACATCCAATGGAGAACAAATTTTACCCATTCCAGTTTGTTTAGTGGTTAATATACATCGGGTTGGTAATAAAGTATTTAGCTCGAAAGGAGACCTAAACTTCAAATATCCCTAACTTTTGATCCGGATGACTGATTTTCGCCCACAATACCTTCTCAGAATGAGATCGGATCCCTAAATCCAATGGAGAACAATTTTAAACCATTCAAGCTCGTTTAGAGGTCGATATAAAGTGAGTTGTAGTGGTAATGCGATATTTAGCTCCAAATGACACATAAATTTCAAAATAAAATAATTTTTGATGCGGTTGGTAGTGAGAGTGAGAGATTTAGCTCCAAATGATGCTCAAACTTTAAACATCAATAACTTTAGATCCGGTTGTCTGATTTTTCCCCCACAACACCTTTAATGAATGAGCTCGGAGCCCTACATTCATTGAAGCACAAGTTTTACCCATTGCAGTTCATTCAATTGTCGATATATAGCTGGTTGCACTGGTAATGCAAAATTTAGCTCCAAATGACACGTAAACTTGAAACAGCCATAAATTTTGATCTGGTTGTCTAATTTTTGCCCACAAAACCTCTTCGAAATGAGCTCTGAGCCATACATTCGATGGAGAGCAAGTTTTACACAATCTAGTTCATTTAGTGGTCGATATACATTGAGTTGCAGTTGTCATGTGAGATTTAGCTCCAACTGACACCTAAACTTCAAACAACTATTATTTTTGATCTGGTTGTCCGGATTTAGCCCAAAAGACCTTTTCGGAATGAGCTCAGAGCCATACATCCTATGGAGAAAAGAATTTATGCGATCGACTTCATTTAGTGGTCGACGGATAGTGGATTACCTAAATTTCAAACATCCATAACTTTGATCCGGTTGTCAGATTTTTGCCCAAAACATTTTTTCAAAATTAGATCGGAGCCCTACATCCAATGGGCAACAATTTATACCCATTCTAGTTCGTTTAGTGGTTGATCTACAGTGGGTTGCAGTGGTAATGTGGGATTTAGCTCCAAATGACACATAAACTCCAAACAGACAGAACTCTTGCTCTATTTGCCCAATTTTTGCCCACAATACCTTTTTAGAATGAGCTCAGAGCCCTACATCCAATGGAGGGTAGGATATAACCATTCAAGTTTGTTTATTGTTCGATATACAGTGGCTTCCAGTGGTAATGCGGGATTTCGCTCTAAATTACACCTAAACTTCAAGCAGCCAACTTTTGATCCGGCTGTTCGATTTTTGCGCACAATACTTTTTCGGAAAAGAGCTCGTATTCTCCATCCAACAGAGAATAAGATTTACCCATTCGAGAATAATACAACACCTTTCGGGTTGTCTGATTTTCGCCCACAATACATTTTCGGAATGAGATCGGAGCCCTAAATCCAATGGAGAACAATTTAAACCCATTCCAGCCCGTTTAGAGGTCAATATACAGTGACTTGTAGTGGTAATATGAGATTTAGCTCCAAATGACACATACACCTCAAAATGATAGAATTTTTAATGTGGGTTGTAGTGAAAATGAGAGATTTAGCTCCAAATGACACTCAAACATTAAACAACAACAACTTTTGATGCGGTTGTCTGATTTTATCCCACAACACCTTTGCGAAATGAGCTCGGAGCACTACATTCATTGGAGCACAAGTTTTACTCATTCCAGTTCATTCAATTGTCGATATATAGCTGGTTGCAGCGGTAATGCGAAATATTGCTCCAAATGACACCTAAACTTTTAACAGTCATAACTTTTGATTTGTGTGTTTGATTTTTGCCCACAACACCTTTTCCGAATATGCTCGGAGGCATACATCCAATGGAGCACAAATTTAAACCATTCCAGCTCATTTTAGTGGTCAATATACAAATGGTTGCAATGGTAATGAGAGATTTAGCTCCTCTTGACACATAAACTGTAACAGCCATAACTTTTGATCTGGTTGTCCGATTTTTACGCACAGCATCTATTTGGAATGACCTCGGAGCCCTACATCCAATGGAGAACAAATTTTACCCATTCCAGTTTGTTTAGTGGTCAATATACACCGGGTTCGTAAAAAGGTATTTATCTCGAAAGGAGGCCTAAACTTCAAACATCCGTAACCTTTGATCCGGATGACTGATTTTCGCCCACAATACCTTTTCGGAATGAGATCGGAGCCCTAAATCCAATGGAGAACAATTTTAACCCATTCAAGCTCGTTTAGAGGTCGATATAAATTGAGTTGTAGTGGTAATGCGATATTTAGCTCCAAATGACACATAAATTTCAAAATAAAAGAATTTTTGATGCGGTTGGTAGTGAGAGTGAGAGATTTAGATCCAAATGATGCTCAAACTTTAAACATCAATAACTTTAGATCTGGTTGTCTGATTTTTCCCCCCACAACACCTTTAATGAATGAGCTCGGAGCCCTACATTCATTGAAGCACAAGTTTTACCCATTGCAGTTCATTCAGTTGTCGATATATAGCGGGTTGCACTGGTAATGCGAAATTTAGCTCCAAATGACACCAAAACTTGAAACACCCAAAATTTTTGATCTGGTTGTCTGCTTTTTGCCCACAAAACCTCTTCGAAATGAGCTCTGAGCCATACATTCGATGGAGAGCAAGTTTTACACAATCTAGTTCATTTAGTGGTCGATAAACATTGAGTTGCAGTGGTCATGTGGGATTTAGCTCCAACTAACACCTAAACTTCAAACAGCTATAATTTTTGATCCGGTTGTCCGGATTTAGCCCAAAAGACCTTTTCGGAATGAGCTCAGAGCCATACATCCTACGGAGAAAAGAATTTATGCGATCGACTTCATTTAGTGGTCGACGGATAGTGGATTACCTAAATTTCAAACATCCATAACTTTGATCCGGTTGTCAGATTTTTGCCCACAACATTTTTTCGGAATGAGATCGGAGCCCTACATCCAATGGACAACAATTTATACCCATTCTAGTTCGTATAGTGTTTGATCTACAGTGGGTTGCAGTGGTAATGTGGGATTTAGCTCCAAATGACACATAAACTCCTAACAGACAGAACTCTTGCTCTCGTTGCCCAATTTTTGCCCACAATACCTTCTTAGAATGAGCTCAGAGCCCTACATCCAATGGAGGGTAGGATATAACCATTCAAGTTTGTTTATTGTTCGATATACAGTGGTTTCCAGTGGTAATGCAAGATTTGGCTCCAAATTACACCTAAACTTCAAGCAGCCATAACTTTTGATCCGGCTGTTCGATTTTTGCGCACAATACTTTTTCAGAAAAGAGCTCGTATTCTCCATCCAACAAAGAATAAGATTTACCCATTCGAGAATAATACAACACCTTTCGGGTTGTATGATTTTTGCCCACAATACCTTTTCGGAATGAGATCGGAGCCCTAAATCTAATGGAGAACAATTTAAACCCATTCCAGCCTGTTTAGAGGTCGATATATAGTGAGTTGTAATGGTAATATGAGATTTAGCTCCAAATGACACATACACTTCAAAATAATAGAATTTTTAATGTGGGTTGTATTGAAAATGAGAGATTTAGCTCCAAATGACACTCAAACAATAAACAACAACAACTTTTGATGCGGTTGTCTGATTTTATCCCACAACACCTTTGCAAAATGAGCTCGGAGCATTACATTCATTGGAGCACAAGTTTTACTCATTCCAGTTCATTCAGTTGTTGATATATAGCGGGTTGCAGCGGTAATGCGAAATATAGCTCCAAATGACCACTAAACTTCTAACAGCCATAACATTTGATTTGTATGTTTGATTTTTGGCCACAACACCTTTTCCGAATATGCTCGGAGGCATACATCTAATGGAGCACAATTTTAAACATTCCAGCTCATTTTAGTGGTCAATATACAAATGGTTGCAATGGTAATGAGAGATTTAGCTCCTCTTGACACATAAACTGTAACAGACATAACTTTTGATCTGGTTGTCCGATTTTTACGCACAGCATCTATTTGATTTGTATTTAGCTCAAAAGGAGACCTAAACTTCAAACATCCGTAACTTTTGATCCGGATGACTGATTTTCGCCCACAATACCATTTCGGAATGAGATCGGAGCCCTAAATCGAATGGAGAACAATTTTAACCCATTCAAGCTTGTTTAGAGGTCAATATAAAGTGAGTTGTAGTGGTAATGCGATATTTAGCTCCAAATGACACATAAATTTCAAAATAAAAGAATTTTTGATGCAGTTGGGAGTGAGAGTGAGAGATTTAGCTCCAAATGATACTCAAACTTTAAACATCAATAACTTTAGATCCAGTTGTCTGGTTTTCCCCCACAACACCTTTAATGAACGAGCTCGGAGCCCTACATTCATTGAAGCATAAGTTTTACCCATTGCAGTTCATTTAGTTGTCGATATATAGCGGGTTGCACTGGTAATGCGAAATTTTGCTCCAAATGACACCTAAACTTGAAACAGCAATAAATTTTGATCTGTTTGTCTGATTTTTGCCCACAAAACCTCTTCGAAATGAGCTCTGAGCCATACATTCGATGGAGAGTAAGTTTTACACAATCTAGTTCATTTAGTGGTTGATATACATTGAGTTGCAGTGGTCATGTGGGATTTAGCTCCAACTGACACCTAAACTTTAAACAGCTATAATTTTTGATCTGGTTGTCCGGATTTAGCCCAAAAGACATTTTCGGAATGAGCTCAGAGCCATACACCCTATGGAGAAAAGAATTTATGCGATCGACTTCATTTAGTGGTCGACGGATAGTGGATTATAGTGGAAATGAGGGATTTTGCTCCAATTGACACCTAAATTTCAAACATCCATAACTTTGATCCGGTTGTCAGATTTTTGCCCACAACAATTTTTCGGAATGAGATCGGAGCCCTACATCCAATGGACAACAATTTATACCCATTCTAGTTCGTTTAGTGGTTGATCTACAGTGGGTTGCAGTGGTAATGTGGGATTTAGCTCCAAATGACACATAAACTCCAAACAGACAGAAGTCTTGCTCTAGTTGCCCAATTTTTGCCCACAATACCTTTTTAGAATGAGCTCAGATCCCTACATCCAATGGAGGGTAGGATATAACCATTCAAGTTTGTTTATTGTTCGATATACAGTGGCTTCCAGTGGCAATGCGGGATTTGGCTCCAAATTACACCTAAACTTCAAGCAGCCATAACTTTTGATCCGGTTGTTCGATTTTTGCGCACAATACTTTTTCAGAAAAGAGCTCGTATTCTCCATCCAACAGAGAATAAGATTTACCCATTCGAGAATAATACAACACCTTTCGGGTTGTCTGATTTTCGCCCACAATAACTTTTCAGAATGAGATCGGAGCCCTAAATCCAATGGAGAACAATTTAAACCCATTCCAGCCCGTTTAGAGGCCGATATACAGTGAGTTGTAGTGGTAATATGAGATTTAGCTCCAAATGACACAAACACTTCAAAATGATAGAATTTTTAACGTGGGTTGTAGTGAAAATGAGAGATTTAGCTCCAAATGACACTCAAACATTAAACAACAACAACTTTTGATGCGGTTTTCTGATTTTATCCCACAACACCTTTGCGAAATGAGCTCGGAGCATTACATTCATTGGAGCATAAGTTTTACTCATTCCACTTCATTCAGTTGTCGATATATAGCGGGATGCAGCGGTAATGCAAAATATAGCTCCAAATGACACCTAAATTTCTAACAGCCATAACTTTTGATTTGTGTGTTTGATTTTTGGCCACAACACCTTTTCCGAATATGCTCGGAGGCATACATCCAATGGAGCACAATTTTAAACCATTCCAGCTTATTTTAGTGGTCAATATACAAATGTTTGCAATGGTAATTAGAGATTTAGCTCCTCTTGAAACATAAACTGTAACAGCCATAACTTTTGATCTGGTTGTCCGATTTTTACGCACAACATCTTTTTGGAATGAGCTCGGAGCCCTACATCCAATGGAGAACAAATTTTACCCATTCCAGTTTGTTTAGTGGTTAATATACATCGGGTTGGTAATAAAGTATTTAGCTCGAAAGGAGACCTAAACTTCAAATATCCCTAACTTTTGATCCGGATGACTGATTTTCGCCCACAATACCTTCTCAGAATGAGATCGGATCCCTAAATCCAATGGAGAACAATTTTAAACCATTCAAGCTCGTTTAGAGGTCGATATAAAGTGAGTTGTAGTGGTAATGCGATATTTAGCTCCAAATGACACATAAATTTCAAAATAAAAGAATTTTTGATGCGGTTGGTAGTGAGAGTGAGAGATTTAGCTCCAAATGATGCTCAAACTTTAAACATCAATAACTTTAGATCCGGTTGTCTGATTTTTCCCCCACAACACCTTTAATGAATGAGCTCGGAGCCCTACATTCATTGAAGCACAAGTTTTACCCATTGCAGTTCATTCAGTTGTCGATATATAGCGGGTTGCACTGGTAATGAGAAATTTGGCTCCAAATGACACCTAAACTTGAAACAGCCATAAATTTTGATCTGGTTGTCTAATTTTTGCCCACAAAACCTCTTCGAAATGAGCTCTGAGCCATACATTCGATGGATAGCATGTTTTACACAATCTAGTTCATTTAGTGGTCGATATACATTGAGTTGCAGTGGTCATGTGGGATTTAGCTCCAACTGACACCTAAACTTCAAACAACTATAATTTTTGATCTGGTTGTCCGGATTTAGCCCAAAAGACCTTTTCGGAGCTCAGAGCCATACAACCTATGGAGAAAAGAATTTATGCGATCGACTTCATTTAGTGGTCGACGGATAGTGGATTACCTAAATTTCAAACATCCATAACTTTGATCCGGTTGTTAGAATTTTGCCCACAACATTTTTTCGGAATGAGATCGGAGCCCTACATCCAATGGACAACAATTTATACCCATTCTAGTTCGTTTAGTGGTTGATCTACAGTGGGTTGCAGTGGTAATGTGGGATTTAGCTCCAAATGACACATAAACTTCAAACAGACAGAACTCTTGTCTAGTTGCCCAATTTTTGCCCACAATACCTTTTTAGAATGAGCTCAGAGCCCTACATCCAATGGAGGGTAGGATATAACCATTCAAGTTTGCTTATTGTTTGATATGCAGTGGCTTCCAGTGGTAATGCAGGATTTTGCTCCAAATTACACCAGAACTTCAAGCAGCCAACTTTTGATCCGGCTGTTCAATTCTTGCGCACAATACTTTTTCAGAAAAGAGCTCGTATTCTCCATCCAACAGAGAATAAGATTTACCCATTCGAGAATAATTCAACACCTTTCGGGTTGTCTGATTTTCGCCCACAATACCTTTTCGGAATGAGATCGGAGCCCTAAATCCAATGGAGAACAATTTAAACCCATTCCAGCCCGTTTAGAGGCCGATATACAGTGAGTTGTAGTGGTAATATGAGATTTAGCTCCAAATGACACATACACTTCAAAATGATAGAATTTTTAATGTGGGTTGTAGTGAAAATGAGAGATTTAGCTCCAAATGACACTCAAACATTAAACAGCAACAACTTTTCATGCGGTTGTGTGATTTTATCCCACAACACCTTTGCGAAATGAGCTCGGAGCACTACATTCATTGGAGCACAAGTTTTACTCATTCCAGTTCATACAGTTGTCGAGATATAGCGGGCTGCATCAGTAATGCGAAATATAGCTCCAAATGACACCTAAATTTCTAACAGCCATAACTTTTGATTTGTGTGTTTGATTTTTGCCCACGACACCTTTTCCGAATATGCTCGGAGGCATACATCCAATGGAGAACAATTTTAAACCATTCCAGCTCATTTTAGTGGTCAATATTCAAATGGTTGCAATGGTAACGAGAGATTTAGCTCCTCTTGACACATAAACTGTAATAGCCATAACTTTTGATCTGATTGTCCGATTTTTACGCACAACATCTTTTTGGAACGAGCTCGGAGCCCTACATCCAATGGAGAACAAATTTTACCCTTTCCAGTTTGTATAGTGGTCAATATACCCCGGCTTGGTAATAAGGTATTTAGCTCGAAAGGAGACCTAAACTTCGAACATCCGTAACTTTTGATCCGGATGTCTGATTTTCGCCCACAATACCTTTTCGGAATGAGATCGGAGCCCTAAATCCAATGGAGAACAATTTTAACCCATTCAAGCTCGTTTAGAGGTCGATATAAAGTGAGTTGTAGTGGTAATGCGATATTTAGCTCCAAATGACACATAAATTTCAAAATAAAAGAATTTTTGATGTGGTTGGTAGTGAGAGTGTGAGAGTTAGCTCCAAATGATGCTTAAACTTTAAACATCAATAACTTTAGATCCGGTTGTCTGATTTTTCCCCCACAACACCTTTAATGAATGAGCTCGGAGCCCTACATTCATTGAAGCACAAGTTTTACCCATTGCAGTTCATTCAGTTGTCGATATATAGCGGGTTGCACTGGTAATGCGAAATTTAGCTCCAAATGACACCTAAACTTGAAACAGCCAAAATTTTTGATCTGGTTGTCTGATTTTTGCCCACAAAACCTCTTCGAAATGTGCTATGAACCATACATTCGATGGAGAGCAAGTTTTACACAATCTAGTTCATTTAGTGGTCGATATACATTGCGTTGCAGTGGTCATGTGGGATTTAGCTCCAACTGACACCTAAACATCAAACAGCTATAATTTTTGATCTGTTTGTCCAGATTTAGCCCAAAAGACCTTTTCGGTATGAGCTCAGAGGCATACATCCTATGGAGATAAGAATTTATGTGATCGACTTCATTTAGTGGTCGACGGATAGTGGATTACCTAAATTTCAAACATCCATAACTTTGATCCTGTTGTCAGATTTTTGCCCACAACATTTTTTCGGAATGAGATCGGAGCCCTACATCCAATGGACAACAATTTATACCCATTCTAGTTCGTTTAGTGGTTGATCTACAGTGGGTTGCAGTGGTAATGTGGGATTTAGCTCCAAATGACACAAACTCCAAACAGATAGAACTCTTGCTATAGTTGCCCAATTTTTTCCCACAATACCTTTTTAGAATGAGCTCAGAGCCCTATATCCAATGGAGGGTAGGATATAACCATTCAAGTTTGTTATTGTTCGATATACAGTGGCTTCCAGTGGTAATGCGGGATTTTGCTCCAAATTACACCTAAACTTCAAGCAGCCAACTTTTGATCCGGCTGTTCGATTTTTGCGTACAATACTTTTTCAGAAAAGAGCTCGTATTCTCCATCCAACAGAGAATAAGATTTACCCATTCGAGAATAATACAACACATTTCGGGTTGTCTGTTTTCGCCCACAATATCTTTTCGGAATGAGATCGGAGCCCTAAATCCAATGGAGAACAATTTAAACCCATTCCAGCCCGTTTAGAGGTCGATATACAGTGAGTTGTAGTGGTAATCTGAGATTTAGATCCAAATGACACATACACTTCAAAATGATTGAATTTTTAATGTGGGTTGTAGTGAAAATGAGAGATTTAGCTCCAAATGACACTCAAACATTAAACAGCAACAACTTTTGATGCGGTTGTCTGATTTTATCTCACAACACCTTTGCGAAATGAGCTCGGAGCACTACATTCATTGGAGCACAAGTTTTACTCATTCCAGTTCATTTAGTTGTCGATATATAGCGGGTTGCAGCAGGTAATGCGAAATATAGCTCCAAATGACACCTAAACTTCTAACAGACTATAACTTTTGATTTGTGTGTTTGATTTTTGCCCACAACACCTTTTCCGAATATGCTCGGAGGCATACATCCAATGGAGCACAATTTTAAACCATTCCAGCTCATTTTAGTGGTCAATATACAAATGGTTGCAATGGTAATGAGAGATTTAGCTCCTCTTGACACATAAACTATAACTAGACATAACTTTTGATCTGGATTGTCCGATTTTTACGCACAACATCTTTTTGGAATCGAGCTCGGAGGCCCTACATCCAATGGAGAACAAATTTTACCCTTTCTAGTTTGTTAGTGGTCAATATACACCGGGCTTGGTAATAAGATATTTAGCTCGAAAGGAGACCTAAACTTCGAAACATCCGTAACTTTTGATCCGGATGACTGATTTTCGCCCACAATACCTTTTCGGAATGAGATCGGAGCCCTAAATCCAATGGAGAACAATTTTAACCCATTCAAGCTCGTTTAGAGGTCGATATAAAGTGAGTTGTAGTGGTAATGTGATATTTAGCTCCAAATGACACATAAATTTCAAAATAAAAGAATTTTTGATGTGGTTGGTAGTGAGAGTGTGAGAGTTAGCTCCAAATGATGCTTAAACTTTAAACATCAATAACTTTAGATCCGGTTGTCTGATTTTTCCCCCACAACACCTTTAATGAATGAGCTCGGAGCACTACATTCATTGAAGCACAAGTTTACCCATTGCAGTTCATTCAGTTGTCGATATATAGCGGGTTGCACTGGTAATGCGAAATTTAGCTCCAAATGACACCTAAACTTGAAACAGCCAAAATTTTTGATCTGGTTGTCTGATTTTTGCCCACAAAACCTCTTCGAAATGTGCTATGAACCATACATTCGATGGAGAGCAAGTTTTACACAATCTAGTTCATTTAGTGGTCGATATACATTGCGTTGCAGTGGTCATGTGGGATTTAGCTCCAACTGACACCTAAACATCAAACAGCTATAATTTTTGATCTGGTTGTCCAGATTTAGCCCAAAAGACCTTTTCGGTATGAGCTCAGAGGCATACATCCTATGGAGATAAGAATTTATGTGATCGACTTCATTTAGTGGTCGACGGATAGTGGATTACCTAAATTTCAAACATCCATAACTTTGATCCTGTTGTCAGATTTTTGCCCACAACATTTTTTCGGAATGAGATCGGAGCCCTACATCCAATGGACAACAATTTATACCCATTCTAGTTCGTTTAGTGGTTGATCTACAGTGGGTTGCAGTGGTAATGTGGGATTTAGCTCCAAATGACACAAACTCCAAACAGATAGAACTCTTGCTATAGTTGCCCAATTTTTTCCCACAATACCTTTTTAGAATGAGCTCAGAGCCCTATATCCAATGGAGGGTAGGATATAACCATTCAAGTTTGTTATTGTTCGATATACAGTGGCTTCCAGTGGTAATGCGGGATTTTGCTCCAAATTACACCTAAACTTCAAGCAGCCAACTTTTGATCCGGCTGTTCGATTTTTGCGTACAATACTTTTTCAGAAAAGAGCTCGTATTCTCCATCCAACAGAGAATAAGATTTACCCATTCGAGAATAATACAACACATTTCGGGTTGTCTGTTTTCGCCCACAATATCTTTTCGGAATGAGATCGGAGCCCTAAATCCAATGGAGAACAATTTAAACCCATTCCAGCCCGTTTAGAGGTCGATATACAGTGAGTTGTAGTGGTAATCTGAGATTTAGATCCAAATGACACATACACTTCAAAATGATTGAATTTTTAATGTGGGTTGTAGTGAAAATGAGAGATTTAGCTCCAAATGACACTCAAACATTAAACAGCAACAACTTTTGATGCGGTTGTCTGATTTTATCTCACAACACCTTTGCGAAATGAGCTCGGAGCACTACATTCATTGGAGCACAAGTTTTACTCATTCCAGTTCATTTAGTTGTCGATATATAGCGGGTTGCAGCGGTAATGCGAAATATAGCTCCAAATGACACCTAAACTTCTAACAACTATAACTTTTGATTTGTGTGTTTGATTTTTGCCCACAACACCTTTTCCGAATATGCTCGGAGGCATACATCCAATGGAGCACAATTTTAAACCATTCCAGCTCATTTTAGTGGTCAATATACAAATGGTTGCAATGGTAATGAGAGATTTAGCTCCTCTTGACACATAAACTATAACAGACATAACTTTTGATCTGGTTGTCCGATTTTTACGCATAACATCTTTTTGGAATGAGCTCGGAGGCCTACATCCAATGGAGAACAAATTTTACCCTTTCTAGTTTGTTTAGTGGTCAATATACACCGGGTTGGTAATAAGATATTTAGCTCGAAAGGAGACCTAAACTTCAAACATCCGTAACTTTTGATCCGGATGACTGATTTTTGCCCACAATACCTTTTCGGAATGAGATCGGAGCCCTAAATCCAATGGAGAACAATTTTAACCCATTCAAGCTCGTTTAGAGGTCGATATAAAGTGAGTTGTAGTGGTAATGTGATATTTAGCTCCAAATGACACATAAATTTCAAAATAAAAGAAATTTTTGATGTGGTTTGTAGTGAGAGTGAGAGATTTAGCTCCAAATGATACTCAAACTTTAAACATCAATAACTTTAGATCCGGTTGTCTGATTTTTCCCACACAAAACCTTTAATGAATGAGCTCAGAGCACTACATTCCTTGAAGCACAAGTTTAACCCATTGCAGTTCATTCAGTTGTCGATATATAGCGGGTTGCACTGGTAATGCGAAATTTAGCTCCGAATGACACCTAAACTTGAAACAGCCATAAAGTTTGATCTGGTTGTCTGATTTTTGCCCACAAAACCTCTTCGAAATGAGCTCTGAGCCATACATTCGATGGATAGCAAGTTTTACACAATCTAGTTCATTTAGTGGTCGATATACATTGAGTTGCAGTGGTCATGTGGGATTTAGCTCCAACTGACAACTAAACTTCAAACAGCTATAATTTTTGATCTGGTTGTCCGGATTTAGCCCAAAAGACCTTTTCGGAATGAGCTCAGAGCCATACAACCTATGGAGAAAAGAATTTATGCGATCGACTTCATTTAGTGGTCGACGGATAGTGGATTACCTAAATTTCAAACATCCATAACTTTGATCCGGTTGTCAGATTTTTGCCCACAACATTTTTTCGGAATGAGATCAGAGCCCTACACCCAATGGACAACAATTTATACCCATTTTAGTTCGTTTAGTGGTTGATCTACAGTGGGTTGCAGTGGTAATGTGGGATTTAGCTCCAAATGACACATAAACTCCAAACAGACGGAACTCTTGCTCTAGTTGCCCAATTTTTGCCCACAATACCTTTTTAGAATGAGCTCAGAGCCCTACATCCAATCGAGGGTAGGATATAACCATTCAAGTTTGCTTATTGTTTGATATACAGTGGCTTCCAGTGGTAATGCAGGATTTTGCTCCAAATTACACCTAAACTTCAAGCAGCCAACTTTTGATCCGGCTGTTCGATTTTTGCGCACAATACTTTTTCAGAAAAGAGCTCGTATTCTCCATCCAACAGAGAATAAGATTTACCCATTCGAGAATAATACAACACCTTTCGGGTTGTTTGATTTTTGCCCACAATACCTTTTCGGAATGAGATCGGAGCCCTAAATCCAATGGAGAACAATTTAAACCCATTCCAGCCCATTTAGAGGCCGATATACAGTGAGTTGTAGTGGTAATATGAGATTTAGCTCCAAATGACACATACATTTCAAAATGATAGAATTTTTAATGTGGGTTGTAGTGAAAATGAGAGATTTAGCTCCAAATGACACTCAAACATTAAACAGCAACAACTTTTGATGCGGTTGTGTGATTTTATCCCACAACACCTTTGCGAAATGAGCTCGGAGCACTACATTCATTGGAGCACAAGTTTTACTCATTCCAGTTCATACAGTTGTCGAGATATAGCGGGCTGCAGCAGTAATGCGAAATATAGCTCCAAATGACACCTAAATTTCTAACAGCCATAACTTTTGATTTGTGTGTTTGATTTTTGCCCACGACACCTTTTCCGAATATGCTCGGAGGCATACATCCAATGGAGAACAATTTTAAATCATTCCAGCTCATTTTAGTGGTCAATATACAAATGGTTGCAATGGTAATGAGAGATTTAGCTCCTCTTGACACATAAATTGTAATAGCCATAACTTTTGATCTGGTTGTCCGATTTTTACGCACAGCATCTTTTTGGAATGAGCTCGGAGCCCTACATCCAATGGAGAACAAATTTTACCCTTTCTGGTTTGTATAGTTGTCAATATACCCAGGGTTGGTAATAAGGTATTTAGCTCGAAAGGAGACCTAAACTTCAAACATCCGTAACTTTTGATCTGGATGACTGATTTTCTCCCACAATACCTTTTCGGAATAAGATCGGAGCCCTAAATCCAATGGAGAACAATTTTAACCCATTCAAGCTCGTTTAGAGGTCGATATAAAGTAAGTTGTAGTGGTAATGCGATATTTAGCTCCAAATGACACATAAATTTCAAAATAAAAGAAATTTTGGATGCAGTTGGTAGTGAGAGTGAGAGATTTAGCTCCAAATGATACTCAAACTTTAAACATCAATAACTTTAGATCCGGTTGTCTGATTTTTCCCACACAAAACCTTTAATGAATGAGCTCGGAGCACTACATTCCTTGAAGCACAAGTTTAACCCATTGCAGTTCATTCAGTTGTCGATATATAGCGGGTTGCAATGGTAATGCGAAATTTAGCTCCGAATGACACCTAAACTTGAAACAGCCATAAAGTTTGATCTGGTTGTCTGATTTTTGCGCACAAAACCTCTTCGAAATGAGCTCTGAGGCATACATTCGATGGATAGCAAGTTTTACACAATCTAGTTCATTTAGTGGTCGATATACATTGAGTTGCAGTGGTCATGTGGGATTTAGCTCCAACTGACAACTAAACTTCAAACAGTTATAATTTTTGATCTGGTTGTCCGGATTTAGCCCAAAAGACCTTTTCGGAATGAGCTCAGAGCCATACAACCTATGGAGAAAAGAATTTATGCGATCGACTTCATTTAGTGGTCGACGGATAGTGGATTACCTAAATTTCAAACATCCATAACTTTGATCCGGTTGTCAGATT
This sequence comes from Dactylorhiza incarnata, assembly GCA_033032865.1. Taxonomy (NCBI): domain Eukaryota; kingdom Viridiplantae; phylum Streptophyta; class Magnoliopsida; order Asparagales; family Orchidaceae; genus Dactylorhiza; species Dactylorhiza incarnata. The sequence goes on from JAWHQI010000544.1 coordinate 605,627, forward strand.
TTTGCCCACAACATTTTTTCGGAATGAGATCGGAGCCCTACACCCAATGGACAACAATTTATACCCATTCTAGTTCGTTTAGTGGTTGATCTACAGTGGGTTGCAGTGGTAATGTGGGATTTAGCTCCAAATGACACATAAACTCCAAACAGACAGAACTCTTGCTCTAGTTGCACAATTTTTGCCCACAATACCTTTTTAGAATGAGCTCAGAGCCCTACATCCAATGGTGGGTAGGATATAACCATTCAAGTTTGCTTATGGTTTGATATACAGTGGCTTCCAGTGGTAATGCAGGATTTTGCTCCAAATTACACCTAAACTTCAAGCAGCCAACTTTTGATCCGGCTGTTCGATTTTTGCGCACAATACTTTTTCAGAAAAGAGCTCGTATTCTCCATTCAACAGAGAATAAGATTTACCCATTCGAGAATAATACAACACCTTTCGGGTTGTCTGATTTTCTCCCACAATACCTTTTCGGAATGAGATCGGAGCCCTAAATCCAATGGAGAACAATTTAAACCCATTCCAGCCCATTTTATCAGCCGATTTACAGTGAGTTGTAGTGGTAATATGAGATTTAGCTCCAAATGACACATACACTTCAAAATGATAGAATTTTTAATGTGGGTTGTAGTGAAAATGAGAGATTTAGCTCCAAATGACACTCAAACATTAAACAGCAACACCTTTTGATGTGGTTGTGTGATTTTATCCCACAACACCTTTGCGAAATGAGCTCGGAGCACTACATTCATTGGAGCACAAGTTTTACTCATTCCAGTTCATACAGTTGTCGAGATATAGCGGGCTGCAGCAGTAATGCGAAATATAGCTCCAAATGACACCTAAATTTCTAACAGCCATAACTTTTGATTTGTGTGTTTGATTTTTGCCCACGACACCTTTTTCGAATATGCTCGGAGGCATACATCCAATGGAGAACAATTTTAAACCATTCCAGCTCATTTTAGTGGTCAATATACAAATGGTTGTAATGGTAATGAGAGATTTAGCTCCTCTTGACACATAAATTGTAATAGCCATAACTTTTGATCTGGTTGTCCGATTTTACGCACAGCATCTTTTTGGAATAAGCTCGGAGCCCTACATCCAATGGAGAACAAATCTTACCCTTTCCAGTTTGTATAGTTGTCAATATACCCAGGGTTGGTAATAAGGTATTTAGCTCGAAAGCAGACCAAAACTTCAAACATCCGTAACTTTTGATCCGGATGACTGATTTTCGCCCACAATACCTTTTCGGAATGAGATCGGAGCCCTAAATCCAATGGAGAACAATTTTAACCCATCCAAGCTCGTTTAGAGGTCGATATAAAGTGATTTGTAGTGGTAATGCGATATTTAGCTCCAAATGACACATAAATTTCAAAATAAAAGAATTTTTGATGCGGTTGGTAGTGAGAGTGTGAGCTTTATCTCCAAATGATGCTTAAACTTTAAAGATCAATAACTTTAGATCCGGTTGTCTGATTTTTCCCCCACAACACCTTTAATGAATGAGCTCGGAGCCCTACATTCATTGAAGCACAAGTTTTACCCATTGCAGTTCATTTAGTTGTCGATATATAGCGGGTTGCACTGGTAATGCGAAATTTAGCTCCAAATGACACCTAAACTTGAAACAGCCAAAAATTTTGATCTGGTTGTCTGATTTTTGCCCACAAAACCTCTTCGAAATGTGCTCTGAGCCATACATTCGATGGAGAGCAAGTTTTACACAATCTAGTTCATTTAGTGGTCGATATACATTGAGTTGCAGTGGTCATGTGGGATTTAGCTCCAACTGACACCTAAACATCAAACAGCTATAATTTTTGATCTGTTTGTCCGGATTTAGCCCAAAAGACCTTTTCAGAATGAGCTTAGAGGCATACATCCTATGGAGAAAAGAATTTATGCGATCGACTTCATTTAGTGGTCGATGGATAGTGGATTACCTAAATTTGAAACATCCATAACTTTGATCCTGTTGTCAGATTTTTGCCCACAACATTTTTTCGGAATGAGATCGGAGCCCTACATCCAATGGACAACAATTTATACCCATTCTAGTTTGTTTAGTGGTTGATCTACAGTGGGTTGCAGTGGTAATTTGGGATTTAGCTCCAAATGACATATAAATTCCAAACAGACAGAACTCTTGCTATAGTTGCCCAGTTTTTGCCCACAATACCTTTTTAGAATGAGCTCAGAGCCCTACATCCAATGGAGGGTAGGATATAACCATTCAAGTTTGTTTATTGTTCGATATATAGTGGCTTCCAGTGGTAATGCGGGATTTTGCTCCAAATTACACCTAAACTTCAAGCAGCCAACTTTTGATCCGGCTGTTCGATTTTTGCGCACAATACTTTTTCAGAAAAGAGCTCGTATTCTCCATCCAACAGAGAATAAGATTTACCCATTCGAGAATAATACAACACATTTCGGGTTGTCTGATTTTCGCCCACAATACCTTTTCGGAATGAGATCGGAGCCCTAAATCCAATGGAGAACAATTTAAACCCATTCCAGCGCGTTTAGAGGTCGATATACAGTGAGTTTTAGTGGTAATATGAGATTTAGATCCAAATGACACATACACTTCAAAATGATTGAATTTTTAATGTGGGTTGTAGTGAAAATGAGAGATTTAGCTCCAAATGACACTCAAACATTAAACAGCAACAACTTTTGATGCGGTTGTCTGATTTTATCTCACAACACCTTTGCGAAATGAGCTCGGAGCACTACATTCATTGGAGCACAAGTTTTACTCATTCCAGTTCATTTAGTTGTCGATATATAGCGGGTTGCAGCGGTAATGCGAAATATAGCTCCAAATGACACCTAAACTTCTAATAGCTATAACTTTTGATTTGTGTATTTGATTTTTGCCCACAACAACTTTTCCGAATATGCTCGGAGGCATACATCCAATGGAGCACAATTTTAAACCATTCAAGCTCATTTTAGTGGTCAATATACAAATGGTTGCAATGGTAATGAGAGATTTAGCTCCTCTTGACACATAAACTGTAACAGACATAACTTTTGATCTGGTTGTCCGATTTTTACGCATAGCATCTTTTTGGAATGAGCTCGGAGCCCTACATCCAATGGAGAACAAATTTTACCCTTTCCCGTTTGTTTAGTGGTCAATATACACCGGGTTGGTAATAAGATATTTAGCTCGAAAGGAGACCTAAACTTCAAACATCCGTAACTTTTGATCCGGATGACTGATTTTTGCCCACAATACCTTTTCGGAATGAGATCGGAGCCCTAAATCCAATGGAGAACAATTTTAAAACATTCAAGCTCATTTAGAGGTCAATATAAAGTGAGTTGTAGTGGTAATGCGATATTTAGCTCCAAATGACACATAATTTTCAAAATAATAGAATTTTTTATGCGGTTGGTAGTGAGAGTTAGAGATTTAGCTCCAAATGATACTCAAACTTTAAACATCAATAACTTTAGATCAGGTTGTCCGATTTTTCCCCCACAAAACCTTTAATGAATGAGCTCGGAGCCCTACATTCATTGAAGCACAAGTTTTACCCATTGTAGTTCATTCAGTTGTCGATATATAGCGGGTTGCACTGGTAATGCGAAATTTATCTCCGAATGACACCTAAACTTGAAATAGCCATAAATTTTAATCTGGTTGTCTGATTTTTGCCCACAAAACCTCTTCGAAATGAGCTCTGAGCCATACATTCGATGGATAGCAAGTTTTACACAATTTAGTTCATTTAGTGGTCGATATACATTGAGTTGCAGTGGTCATGTGGGATTTAGCTCCAACTGACACCTAAACTTCAAACGGCTATAATTTTTGATCTGGTTGTCCGGATTTAGCCCAAAAGACCTTTTCGGAATGAGCTCAGAGCCATACAACCTATGGAGAAAAGAATTTATGCGATCGACTTCATTTACTGGTCGACGGATAGTGGATTACCTAAATTTCAAACATCCATAACTTTGATCCGGTTGTCAGATTTTTGCCCACAACATTTTTTCGGAATGAGATCGGAGCCCTACACCCAATGTACAACAATTTATACCCATTCTAGTTCGTTTAGTGGTTGATCTACAGTGGGTTGCAATGGTAATGTGGGATTTAGCTCTAAATGACACATAAACTCCAAACAAACAGAACTCTTGCTCTAGTTGCCCAATTTTTGCCCACAATACCTTTTTAGAATGAGCTCAGAGCCCTACATCCAATGGAGGGTAGGATATAACCATTCAAGTTTGTTTATTGTTCGATATACAGTGGCTTCCAGTGGTTATGCGGCATTTTGCTCCAAATTACACCTAAACTTCAAGCAGCCAACTTTTGATCCGGCTGTTCGAATTTTGCGCACAATACTTTTTCAGAAAAGAGTTCGTATTCTCTATCCAACAGAGAATAAGATTTACCCATTCGAGAATAATACAATACCTTTCGGGTTGTCTGATTTTCGCCCACAATAGCTTTTCGGAATGAGATCGGAGCCCTAAATCCAATGGAGAACAATTTAAACCCATTCCAGCCCGTTTAGAGGTCGATATACAGTGAGTTGTAGTGGTAATATGAGATTTAGCTCGAAATGACACATACATTTCAAAATGATTGAATTTTTAATGTGGGTTGTAGTGAAAATGAGAGATTTAACTCCAAATGACACTCAAACATTAAACAGCAACAACTTTTGATGCGGTTGTCTGATTTTATCTCACAACACCTTTGCGAAATGAGCTCGGAGTACTATATTCATTAGAGCACAGGTTTTACTCATTCCAGTTCATTTAGTTGTCGATATATATCAGGTTGCAGCGGTAATGCGAAATATACCTCCAAATGACACCTAAACTTCTAACAGCTATAATTTTTGATTTGTGTGTTTGATTTTTTCCCACAACACCTTTTCCGAATATGCTCGGAGGCATACATCCAATGGAGCACAATTTTAAACCATTCCAGCTCATTTTAGTGGTCAATATACAAATGGTTGCAATGGTAATGAGAGATTTAGCTCCTCTTGACACATAAACTGTAACAGCCATAACTTTTGATCTGGTTGTCCGATTTTTACGCACAGCATCTTTTTGGAATGAGCTCGGTGCCCTACATCCAATGGAGAACAATTTTACCCATTCCAGTTTGTTTAGTGGTCAATATACCCCGGGTTGGTAATAAGGTATTTAGCTCGAAAGGAGACCTAAACTTCAAACATCCGTAACTTTTGATCCGGATGACTGATTTTCGCCCACAATACCTTTTCGGAATGAGATCGAAGCCCTAAATCCAATGGAGAACAATTTTAACCCATTCAAGCTCATTTAGAGGTCGATATAAAGTGAGTTGTAGTGGTAATGCGATATTTAGCTCCAAATGACACATAAATTTCAAAATAAAAGAATTTTTGATGCGGTTGGTAGTGAGAGTGAGAGATTTAGCTCCAATTGATGTTCAAACATTAAACATCAATAACTTTAGATCCGGTTGTCTGATTTTTCCCCCACAACACCTTTAATGAATGAGCTCGGAGCCCTACATTAATTTAAGCACAAGTTTTACCCATTGCAGTTCATTCAGTTGTCGATATATAGCGGGTTGCACTGGTAATGCGAAATTTAGCTCCAAATGACACCTAAACTTGAAACAGCCAAAACTTTTGATCTGGTTGTCTGATTTTTGCCCACAAAACCTCTTCGAAATGAGCTCTGAGCCATACATTCGATGGAGAGCAAGTTTTACACAATCTAGTTCATTTAGTGGTCGATATACATTGAGTTGTAGTGGTCATGTGGGATTTAGCTCCAACTGACAGCTAAACCTCAAACAGCGATAATTTTTGATCTGGTTGTCCGGATTTAGCCCAAAAGACCTTTTCGGAATGAGCTCAGAGAAATACATCCTATGGAGAAAAGAATTTATGCGATTGACTTCATTTAGTGGTCGACGGATAGTGGATTACCTAAATTTCAAACATCCATAACTTTGATCCTGTTGTCAGATTTTTGCCCACAACTTTTTTTCGGAATGAGATCGGAGCCCTACATCCAATGGACAATAATTTATACCCATTCTAGTTTGTTTAGTGGTTGATCTACAGTGGGTTGCAGTGGTAATGTGGGATTTAGCTCCAAATGACACATAAACTCCAAACAGACAGAACTCTTGCTATAGTTGCCCAATTTTTGCCCACAATACCTTTTTAGAATGAGCTCAGAGCCCTACATCCAATGGAGGGTAGGATATAACCATTCAAGTTTGTTTATTGTTCGATATACAGTGGCTTCCAGTGGTAATGGGGGATTTTGCTCCAAATTACACCTAAACATCAAGCAGCCAACTTTTGATCCGGCTGTTCGATTTTTGCGCACAATACTTTTTCAAAGAGCTCGTATTCTCCATCCAACAGAGAATAAGATTTACCCATTCGAGAATAATACAACACCTTTCGGGTTGTTTTATTTTCTCTCACAATACCTTTTCGGAATGAGATCGGAGCCCTAAATCCAATGGAGAACAATTTAAACCCATTCCAGCCCGTTTAGAGCCCTAAATCCAATGTTTCAGGTTGCTTATTTTTGTAGTTCCTCCCCCTTTGGGAACGGGGTTCAAAGTGGGACTGATTCGATGGTGGATGATGGAAGGATGGATTTGACTGTTCCTTATTGCTTACCAGCTTCGCGACGTAGTTCAGATTGCTCTTCTCTCCTCTGATAAACATATTTGTCAAACTTATCATTTCCTGATAAGTCTTAGGCTCCCTTATATTTGCTTCGAACTTTAGGGGGCGCTCTCTTAGGCCATGGATGAGGGCAACCCTATACAGCTCCGGGTCCACATTTTGAACTTCCATGATCTCTTTCTGGAATCGGTCCACAAAACGAGCCCACGTCTCGTTTTCCCGTTGTTTTATATCGAAAAGGGCCGCCGGGCCACTCTTTCTCTTCCTTGAGGTAGAGAATCTCAGCAGAAATTCTCTTCGCAGCTCCGCGAAACAACGGATCGACCTGGCGTGCAAACCGTAAAACCATTCCCTCGCTTGTCCTTCAAAGGAGGTTACAAGAAGCTTGCACTTAGTTGCATCAGTTAAGGTTCTGAGAGTAATGGCTGACTCGAAAGCTTGTAAATGAACCGTGGGATCAGTCTCCCCATTGAAAGCTGGCAGGCGAGGCTCCCTGAAATTATTAGGGGCAGGCTCCCCTCTGACTTCGTCCGCAAAGGGAGAAGTTTCTTCCATGTCTTCATACAGAGGAGCAGGGTAATAAGCCGCCGGGGCTGCGGCTATTCGCGGACAAGCCGCCTGATAAGAAGACCGGGCAGCAGCTTCTGGAGGGTAGGAGTGATGAATAGGAACTTCAGGCGGGTAGGAGAGACGGGCCGCGCCCTCCTGCGGGTAGGAAAGATGGGCAGCGTGAGAAGTCGCCCCCGGGAAGTCGAGGACTCGAGCTGGCATGTTGTGCGCGGCTTCCTGATAGAAGTTTAACCTAGCCTCAGGGTCTTCTTGGTGGAGCTGGAAATTGGCGGCTTGCGGTAGCGAGTAAGGAGGAGGTGGAGGAAGGACCGGGGTCACCGCCTGATTAGCCGCGGCTTGTTGCGGAACTAGTCGCTCGGTTAGCATTGCTAAAGTCTGACTGATCGCTTCAAGTCGCTGATCAGTGGCCCTCTGAGCCCGCTCGGCTTCTCTCCTCGATTGCTCCAGGGCTTCCCACAAAGAGTCCTCGCTATGATCGGAGCGGTCTCCAAGGGGGAACTGACGGTCTGACATCGTGGCGAAAAGGATTTCACCGACAATCCGCGATCTGAAGGTCGCGTGTTTCTGTTGAGTCCGAGATCGCACCTCCGAGGGAAACCGGAGGCTGCGGGTTGCCGGTTACTTTTTGTGTAGAGAAATGAGACCGCTAGCAGCGGTCAAGGCCAGACTTCGCCCGCCGCGGCAAATGCCACTCCTGCGACAGGCTTTCCTTTGATTAGAAAGAAGGGGTTACAGCGGGTTACAAGTGCAGGAAAAGAGAAGCTAAAGATGATGCGGCCAAGGCGATGATGCTACCCGCTCGGTCTCTGTCTTGAGACCACGACTTGCTCTTTGACTTTGGACCTTGGCTTGTCTCCATGGAATAAACTGCGCGACCTCCGACTTGAGACCGCGACTTGCCCTGTTGGACTTGGGCTTGGACTACCTCTGGTTCTTGGAGGCGTCCTGAATTATTCCAGATTGCCCGGCCTGTATTAGCTGGTGTCGATGGAGCTTGTTTAACCTGAGCTGGGCGACTTGGATCCGCAAACCGCACGGTCTGCGAGTAATCCTCTCGGAGGCGGTTTCTCGGGTAAACACTTGGTATTTCGAGGAGGGGTCATATCAAGGATGGCCTTCACCTTATCCGGATTTGGTGCAAGGCCATCGGGAGTTAAGAGATGCCCGAGAAACTTTCCTTTGTTTGCTCCAAACACACATTTCAATGGGTTTAATTTTAACTTGAACCTCCGTAGAGTAGCGAACGTCTCTATGAGGTCTTTCAAGTGTAATGAAAATGTTTTACTTTTTAGAAGGAGATCATCAACGTAAACTTCGAGATTCCTGCCTTTTTGATGCTTAAAGACGGTATCCATCATTCTTTGATATGTTGTGCCCGCATTTTTGAGACCGAAGGGCATTACGAGATAGCAGTAACACCCATCGTTTGTGGTAAATGAGGTGTGCGGGATATCAGGTTTGTGCATTTTAATTTGATGGTACCCAGAGAAAGCATCGAGAAAACTCATAAAATCATACCCAACCGCAGAATCAACTAAAACATCTATCCGAGGCAGAGGGTAGCAATCTTTGGGACATGCTTTATTAATTTTGGTGAAGTCTACGCACATGCGCCACTTCCCACCAGATTTCTTAACCATTACAACATTCGACATCCACGTGGGATATTGAATTTCAGAAATAAAGCCTGCTTTCAGGAGTTTGGCAACCTCCTCTCTGATGAGCAACGCCAGCTTGGTTGCTACTTCTCTCTTCTTTTACTGGATGGGCTTGAACTCGGGAGATACATTCAGATGATGACAAGCCACGTCCGGATCCACTCCTGGCATGTCCTCCGCTGACCAGGCGAAGACATCCAGGTTCTCCAAAAGGCAGGAGATCAGCTCTACTTTCTCCTCCTCCGGCAATTCAGCATTGATGATCAGCTTCTTTTCTTCCCCTTCAGCAATAGGGACCTCCTGGGTCGCCTGGGCAGGTTCCAGGTGAGCCCCTTCTCGATCTTTTCCTTCCTCAGCAGCCCTTGAGGATTCAGCAATTTCCAGAATTTCAGCTGTGGCCTTGGGAAGTGAAACGGCAGTGATCATGTTGACAGTTCAGACGTAGCATTCCCGAGCCACCTTTGGGTTACTTCTAACTCGATACTTCCTTCCCTCGGCGGCAAACTTAAGAGCAAGATGGAAGGTGGACACTACTGCCCGGTATGCATTGAGAATCGGCCTTGCGAAGATGGCGCAGTAGTTGCTTGGGGCATCCACCACCACGAAATTGATTAGCTTTATCACTCCTCCAAGAGAGACCAGGAGCTTTACTGAACCCTCTACTTCTTTCTTCTCCCCAAAAAAACCGTAGAGGGGCCCGTCGGTGGAAAGCAAAGGCTTTCCAGTCTTCAGGGCTTCGAAGGTTGGGCGGAAAAGGAGATTAACAGAGCTGCCTGTGTCAATCAAGATCTTGTGAACGGTATAATTTTCGATGACGGCTTTGATGACTACCGCATCGTCAAAAGGATTGGCATTAGGAGGAAGGTCTTCTTGACCAAAGGTCACAATAGTGCTTTCGGGGGGAGAACTTATGGTGGCTGCGACTTCCTGCTTTAGAACTCTCGCGATGCTAGATTTGCGAGATGATTCTGCTCCAGCTCCTCCATGGATACATTAGATGTCCCCCAAGGGGCCTACATTATTGACTTCGATGCATTCGACGGAAGGATGGATGTCTCCATAGCAGCCGGCGTCTTCGACGTCGGCGCATTCCTAGGTTACTTCCACTGTTTCTTTCTCTTTTTTCTTCTCAGCTGCTGGATCAGCAGTTGGCTCTTTTCGAACTAGGCCCCGGAGCTTTCCTTCTCCCAGGAGCCTCTCTATCAGTAAGCGAAGGGCCCGACAGTCTTCGGTCAGATGCCCTCCCTCTTTATGGTATTCACAGTAAAGGTTCGGATTTCGATTTCGAATATCCGACTTCAGAGGATCAGGCCTTTTGAAATCTGGCCTTTTCTGTAAGATTTGGACCACTTCGTCCATGGTGACATTTAAAGGAATGAACGACTCTTGCGAGTCATCATATTGGGTGGATGGAATGATTGGAGGTGGCTGCGCGGTATATTATGGCAAGTATACCGGCATGATTTGTGGAAGAGGAACGGATGGAGCGGGAGCGATGGCCAACGGCGGTTTCTGATCCTGAAACCGTTGATGGCCAATAAAGGGTTGTTTGTTTTTGTAGTTTCTTCCCATCTGGGAACGAGGTTCAAAGTGGGACTGATTTGATGGTGGATGGTGGAAGGACGGATTAGACTGTTCCTTGTCGCTTACCAGCTTTGCGACATAGCCTAGATTGCTCTTCTCTCCTCTAATGAACATATTTGCCAAACTTATCATTTCCTGATAAGTCCTGGGCTCCCTTATATTTGCTTCAAATTTTAGGGGGCCCTCCCTTAAGCCATGGATGAGGGCAACCATATACAGTTCTGGATCCACATTTTGGACTTCCATGATCTCCTTCTGGAAGCGGTCTATGAAACGGGCCCACGTTTCGTCTTCCCGCTGTTTTATATCGAAAAGGGCCGCCGGGCCACTTTTTCTCTTCCTTGAGGTGGAGAATCTCAGCAAAAACACCCTTCGCAACTCAGCAAAAGAACTGATCGATCTGGCATACAGCCCATAAAACCACTCCCTTGCTTGTCCTTCAAAGGAGGTCACAAGGAGTTTGCACTTAGTCGCATCAGTTAAGGTCCTAAGAGCGATGGCTGATTCAAAGGCTTGTAGATGAACAGTGGGATTCGTCTCCCCACTGAAAGCTGGCAGACGAGGCTCTCTGAAATTATTAGCGGCTGGCTCTCCCCGGACTTCACCCACGAAGGGAGAAGTTTCTTCGACATCTTCATACAGAGGAGCAGTATAGTAAGCCGCCGGGGCTGCGGTTACTCGCGGACAAGCTGCCTGGTAAGAGGACCGGGCAGCAGCTTCTGGCGGGTAGGAGTGATGAATAGAACCTTCAGGCGGGTAGGAGAAACGGGTTGCGCCCTCCTGCGGGTAAGAAAGGCGGGCAGCATGAGAAGCCGCCCCCTGGAAATCTAGGGCCCGAGCTGGCATGCTGTCCGCGGCTTCCTGATAGAAGTTTTGCCTAGCCGCAAAACCTTCTTGCTGGGATTGGAGGTTGGTGGCTTATGGTAGCGGATAAGGTGGAGGCGGAGGAGGAATCGGAGTTACCGCCTGATTAACCGTGATTTGCTGTGGAACTAACCGCTCGGTTAATAGGGCCAAAGTCTGACTGATTGCGTCCAACCGCTGATCAGTCGCCCTGTGAGCCTGCTCGGCTTCTCTTCTGGATTGCTCCAAGGCTTCCCACAAAGAGTCCTCACTGTGATCGGAGCGGTCTCCAAGGGGGAACTGGCGGTCTGACATTATGGCAAAGAGGATTTCACCGACAATCCGCGATCTGAAGGTCGCGTGTTTCTGTTGAGTCCGAAATCGCACCTCCGAAGGAAATCCGAGGCTGCGGGCTGCCGGTTACTTTTTAGGAAAGAAAATTGAGACCGCTGGCAGCGGTCAAGGCCAGACGTCACCCGTCACGGCGAATGCCACTCTTATGACGGGCTTTCCTTTGATTAAGAAGAAACAGTTACAGCGGGTTACAAGTGCAAGAAAGAAGAAGTCGGCCGGTCAGACAATCCGCAAGACGGGAAACTCGAGACCGCAGCTCAAACAAGCGAGCTCTTGGATTCGAGTGTGCGTGCCTTGGGAACGTTGTCGCCCCCTATTTATAGGCTCGGGGGCCTGCCCGAACGGGCAGGGATAAAATAACCGCCTGCCCGGGTACAGGAGAATCGGGCAGGCGGTGACGGGATACAGAAGAGAGGAAAGAAAGAAGTCGCGCGGCTTGGCGGCTTGCGCTTGCGGTCTGTCTCGTAGAGGGGGCTGGAGATGCTACAACCAAGGCGATGATTCCACCTGGGCGGTCTCCGACTTGAGACCGCGGCTTGTCTTCTTGGACTTGGTTCTTACAGATCTTCACGGCACAATCCGGGCGGTCTCCGTCTTAAGACGGCGGCTGGCCCTTGGGAATGCGGCTTGTCGCCTGGTCTTGAGCCTTGTTTTAGCCTTCAAGATGTAACCCGAGCGGTCTCCAGCTTGAGACCACGAGTTGCCTTCTAGACTTGGACCCTGATGGCTTTCATGGCACAACCCGAGCGGCCTCCGACTTGAGACCGCGGTCTGCCATTTTTGGACTTGGGCCTTGGTGACCTTCAATCTTCGGAGGCGACCTGAATGCTCAGACCGCCGTTCTGTGTGGGTTGATACTGATGGACATTATAAAACCTGAACCGGGCGACTCGTATCCGCAGACCGCCTAGTCTGTGAGTAATGCTATTCGAAAGCAGTCTTCTGGATAAACACAAATCAAAAGTTATGGCTGTTAGAAGTTTAGGTGTCATTTGGAGCTATATTTCGCATTACCGCTGCAACCCGCTATATATCGACAACTGAATGAATTGGAATGAGTAAAACTTGTGCTCCAATGAATATAGTGCTCCGAGCTCATTTCGCAAAGGTGTTGTGGGATAAAATCAGACAACCGCATCAAAAGTTGTTGCTATTTAATGTTTGAGTGTCATTTGGAGCTAAATCTCTCATTTTCACTACAACCCATATTAAAAATTCTATCATTTTGAAGTGTATGTGTCATTTGCAGCTAAATCTCATATTACCACTACAACTCATTGTATATCGACCTCTAAATGGGCTGGAATGGGTTTAAATTGTTCTTCATTAGATTTAGGGCTACGATCTCATTCCGAAAAGGTATTGCGGGCAAAAATCAGACAACCCTAAATCTTATTCTGTGTTGGATGGAGAATACGAGCTCTTTTCTGAAAAGGTATTGTGCGCAAAAATCGAACAGCCGGATCAAAAGTTATGGCTGCTTGAAGTTTAGGTGTAATATGGAGCCAAATCCCGCATTACCACTAGAAGCCACTGTGTATCGAACAATAAACAAACTTGAATGGTTATATCCTACCCTCCATTGGATGCAGGGCTCTAAGCTCATTCTAAAAAGGTATTATGGGCAAATATTGGGCAACTAGAGCAAGAGTTCTGTCTGTTTGGAGTTTATGTGTCATTTGGAGCTAAATCCCACATTACCACTGCAACCCACTGTAGATCAACCACTAAATGAACTAAAATGGGTATAAATTGTTGTCCATTGGATGTAGGGCTCCGATCTCATTCCGAAATATTGTTGTGGGCAAAAATCTGACAACCGGATCAAAGTTATGGATGTTTGAAATTTAGGTGTCAATTGGAGCAAAATCCCTCATTTCCACTATAATTCACTATCTGTCGACCACTAAATGAAGTCGATCGCATAAATTCTTTTCTCAATAGGATGTATGGCTCTGAGCTCATTCCGAAAATGTCTTTTGGGCTAAATCCGGACAACCAGATCAAAAATTATAGCTGTTTGAAGTTTAGGTGTCAGTTGGAGCTAAATCCCACATGACCACTGCAACTCAATGTATATAGACCACTAAATGAAGTAGATTGTGTAAAACTTGCTCTCCATCAAATGTACGGCTCAGAGCTCATTTCGAAGAGGTTTTGTGGGCAAAAATCAGACAACCATATCAAAATTTATAGCTGTTTCAAGTTTAGGTGTCATTTGGAGCTAAATTTCGCATTACCAGTGCAGCCCGCTATATATCGACAACAGAATGAACTGCAATGGGTAAAACATGTGCTTCAATGAATGTAGGGCTCCGAGCTCATTCATTAAAGGTGTTGTGGGGGAAAAATCAGACAACCAGATCTAAAGTTATTGATGTTTAAAGTTTGAGTATCATTTGGAGCTAAATCTCTCACTCTCACTACCAACCGCATCAAAATTTCTTTTATTTTGAAATTTATGTGTCATTTGGAGCTAAATATCGTATTACCACTACAACTCACTTTATATCGACCTCTAAATGAGCTTGAATGGGTTAAAATTGTTCTCCATTGGATTTAGGGCTTCGATCTCATTCCGAAAAGGTATTGTGGGCGAAAATCAGTCATCCGGATCAAAAGTTACGGATGTTTGAAGTTTAGGTATCCTTTCGAGCTAAATACCTTATTACCAACCCGGTGTAGGGCTCCGAGCTCATTCCAAAAAGACGTTGTGCGTAAAAATCGGGCAACTAGATCAAAAGTTATGGCTGTTACAGTTTATGTGTCAAGAGGAGCTAAATCTCTCATTACCATTGCAACCATTTGTATATTGACCACTAAAATGAGCTGGAATGGTTTAAAATTGTGCTCCGTTGGATGTATACCACCGAGCATATTCGGAAAAGGTGTTGTGGGCTAAAATCAAACATACAAATCAAAATTTATGGCTGTTAGAAGTTTAGGTGTCATTTGGAGCTATATTTCGCATTACCGCTGCAACCCGCTATATGTCGACAACTGAAAGAACTAGAATGAGTAAAACTTGTGCTCCAATGAATGTAGTGCTCCGAGCTCATTTCACAACGGTGTTGTGGGACAAAATCAGACAACCGCATCAAAAGTTATTGTTGTTTAATGTTTGAGTATCATTTGAAGCTAAATCTCTCATTTTCACTACAACCCACATTAAAAATTCTATCATTTTGAAGTGTATGTGTCATTTGGAGCTAAATCTCATATTACCACTACAACTCACTGTATATCGACCTCTAAACGTGATGGAATGGGTTTAAATTGTTCTCCATTAGATTTAGGGCTCCGATCTCATTCCGAAAAGGTATTGTGGGCGAAAATCAGACAACCCGAAAGGTGTTGTATTATTCTCGAATGGGTAAATCTTATTCTCTGTTGGATGGAGAATACGAGCTCTTTTCTGAAAAAGTATTGTGGGCAAAAATCGAACAGCCGGATCAAAAGTTATGGCTGCTTGAAGTTTAGGTGTAATTTGGAGCAAAATCCCGCATTACCACTGGAAGCCACTGTATATCGAACAATAAACAAACTTGAATGGTTATATCCTACCCTCCATTGGATGTAGGGCTCTGAGCTTATTCTAAAAAGGTATTGTGGGCAAAAATTGGGCAACTAGAGCAAGAGTTCTGTCTGTTTGGAGTTTATGTGTCATTTAGAGCTAAATCCCACATTACCACTGCAACCCACTGTAGATCAACCACTAAACGAACTAGAATGAGTATAAATTATTGTCCATTGGATGTAGGGCTCCGATCTCATTCTGAAAAATTATTGTGGGCAAAAATATGACAACCGGATCAAAGTTATGGATGTTTGAAATTTACGTGTCAATTGGAGGAAAATCCCTCATTTCCACTATAATCCACTATCCGTCGACCACTAAATGAAGTCGATCGCATAAATTCTTTTCTCCATAGGATGTGTGGCTCTGATCTCATTCCGAAAATGTCTTTTGGGGTAAATCCGGACAACCAGATCAAAAATTATAGCTGTTTGAAGTTTAGGTGTCGGTTGGAGCTAAATCTCGACCACTGCAACTCAATGTATATCGACCACTAAATGAACTAGATTGTGTAAAACTTGCTCTCCATCGAATGTACGGCTCAGAGCTCATTTCGAAGAGATTTTGTGGGCAAAAATCAGACAACCAGATCAAAATTTATGGCTGTTACAAGTTTAGGTGTCATTTGGAGCTAAATTTCGCATTACCAGTGCAACCCGCTATATATCGACAACTGAATGAACTGCAATTGGTAAAACTTGTGCTTCAATGAATGTAGGGCTCCGAGCTTATTCATTAAAGGTGTTGTGGGGGGAAAAATCAGACAACCGGATCTAAAGTTATTGATATTTAAAGTTTGAGTATCATTTGGAGCTAAATCTCTCACTCTCACTACCAACCGCATCAAAAATTCTTTTATTTTGAAATTTATGTGTCATTTGGAGCTAAATATCGCATTACCACTACAACTCACTTTATATCGACCTTTAAACGAGCTTGAATGGGTTAAAATTGTTCTCCATTGGATTTAGGGCTCCGATCTCATTTCGAAAAGGTATTGTGGGCGAAAATCAGTCATCCGGATCAAAAGTTACGGATGTTTGAAGTTTAGGTCTCCTTTCGAGCTAAATACCTTATTACCAACCCGGTGTATATTGATCAAAAGTTACGGATGTTTGAAGTTTAGGGCTCCGAGCTCATTCCAAAAAGATGTTGTGCGTAAAAATCGGACAACCAGATCAAAAGTTATGGCTGTTACAGTTTATGTGTCAAGCGGAGCTAAATCTCTCATTACCATTGCAACCATTTGTATATTGACCACTAAAATGAGCTGGAATAGTTTAAAGTTGTGCTCCATTGGATGTATGCCTCCGAGCATATTCGGAAAAGGTGTTGTGGGCAAAAATCAAACATACAAATCAAAAGTTATGGTTGTTAGAAGTTTACGTGTCATTTGGAGCTATATTTCGCAACACCGCTGCAACCCGCTATATATCGACAACTGAAGGAACTGGAATGAGTAAAACTTGTGCTCCAATGAATGTAGTGCTCCGAGCTCATTTCGCAAAGGTGTTGTGGGATAAAATCAGACAACCGCATCAAAAGTTGTTGCTGTTTAATGTTTGAGTGTCATTTAGAGCTAAATCTCTCATTTTCACTACAACCCACATTAAAAATTCTATCATTTTGAAGTGTATGTGTCATTTGGAGCTAAATCTCATATTACCACTACAACTCACTGTATATCGACCTCTAAACGGGCTGGAATGGGTTTAAATTGTTCTCCATTAGATTTAGGGCTCCGATCTCATTCCGAAAAGGTATTGTGGGCGAAATCAGACAACCCGAAAGGTGTTGTATTATTCTCGAATGGGTAAATCTTATTCTCTATTGGATGGAGAATACGAGCTCTTTTCTGAAAAAGTATTGTGCGCAAAAATCGAACAGCTGGATCAAAAGTTATGGCTGCTTGAAGTTTAGGTGTAATTTGGAGCCAAATCCCACATTACAACTGGAAGCCACTGTATATCGAATAATAAACAAACTTGAATGGTTATATCCTACCCTCCATTGGATGTAGGGCTTTGAGCTAATTCTAAAAATGTATTGTGGGCAAAAATAGGGCAACTAGAGCAAGAGTTCTGTCTGTTTGGAGTTTATGTGTCATTTGGAGCAAAATCCCACATTACCACAGCAACCCACTATAGATCAAGCATTAAACGAACTAGAATGGGTATAAGTTGTTGTCCATTGGATGTAGGGCTCCGATCTCATTCCGAAAAATTGTTGTGGGCAAAAATCTGTCAACCGGATCCAAGTTATAGATGTTTGAAATTTAGGTGTCAATTGGAGCAAAATCTTTCATTTCCACTATAATCCACTATCTGTCGACCACTAAATGAAGTCGATCGCATAAATTTTTTTCTCCATAGGATGTATGGCTCTGAGCTCATTCCAAAAATTTCTTTTGGGCTAAATCCGGACAACGAGATCAAAAATTATAGCTGTTTGAAATTTAGGTGTCAGTTGGAGCTAAATCCCACATGACCACTGCAACTCAATGTATATCAACCACTAAATGAACTAGATTGTGTAAAACTTGCTCTCCATCGAATGTATGGCTCCGAGCTCATTTCGAAGAGGTTTTGTGGGAAAAAATCAGACAACCAGATCAAATTTTTTGGCTGTTTCAAGTTTAGGTGTCATTTGGAGCTAAATTTCGCATTACCAGTGCAACCCGCTATATATCGACAACTGAATGAACTGCAATGGGTAAAACTTGTGCTTCAATGAATGTAGGGCTCCGATCTCATTCATTAAAGGTGTTGTGGGTGAAAAATCAGACAACCGGATATAAAGTTATTGATGTTTAAAGTTTGAGTATCATTTGGAACTAAATCTCCACTCTCACTACCGTCGCATCAAAAATTCTTTTATTTTGAAATTTATGTGTCATTTGGAGCTAAATATCGCATTACCACTACAACTTACTTTATATCGACCTCTAAACGAGCTTGAATGGGTTAAAATTGTTCTCCATTGGTTTAGGGCTCCGATCTCATTCCGAAAAGGTATTGTGGGCGAAAATTAGTCATCCGGATCAAAAGTTACGGATGTTTGAAGTTTAGGTCTCCTTTCGAGCTAAATACCTTATTACCAACCCAGTGTATATTGACCACTAAACAAACTAGAATGGGTAAAATTTGTTCTCCATTGGATGTAGGGATCCGAGCTCATTCCAAAAAGATGTTGTGCGTAAAAATCGGACAACCAGATCAAAAGTTACTGCTGTAACAGTTTATGTGTCAAGAGGAGCTAAATCTCTCATTACCATTGCAACCATTTGTATATTGACCACTAAAATGAGCTGGAATGGTTTAAAATTGTGCTCCATTGGATGTATGCCTTCGAGCATATTCGGAAAAGGTGTTGTGGGCAAAAATCAAACATACAAATCAAAAGTTATGGCTGTTAGAAGTTTAGGTGTCATTTGGAGCTATATTTCGCATTACCGCTGCAACCCGCTATATATCGACAACTGAATGAACTGGAATGAGTAAAACTTGTGCTCTAATGAATGTAGTGCTCCGAGCTCATTTCGCAAAGGTGTTGTGGGATAAAATCAGACAACCGCATCAAAAGTTGTTGTTGTTTAATGTTTGAGTGTCATTTGGAGCTAAATCTCTCATTTTCACTACAACCCACATTAAAAATTCTATCATTTTGAAGTGTATGTATCATTTGGAGATAAATCTTATATTACCACTACAACTCACTATATATCGACCTCTAAACGGGCAGGAATGGGTTTAAATTTATCTCCATTGGATTTAGGGCTCCGATCTCATTCTGAAAAGGTATTGTGGGCGAAAATCAGACAACCCGAAAGGTGTTTTATTATTCTCGAATGGGTAAATCTTATTCTCTGTTGGATGGAGAATACGAGCTCTTTTCTGAAAAAGTATTGTGCACAAAAATCGAACAGCCGGATCAAAAGTTATGGCTGCTTGAAGTTTAGGTGTAATTTGGAGCCAAATCCCGCATTACCACTAGAAGCCACTGTATATCGAACAATAAAAAAAATTGAATGGTTATATCCTACCCTCCATTGGATGTAGGGCTCTGATCTCATTCTAAAAAGGTATTGTGGGCAAAAATTGGGCAACTAGAGCAAGAGTTCTGTCTGTTTGGAGTTTATGTGTCATTTGGAGCTAAATCCCACATTACCACTGCAACCCACTTTAGATCAACCACTAAACGAACTAGAATGGGTATAAATTGTTGTCCATTGGATGTAGGGCTCCGATCTCATTCCAAAAAATTGTTGTGGGCAAAAATCTGACAACCGGATCAAAGTTATGGATGTTTGAAATTTAGGTGTCAATTGGAGCAAAATCCCTCATTTCCACTATAATCCACTATCTGTCGACCACTAAATGAAGTCGATCGCATAAATTCTTTTCTCCATAGGATGTATGGCTCTGAGCTCATTCCGAAAATGTCTTTTGGGCTAAATCCGGACAACCAGATCAAAAATTATAGCTGTTTGAAGTTTAGGTGTCAGTTGGAGCTAAATCCCACATGACCACTGCAACTCAATGTATATAGACCACTAAATGAACTAGATTGTGTAAAACTTGCTCTCCATCAAATGTACGGCTCAGAGCTCATTTCGAAGAGGTTTTGTGGGCAAAAATCAGACAACCAGATCAAAATTTATGGCTGTTTCAAGTTTAGGTGTCATTTGGAGCTAAATTTCACATGACCAGTGCAGCCCGCTATATACCGACAACAGAATGAACTGCAATGGGTAAAACATGTGCTTCAATGAATGTAGGGCTCCGAGCTCATTCATTAAAGGTGTTGTGGGGGAAAAATCAGACAACCAGATCTAAAGTTATTGATGTTTAAAGTTTGAGTATCATTTGAAGCTAAATCTCTCACTCTCACTACCAACCGCATCAAAAATTCTTTTATTTTGAAATTTTTGTGTCATTTGGAGCTAAATATCGTATTACCACTACAACTCACTTTATATCGACCTCTAAATGAGCTTGAATGGGTTAAAATTGTTCTCCATTGGATTTAGGGCTCCGATCTCATTCCGAAAAGGTATTGTGGGCGAAAATCAGTCATCCGGATCAAAACTTACGGATGTTTGAAGTTTAGGTCTCCTTTCGAGCTAAATACCTTATTACCAACCCGGTGTATATTGACCACTAAACAAACTGGAATGGGTAAAATTTGTTATCCATTGGATGTAGAGCTCCGAGCTCATTCCAAAAAGATGTTGTGCGTAAAAATCGGACAACCAGATCAAAAGTTATGGCTGTTACAGTTGATATGTCAAGAGGAGCTAAATCTCTCATTACCATTGCAACCATTTGTATATTGACCACTAAAATGAGCTGGAATGGTTTAAAATTGTGCTCCTTTGGATGTATGCCTCCGAGCATATTCGGAAAAGGTGTTGTGGGCAAAAATCAAACATACAAATCTAAAGTTATGGCTGTTAGAAGTTTAGGTGTCATTTGGAGCTATATTTCGCATTACCGCTGCAACCCGCTATATATCGACAACTAAATGAACTGGAATGAGTAAAACTTGTGCTCCAATGAATGTAGTGCTCCGATTTCATTTCGCAAAGGTGTTGTGGGATAAAATCAGACAACTGCATCAAAAGTTGTTGCTGTTTAATGTTTGAGTGTCATTTGGAGCTAAATCTCTCATTTTCACTACAACCCACATTAAAAATTCTATCATTTTGAAGTGTATGTGTCATTTGGAGCTAAATCTCATATTACCACTACAACTCACTGTATATCGACCTCTAAACGTGATGGAATGGGTTTAAATTGTTCTCCATTGGATTTAGGGCTCCGATCTCATTCCGAAAAGGTATTGTGGGCGAAAATCAGACAACCCGAAAGGTGTTGTATTATTCTCGAATGGGTAAATCTTATTCTCTATTGGATGGAGAATACGATTTCTTTTCTGAAAAAGTATTGTGCGCAAAAATCAAACAGCCGGATCAAAAGTTATGGCTGCTTGAAGTTTAGGTGTAATTTGGAGCCAAATCCCGCAATACCACTGGAAGCCGCTGTATATCGAATAATAAACAAACTTGAATGGTTATATCCTACCCTCCATTGGATGTAGGGCTTTGAGCTCATTCTAAAAAGGTATTGTGGGCAAAAATAGGGCAACTAGAGCAAGAGTTCTGTCTGTTTGGAGTTTATGTGTCATTTGGAGCTAAATCCCACATTACCACTGCAACCCACTGTAGATCAAGCATTAAACGAACTAGAATGGGTATAAATTGTTGTCCATTGGATGTAGGGCTCCGATCTCATTCCGAAAAATTGTTGTGGGCAAAAATCTGACAACCGGATCAAAGTTATGGATGTTTTAAATTTAGGTGTCAATTGGAGCAAAATCTCTCATTTCCATTATAATCCACTATCCGTCGACCACTAAATGAAGTCAATCGCATAAATTCTTTTCTCCATAGGATGTATGGCTCTGAGCTCATTCCGAAAATGTCTTTTGGGCTAAATCCGGACAACCAGATCAAAAATTATAGCTGTTTGAAGTTTAGGTGTCAGTTGGAGCTAAATCCCACATGACCACTGCAACTCAATGTATATCGACCACTAAATAAACTAGATTGTGTAAAACTTGCTCTCCATCGAATGTATGGCTCAGAGCTCATTTCGAAGAGGTTTTGTGGGCAAAAATCAGACAACCAGATCAAAATTTATGGCTGTTACAAGTTTAGGTGTCATTTGGAGCTAAATTTCGCATTACCATTGCAACCCGCTATATATCGACAACTGAATGAACTGCAATTGGTAAAACTTGTGCTTCAATGAATGTAGGGCTCCGAGCTCATTCATTAAAGGTGTTGTGAGGGAAAAATCAGACAAACGGATCAAAAGTTATTGTTGTTTAAAGTTTGAGTATCATTTGAAGCTAAATCTCTCACTCTCACTACAAACCACATCAAAAATTCTTTTATTTTGAAATTTATGTGTTATTTGGAGCTAAATATCGCATTACCACTACAACTCACTTTATATCGACCTCTAAACGAGCTTGAATGGGTTAAAAATGCTCTCCATTGGATTTAGGGCTCCGATCTCATTCCGAAAAGGTATTGTTGGCGAAAATCAGTCATCCGGATCAAAAGTTACGGATGTTTGAAGTTTAGGTCTCCTTTCGAGCTAAATACCTTATTACCAACCCGGTGTATATTCACGGCTAAACAAACTGGAATGTGTAAAATTTGTTCTCCATCTGATGTAGGGCTCCGAGCTCATTCCAAAAAGATGCTGTGTGTAAAAATCGGACAACGAGATCAAAAGTTATGGCCGTTACAGTTTATGTGCAAGAGGAGCTAAATCTCTCATTACCATTGCAACCATTTGTATATTGACCACTAAAATGAGCTGGAATGGTTTAAAATTTTGCTCCATTGGATGTAGCCTCCGAGCATATTCAGAAAAGGTGTTGTGAACTAAAATCAAACATACAAATCAAAAGTTATGACTGTTAGAAGTTTAGGTGTCATTTGGAGCTATATTTCGCATTACCGCTCCGAGCTCATTTCGCAAAGGTGTTGTGTGATAAAATCAGACAACCGCATCAAAAGTTGTTGTTGTTTAATGTTTGAGTGTCATTTGGAGCTAAATCTCTCATTTTCACTACAAACCACATTAAAAATTCTATCATTTTGAAGTGTATGTGTCATTTGGAGCTAAATCTCATATTACCACTACAACTCACTGTATATCGACCTCTAAACGGGCTGTAATGGGTTTAAATTGTTCTCCATTGGATTTAGGGCTCCGATCTCATTCCGAAAAGGTATTGTGGGCGAAAATCAGACAACCCGAGAGGTGTTGTATTATTCTCGAATGGGTAAATCTTATTCTCTGTTGGATTGAGAATACGAGCTCTTTTCTGAAAAAATATTGTGCGCAAAAATCGAACAGCCAGATCAAAAGTTATGGCTGCTTGAAGTTTAGGTGTAATTTGGAGCCAAATCCCGCATTACCACTGGAAGCCACTGTATATCGAACAATAAACAAACTTGAATGGTTATATCCTACCCTCCATTGGATGTAGGGCTCTGAGCTCATTCTAAAAAGGTATTGTGGGTAAAAATTGGGCAACTAAAGCAAGAGTTCTGTGTGTTTGGAGTTTATGTGTTATTTGGAGCTAAATCCCGCATTACCACTGCAATCCAATGTAGATCAACCACTAAACGAACTAGAATGAGTATAAATTGTTGTCCATTGGATGTAAGGCTCCGATCTCATTCTGAAAAATTATTGTGGGCTAAAATCTGACAACCGGATCAAAGTTATGGATGTTTGAAATTTAGGTGCCAATTGGAGAAAAATCCCTCATTACCACTATAATCCACTATCCGTCGACCACTAAATGAAGTTGATCGCATAAATTCTTTTCTCCATAGGATGTATGGCTCTGAGCTCATTCCGAAAATGTCTTCTGGGCTAAATCCGGACAACCAGATCAAAAATTATAGATGTTTGAAGTTTAGGTGTCGGTTGGAGCTAAATCTCACATGACCACTACAACTCAATGTATATCGACCACTAAATGAACTAGATTGTGTAAAACTTGCTCTCCATCGAATGTACGGCTCAGAGCTCATTTCGAAGAGGTTTTGTGGGCAAAAATCAGACAACCAGATCAAAATTTATGGCTGTTTCAAGTTTAGGTGTCATTTGGAGCTAAATTTCGCATTACCAGTGCAACCCGCTATATATCGACAACTGAATGAACTGCAATTGGTAAAACTTGTGCTTCAATGAATGTAGGGCTCCGAGCTCATTCATTAAAGGTGTTGTGGGGGAAAAATCATACAACCGGATCTAAAGTTATTGATATTTAAAGTTTGAGTATCATTTAGAGTTAAATCTCTCACTCTCACTACCAACCGCATCAAAAATTCTTTTATTTTGAAATTTATGTGTCATTTGGAGCTAAATATCGCATTACCACTACAGCTCACTTTATATCGACCTCTAAACGAGCTTGAATGGGTTAAAATTGTTCTCCATTGGATTTAGGGCTCCAATCTCATTTCGAAATGGTATTGTGGGCGAAAATTAGTCATCCGGATCAAAAGTTACGGATGTTTGAAGTTTAGGTCTCCTTTCGAGCTAAATACCTTATTACCAACACTGTTTACCCAGAAATCGGCGATCCTTTTCGAGGAGATTTTTTCTGCGTTTCTCCTACAGGTCATGCGGCTAGGGATCTTCTACCCGCCCAGCAGGGGCGGTCTCCTTCTTCAGGTCACCCAGCCGGGGCGGCCTCCTCCTTTAGACCGCGTGGGTAGGCGATCTCGTCCTTCAGACCGCGCGGGTAGGTGGCCTCCCCCTTCAGACCCAGCAGGGGCGGCCTCCTCCTTTAGACCGTGCGGGTAGGCGGCTCGTCCTTCAGACCGCGCGGGTAGGCGGCCTCCTCCTTCAGACCGCGCGGGTAGGCGGCCTCCTCCTTCAGACCGCGCGAGTAGGCGGCCTCCTCCTTCAGACCGCACGGGTAGGCGGCCTCCTCCTTCAGACAGCACGGGTAGGCGGCCTCCTCCTTCAGACCGCGCGGGTAGGCGGCCTCCTCCTTCAGACCGCGCGGGTAGGCGGCCTCCTCCTTCACACCACGCGGGTAGGCGGCCTCCTTCTTCAGACCACGCGAGTAGGCGGCCTCCTCCTTCAGACCGCGAGGGTAGGCGGCCTCCTTCTTCAGACAGCATGGGTAGGTGGCCTCCTCCTTCAGACTGCGCGGGTAGGCGGCCTCCTCCTTCAGACCGCGCGGGTAGAACTCCAGTCACCGGCTCACCGGAGGTGACGACATCGACCCAGAGCATATAAATAGGACCCTGACCATGAAGAAAGCACATGCAAGTGGGGGGACAAAACCGGCGGCTAGAAACAGTCAGACAGCACCAAGCTGCGACCTGTCCGGACGACTTGTCCGGGCGACCTGTCTGGGCGACCTGTCTGGGCGACCTCTGCGAACAGGCCGGGCGGCCTCGGCGACTAGTCCGGGCGACCTCGACAAACAGCCCGCGCGGCTTACTCTTTTCTTACCCGCAACTCTCTTGTATTTTCTCTTGTTTCCATGTACAAAGCACAACAAGCTGTAAAACAGATTATTAAATAAAGGGAAAGCCCGTCGCAGGAGTGGCATTTGCCGCGGCGGGCGAAGTCTGGCCTCGCCGCAAGCTAGCGGCCCTCTCTTCTTCTCTCTCACTCATCTCTTCATTTGCGACTCAAGTAACCAGCTGCTCGACCACTTCCCCCTCTCATTCCTCTGGGATTGAGCGTCGAGGGCGTGGGGACGATTTTGGATTCAACAGAAACACGCGACCTTCAGATAGCGAGTGGTTGATGAACAACAGTTGCGATGAAGATGCGAGATTTGGCCTAAAATACACTCAATCTTAAAACGGCCATAACTTTTGATCCGGGTGTCAGAATTCAGAAATTCAAAGCCCGACGCAACCGGCTTGAGCTGAACTATCCAAAAATTGAATGAGGTTCCCCGTTCAGGCACTTTTTAGCCCTCAGATTTCAAAAATTCAGCTCCGTTTGAAAGTTATTTCAATTTTACTCTTTCAACAATTCTTGTTTTCATGGATCATCCGTTAGAAGACCTCGAGCATCCTTCCAATCATCTTGAAGTTCCTGTTCAAAGTGGCGACATAAACCCCCTATTAGCAGAGATCGCCCACCTTGAAAGACAAGTGGATTCTCAACTTAATACTATAGCAGCTACTTATGACAAGCCTTCTAGCAGTCATCTAGAACATTCATTACAACCTGAAGCAGCAGGACTCTTTATTCCTCATCATGAGTCGCATAAGGTTAGTATGGGTGATCCCCCTTACCTTGTTGATAGACTAATAGTCGAACAAGAGCCTTCCCCATTATCACACAAAATTCGTTGGGAAGTAGTTCCAAATGATTTCAAAGTGCCTCGTCTACCAGTCTATTTATGGCTGTTACAAGTTTAGGTGTCATTTGGAGCTAAATTTTGCTTTACCAGTGCAACCCGCTATATATCGACAACTGAATGAACTGCAATGGGTAAAACTTGTGCTTCAATGAATGTAGGGCTCCGAGCTCATTCATTAAAGGTGTTGTGAGGGAAAAATCAGACAACCAGATCTAAAGTTATTGATGTTTAAAGTTTGAGTATCATTTGAAGCTAAATCTCTCACTCTCACTACCAACCGCATCAAAAATTCTTTTATTTTGAAATTTATGTGTCATTTGGAGCTAAATATCGCATTACCACTACAACTCACTTTATATCGACCTCTAAACAAGCTTGAATGGGTTAAAATTGTTCTCCATTGGATTTAGGGCTCTGATCTCATTCCGAAAAGGTATTGTGGGAGAAAATCAGTCATCCGGATCAAAAGTTACGGATGTTTGAAGTTTAGGTCTTCTTTCGAGCTAAATACCTTATTACCAACCCAGTGTATATTGACAAATAACAAACTGGAATGTGTAAAATTTGTTCTCCATTGGATGTAGGGCTCCGAGCTCATTCCAAAAAGATGCTGTGCATAAAAATCGGACAACCAGATCAAAAGTTATGGCTGTTACAGTTTATGTGCCAAGAGGAGCTAAATCTCCCATTACCATTGCAACCATTTGTATATTGACCACTAAAATGAGCTGGAATGGTTTAAAATTGTGCTCCATTGGATGTATGCCTCTGAGCATATTCGGAAAAGGTGTTGTGTGCTAAAATCAAACATACAAATCAAAACTTATGACTGTTAGAAGTTTAGGTGTCATTTGGAGCTATATTTCGCATTACCGCTGCAACCCGCTATATATCGACAACTGAATGAACTGGAATGAGTAAAACTTGTGCTCCAATGAATGTAGTGCTCCGAGCTCATTTCGCAAAGGTGTTGTGTGATAAAATCAGACAACCGCATCAAAAGTTGTTGCTGTTTAATGTTTGAGTGTCATTTGGAGCTAAATCTCTCATTTTCACTACAAACCACATTAAAAATTCTATCATTTTGAAGTGTATGTGTCATTTGGAGCTAAATATCATATTACCACTACAACTCACTGTATATCGACCTCTAAACGGGCTGGAATGGGTTTAAATTGTTCTCCATTGGATTTAGGGCTCCGATCTCATTCCGAAAAGGAATTGTGGGCGAAAATCAGACAACCCGAAAGGTGTTGTATTATTCTCGAATGGGTAAATCTTATTCTCTGTTGGATGGAGAATACGAGCTCTTTTCTGAAAAAATATTGTGCGCAAAAATCGAACAGCCGGATCAAAAGTTATGGCTGCTTGAAGTTTAGGTGTAATTTGGAGCCAAATCCCGCCTTACCACTGGAAGCCACTGTATATCGAACAATAAACAAATTTGAATAGTTATATCCTACCCTCCATTGGATGTAGGGATCTGAGCTGATTGTAAAAAGGTATTGTGGGCAAATATTGGGCAACTAGAGCAAGAGTTCTGTCTGTTTGGAGTTTATGTGTCATTTGCAGCTAAATCCCACATTACCACTGCAACCCATTGTAGATCAACCACTAAACGAACTAGAATGGGTATAAATTGTTGTCCATTGGATGTAGGGCTCCGATCTCATTCCAAAAAATTGTTGTGGGCAAAAATCTGACAACCGGATCAAAATTATGGATGTTTGAAATTTAGGTGTCAATTGGAGCAAAATCCCTCATTTCCACTATAATCCACTATCCGTCGACCACTAAATGAAGTCGATCGCATAAATTCTTTTCTCCATAGGATGTATGGCTCTGAGCTCATTCCGAAAATGTCTTTTGGGCTAAATCCGGACAACCAGATCAAAAATTATAGCTGTTTGAAGTTTAGGTGTCAGTTGGAGCTAAATCCCACATGACGACTGCAACTCAATGTATATCGACCACTAAATTAACTAGATTGTGTAAATTTGCTGTCCATCGAATGTACGACTCAAAGCTCATTTCGAAGAGGTGGGCAAAAATCAGACAACCAGATCAAAATTTATGGCTGTTACAAGTTTAGGTGTCATTTGGAGCTAAATTTCGCATTACCAGTGCAACCCGCTATATATCGACAACTGAATGAACTGCAATGTGTAAAACTTGTGCTTCAATGAATGTAGGGCTCCGTGCTCATTCATTAAAGGTGTTGTGAGGGAAAAATCAGACAACCAGATCAAAAGTTATTGATGTTTAAAGTTTGAGTATCATTTGAAGCTAAATCTCTCACTCTCACTACCAACCGCATCAAAAATTCTTTTATTTTGAAATTTATGTGTCATTTGGAGCTAAATATCGCATTACCACTACAACTAACTTTATATCGACATCTAAACGAGCTTGAATGAGTTAAAATTATTCTCCATTGGATTTAGGGCTCCGATCTCATTCCGAAAAGGTATTGTGGGCGAAAATCAGTCATCCGGATCAAAAGTTACGGATGTTTGAAGTTTAGGTCTCCTTTCGAGCTAAATACCTTATTACCAACCCGGTGTATATTGACCACTAAACAAACTGGAATGTGTAAAATTTGTTCTCCATTGGATGTAGGGCTCCGAGCTCATTCCAAAAAGATGCTGTGCGTAAAAATCGGACAACCAGGTCAAAAGTTATGGCTGTTACAGTTTATGTGTCAAGAGGAGCTAAATCTCCCGTTACCATTGCAACCATTTGTATATTGACCACTAAAATGAGCTGGAATGGTTTAAAATTGTGCTCCATTGGATGTATGCCTCCGAGCATATTCGGAAAAGGTGTTGTGGGCTAAAATCAAACATACAAATCAAAAGTTATGACTGTTAGAAGTTTAGGTGTCATTTGGAGCTATATTTCGCATTACCGCTGCAACCCGCTATATATCGACAACTGAATGAACTGGAATGAGTAAAACTTGTGCTCCAATGAATGTAGTGCTCCGAGCTCATTTGGCAAAGGTGTTGTGGGATAAAATCAGACAACCGCATCAAAAGTTGTTGCTGTTTAATGTTTGAGTGTCATTTGGAGCTAAATCTCTCATTTTCACTACAAACCACATTAAAAATTCTATCATTTTGAAGTGTATGTGTCATTTGGAGCTAAATCTCATATTACCACTACAACTCACTGTATATCGACCTCTAAACGGGCTGGAATGGGTTTAAATTGTTCTCCATTGGATTTAGGGCTCCGATCTCATTCCGAAAAGGTATTGTGGGCGAAAATCAGACAACCCGAAAGGTGTTGTATTATTCTCGAATGGGTAAATCTTATTCTCCGTTGGATGGAGAATACGAGCTCTTTTCTGAAAAAATATTGTGCGCAAAAATCGAACAGCCGGATCAAAAGTTATGGCTGCTTGAAGTTTAGGTGTAATTTGGAGCCAAATCCCGCCTTACCACTGGAAGCCACTGTATATCGAACAATAAACAAACTTGAATGGTTATATCCTACCCTCCATTGGATGTAGGGCTCTGAGCTCATTTTAAAAAGGTATTGTGGGCAAATATTAGGCAACTAGAGCAAGAGTTCTGTCCATAGGATGTATGGCACTGAGATCAAAAGTTATGGCTGCTTGAAGTTTAGGTGTAATTTGGAGCCAAATCCCGCCTTACCACTGGAAGCCACTGTATATCGAACAATAAACAAACTTGAATGGTTATATCCTACCCTCCATTGGATGTAGGGCTCTGAGCTCATTGTAAAAAGGTATTGTGGGCAAATATTGGGCAACTAGAGCAAGAGTTCTGTCTGTTTGGAGTTTATGTGTCATTTGGAGCTAAATCCCACATTACCACTGCAACCCACTGTAGATCAACCACTAAACGAACTTGATTGGGTATAAATTGTTGTCCATTGGATGTAGGGCTCCGATCTCATTCCGAAAAATTGTTGTGGGCAAAAATCTGACAACCGGATCAAAATTATGGATGTTTGAAATTTAGGTGTCAATTGGAGCAAAATCCCTCATTTCCACTATAATCCACTATCCGTCGACCACTAAATGAAGTCGATCGCATAAATTCTTTTCTCGATAGGATGTATGGCTCTGAGCTCATTCCGAAAATGTCTTTTGGGCTAAATCCGGACAACTAGATCAAAAATTATAGCTGTTTGAAGTTTAGGTGTCAGTTGGAGCTAAATCCCACATGACGACTGCAACTCAATGTATATCGACCACTAAATGAACTAGATTGTGTAAATTTGCTCTCAATCGAATGTACGACTCAGAGCTCATTTCGAAGAGGTTTTGTGGGCAAAAATCAGACAACCAGATCAAAATTTATGGCTGTTACAAGTTTAGGTGTCATTTGGAGTTAAATTTCGCATTACCAGTGCAACCCGCTATATATCGACAACTGAATGAACTGCAATGTGTAAAACTTGTGCTTCAATGAACGTAGGGCTCCGAGCTCATTCATTAAAGGTGTTGTGAGGGAAAAATCAGACAACCAGATCGAAAGTTATTGATGTTTAAAGTTTGAGTATCATTTGAAGCTAAATCTCTCACTCTCAGTACCAACCGCATCAAAAATTCTTTTATTTTGAAATTTATGTGTCATTTGGAGCTAAATATCGCATTACGACTACAACTCACTTTATATCGACCTCTAAACGAGCTTGAATGGGTTAAAATTGTTCTCCATTGGATTTTGTGCTTCCGATCTCATTCCGAAAAGGTATTGTTGGCGAAAATCAGTCATCCGGATCAAAAGTTACGGATGTTTGAAGTTTAGGTCTCCTTTCGAGCTAAATACCTTATTACCAACCCGGTGTATATTGACCACTAAACAAACTGGAATGTGTAAAATTTGTTCTCCATTGGATGTAGGGGTCCGAGCTCATTCCAAAAAGATGTTGTGCGTAAAAATCGGACAACCAGATCAAAAGTTATGGCTGTAACAGTTTATGTGTCAAGAGGAGCTAAATCACCCGTTACCATTGCAACCCTTTGTATATTGACCACTAAAATGAGCTGGAATGGTTTAAAATTGTGCTCCATTGGATGTATGCCTCCGAGCATATTCGAAAAAGGTGTTGTGGGCTAAAATCAAACATACAAATCAAAAGTTATGACTGTTAGAAGTTTAAGTGTCATTTGGAGCTATATTTCGCATTACCGCTGCAACCCGCTTTATATCGACAACTGAATGAACTGGAATGAGTAAAACGTGTGCTCCAATGAATGTAGTCCTCCGAGCTCATTTCACAAAGGTGTTGTGGGATAAAATCAGACAATCGCATCAAAAGTTGTTGCTGTTTAATGTTTGAGTGTCATTTGGAGCTAAATCTCTCATTTTCACTACAAACCACATTAAAAATTCTGTCATTTTGAAGTGTATGTGTCATTTGGAGCTAAATCTCATATTACCACTACAACTCACTGTATATCGACCTCTAAACGGGCTGGAATGGGTTTAAATTGTTCTCCATTGGATTTAGGGCTCCGATCTCATTCCGAAAAGGTATTGTGGGCGAAAATCAGACAACCCGAAAGGTGTTGTATTATTCTCGAATGGGTAAATCTTATTCTCTGTTGGATGGAGAATACGAGCTCTTTTCTGAAAAAATATTGTGCGCAAAAATCGAACAGCCGGATCAAAAGTTATGGCTGGTTGAAGTTTAGGTGTAATTTGGAGCCAAATCCCGCCTTACCACTGGAAGCCACTGTATATCGAACAATAAACAAACTTGAATGGTTATATCCTACCCTCCATTGGATGTAGGGCTCTGAGCTCATTGTAAAAAGGTATTGTGAGCAAATATTGGGCAACTAGAGCAAGTGTTCTGTCTGTTTGGAGTTTATGTGTCATTTGGAGCTAAATCCCACATTACCACTGCAACCCACTGTAGATCAACCACTAAAAGAACTAGAATGGGTATAAATTGTTGTCCATTGGATGTATGGCTCCGATCTCATTCCGAAAAATTGTTGTGGGCAAAAATCTGACAACCGGATCAAAATTATGGATGTTTGAAATTTAGGTGTCAATTGGAGCAAAATCCCTCATTTCCACTATAATCCACTATCCGTCGACCACTAAATGAAGTCGACCGCATAAATTCTTTTCTCCATAGGATGTATGGCTCTGAGCTCATTCCGAAAATGTCTTTTGGGCTAAATCTGGACAACCAGATTAAAAATTATAGCTGTTTGAAGTTTAGGTGTCAGTTGGAGCTAAATCCCACATGACGACTGCAACTCAATATATATCGACCACTAAATGAACTAGATTGTGTAAATTTGCTCTCCATCGAATGTACGGCTCAGAGCTCATTTCGAAGAGGTTTTGTGGGCAAAAATCAGACAACCAGATCAAAATTTATGGCTGTTACAAGTTTAGGTGTCATTTGGAGCTAAATTTCGCATTACCAGTGCAACCCGATCTATATCGACAACTGAATGAACTGCAATATGTAAAACTTGTGCTTTAATGAACGTAGGGCTCCGAGCTCATTCATTAAAGGTGTTGCGAGGGAAAAATCAGACAACCAGATCGAAAGTTATTGATGTTTAAAGTTTGAGTATCATTTGAAGCTAAATCTCTCACTACCAACCGCATCAAAAATTCTTTTATTTTGAAATTTATGTGTCATTTGGAGCTAAATATCGCATTACCACTACAACTCACTTTATATCGACCTCTAAACGAGCTTGAATGGGTTAAAATTGTTCTCCAATGGATTTAGGGCTCCGATCTCATTCCGAAAAGGTATTGTGGGCGAAAATCAGTCATCCGGATCAAAAGTTACGGATGTTTGAAGTTTAGGTCTCCTTTCGAGCTAAATACCTTATTACCAACCCGGTGTATATTGACCACTAAACAATCTGGAATGTGTAAAATTTGTTCTCCATTGAATGTAGGGCTCCGAGCTCATTCCAAAAAGATGCTGTGTGTAAAAATCGGACAACCAGATCAAAAGTTATGGCTGTTACAGTTTATGTGTCAAGAGGAGCTAAATCTCCCATTACCATTGCAACCATTTGTATATTGACCACTAAAATGAGCTGGAATGGTTTAAAATTGTGCTCCATTGGATGTATGCCTCCGAGCATATTCGGAAAAGGTGTTGTGGGCTAAAATCAAACATACAAATCCAAAGTTATGACTGTTATAAGTTTAGGTGTCATTTGGAGCAATATTTCGCATTACCGCTGCAACCCGCTATATATTGACAACTGAATGAACTGGAATGAGTAAAACTTGTGCTCCAATGAATGTAGTGCTCCGAGCTCATTTCGCAAAGGTGTTGTGGGATAAAATCAGACAACCGCATCAAAAGTTGTTACTGTTTAATGTTTGAGTGTCATTTGGAGCTAAATCTCTCATTTTCACTACAAACCACATTAAAAATTCTATCATTTTGAAGTGTATGTGTCATTTGGAGCTAAATCTCATATTACCACTACAACTCACTGTATATCGACCTCTAAACGGGCTGGAATGGGTTTAAATTGTTCTCCATTTGATTTAGGGCTCCGATCTCATTCCGAAAAGGTATTGTGGGCGAAAATCAGACAACCCGAAAGGTGTTGTATTATTCTCGAATGGGTAAATCTTATTCTCTGTTGGATGGTGAATACAAGCTCTTTTCTGAAAAAATATTGTGCGCAAAAATCGAACAGCCGGATCAAAAGTTATGGCTGCTTGAAGTTTAGGTGTAATTTGGAGCCAAATCCCACCTTACCACTGGAAGCTACTGTATATCGAACAATAAACAAACTTGAATGGTTATATCCTACCCTCCATTGGATGTAGGGCTCTGAGCTCATTGTAAAAAGGTATTGTGGGCAAATATTGGGCAACTAGAGTAAGAGTTCTGTCTGTTTGGAGTTTATGTGTCATTTGGAGCTAAATCCCACATTACCACTGCAACCCACTGTAGATCAACCACTAAACGAACTAGAATGGTATAAATTGTTGTCCATTGGATGTAGGGCTCCGATCTCATTCCGAAAAATTGTTGTGGGCAAAAATCTGACAACCGGATCAAAATTATGGATGTTTGAAATTTAGGTGTCAATTGGAGCAAAATCCCTCATTTCCACTATAATCCACTATCCGTCGACCACTAAATGAAGTCGATCGCATAAATTCTTTTCTCCATTGGATGTATGGCTCTGAGCTCATTCCGAAAATGTCTTTTGGGCTAAATTCGGACAACCAGATCAAAAATTATAGCTGTTTGAAGTTTAGGTGTCAGTTGGAGCTAAATCCCACATGACGACTGCAACTCAATGTATATCGACCACTAAATGAACTAGATTGTGTAAATTTGCTCTCCATCGAATGTACGGCTCAGAGCTCATTTCGAAGAGGTTTTGTGGGCAAAAATCAGACAACCAGATCAAAATTTATGGCTGTTACAAGTTTAGGTGTCATTTGGAGCTAAATTTCACATTACCAGTGCAACCCGCTATATATCGACAACTGAATGAACTACAATGTGTAAAACCTGTGCTTCAATGAACGTGGGGCTCTGAGCTCATTCATTAAAGGTGTTGTGAGGGAAAAATCAGACAACCAGATCGAAAGTTATTGATGTTTAAAGTTTGAGTATCATTTGAAGCTAAATCTCTCACTCTCACTACCAACCGCATCAAAAATTCTTTTATTTTGAAATTTATGTGTCATTTGGAGCTAAATATCGCATTACCACTACAGCTCACTTTATATCGACCTCTAATCAAGCTTGAATGGGTTAAAATTGTTCTCCATTGGATTTAGGGCTCCGATCTCATTCCGAAAAGGTATTGTGGGCGAAAATCAGTCATCCGGATCAAAAGTTACAGATGTTTGAAGTTTAGGTCTCCTTTCGAGCTAAATACCTTATTACCAACCCGGTGTATATTGACCACTAAACAAACTGGAATGTGTAAAATTTGTTCTCCATTGGATGTAGGGCTCCGAGCTCATTCCAAAAAGATGCTGTGCGTAAAAATCGGACAACCAGATCAAAAGTTATGGCTGTTACAGTTTATGTGTCAAGAGGAGCTAAATCTCCCGTTACCATTGCAACCATTTGTATATTGAACACTAAAATGAGCTGGAATGGTTTAAAATTGTGCTCCATTGGATGTATGCCTCCGAGCATATTCGGAAAAGGTGTTGTGGGCTAAAATCAAACATACAAATCCAAAGTTATGACTGTTATAAGTTTAGGTGTCATTTGGAGCAATATTTCGCATTACCGCTGCAACCCGCTATATATCGACAACTGAATGAACTGGAATGAGTAAAACTTGTGCTCCAATGAATGTAGTGCTCCGAGCTCATTTCGCAAAGGTGTTGTGGGATAAAATCAGACAACCGCATCAAAAGTTGTAGCTCTTTAATGTTTGAGTGTCATTTGAAGCTAAATCTCTCATTTTCACTGTAAACCACATTAAAAATTCTATCATTTTGAAGTGTATGTGTCATTTGGAGCTAAAATCTCATATTACCACTACAACTCACTGTATATCGACCTCTAAACGGGCTGGAATGGGTTTAAATTGTTCTCCATTGGATTTAGGGCTCCGATCTCATTCCGAAAAGGTATTGTGGGCGAAAATCAGACAACCCGAATGGTGTTGTATTATTCTCGAATGGGTAAATCTTATTCTCTGTTGGATGGAGAATACGAGCTCTTTTCTGAAAAAATATTGTGCGCAAAAATCGAACAGCCGGATCAAAAGTTATGGCTGCGTGAAGTTTAGGTGTAATTTGGAGCCAAATCCCGCCTTACCACTGGAAGCCACTCTATATCGAACAATAAACAAACTTGAATGGTTATATCCTACCCTCCATTGGATGTAGGGCTCTGAGCTCATTGTAAAAAGGTATTGTGGGCAAATATTGGGCAACTAGAGCAAGAGTTCTGTCTGTTTGGAGTTTATGTGACATTTGGAGCTAAATCCCACATTACCACTGCAACCCACTGTAGATCAACCACTAAACGAACTAGAATGGGTATAAATTGTTGTCCATTGGATGAAAGGCTCCGATCTCATTCCGAAAAATTGTTGTGGGCAAAAATCTGACAACCGGATCAAAATTATGGATGTTTGAAATTTAGGTGTCAATTGGAGCAAAATCCCTCATTTCCACTATAATCCACTATCCGTCGACCACTAAATGAAGTCGATCGCATAAATTCTTTTCTCCATAGGATGTGTGGCTCTGAGCTCATTCCGAAAATGTCTTTTGGGCTAAATCCGGACAAACAGATCAAAAATTATAGCTGTTTGAAGTTTAGGTGTCAGTTGGAGCTAAATCCCACATGACGACTGCAACTCAATGTATATCGACCACTAAATGAACTAGATTGTGTAAATTTGCTCTCCATCGAATGTACGGCTCAGAGCTCATTTCGAAGAGGTTTTGTGGGCAAAAATCAGACAACCAGATCAAAATTTATGCCTGTTACAAGTTTAGGTGTCATTTGGAGCTAAATTTCGCATTACCAGTGCAACCCGCTATATATCGACAACTGAATGAACTGCAATGTGTAAAACTTGTGCTTCAATGAACGTGGGGCTCCGAGCTCATTCATTAAAGGTGTTGTGAGGGAAAAATCAGATAAAAAGATCGAAAGTTATTGATGTTTAAAGTTTGAGTATCATTTGAAGCTAAATCTCTCACTCTCACTACCAACCGCATCAAAAATTCTTTTATTTTGAAATTTATGTGTCATTTGGAGCTAAATATCGCATTACCACTACAACTCACTTAATATCGACCTCTAAACGAGCTTGAATGGGTTAAAATTGTTCTCCATTGGATTTAGGGCTCCGATCTCATTCCGAAAAGGTATTTTGGGCGAAAATCAGTCATCCGGATCAAAAGTTACGGATGTTTGAAGTTTAGGTCTCCTTTCGAGCTAAATACCTTATTACCAACCCGGTGTATATTGACCACTAAACAAACTGGAATGTGTAAAATTTGTTCTCCATTGGATGTAGGGCTCCGAGCTCATTCCAAAAAGATGCTGTGCGTAAAAATCGGACAACCAGATCAAAAGTTATGGCTGTTACAGTTTATGTGTCAAGAGGAGCTAAATCTCCCGTTACCATTGCAACCATTTGTATATTGAACACTAAAATGAGCTGGAATGGTTTAAAATTGTGCTCCATTGGATGTATGCGTCCGAGCATATTCGGAAAAGGTGTTGTGGGCTAAAATCAAACATACAAATCAAAAGTTATGATTGTTAGAAGTTTAGGTGTCATTTGGAGCTATATTTCGCATTACCGCTGCAACCCGCTATATATCGACAACTGAATGAACTGGAATGAGTAAAACTTGTGCTCCAATGAATGTAGTGCTCCGAGCTCATTTCGCAAAGGTGTTGTGGGATAAAATCAGACAACCGCATCAAAAGTTGTTGCTGTTTAATGTTTGAGTGTCATTTGGAGCTAAATCTCTCATTTTCACTACAAACCACATTAAAAATTCTATCATTTTGAAGTGTATGTGTCATTTGGAGCTAAATCTCATATTACCACTACAACTCACTGTATATCGACCTCTAAACGGGCTGGAATGAGTTTAAATTGTTCTCCATTTGATTTAGGGCTCCGATCTCATTCCGAAAAGGTATTGTGGGCAAAAATCAGACAACCCGAAAGGTGTTGTATTATTCTCGAATGGGTAAATCTTATTCTCTGTTGGATGGAGAATACGAGCTCTTTTCTGAAAAAATATTGTGCGCAAAAATCGAACAGCCGGATCAAAAGTTATGGCTGCTTGAAGTTTAGGTGTAATTTGGAGCCAAATCCCGCCTTACCACTGGAAGCCACTGTATATCGAACAATAAACAAACTTGAATGGTTATATCCTACCCTCCATTGGATGTAGGGATCTGAGCTCATTGTAAAAATGTATTGTGGGCAAATATTGGGCAACTAGAGCAAGAGTTCTGTCTGTTTGGAGTTTATGTGTCATTTGGAGCTAAATCCCACATTACCACTGCAACCCACTGTAGATCAACCACTAAACGAACTAGAATGGGTATAAATTGTTGTCCATTGGATGTAGGGCTCCGATCTCTTTCCGAAAAATTGTTGTGGGCAAAAATCTGACAACCGGATCAAAATTATGGATGTTTGAAATTTAGGTGTCAATTGGAGCAAAATCCCTCATTTCCACTATAATCCACTATCCGTCGACCACTAAATGAAGTCGATCGCATAAATTCTTTTCTCCATAGGATGTATGGCTCTGAGCTCATTCTGAAAATGTCTTTTGGGCTAAATCCGGACAACCAGATCAAAAATTATAGCTGTTTGAAGTTTAGGTGTCAGTTGGAGCTAAATCCCACATGACGACTGCAACTCAATGTATATCGACCACTAAATGAACTAGATTGTGTAAATTTGCTCTCCATCGAATGTACAGCTCAGAGCTCATTTCGAAGAGGTTTTGTGGGCAAAAATCAGACAACCAGATCAAAATTTATGGCTGTTACAAGTTTAGGTGTCATTTGGAGCTAAATTTCGCATTACCAGTGCAACCCGCTATATATCGACAACTGAATGAACTGCAATGTGTAAAACTTGTGCTTCAATGAACGTAGGGCTCCGAGATCATTCATTAAAGATGTTGTGAGGGAAAAATCACACAACCAGATCGAAAGTTATTGATGTTTAATGTTTGAGTATCATTTGAAGCTAAATCTCTCACTCTCACTACCAACCGCATCAAAAATTCTTTTATTTTGAAATTTATGTGTCATTTGGAGCTAAATATCGCATTACCACTACAACTCACTTTATATCGACCTCTAATCGAGCTTGAATGGGTTAAAATTGTTCTCCATTGGATTTAGGGCTCCGATCTCATTCCGAAAAGGTATTGTGGGCGAAAATCAGTCATCCGGATCAAAAGTTACGGATGTTTGAAGTTTAGGTCTCCTTTCGAGCTAAATACCTTATTACCAACCCGGTGTATATTGACCACTAAACAAACTGGAATGTGTAAAATTTGTTCTCCATTGGATGTAGGGCTCCGAGCTCATTCCAAAAAGATGCTGTGCGTAAAAATCGGACAACCAGATCAAAAGTTATGGCTGTTACAGTTTATGTGTCAAGAGGAGCTAAATCTCCCGTTACCATTGCAACCATTTGTATATTGAACACTAAAATGAGCTGGAATGGTTTAAAATTGTGCTCCATTGGATGTATGCCTCCGAGCATATTCGGAAAAGGTGTTGTGGGCTAAAATCAAACATACAAATCAAAAGTTATGACTGTTAGAAGTTTAGGTGTCATTTGGAGCAATATTTCGCATTACCGCTGCAACCCGCTATATATCGACAACTGAATGAACTGGAATGAGTAAAACTTGTGCTCCAATGAATGTAGTGCTCCGAGCTCATTTCGCAAAGGTGTTGTGGGATAAAATCAGACAACCGCATCAAAAGTTGTAGCTGTTTAATGTTTGAGTGTCATTTGGAGCTAAATCTCTCATTTTCACTGTAAACCACATTAAAAATTCTATCATTTTGAAGTGTATGTGTCATTTGGAGCTAAATCTCATATTACCACTACAACTCACTGTATATCGACCTCTAAACGGGCTGGAATGGGTTTAAATTGTTCTCCATTGGATTTAGGGCTCCGATCTCATTCCGAAAAGGTATTGTGGGCGAAAATCTGACAACCCGAATGGTGTTGTATTATTCTCGAATGGGTAAATCTTATTCTCTGTTGGATGGAGAATACGAGCTCTTTTCTGAAAAAATATTGTGCGCAAAAATCGAACAGCCGGATCAAAAGTTATGGCTGCGTGAAGTTTAGGTGTAATTTGGAGCCAAATCCCGCCTTACCACTGGAAGCCACTGTATATCGAACAATAAACAAACTTGAATGGTTATATCCTACCCTCCATTGGATGTAGGGATCTGAGCTCATTGTAAAAAGGTATTGTGGGCAAATATTGGGCAACTAGAGCAAGAGTTCTGTCTGTTTGGAGTTTATGTGTCATTTGGAGCTAAATCCCACATTACCACTGCAACCCACTGTAGATCAACCACTAAACGAACTAGAATGGGTATAAATTGTTGTCCATTGGATGTAAGGCTCCGATCTCATTCCGAAAAATTGTTGTGGGCAAAAATCTGACAACCGGATCAAAATTATGGATGTTTGAAATTTAGGTGTCAATTGGAGCAAAATCCCTCATTTCCACTATAATCCACTATCCGTCGACCACTAAATGAAGTCGATCGCATAAATTCTTTTCTCCATAGGATGTATGGCTCTGAGCTCATTCCGAAAATGTCTTTTGGGCTAAATCCGGACAAACATATCAAAAATTATAGCTGTTTGAAGTTTAGGTGTCAGTTGGAGCTAAATCCCACATGACGACTGCAACTCAATGTATATCGACCACTAAATGAACTAGATTGTGTAAATTTGCTCTCCATCGAATGTACGGCTCTTAGCTCATTTCGAAGAGGTTTTGTGGGCAAAAATCAGACAACCAGATCAAAATTTATGCCTGTTACAAGTTTAGGTGTCATTTGGAGCTAAATTTCGCATTACCAGTGCAACCCGCTATATATCGACAACTGAATGAACTGCAATGTGTAAAACTTGTGCTTCAATGAACGTGGGGCTCCGAGCTCATTCATTAAAGGTGTTGTGAGGGAAAAATCAGATAAACAGATCGAAAGTTATTGATGTTTAAAGTTTGAGTATCATTTGAAGCTAAATCTCTCACTCTCACTACCAACCGCATCAAAAATTCTTTTATTTTGAAATTTATGTGTCATTTGGAGCTAAATATCGCATTACCACTACAACTCACTTAATATCGACCTCTAAACGAGCTTGAATGGGTTAAAATTGTTCTCCATTGGATTTAGGGCTCCGATCTCATTCCGAAAAGGTATTTTGGGCGAAAATCAGTCATCCGGATCAAAAGTTACGGATGTTTGAAGTTTAGGTCTCCTTTCAAGCTAAATTCCTTATTACCAACCCGGTGTATATTGACCACTAAACAAACTGGAATGTGTAAAATTTGTTCTCCATTGGATGTAGGGCTCCGAGCTCATTCCAAAAAGACGCTGTGCGTAAAAATCGGACAACCAGATCAAAAGTTATGGCTGTTACAGTTTATGTGTCAAGAGGAGCTAAATCTCCCGTTACCATTGCAACCATTTGTATATTGAACACTAAAATGAGCTGGAATGGTTTAAAATTGTGCTCCATTGGATGTATGCGTCCGAGCATATTCGGAAAAGGTGTTGTGGGCTAAAATCAAACATACAAATCAAAAGTTATGACTGTTAGAAGTTTAGGTGTCATTTGGAGCTATATTTCGCATTACCGCTGCAACCCGCTATATATCGACAACTGAATGAACTGGAATGAGTAAAACTTGTGCTCCAATGAATGTAGTGCTCCGAGCTCATTTCGCAAAGGTGTTGTGGGATAAAATCAGACAACCGCATCAAAAGTTGTTGCTGTTTAATGTTTGAGTGTCATTTGGAGCTAAATCTCTCATTTTCACTACAAACCACATTAAAAATTCTATCATTTTGAAGTGTATGTGTCATTTGGAGCTAAATCTCATATTACCACTACAACTCACTGTATATCGACCTTTAAACGGGCTGGCATGAGTTTAAATTGTTCTCCATTTGATTTAGGGCTCCGATCTCATTCCGAAAAGGTATTGTGGGCAAAAATCAGACAACCCGAAAGGTGTTGTATTATTCTCGAATGGGTAAATCTTATTCTCTGTTGGATGGAGAATACGAGCTCTTTTCTGAAAAAATATTGTGCGCAAAAATCGAACAGCCGGATCAAAAGTTATGGCTGCTTGAAGCTTAGGTGTAATTTGGAGCCAAATCCCGCCTTACCACTGGAAGCCACTGTATATCGAACAATAAACAAACTTGAATGGTTATATCCTACCCTCCATTGGATGTAGGGATCTGAGCTCATTGTAAAAATGTATTGTGGGCAAATATTGGGCAACTAGAGCAAGAGTTCTGTCTGTTTGGAGTTTATGTGTCATTTGGAGCTAAATCCCACATTACCACTGCAACCCACTGTAGAT
The DNA here is from genome assembly GCA_033032865.1 of Dactylorhiza incarnata. NCBI lineage: Eukaryota > Viridiplantae > Streptophyta > Magnoliopsida > Asparagales > Orchidaceae > Dactylorhiza > Dactylorhiza incarnata. The sequence continues at coordinate 647,928 of JAWHQI010000544.1, forward strand.
CAACCACTAAACGAACTAGAATGGGTATAAATTGTTGTCCATTGGATGTAGGGCTCCGATCTCTTTCCGAAAAATTGTTGTGGGCAAAAATCTGACAACCGGATCAAAATTATGGATGTTTGAAATTTAGGTGTCAATTGGAGCAAAATCCCTCATTTCCACTATAATCCACTATCCGTCGACCACTAAATGAAGTCGATCGCATAAATTCTTTTCTCCATAGGATGTATGGCTCTGAGCTCATTCTGAAAATGTCTTTTGGGCTAAATCCGGACAACCAGATCAAAAATTATAGCTGTTTGAAGTTTAGGTGTCAGTTGGAGCTAAATCCCACATGACGACTGCAACTCAATGTATATCGACCACTAAATGAACTAGATTGTGTAAATTTGCTCTCCATCGAATGTACAGCTCAGAGCTCATTTCGAAGAGATTTTGTGGGCAAAAATCAGACAACCAGATCAAAATTTATGGCTGTTACAAGTTTAGGTGTCATTTGGAGCTAAATTTCGCATTACCAGTGCAACCCGCTATATATCGACAACTGAATGAACTGCAATGTGTAAAACTTGTGCTTCAATGAACGTAGGGCTCCGAGCTCATTCATTAAAGATGTTGTGAGGGAAAAATCAGACAACCAGATCGAAAGTTATTGATGTTTAATGTTTGAGTATCATTTGAAGCTAAATCTCTCACTCTCACTACCAACCGCATCAAAAATTCTTTTATTTTGAAATTTATGTGTCATTTGGAGCTAAATATCGCATTACCACTACAACTCACTTTATATCGACCTCTAATCGAGCTTGAATGGGTTAAAATTGTTCTCCATTGGATTTAGGGCTCCGATCTCATTCCGAAAAGGTATTGTGAGCGAAAATCAGTCATCCGGATCAAAAGTTACGGATGTTTGAAGTTTAGGTCTCCATTCGAGCTAAATACCTTATTACCAACCCGGTGTATATTGACCACTAAACAAACTGGAATGTGTAAAATTTGTTCTCCATTGGATGTAGGGCTCCGAGCTCATTCCAAAAATATGCTGTGCGTAAAAATCGGACAACCAGATCAAAAGTTATGGCTGTTACAGTTTATGTGTCAAGAGGAGCTAAATCTCCCGTTACCATTGCAACCATTTGTATATTGAACACTAAAATGAGCTGGAATGGTTTAAAATTGTGCTCCATTGGATGTATGCCTCCGAGCATATTCGGAAAAGGTGTTGTGGGCTAAAATCAAACATACAAATCAAAAGTTATGACTGTTAGAAGTTTAGGTGTCATTTGGAGCAATATTTCGCATTACCGCTGCAACCCGCTATATATCGACAACTGAATGAACTGGAATGAGTAAAACTTGTGCTCCAATGAATGTAGTGCTCCGAGCTCATTTCGCAAAGGTGTTGTGGGATAAAATCAGACAACCGCATCAAAAGTTGTAGCTGTTTAATGTTTGAGTGTCATTTGGAGCTAAATCTCTCATTTTCACTGTAAACCACATTAAAAATTCTATCATTTTGAAGTGTATGTGTCATTTGGAGCTAAATCTCATATTACCACTACAACTCACTGTATATCGACCTCTAAACGGGCTGGAATGGGTTTAAATTGTTCTCCATTGGATTTAGGGCTCCGATCTCATTCCGAAAAGGTATTGTGGGCGAAAATCAGACAACCCGAATGGTGTTGTATTATTCTCGAATGGGTAAATCTTATTCTCTGTTGGATGGAGAATACGAGCTCTTTTTTGAAAAAATATTGTGCGCAAAAATCGAACAGCCGGATCAAAAGTTATGGCTGCGTGAAGTTTAGGTGTAATTTGGAGCCAAATCCCGCCTTACCACTGGAAGCCACTGTATATCGAACAATAAACAAACTTGAATGGTTATATCCTACCCTCCATTGGATGTAGGGATCTGAGCTCATTGTAAAAAGGTATTGTGGGCAAATATTGGGCAACTAGAGCAAGAGTTCTGTCTGTTTGGAGTTTATGTGTCATTTGGAGCTAAATCCCACATTACCACTGCAACCCACTGTAGATCAACCACTAAACGAACTAGAATGGGTATAAATTGTTGTCCATTGGATGTAAGGCTCCGATCTCATTCCGAAAAATTGTTGTGGGCAAAAATCTGACAACCGGATCAAAATTATGGATGTTTGAAATTTAGGTGTCAATTGGAGCAAAATCCCTCATTTCCACTATAATCCACTATCCGTCGACCACTAAATGAAGTCGATCGCATAAATTCTTTTCTCCATAGGATGTATGGCTCTGAGCTCATTCCGAAAATGTCTTTTGGGCTAAATCCGGACAAACATATCAAAAATTATAGCTGTTTGAAGTTTAGGTGTCAGTTGGAGCTAAATCCCACATGACGACTGCAACTCAATGTATATCGACCACTAAATGAACTAGATTGTGTAAATTAGCTCTCCATCGAATGTACGGCTCAGAGCTCATTTCGAAGAGGTTTTGTGGGCAAAAATCAGACAACCAGATCAAAATTTATGCCTGTTACAAGTTTAGGTGTCATTTGGAGCTAAATTTCGCATTACCAGTGCAACCCGCTATATATCGACAACTGAATGAACTGCAATGTGTAAAACTTGTGCTTCAATGAACGTGGGGCTCCGAGCTCATTCATTAAAGGTGTTGTGAGGGAAAAATCAGATAAACAGATCGAAAGTTATTGATGTTTAAAGTTTGAGTATCATTTGAAGCTAAATCTCTCACTCTCACTACCAACCGCATCAAAAATTCTTTTATTTTGAAATTTATGTGTCATTTGGAGCTAAATATCGCATTACCACTACAACTCACTTAATATCGACCTCTAAACGAGCTTGAATGGGTTAAAATTGTTCTCCATTGGATTTAGGGCTCCGATCTCATTCCGAAAAGGTATTTTGGGCGAAAATCAGTCATCCGGATCAAAAGTTACGGATGTTTGAAGTTTAGGTCTCCTTTCGAGCTAAATACCTTATTACCAACCCGGTGTATATTGACCACTAAACAAACTGGAATGTGTAAAATTTGTTCTCCATTGGATGTAGGGCTCCGAGCTCATTCCAAAAAGACGCTGTGCGTAAAAATCGGACAACCAGATCAAAAGTTATGGCTGTTACAGTTTATGTGTCAAGAGGAGCTAAATCTCCCGTTACCATTGCAACCATTTGTATATTGAACACTAAAATGAGCTGGAATGGTTTAAAATTGTGCTCCATTGGATGTATGCGTCCGAGCATATTCGGAAAAGGTGTTGTGGGCTAAAATCAAACATACAAATCAAAAGTTATGACTGTTAGAAGTTTAGGTGTCATTTGGAGCTATATTTCGCATTACCGCTGCAACCCGCTATATATCGACAACTGAATGAACTGGAATGAGTAAAACTTGTGCTCCAATGAATGTAGTGCTCCGAGCTCATTTCGCAAAGGTGTTGTGGGATAAAATCAGACAACCGCATCAAAAGTTGTTGCTGTTTAATGTTTGAGTGTCATTTGGAGGTAAATCTCTCATTTTCACTACAAACCACATTAAAAATTCTATCATTTTGAAGTGTATGTGTCATTTGGAGCTAAATCTCATATTACCACTACAACTCACTGTATATCGACCTCTAAACGGGCTGGAATGAGTTTAAATTGTTCTCCATTTGATTTAGGGCTCCGATCTCATTCCGAAAAGGTATTGTGGGCAAAAATCAGACAACCCGAAAGGTGTTGTATTATTCTCGAATGGGTAAATCTTATTCTCTGTTGGATGGAGAATACGAGCTCTTTTCTGAAAAAATATTGTGCGCAAAAATCGAACAGCCGGATCAAAAGTTATGGCTGCTTGAAGTTTAGGTGTAATTTGGAGCCAAATCCCGCCTTACCACTGGAAGCCACTGTATATCGAACAATAAACAAACTTGAATGGTTATATCCTACCCTCCATTGGATGTAGGGATCTGAGCTCATTGTAAAAATGTATTGTGGGCAAATATTGGGCAACTAGAGCAAGAGTTCTGTCTGTTTGGAGTTTATGTGTCATTTGGAGCTAAATCCCACATTACCACTGCAACCCACTGTAGATCAACCACTAAACGAACTAGAATGGGTATAAATTGTTGTCCATTGGATGTAGGGCTCCGATCTCTTTCCGAAAAATTGTTGTGGGCAAAAATCTGACAACCGGATCAAAATTATGGATGTTTGAAATTTAGGTGTCAATTGGAGCAAAATCCCTCATTTCCACTATAATCCACTATCCGTCGACCACTAAATGAAGTCAATCGCATAAATTCTTTTCTCCATAGGATGTATGGCTCTGAGCTCATTCTGAAAATGTCTTTTGGGCTAAATCCGGACAACCAGATCAAAAATTATAGCTGTTTGAAGTTTAGGTGTCAGTTGGAGCTAAATCCCACATGACGACTGCAACTCAATGTATATCGACCACTAAATGAACTAGATTGTGTAAATTTGCTCTCCATCGAATGTACAGCTCAGAGCTCATTTCGAAGAGGTTTTGTGGGCAAAAATCAGACAACCAGATCAAAATTTATGGCTGTTACAAGTTTAGGTGTCATTTGGAGCTAAATTTCGCATTACCAGTGCAACCCGCTATATATCGACAACTGAATGAACTGCAATGTGTAAAACTTGTGCTTCAATGAACGTAGGGCTCCGAGCTCATTCATTAAAGATGTTGTGAGGGAAAAATCAGACAACCAGATCGAAAGTTATTGATGTTTAATGTTTAAGTATCATTTGAAGCTAAATCTCTCACTCTCACTACCAACCGCATCAAAAATTCTTTTATTTTGAAATTTATGTGTCATTTGGAGCTAAATATCGCATTACCACTACAACTCACTTTATATCGACCTCTAATCGAGCTTGAATGGTTTAAAATTGTTCTCCATTGGATTTAGGGCTCCGATCTCATTCCGAAAAGGTATTGTAGGCGAAAATCAGTCATCCGGATCAAAAGTTACGGATGTTTGAAGTTTAGGTCTCCTTTCGAGCTAAATACCTTATTACCAACCCGGTGTATATTGACCACTAAACAAACTGGAATGTGTAAAATTTGTTCTCCATTGGATGTAGGGCTCCGAGCTCATTCCAAAAAGATGCTGTGCGTAAAAATCGGACAACCAGATCAAAAGTTATGGCTGTTACAGTTTATGTGTCAAGAGGAGCTAAATCTCCCGTTACCATTGCAACCATTTGTATATTGAACACTAAAATGAGCTGGAATGGTTTAAAATTGTGCTCCATTGGATGTATGCCTCCGAGCATATTCGGAAAAGGTGTTGTGGGCTAAAATCAAACATACAAATCAAAAGTTATGACTGTTAGAAGTTTAGGTGTCATTTGGAGCAATATTTCGCATTACCGCTGCAACCCGCTATATATCGACAACTGAATGAACTGGAATGAGTAAAACTTGTGCTCCAATGAATGTAGTGCTCCGAGCTCATTTCGCAAAGGTGTTGTGGGATAAAATCAGACAACCGCATCAAAAGTTGTAGCTGTTTAATGTTTGAGTGTCATTTGGAGCTAAATCTCTCATTTTCACTGTAAACCACATTAAAAATTCTATCATTTTGAAGTGTATGTGTCATTTGGAGCTAAATCTCATATTACCACTACAACTCACTGTATATCGACCTCTAAACGGGCTGGAATGGGTTTAAATTGTTCTCCATTGGATTTAGGGCTCCGATCTCATTCCGAAAAGGTATTGTGGGCGAAAATCAGACAACCCGAATGGTGTTGTATTATTCTCGAATGGGTAAATCTTATTCTCTGTTGGATGGAGAATACGAGCTCTTTTTTGAAAAAATATTGTGCGCAAAAATCGAACAGCCGGATCAAAAGTTATGGCTGCGTGAAGTTTAGGTGTAATTTGGAGCCAAATCCCGCCTTACCACTGGAAGCCACTGTATATCGAACAATAAACAAACTTGAATGGTTATATCCTACCCTCCATTGGATGTAGGGATCTGAGCTCATTGTAAAAAGGTATTGTGGGCAAATATTGGGCAACTAGAGCAAGAGTTCTGTCTGTTTGGAGTTTATATGTCATTTGGAGCTAAATCCCACATTACCACTGCAACCCACTGTAGATCAACCACTAAACGAACTAGAATGGGTATAAATTGTTGTCCATTGGATGTAAGGCTCCGATCTCATTCCGAAAAATTGTTGTGGGCAAAAATCTGACAACCGGATCAAAATTATGGATGTTTGAAATTTAGGTGTCAATTGGAGCAAAATCCCTCATTTCCACTATAATCCACTATCCGTCGACCACTAAATGAAGTCGATCGCATAAATTCTTTTCTCCATAGGATGTATGGCTCTGAGCTCATTCCGAAAATGTCTTTTGGGCTAAATCCGGACAAACATATCAAAAATTATAGCTGTTTGAAGTTTAGGTGTCAGTTGGAGCTAAATCCCACATGACGACTGCAACTCAATGTATATCGACCACTAAATGAACTAGATTGTGTAAATTAGCTCTCCATCGAATGTACGGCTCAGAGCTCATTTCGAAGAGGTTTTGTGGGCAAAAATCAGACAACCAGATCAAAATTTATGCCTGTTACAAGTTTAGGTGTCATTTGGAGCTAAATTTCGCATTACCAGTGCAACCCGCTATATATCGACAACTGAATGAACTGCAATGTGTAAAACTTGTGCTTCAATGAACGTGGGGCTCCGAGCTCATTCATTAAAGGTGTTGTGAGGGAAAAATCAGATAAACAGATCGAAAGTTATTGATGTTTAAAGTTTGAGTATCATTTGAAGCTAAATCTCTCACTCTCACTACCAACCGCATCAAAAATTCTTTTATTTTGAAATTTATGTGTCATTTGGAGCTAAATATCGCATTACCACTACAACTCACTTAATATCGACCTCTAAACGAGCTTGAATGGGTTAAAATTGTTCTCCATTGGATTTAGGGCTCCGATCTCATTCCGAAAAGGTATTTTGGGCGAAAATCAGTCATCCGGATCAAAAGTTACGGATGTTTGAAGTTTAGGTCTCCTTTCGAGCTAAATACCTTATTACCAACCCGGTGTATATTGACCACTAAACAAACTGGAATGTGTAAAATTTGTTCTCCATTGGATGTAGGGCTCCGAGCTCATTCCAAAAAGATGCTGTGCGTAAAAATCGGACAACCAGATCAAAAGTTATGGCTGTTACAGTTTATGTGTCAAGAGGAGCTAAATCTCCCGTTACCATTGCAACCATTTGTATATTGAACACTAAAATGAGCTGGAATGGTTTAAAATTGTGCTCCATTGGATGTATGCCTCCGAGCATATTCGGAAAAGGTGTTGTGGGCTAAAAATAAACATACAAATCAAAAGTTATGACTGTTAGAAGTTTAGGTGTCATTTGGAGCAATATTTCGCATTACCGCTGCAACCCGCTATATATCGACAACTGAATGAACTGGAATGAGTAAAACTTGTGCTCCAATGAATGTAGTGCTCCGAGCTCATTTCGCAAAGGTGTTGTGGGATAAAATCAGACAACCGCATCAAAAGTTGTAGCTGTTTAATGTTTGAGTGTCATTTGGAGCTAAATCTCTCATTTTCACTGTAAACCACATTAAAAATTCTATCATTTTGAAGTGTATGTGTCATTTGGAGCTAAATCTCATATTACCACTACAACTCACTGTATATCGACCTCTAAACGGGCTGGAATGGGTTTAAATTGTTCTCCATTGGATTTAGGGCTCCGATCTCATTCCGAAAAGGTATTGTGGGCGAAAATCAGACAACCCGAATGGTGTTGTATTATTCTCGAATGGGTAAATCTTATTCTCTGTTGGACGGAGAATACGAGCTCTTTTTTGAAAAAATATTGTGCGCAAAAATCGAACAGCCGGATCAAAAGTTATGGCTGCGTGAAGTTTAGGTGTAATTTGGAGCCAAATCCCGCCTTACCACTGGAAGCCACTGTATATCGAACAATAAACAAACTTGAATGGTTATATCCTACCCTCCATTGGATGTAGGGATCTGAGCTCATTGTAAAAAGGTATTGTGGGCAAATATTGGGCAACTAGAGCAAGAGTTCTGTCTGTTTGGAGTTTATGTGTCATTTGGAGCTAAATCCCACATTACCACTGCAACCCACTGTAGATCAACCACTAAACGAACTAGAATGGGTATAAATTGTTGTCCATTGGATGTAAGGCTCCGATCTCATTCCGAAAAATTGTTGTGGGCAAAAATCTGACAACCGGATCAAAATTATGGATGTTTGAAATTTAGGTGTCAATTGGAGCAAAATCCCTCATTTCCACTATAATCCACTATCCGTCGACCACTAAATGAAGTCGATCGCATAAATTCTTTTCTCCATAGGATGTATGGCTCTGAGCTCATTCCGAAAATGTCTTTTGGGCTAAATCCGGACAAACATATCAAAAATTATAGCTGTTTGAAGTTTAGGTGTCAGTTGGAGCTAAATCCCACATGACGACTGCAACTCAATGTATATCGACCACTAAATGAACTAGATTGTGTAAATTAGCTCTCCATCGAATGTACGGCTCAGAGCTCATTTCGAAGAGGTTTTGTGGGCAAAAATCAGACAACCAGATCAAAATTTATGCCTGTTACAAGTTTAGGTGTCATTTGGAGCTAAATTTCGCATTACCAGTGCAACCCGCTATATATCGACAACTGAATGAACTGCAATGTGTAAAACTTGTGCTTCAATGAACGTGGGGCTCCGAGCTCATTCATTAAAGGTGTTGTGAGGGAAAAATCAGATAAACAGATCGAAAGTTATTGATGTTTAAAGTTTGAGTATCATTTGAAGCTAAATCTCTCACTCTCACTACCAACCGCATCAAAAATTCTTTTATTTTGAAATTTATGTGTCATTTGGAGCTAAATATCGCATTACCACTACAACTCACTTAATATCGACCTCTAAACGAGCTTGAATGGGTTAAAATTGTTCTCCATTGGATTTAGGGCTCCGATCTCATTCCGAAAAGGTATTTTGGGCGAAAATCAGTCATCCGGATCAAAAGTTACGGATGTTTGAAGTTTAGGTCTCCTTTCGAGCTAAATACCTTATTACCAACCCGGTGTATATTGACCACTAAACAAACTGGAATGTGTAAAATTTGTTCTCCATTGGATGTAGGGCTCCGAGCTCATTCCAAAAAGACGCTGTGCGTAAAAATAGGACAACCAGATCAAAAGTTATGGCTGTTACAGTTTATGTGTCAAGAGGAGCTAAATCTCCCGTTACCATTGCAACCATTTGTATATTGAACACTAAAATGAGCTGGAATGGTTTAAAATTGTGCTCCATTGGATGTATGCGTCCGAGCATATTCGGAAAAGGTGTTGTGGGCTAAAATCAAACATACAAATCAAAAGTTATGACTGTTAGAAGTTTAGGTGTCATTTGGAGCTATATTTCGCATTACCGCTGCAACCCGCTATATATCGACAACTGAATGAACTGGAATGAGTAAAACTTGTGCTCCAATGAATGTAGTGCTCCGAGCTCATTTCGCAAAGGTGTTGTGGGATAAAATCAGACAACCGCATCAAAAGTTGTTGCTGTTTAATGTTTGAGTGTCATTTGGAGGTAAATCTCTCATTTTCACTACAAACCACATTAAAAATTCTATCATTTTGAAGTGTATGTGTCATTTGGAGCTAAATCTCATATTACCACTACAACTCACTGTATATCGACCTCTAAACGGGCTGGAATGAGTTTAAATTGTTCTCCATTTGATTTAGGGCTCCGATCTCATTCCGAAAAGGTATTGTGGGCAAAAATCAGACAACCCGAAAGGTGTTGTATTATTCTCGAATGGGTAAATCTTATTCTCTGTTGGATGGAGAATACGAGCTCTTTTCTGAAAAAATATTGTGCGCAAAAATCGAACAGCCGGATCAAAAGTTATGGCTGCTTGAAGTTTAGGTGTAATTTGGAGCCAAATCCCGCCTTACCACTGGAAGCCACTGTATATCGAACAATAAACAAACTTGAATGGTTATATCCTACCCTCCATTGGATGTAGGGATCTGAGCTCATTGTAAAAATGTATTGTGGGCAAATATTGGGCAACTAGAGCAAGAGTTCTGTCTGTTTGGAGTTTATGTGTCATTTGGAGCTAAATCCCACATTACCACTGCAACCCACTGTAGATCAACCACTAAACGAACTAGAATGGGTATAAATTGTTGTCCATTGGATGTAGGGCTCCGATCTCTTTCCGAAAAATTGTTGTGGGCAAAAATCTGACAACCGGATCAAAATTATGGATGTTTGAAATTTAGGTGTCAATTGGAGCAAAATCCCTCATTTCCACTATAATCCACTATCCGTCGACCACTAAATGAAGTCGATCGCATAAATTCTTTTCTCCATAGGATGTATGGCTCTGAGCTCATTCTGAAAATGTCTTTTGGGCTAAATCCGGACAACCAGATCAAAAATTATAGCTGTTTGAAGTTTAGGTGTCAGTTGGAGCTAAATCTCACATGACGACTGCAACTCAATGTATATCGACCACTAAATGAACTAGATTGTGTAAATTTGCTCTCCATCGAATGTACAGCTCAGAGCTCATTTCGAAGAGGTTTTGTGGGCAAAAATCAGACAACCAGATCAAAATTTATGGCTGTTACAAGTTTAGGTGTCATTTGGAGCTAAATTTCGCATTACCAGTGCAACCCGCTATATATCGACAACTGAATGAACTGCAATGTGTAAAACTTGTGCTTCAATGAACGTAGGGCTCCGAGCTCATTCATTAAAGAGGTTGTGAGGGAAAAATCAGACAACCAGATCGAAAGTTATTGATGTTTAATGTTTAAGTATCATTTGAAGCTAAATCTCTCACTCTCACTACCAACCGCATCAAAAATTCTTTTATTTTGAAATTTATGTGTCATTTGGAGCTAAATATCGCATTACCACTACAACTCACTTTATATCGACCTCTAATCGAGCTTGAATGGTTTAAAATTGTTCTCCATTGGATTTAGGGCTCCGATCTCATTCCGAAAAGGTATTGTGGGCGAAAATCAGTCATCCGGATCAAAAGTTACGGATGTTTGAAGTTTAGGTCTCCTTTCGAGCTAAATACCTTATTACCAACCCGGTGTATATTGACCACTAAACAAACTGGAATGTGTAAAATTTGTTCTCCATTGGATGTAGGGCTCCGAGCTCATTCCAAAAAGATGCTGTGCGTAAAAATCGGACAACCAGATCAAAAGTTATGGCTGTTACAGTTTATGTGTCAAGAGGAGCTAAATCTCCCGTTACCATTGCAACCATTTGTATATTGAACACTAAAATGAGCTGGAATGGTTTAAAATTGTGCTCCATTGGATGTATGCCTCCGAGCATATTCGGAAAAGGTGTTGTGGGCTAAAATCAAACATACAAATCAAAAGTTATGACTGTTAGAAGTTTAGGTGTCATTTGGAGCAATATTTCGCATTACCGCTGCAACCCGCTATATATCGACAACTGAATGAACTGGAATGAGTAAAACTTGTGCTCCAATGAATGTAGTGCTCCGAGCTCATTTCGCAAAGGTGTTGTGGGATAAAATCAGACAACCGCATCAAAAGTTGTAGCTGTTTAATGTTTGAGTGTCATTTGGAGCTAAATCTCTCATTTTCACTGTAAACCACATTAAAAATTCTATCATTTTGAAGTGTATGTGTCATTTGGAGCTAAATCTCATATTACCACTATAACTCACTGTATATCGACCTCTAAACGGGCTGGAATGGGTTTAAATTGTTCTCCATTGGATTTAGGGCTCCGATCTCATTCCGAAAAGGTATTGTGGGCGAAAATCAGACAACCCGAATGGTGTTGTATTATTCTCGAATGGGTAAATCTTATTCTCTGTTGGATGGAGAATACGAGCTCTTTTTTGAAAAAATATTGTGCGCAAAAATCGAACAGCCGGATCAAAAGTTATGGCTGCGTGAAGTTTAGGTGTAATTTGGAGCCAAATCCCGCCTTACCACTGGAAGCCACTGTATATCGAACAATAAACAAACTTGAATGGTTATATCCTACCCTCCATTGGATGTAGGGATCTGAGCTCATTGTAAAAAGGTATTGTGGGCAAATATTGGGCAACTAGAGCAAGAGTTCTGTCTGTTTGGAGTTTATGTGTCATTTGGAGCTAAATCCCACATTACCACTGCAACCCACTGTAGATCAACCACTAAACGAACTAGAATGGGTATAAATTGTTGTCCATTGGATGTAAGGCTCCGATCTCATTCCGAAAAATTGTTGTGGGCAAAAATCTGACAACCGGATCAAAATTATGGATGTTTGAAATTTAGGTGTCAATTGGAGCAAAATCCCTCATTTCCACTATAATCCACTATCCGTCGACCACTAAATGAAGTCGATCGCATAAATTCTTTTCTCCATAGGATGTATGGCTCTGAGCTCATTCCGAAAATGTCTTTTGGGCTAAATCCGGACAAACATATCAAAAATTATAGCTGTTTGAAGTTTAGGTGTCAGTTGGAGCTAAATCCCACATGACGACTGCAACTCAATGTATATCGACCACTAAATGAACTAGATTGTGTAAATTTGCTCTCCATCGAATGTACGGCTCAGAGCTCATTTCGAAGAGGTTTTGTGGGAAAAAATCAGACAACCAGATCAAAATTTATGCCTGTTACAAGTTTAGGTGTCATTTGGAGATAAATTTCGCATTACCAGTGCAACCCGCTATATATCGACAACTGAATGAACTGCAATGTGTAAAACTTGTGCTTCAATGAACGTGGGGCTCCGAGCTCATTCATTAAAGGTGTTGTGAGGGAAAAATCAGATAAACAGATCGAAAGTTATTGATGTTTAAAGTTTGAGTATCATTTGAAGCTAAATCTCTCACTCTCACTACCAACCGCATCAAAAATTCTTTTATTTTGAAATTTATGTGTCATTTGGAGCTAAATATCGCATTACCACTACAACTCACTTAATATCGACCTCTAAACGAGCTTGAATGGGTTAAAATTGTTCTCCATTGGATTTAGGGCTCCGATCTCATTCCGAAAAGGTATTTTGGGCGAAAATCAGTCATCTGGATCAAAAGTTACGGATGTTTGAAGTTTAGGTCTCCTTTCGAGCTAAATACCTTATTACCAACCCGGTGTATATTGACCACTAAACAAACTGGAATGTGTAAAATTTGTTCTCCATTGGATGTAGGGCTCCGAGCTCATTCCAAAAAGATGCTGTGCGTAAAAATCGGACAACCAGATCAAAAGTTATGGCTGTTACAGTTTATGTGTCAAGAGGAGCTAAATCTCCCGTTACCATTGCAACCATTTGTATATTGAACACTAAAATGAGCTGGAATGGTTTAAAATTGTGCTCCATTGGATGTATGCGTCCGAGCATATTCGGAAAAGGTGTTGTGGGCTAAAATCAAACATACAAATCAAAAGTTATGACTGTTAGAAGTTTAGGTGTCATTTGGAGCTATATTTCGCATTACCGCTGCAACCCGCTATATATCGACAACTGAATGAACTGGAATGAGTAAAACTTGTGCTCCAATGAATGTAGTGCTCCGAGCTCATTTCGCAAAGGTGTTGTGAGATAAAATCAGACAACCGCATCAAAAGTTGTTGCTGTTTAATGTTTGAGTGTCATTTGGAGCTAAATCTCTCATTTTCACTACAAACCACATTAAAAATTCTATCATTTTGAAGTGTATGTGTCATTTGGAGCTAAATCTCATATTACCACTACAACGACCTTTAAACGGGCTGGAATGAGTTTAAATTGTTCTCCATTTGATTTAGGGCTCCGATCTCATTCCGAAAAGGTATTGTGGGCAAAAATCAGACAACCCGAAAGGTGTTGTATTATTCTCGAATGGGTAAATCTTATTCTCTGTTGGATGGAGAATACGAGCTCTTTTCTGAAAAAATATTGTGCGCAAAAATCGAACAGCCGGATCAAAAGTTATGGCTGCTTGAAGTTTAGGTGTAATTTGGAGCCAAATCCCGCCTTACCACTGGAAGCCACTGTATATCGAACAATAAACAAACTTGAATGGTTATATCCTACCCTCCATTGGATGTAGGGATCTGAGCTCATTGTAAAAATGTATTGTGGTTAAATATTGGGCAACTAGAGCAAGAGTTCTGTCTGTTTGGAGTTTATGTGTCATTTGGAGCTAAATCCCACATTACCACTGCAACCCACTGTAGATCAACCACTAAACGAACTATAATGGGTATAAATTGTTGTCCATTGGATGTAGGGCTCCGATCTCTTTCCGAAAAATTGTTGTGGGCAAAAATCTGACAACCGGATCAAAATTATGGATGTTTGAAATTTAGGTGTCAATTGGAGCAAAATCCCTCATTTCCACTATAATCCACTATCCGTCGACCACTAAATGAAGTCGATCGCATAAATTCTTTTCTCCATAGGATGTATGGCTCTGAGCTCATTCTGAAAATGTCTTTTGGGCTAAATCCGGACAACCAGATCAAAAATTATAGCTGTTTGAAGTTTAGGTGTCAGTTGGAGCTAAATCCCACATGACGACTGCAACTCAATGTATATCGACCACTAAGTGAACTAGATTGTGTAAATTTGCTCTCCATCGAATGTACAGCTCAGAGCTCATTTCGAAGAGGTTTTGTGGGCAAAAATCAGACAACCAGATCAAAATTTATGGCTGTTACAAGTTTAGGTGTCATTTGGAGCTAAATTTCGCATTACCAGTGCAACCCGCTATATATCGACAACTGAATGAACTGCAATGTGTAAAACTTGTGCTTCAATGAACGTAGGGCTCCGAGCTCATTCATTAAAGATGTTGTGAGGGAAAAATCAGACAACCAGATCGAAAGTTATTGATGTTTAATGTTTGAGTATCATTTGAAGCTAAATCTCTCACTCTCACTACCAACCGCATCAAAAATTCTTTTATTTTGAAATTTATGTGTCATTTGGAGCTAAATATCGCATTACCACTACAACTCACTTTATATCGACCTCTAAGTGAGCTTGAATGGGTTAAAATTGTTCTCCATTGGATTTAGGGCTCCGATCTCATTCCGAAAAGGTATTGTGGGCGAAAATCAGTCATCCGGATCAAAAGTTACGGATGTTTGAAGTTTAGGTCTCCATTCGAGCTAAATACCTTATTACCAACCCGGTGTATATTGACCACTAAACAAACTGGAATGTGTAAAATTTGTTCTCCATTGGATGTAGGGCTCCGAGCTCATTCCAAAAAGATGCTGTGCGTAAAAATCGGACAACCAGATCAAAAGTTATGGCTGTTACAGTTTATGTGTCAAGAGGAGCTAAATCTCCCGTTACCATTGCAACCATTTGTATATTGAACACTAAAATGAGCTGGAATGGTTTAAAATTGTGCTCCATTGGATGTATGCCTCCGAGCATATTCGGA
The DNA here is from genome assembly GCA_033032865.1 of Dactylorhiza incarnata. Classification (NCBI taxonomy): domain Eukaryota; kingdom Viridiplantae; phylum Streptophyta; class Magnoliopsida; order Asparagales; family Orchidaceae; genus Dactylorhiza; species Dactylorhiza incarnata. The sequence continues at coordinate 663,411 of JAWHQI010000544.1, forward strand.
AAAGGTGTTGTGGGCTAAAATCAAACATACAAATCAAAAGTTATGACTGTTAGAAGTTTAGGTGTCATTTGGAGAAATATTTCGCATTACCGCTGCAACCCGCTATATATCGACAACTGAATGAACTGGAATGAGTAAAACTTGTGCTCCAATGAATGTAGTGCTCCGAGCTCATTTCGTAAAGGTGTTGTGGGATAAAATCAGACAACCGCATCAAAAGTTGTAGCTGTTTAATGTTTGAGTGTCATTTGGAGCTAAATCTCTCATTTTCACTGTAAACCACCTTAAAAATTCTATCATTTTGAAGTGTATGTGTCATTTGGAGCTAAATCTCATATTACCACTACAACTCACTGTATATCGACCTCTAAACGGGCTGGAATGGGTTTAAATTGTTCTCCATTGGATTTAGGGCTCCGATCTCATTCCGAAAAGGTATTGTGGGCGAAAATCAGACAACCCGAATGGTGTTGTATTATTCTCGAATGGGTAAATCTTATTCTCTGTTGGATGGAGAATACGAGCTCTTTTCTGAAAAAATATTGTGCGCAAAAATCGAACAGCCGGATCAAAAGTTATGGCTGCGTGAAGTTTAGGTGTAATTTGGAGCCAAATCCCGCCTTACCACTGGAAGCCACTGTATATCGAACAATAAACAAACTTGAATGGTTATATCCTACCCACCATTGGATGTAGGGATCTGAGCTCATTGTAAAAAGGTATTGTGGGCAAATATTGGGCAACTAGAGCAAGAGTTCTGTCTGTTTGGAGTTTATGTGTCATTTGGAGCTAAATCCCACATTACCACTGCAACCCACTGTAGATCAACCACTAAACGAACTAGAATGGGTATAAATTGTTGTCCATTGGATGTAAGGCTCCGATCTCATTCCGAAAAATTGTTGTGGGCAAAAATCTGACAACCGGATCAAAATTATGGATGTTTGAAATTTAGGTGTCAATTGGAGCAAAATCCCTCATTTCCACTATAATCCACTATCCGTCGACCACTAAATGAAGTCGATCGCATAAATTCTTTTCTCCATAGGATGTATGGCTCTGAGCTCATTCCGAAAATGTCTTTTGGGCTAAATCCGGACAAACAGATCAAAAATTATAGCTGTTTGAAGTTTAGGTGTCAGTTGGAGCTAAATCCCACATGACGACTGCAACTCAATGTATATCGACCACTAAATGAACTAGATTGTGTAAATTTGCTCTCCATCGAATGTACGGCTCAGAGCTCATTTCGAAGAGGTTTTGTGGGCAAAAATCAGACAACCAAATCAAAATTTATGCCTGTTACAAGTTTAGCTGTCATTTGGAGCTAAATTTCGCATTACCAGTGCAACCCGCTATATATCGACAACTGAATGAACTGCAATGTGTAAAACTTGTGCTTCAATGAACGTGGGGCTCCGAGCTCATTCATTAAAGGTGTTGTGAGGGAAAAATCAGATAAACAGATCGAAAGTTATTGATGTTTAAAGTTTGAGTATCATTTGAAGCTAAATCTCTCACTCTCACTACCAACCGCATCAAAAATTCTTTTATTTTGAAATTTATGTGTCATTTGGAGCTAAATATCGCATTACCACTACAACTCACTTAATATCGACCTCTAAACGAGCTTGAATGGGTTAAAATTGTTCTCCATTGGATTTAGGGCTCCGATCTCATTCCGAAAAGGTATTTTGGGCGAAAATCAGTCATCCGGATCAAAAGTTACGGATGTTTGAAGTTTAGGTCTCCTTTCAAGCTAAATACCTTATTACCAACCCGGTGTATATTGACCACTAAACAAACTGGAATGTGTAAAATTTGTTCTCCATTGGATGTAGGGCTCCGAGCTCATTCCAAAAAGACGCTGTGCGTAAAAATCGGACAACCAGATCAAAAGTTATGGCTGTTACAGTTTATGTGTCAAGAGGAGCTAAATCTCCCGTTACCATTGCAACCATTTGTATATTGAACACTAAAATGAGCTGGAATGGTTTAAAATTGTGCTCCATTGGATGTATGCGTCTGAGCATATTCGGAAAAGGTGTTGTGGGCTAAAATCAAACATACAAATCAAAAGTTATGACTGTTAGAAGTTTAGGTGTCATTTGGAGCTATATTTCGCATTACCGCTGCAACCCGCTATATATCGACAACTGAATGAACTGGAATGAGTAAAACTTGTGCTCCAATGAATGTAGTGCTCCGAGCTCATTTCGCAAAGGTGTTGTGGGATAAAATCATACAACCGCATCAAAAGTTGTTGCTGTTTAATGTTTGAGTGTCATTTGGAGCTAAATCTCTCATTTTCACTACAAACCACATTAAAAATTCTATCATTTTGAAGTGTATGTGTCATTTGGAGCTAAATCTCATATTACCACTACAACTCACTGTATATCGACCTTTAAACGGGCTGGAATGAGTTTAAATTGTTCTCCATTTGATTTAGGGCTCCGATCTCATTCCGAAAAGGTATTGTGGGCAAAAATCAGACAACCCGAAAGGTGTTGTATTATTCTCGAATGGGTAAATCTTATTCTCTGTTGGATGGAGAATACGAGCTCTTTTCTGAAAAAATATTGTGCGCAAAAATCGAACAGCCGGATCAAAAGTTATGGCTGCTTGAAGTTTAGGTGTAATTTGGAGCCAAATCCCGCCTTACCACTGGAAGCCACTGTATATCGAACAATAAACAAACTTGAATGGTTATATCCTACCCTCCATTGGATGTAGGGATCTGAGCTCATTGTAAAAATGTATTGTGGTTAAATATTGGGCAACTAGAGCAAGAGTTCTGTCTGTTTGGAGTTTATGTGTCATTTGGAGCTAAATCCCACATTACCACTGCAACCCACTGTAGATCAACCACTAAACGAACTATAATGGGTATAAATTGTTGTCCATTGGATGTAGGGCTCCGATCTCTTTCCGAAAAATTGTTGTGGGCAAAAATCTGACAACCGGATCAAAATTATGGATGTTTGAAATTTAGGTGTCAATTATAGCAAAATCCCTCATTTCCACTATAATCCACTATCCGTCGACCACTAAATGAAGTCGATCGCATAAATTCTTTTCTCCATAGGATGTATGGCTCTGAGCTCATTCTGAAAATGTCTTTTGGGCTAAATCCGGACAACCAGATCAAAAATTATAGCTGTTTGAAGTTTAGGTGTCAGTTGGAGCTAAATCCCACATGACGACTGCAACTCAATGTATATCGACCACTAAATGAACTAGATTGTGTAAATTTGCTCTCCATCGAATGTACGGCTCAAAGCTCATTTCGAAGAGGTTTTGTGGGCAAAAATCAGACAACCAGATCAAAATTTATGGCTGTTACAAGTTTAGGTGTCATTTGGAGCTAAATTTCACATTACCAGTGCAACCCGCTATATATCGACAACTGAATGAACTACAATGTGTAAAACCTGTGCTTCAATGAACGTGGGGCTCTGAGCTCATTCATTAAAGGTGTTGTGAGGGAAAAATCAGACAACCAGATCGAAAGTTATTGATGTTTAAAGTTTGAGTATCATTTGAAGCTAAATCTCTCACTCTCACTACCAACCGCATCAAAAATTCTTTTATTTTGAAATTTATGTGTCATTTGGAGCTAAATATCGCATTACCACTACAGCTCACTTTATATCGACCTCTAAACGAGCTTGAATGGGTTAAAATTGTTCTCCATTGGATTTAGGGCTCCGATCTCATTCCGAAAAGGTATTGTGGGCGAAAATCAGTCATCCGGATCAAAAGTTACGGATGTTTGAAGTTTAGGTCTCCTTTCGAGCTAAATACCTTATTACCAACCTGGTGTATATTGACCACTAAACAAACTGGAATGTGTAAAATTTGTTCTCCATTGGATGTAGGGCTCCGAGCTCATTCCAAAAAGATGCTGTGCGTAAAAATCGGACAACCAGATCAAAAGTTATGGCTGTTACAGTTTATGTGTCAAGAGGAGCTAAATCTCCCGTTACCATTGCAACCATTTGTATATTGAATACTAAAATGAGCTGGAATGGTTTAAAATTGTGCTCCATTGGATGTATGCCTCCGAGCATATTCGGAAAAGGTGTTGTGGGCTAAAATCAAACATACAAATCAAAAGTTATGACTGTTAGAAGTTTAGGTGTCATTTGGAGCAATATTTCGCATTACCGCTGCAACCCGCTATATATCGACAACTGAATGAACTGGAATGAGTAAAACTTGTGCTCCAATGAATGTAGTGCTCCGAGCTCATTTCGCAAAGGTGTTGTGGGATAAAATCAGACAACCGCATCAAAAGTTGTTGCTGTTTAATGTTTGAGTGTCATTTGGAGCTAAATCTCTCATTTTCACTACAAACCACATTAAAAATTCTATCATTTTGAAGTGTATGTGTCATTTGGAGCTAAATCTCATATTACCACTACAACTCACTGTATATCGACCTCTAAACGGGCTGGAATGGGTTTAAATTGTTCTCCATTTGATTTAGGGCTCCGATCTCATTCTGAAAAGGTATTGTGGGCGAAAATCAGACAACCCGAAAGGTGTTGTATTATTCACGAATTGGTAAATCTTATTCTCTGTTGGGTGGAGAATACGAGCTCTTTTCTGAAAAAATATTGTGCGCAAAAATCGAACAGCCGGATCAAAAGTTATGGCTGCTTGAAGTTTAGGTGTAATTTGGAGCCAAATCCCGCCTTACCACTGGAAGCCACTGTATATCGAACAATAAACAAACTTGAATGGTTATATCCTACCCTCCATTGGATGTAGGGCTCTGAGCTCATTGTAAAAAGGTATTGTGGGAAAATATTGGGCAACTAGAGCAAGAGTTCTGTCTGTTTGAGTTTATGTGTCATTTGGAGCTAAATCCCAAATTACCACTGCAACCCACTGTAGATCAACCACTAAACAAACTAGAATGGGTATAAATTGTTGTCCATTGGATGTAGGGCTCCGATCTCATTCCGAAAAATTGTTGTGGGCAAAAATCTGACAACCGGATCAAAATTATGGATGTTTGAAATTTAGGTGTCAATTGGAGCATAATCCCTCATTTCCACTATAATCCACTATCCGTCGACCACTAAATGAAGTCGATCGCATAAATTCTTTTCTCCATAGGATGTATGGCTCTGAGCTCATTCCGAAAATGTCTTTTGGGCTAAATCCGGACAACCAGATCAAAAATTATAGCTGTTTGAAGTTTAGGTGTCAGTTGGAGCTAAATCCCACATGACGACTGCAACTCAATGTATATCGACCACTAAATGAACTAGATTGTGTAAATTTGCTCTCCATCGAATGTACGGCTCAGAGCTCATTTCGAAGAGGTTTTGTGGGCAAAAATCAGACAACCAGATCAAAATTTATGGCTGTTACAAGTTTAGGTGTCATTTGGAGCTAAATTTCGCATTACCAGTGCAACCTGCTATATATCGACAACTGAATGAACTGCAATGTGTAAAACTTGTGCTTTAATGAACGTGGGGCTCCGAGCTCATTCATTAAAGGTGTTGTGAGGGAAAAATCAGACAACCAGATCGAAAGTTATTGATGTTTAAAGTTTGAGTATCATTTGAAGCTAAATCTCTCACTCTCACTACCAACCGCATCAAAAATTCTTTTATTTTGAAATTTATGTGTCATTTGGAGCTAAATATCGCATTACCACTACAACTCACTTTATATCGACCTCTAAACGAGCTTGAATGGGTTAAAATTGTTCTCCATTGGATTTAGGGCTCCGATCTCATTCCGAAAAGGTATTGTGGGCGAAAATCAGTCATCCGGATCAAAAGTTACGGATGTTTGAAGTTTAGGTCTCCTTTCGAGCTAAATACCTTATTACCACCCCGGTGTATATTGACCACTAAACAAACTGGAATGTGTAAAATTTGTTCTCCATTGGATGTAGGGCTCCGAGCTCATTCCAAAAAGATGCTGTGCGTAAAAATCGGACAACCAGATCAAAAGTTATGGCTGTTACAGTTTATGTGTCAAGAGGAGCTAAATCTCCCGTTACCATTGCAACCATTTGTATATTGAACACTAAAATGAGCTGGAATGGTTTAAAATTGTGCTCCATTGGATGTATGCGTCCGAGCATATTCGGAAAAGGTGTTGTGGGCTAAAATCAAACATACAAATCAAAAGTTATGACTGTTAGAAGTTTAGGTGTCATTTGGAGCTATATTTCGCATTACCGCTGCAACCCGCTATATATCGACAACTGAATGAACTGGAATGTGTAAAACTTGTGCTCCAATGAATGTAGTGCTCCGAGCTCATTTCGCAAAGGTGTTGTGGGATAAAATCATACAACCGCATCAAAAGTTGTTGCTGTTTAATGTTTGAGTGTCATTTGGAGCTAAATCTCTCATTTTCACTACAAACCACATTAAAAATTCTATCATTTTGAAGTGTATGTGTCATTTGGAGCTAAATCTCATATTACCACTACAACTCACTGTATATCGACCTCTAAACGGGCTGGAATGAGTTTAAATTGTTCTCCATTTGATTTAGGGCTCCGATCTCATTCCGAAAAGGTATTGTGGGCAAAAATCAGACAACCCGAAAGGTGTTGTATTATTCTCGAATGGGTAAATCTTATTCTCTGTTGGATGGAGAATACGAGCTCTTTTCTGAAAAAATATTGTGCGCAAAAATCGAACAGCCGGATCAAAAGTTATGGCTGCTTGAAGTTTAGGTGTAATTTGGAGCCAAATCCCGCCTTACCACTGGAAGCCATTGTATATCGAACAATAAACAAACTTGAATGGTTATATCCTACCCTCCATTGGATGTAGGGATCTGAGCTCATTGTAAAAATGTATTGTGGGCAAATATTGGGCAACTAGAGCAAGAGTTCTGTCTGTTTGGAGTTTATGTGTCATTTGGAGCTAAATCCCACATTACCACTGCAACCCACTGTAGATCAACCACTAAACGAACTAGAATGGGTATAAATTGTTGTCCATTGGATGTAGGGCTCCGATCTCTTTCCGAAAAATTGTTGTGGGCAAAAATCTGACGACCGGATCAAAATTATGGATGTTTGAAATTTAGGTGTCAATTGGAGCAAAATCCCTCATTTCCACTATAATCCACTATCCGTCGACCACTAAATGAAGTCGATCGCATAAATTCTTTTCTCCATTGGATGTATGGCTCTGAGCTCATTCCGAAAATGTCTTTTGGACTAAATTCGGACAACCAGATCAAAAATTATAGCTGTTTGAAGTTTAGGTGTCAGTTGGAGCTAAATCCCACATGACGACTGCAACTCAATGTATATCGACCACTAAATGAACTAGATTGTGTAAATTTGCTCTCCATCGAATGTACGGCTCAGAGCTCATTTCGAAGAGGTTTTGTGGGCAAAAATCAGACAACCAGATCAAAATTTATGGCTGTTACAAGTTTAGGTGTCATTTGGAGCTAAATTTCACATTACCAGTGCAACCCGCTATATATCGACAACTGAATGAACTACAATGTGTAAAACCTGTGCTTCAATGAACGTGGGGCTCTGAGCTCATTCATTAAAGGTGTTGTGAGGGAAAAATCAGACAACCAGATCGAAAGTTATTGATGTTTAAAGTTTGAGTATCATTTGAAGCTAAATCTCTCACTCTCACTACCAACCGCATCAAAAATTCTTTTATTTTGAAATTTATGTGTCATTTGGAGCTAAATATCGCATTACCACTACAGCTCACTTTATATCGACCTCTAAACGAGCTTGAATGGGTTAAAATTGTTCTCCATTGGATTTAGGGCTCCGATCTCATTCCGAAAAGGTATTGTGGGCGAAAATCAGTCATCCGGATCAAAAGTTACGGATGTTTGAAGTTTAGGTCTCCTTTCGAGCTAAATACCTTATTACCACCCTGGTGTATATTGACCACTAAACAAACTGGAATGTGTAAAATTTGTTCTCCATTGGATGTAGGGCTCCGAGCTCATTCCAAAAAGATGCTGTGCGTAAAAATCGGACAACCAGATCAAAAGTTATGGCTGTTACAGTTTATGTGTCAAGAGGAGCTAAATCTCCCGTTACCATTGCAACCATTTGTATATTGAACACTAAAATGAGCTGGAATGGTTTAAAATTGTGCTCCATTGGATGTATGCCTCCGAGCATATTCGGAAAAGGTGTTGTGGGCTAAAATCAAACATACAAATCAAAAGTTATGACTGTTAGAAGTTTAGGTGTCATTTGGAGCAATATTTCGCATTACCGCTGCAACCCGCTATATATCGACAACTGAATGAACTGGAATGAGTAAAACTTGTGCTCCAATGAATGTAGTGCTCCGAGCTCATTTCGCAAAGGTGTTGTGGGATAAAATCAGACAACCGCATCAAAAGTTGTTGCTGTTTAATGTTTGAGTGTCATTTGGAGCTAAATCTCTCATTTTCACTACAAACCACATTAAAAATTCTATCATTTTGAAGTGTATGTGTCATTTGGAGCTAAATCTCATATTACCACTACAACTCACTGTATATCGACCTCTAAACGGGCTGGAATGGGTTTAAATTGTTCTCCATTTGATTTAGGGCTCCGATCTCATTCTGAAAAGGTATTGTGGGCGAAAATCAGACAACCCGAAAGGTGTTGTATTATTCACGAATTGGTAAATCTTATTCTCTGTTGGGTGGAGAATACGAGCTCTTTTCAGAAAAAATATTGTGCGCAAAAATCGAACAGCCGGATCAAAAGTTATGGCTGCTTGAAGTTTAGGTGTAATTTGGAGCCAAATCCCGCCTTACCACTGGAAGCCACTGTATATCGAACAATAAACAAACTTGAATGGTTATATCCTACCCTCCATTGGATGTAGGGCTCTGAGCTCATTGTAAAAAGGTATTGTGGGAAAATATTGGGCAACTAGAGCAAGAGTTCTGTCTGTTTGAGTTTATGTGTCATTTGGAGCTAAATCCCACATTACCACTGCAACCCACTGTAGATCAACCACTAAACAAACTAGAATGGGTATAAATTGTTGTCCATTGGATGTAGGGCTCCGATCTCATTCCGAAAAATTGTTGTGGGCAAAAATCTGACAACCGGATCAAAATTATGGATGTTTGAAATTTAGGTGTCAATTGGAGCATAATCCCTCATTTCCACTATAATCCACTATCCGTCGACCACTAAATGAAGTCGATCGCATAAATTCTTTTCTCCATAGGATGTATGGCTCTGAGCTCATTCCGAAAAGGTCTTTTGGGCTAAATCCGGACAACCAGATCAAAAATTATAGCTGTTTGAAGTTTAGGTGTCAGTTGGAGCTAAATCACACATGACCACTTCAACTCAATGTATATTGACCACTAAATGAACTAGATTGTGTAAAACTTGCTCTCCATCGAATTTATGGCTCATAGCTCATTTCGAAGAGGTTTTGTGGGCAAAAATCAGATAACCAGATGAAAATTTTTGGCTGTTTCAAGTTTAGGTGTCATTTGGAGCTAAATTTCGCATTACCAGTGCAACCTGCTATATATCGACAACTGAATGAACTGCAATGTGTAAAACTTGTGCTTTAATGAACGTGGGGCTCCGAGCTCATTCATTAAAGGTGTTGTGAGGGAAAAATCAGACAACCAGATCGAAAGTTATTGATGTTTAAAGTTTGAGTATCATTTGAAGCTAAATCTCTCACTCTCACTACCAACCGCATCAAAAATTCTTTTATTTTGAAATTTATGTGTCATTTGGAGCTAAATATCGCATTACCACTACAACTCACTTTATATCGACCTCTAAACGAGCTTGAATGGGTTAAAATTGTTCTCCATTGGATTTAGGGCTCCGATCTCATTCCGAAAAGGTATTGTGGGCGAAAATCAGTCATCCGGATCAAAAGTTACGGATGTTTGAAGTTTAGGTCTCCTTTCGAGCTAAATACCTTATTACCACCCCGGTGTATATTGACCACTAAACAAACTGGAATGTGTAAAATTTGTTCTCCATTGGATGTAGGGCTCTGAGCTCATTCCAAAAAGATGCTGTGCGTAAAAATCGGACAACCAGATCAAAAGTTATGGCTGTTACAGTTTATGTGTCAAGAGGAGCTAAATCTCCCGTTACCATTGCAACCATTTGTATATTGACCACTAAAATGAGCTGGAATGGTTTAAAATTGTGCTCCATTGGATGTATGCCTCCGAGCATATTCGGAAAAGGTGTTGTGGGCTAAAATCAAACATACAAATCAAAAGTTATGACTGTTAGAAGTTTAGGTGTCAATTGGAGCTATATTTCGCATTACCGCTGCAACCCGCTATATATCGACAACTGAATGAACTGGAATGAGTAAAACTTGTGCTCCAATGAATGTAGTGCTCCGAGCTCATTTCGCAAAGGTGTTGTGGGATAAAATCAGACAACCGCATCAAAAGTTGTTGCTGTTTAATGTTTGAGTGTCATTTGGAGCTAAATCTCTCATTTTCACTACAAACCACATTAAAAATTCTATCATTGTGAAGTGTATGTGACATTTGGAGATAAATCTCATATTACCACTACAACTCACTATATATCGACCTCTAAACGGGCTGGAATGGGTTTAAATTGTTCTCCATTTGATTTAAGGCTCCGATCTCATTCTGAAAAGGTATTGTGGGCGAAAATCAGACAACCCGAAAGGTGTTGTATTATTCACGAATTGGTAAATCTTATTCTCTGTTGGATGGAGAATACGAGCTCTTTTCTGAAAAAATATTGTGCGCAAAAATCAAACAGCCGGATCAAAAGTTATGGCTGCTTGAAGTTTAGGTGTAATTTGGAGCCAAATCCCGCCTTACCACTGGAAGCCACTGTATATCGAACAATAAACAAACTTGAATGTTTATATCCTATCCTCCATTGGATGTAGGGCTCTGAGCTCATTGTAAAAAGGTATTGTGGGAAAATATTGGGCAACTAGAGCAAGGGTTCTGTCTGTTTGGAGTTTATGTGTCATTTGGAGCTAAATCCCACATTACCACTGCAACCCACTGTAGATCAACCACTAAACAAACTAGAATGGGTATAAATTGTTGTCCATTGGATGTAGGGCTCCGATCTCATTCCGAAAAATTGTTGTGGGCAAAAATCTGACAACCGGATCAAAATTATGGATGTTTGAAATTTAGGTGTCAATTGGAGCATAATCCCTCATTTCCACTATAATCCACTATCCGTCGACCACTAAATGAAGTCGATCGCATAAATTCTTTTCTCCATACGATGTATGGCTCTGAGCTCATTCCGAAAATGTCTTTTGGGCTAAATCCGGACAACCAGATCAAAAATTATAGCTGTTTGAAGTTTAGGTGTCAGTTGGAGCTAAATCCCACATGACGACTGCAACTCAATGTATATCAACCACTAAATGAACTAGATTGTGTAAATTTGCTCTCCATCGAATGTACGGCTCAGAGCTCATTTCGAAGAGGTTTTGTGGGCAAAAATCAGACAACCAGATCAAAATTTATGGCTGTTACAAGTTTAGGTGTCATTTGGAGCTAAATTTTGCATTACCAGTGCAACCTGCTATATATCGACAACTGAATGAACTGCAATGTGTAAAACTTGTGCTTTAATGAACGTGGGGCTCCGAGCTCATTCATTAAAGGTGTTGTGAGGGAAAAATCAGACAACCAGATCGAAAGTTATTGATGTTTAAAGTTTGAGTATCATTTGAAGCTAAATCTCTCACTCTCACTACCACCGCATCAAAAATTCTTTTATTTTGAAATTTATGTGTCATTTGGAGCTAAATATCGCATTACCACTACAACTCACTTTATATCGACCTCTAAACGAGCTTGAATGGGTTAAAATTGTTCTCCATTGGATTTAGGGCTCCGATCTCATTCCGAAAAGGTATTGTGGGCGAAAATCAGTCATCCGGATCAAAAGTTACGGATGTTTGAAGTTTAGGTCTCCTTTCGAGCTAAATACCTTATTACCAACCCGGTGTATATTGACCACTAACCAAACTGGAATGGGTAAAATTTGTTCTCCATTGGATGTAGGGCTCCGAGCTCATTCCAAAAAGATGCTGTGCGTTAAAATCGGACAACCAGATCAAAAGTTATGGCTGTTACAGTTTATGTGTCAAGAGGAGCTAAATCTCCCGTTACCATTGCAACCATTTGTATATTGACCACTAAAATGAGCTGGAATGGTTTAAAATTGTGCTCCATTGGATGTATGCCTCCGAGCATATTCGGAAAAGGTGTTGTGGGCTAAAATCAAACATACAAATCAAAAGTTATGACTGTTAGAAGTTTAGGTGTCAATTGGAGCTATATTTCGCATTACCGCTGCAACCCTCTATATATCGACAACTGAATGAACTGGAATGAGTAAAACTTGTGCTCCAATGAATGTAGTGCTCCGAGCTCATTTCGCAAAGGTGTTGTGGGATAAAATCAGACAACCGCATCAAAAGTTGTTGCTGTTTAATGTTTGAGTGTCATTTGGAGCTAAATCTCTTATTTTCACTACAAACCACATTAAAAATTTTATCATTGTGAAGTGTATGTGTCATTTGGAGATAAATCTCATATTACCACTACAACTCACTGTATATCGACCTCTAAACGGGCTGGAATGGGTTTAAATTGTTCTCCATTTGATTTAGGGCTCCGATCTCATTCTGAAAAGGTATTGTGGGCGAAAATCAGACAACCCGAAAGGTGTTGTATTATTCACGAATTGGTAAATCTTATTCTCTGTTGGATGGAGAATACGAGCTCTTTTCTGAAAAAATATTGTGCGCAAAAATCGAACAGCCGGATCAAAAGTTATGGCTGCTTGAAGTTTAGGTGTTATTTGGAGCCAAATCCCGCCTTACCACTGGAAGCCACTGTATATCGAACAATAAACAAACTTGAATGGTTATATCCTACCCTCCATTGGATGTAGGGCTCTGAGCTCATTGTAAAAAGGTATTGTGGGAAAATATTGGGCAACTAGAGCAAGAGTTCTGTCTGTTTGGAGTTTATGTGTCATTTGGAGCTAAATCCCACATTACCACTGCAACCCACTGTAGATCAACCACTAAACAAACTAGAATGGGTATAAATTGTTGTCCATTAGATGTAGGGCTCCGATCTCATTCCGAAAAATTATTGTGGGCAAAAATCTGACAACCGGATCAAAATTATGGATGTTTGAAATTTAGGTGTCAATTGGAGCATAATCCCTCATTTCCACTATAATCCACTATCCGTCGACCACTAAATGAAGTCGATCGCATAAATTCTTTTCTCCATAGGATGTATGGCTCTGAGCTCATTTCGAAAATGTCTTTTGGGCTAAATCCGGACAACCAGATCAAAAATTATAGCTGTTTGAAGTTTAGGTGTCAGTTGGAGCTAAATCCCACATGACGACTGCAACTCAATGTATATCGACCACTAAATGAACTAGATTGTGTAAATTTGCTCTCCATCGAATGTACGGCTCAGAGCTCATTTTGAAGAGGTTTTGTGGGCAAAAATCAGACAACCAGATCAAAATTTATGGCTGTTACAAGTTTAGGTGTCATTTGGAGCTAAATTTCGCATTACCAGTGCAACCTGCTATATATCGACAACTGAATGAACTGCAATGTGTAAAACTTGTGCTTTAATGAACGTGGGGCTCCGAGCTCATTCATTAAAGGTGTTGTGAGGGAAAAATCAGACAACCAGATCGAAAGTTATTGATGTTTAAAGTTTGAGTATCATTTGAAGCTAAATCTCTCACTCTCACTACCAACCGCATCAAAAATTCTTTTATTTTGAAATTTATGTGTCATTTGGAGCTAAATATCGCATTACCACTACAACTCACTTTATATCGACCTCTAAACGAGCTTGAATGGGTTAAAATTGTTCTCCATTGGATTTAGGGCTCTGATCTCATTCCGAAAAGGTATTGTGGGCAAAAATCAGTCATCCGGATCAAAAGTTACGGATGTTTGAAGTTTAGGTCTCCTTTCGAGCTAAATACCTTATTACGACCCCGGTGTATATTGACCACTAAACAAACTGGAATGTGTAAAATTTGCTCTCCATTGGATGTAGGGCTCCGAGCTCATTCCAAGAAGATGCTGTGCGTAAAAATCGGACAACCAGATCAAAAGTTATGGCTGTTACAGTTTATGTGTCAAGAGGAGCTAAATCTCCCTTTACCATTGCAACCATTTGTATATTGACCACTAAAATGAGCTGGAATGGTTTAAAATTGTGCTCCATTGGATGTATGCCTCCGAGCATATTCGGAAAAGGTGTTGTGGGCTAAAATCAAACATACAAATCAAAAGTTATGACTGTTAGAAGTTTAGGTGTCAATTGGAGCTATATTTCGCATTACCGCTGCAACCCGCTATATATCGACAACTGAATGAACTGGAATGAGTAAAACTTGTGCTCCAATGAATGTAGTGCTCCGAGCTCATTTCGCAAAGGTGTTGTGGGATAAAATCAGACAACCGCATCAAAAGTTGTTGCTATTTAATGTTTGAGTGTCATTTGGAGCTAAATCTCTCATTTTCACTACAAACCACATTAAAAATTCTATCATTGTGAAGTGTATGTGTCATTTGGAGATAAATCTCATATTACCACTACAACTCACTGTATATCGACCTCTAAACGGGCTGGAATGGGTTTAAATTGTTCTCCATTTGATTTAGGGCTCCGATCTCATTCTGAAAAGGTATTGTGGGCGAAAATCAGACAACCCGAAAGGTGTTGTATTATTCACGAATTGGTAAATCCTATTCTCTGTTGGATGGAGAATACGAGCTCTTTTCTGAAAAAATATTGTGCGCAAAAATCGAACAGCCGGATCAAAAGTTATGGCTGCTTGAAGTTTAGGTGTAATTTGGAGCCAAATCCCGCCTTACCACTGAAAGCCACTGTATATCGAACAATAAACAAACTTGAATGGTTATATCCTACCCTCCATTAGATGTAGGGCTCTGAGCTCATTGTAAAAAGGTATTGTGGGAAAATATTGGGCAACTAGAGCAAGAGTTCTGTCTGTTTAGAGTTTATGTGTCATTTGGAGCTAAATCCCACATTACCACTGCAACCCACTGTAGATCAACCACTAAACAAACTAGAATGGGTATAAATTGTTGTCCATTGGATGTAGGGCTCCGATCTCATTCCGAAAAATTGTTGTGGGCAAAAATCTGACAACCGGATCAAAATTATGGATGTTTGAAATTTAGGTGTCAATTGGAGCATAATCCCTCATTTCCACTATAATCCACTATCCGTCGACCACTAAATGAAGTCGATCGCATAAACTCTTTTCTCCAGAGGATGTATGGCTCTGAGCTCATTTCGAAAATGTCTTTTGGGCTAAATCCGGACAACCAGATCAAAAATTATAGCTGTTTGAAGTTTAGGTGTTAGTTGGAGCTAAATCCCACATGACGACTGCAACTCAATGTATATCGACCACTAAATGAACTAGATTGTGTAAATTTTCTCTCCATTGAATGTACGGCTCAGAGCTCATTTCGAAGAGGTTTTGTGGGCAAAAATCAGACAACCAGATCAAAATTTATGGCTGTTACAAGTTTAGGTGTCATTTGGAGTTAAATTTCGCATTACCATTGCAACCCGCTATATATCGACAACTGAATGAACTGCAATGTGTAAAACTTGTGCTTCAATGAACGTAGGGCTCCGAGCTCATTCATTAAAGATGTTGTGAGGGAAAAATCAGACAACCAGATCGAAAGTTATTGATGTTTAAAGTTTGAGTATCATTTGAAGCTAAATCTCTCACTCTCACTACCAACCGCATCAAAAATTCTTTTATTTTGAAATTTATGTGTCATTTGGAGCTAAATATCGCATTACCACTACAACTCACTTTATATCGACCTCTAATCGAGCTTGAATGGGTTAAAATTGTTCTCCATTGGATTTAGGGCTCCGATCTCATTCCGAAAAGGTATTGTGGGCGAAAATCAGTCATCCGGATCAAAAGTTACGGATGTTTGAAGTTTAGGTCTCCTTTCGAGCTAAATACCTTATTACCAACCTGGTGTATATTGACAACTAAACAAACTGGAATGTGTAAAATTTGTTCTCCATTGGATGTAGGGCTCCGAGCTCATTCCAAAAAGATGATGTGCGTAAAAATCGGACAACCAGATCAAAAGTTATGGTTGTTATAGTTTATGTGTCAAGAGGAGCTAAATCTCCCGTTACCATTGCAACCATTTGTATATTGACCACTAAAATGAGCTGGAATGGTTTAAAATTGTGCTCCATTGGATGTATGCCTCCGAGCATATTCGGAAAAGGTGTTGTGGGCTAAAATCAAACATACAAATCAAAAGTTATGACTGTTAGAAGTTTAGGTGTCAATTGGAGCTATATTTCGCATTACCGCTGCAACCCGCTATATATCGACAACTGAATGAACTGGAATGAGTAAAACTTGTGCTCCAATGAATGTAGTGCTCCGAGCTTATTTCGCAAAGGTGTTGTGGGATAAAATCAGACAACCGCATCAAAAGTTGTTGCTGTTTAATGTTTGAGTGTCATTTGGAGCTAAATCTCTCATTTTCACTACAAACCACATTAAAAATTCTATCATTGTGAAGTGTATGTGTCATTTGGAGATAAATCTCATATTACCACTACAACTCACTGTATATCGACCTCTAAACGGGCTGGAATGGGTTTAAATTGTTCTCCATTTGATTTAGGGCTCCGATCTCATTCTGAAAAGGTATTGTGGGCGAAAATCTGACAACTCGAAAGGTGTTGTATTATTCACGAATTGGTAAATCCTATTCTCTGTTGGATGGAGAATACGAGCTCTTTTCTGAAAAAATATTGTGCGCAAAAATCGAACAGCCGGATCAAAAGTTATGGCTGCTTGAAGTTTAGGTGTAATTTGGAGCCAAATCCCGCCTTACCACTGAAAGCCACTGTATATCGAACAATAAACAAACTTGAATGGTTATATCCTACCCTCCATTAGATGTAGGGCTCTGAGCTCATTGTAAAAAGGTATTGTGGGAAAATATTGGGCAACTAGAGCAAGAGTTCTGTCTGTTTGGAGTTTATGTGTCATTTGGAGCTAAATCCCACATTACCACTGCAACCCACTGTAGATCAACCACTAAACAAACTAGAATGGGTATAAATTGTTGTCCATTGGATGTAGGGCTCCGATCTCATTCCGAAAAATTGTTGTGGGCAAAAATCTGACAACCGGATCAAAATTATGGATGTTTGAAATTTAGGTGTCAATTGGAGCATAATCCCTCATTTCCACTATAATCCACTATCCGTCGACCACTAAATGAAGTCGATCGCATAAATTCTTTTCTCCATAGGATGTATGGCTCTGAGCTCATTTCGAAAATGTCTTTTGGGCTAAATCCAGACAACCAGATCAAAAATTATAGCTGTTTGAAGTTTAGGTGTTAGTTGGAGCTAAATCCCACATGACGACTGCAACTCAATGTATATCGACCACTAAATGAACTAGATTGTGTAAATTTTCTCTCCATTGAATGTACGGCTCAGAGCTCATTTCGAAGAGGTTTTGTGGGCAAAAATCAGACAACCAGATCAAAATTTATGGCTGTTACAAGTTTAGGTGTCATTTGGAGCTAAATTTCGCATTACCATTGCAACCCGCTATATATCGACAACTGAATGAACTGCAATGTGTAAAACTTGTGCTTCAATGAACGTAGGGCTCCGAGCTCATTCATTAAAGATGTTGTGAGGGAAAAATCAGACAACCAGATCGAAAGTTATTGATGTTTAAAGTTTGAGTATCATTTGAAGCTAAATCTCTCACTCTCACTACCAACCGCATCAAAAATTCTTTTATTTTGAAATTTATGTGTCATTTGGAGCTAAATATCGCATTACCACTACAACTCACTTTATATCGACCTCTAAACGAGCTTGAATGGGTTAAAATTGTTCTCCATTGGATTTAGGGCTCCGATCTCATTCCGAAAAGGTATTGTGGGCAAAAATCAGTCATCCGGATCAAAAGTTACGGATGTTTGAAGTTTAGGTCTCCTTTCGAGCTAAATACCTTATTACGACCCCGGTGTATATTGACCACTAAACAAACTGGAATGTGTAAAATTTGCTCTCCATTGGATGTAGGGCTCCGAGCTCATTCCAAAAAGATGTTGTGCGTAAAAATCGGACAACCAGATCAAAAGTTATGGCTGTTACAGTTTATGTGTCAAGAGGAGCTAAATCTCCCTTTACCATTGCAACCATTTGTATATTGACCACTAAAATGAGCTGGAATGGTTTAAAATTGTGCTCCATTGGATGTATGCCTCCGAGCATATTCGGAAAAGGTGTTGTGGGCTAAAATCAAACATACAAATCAAAAGTTATGACTGTTAGAAGTTTAGGTGTCAATTGGAGCTATATTTCGCATTACCGCTGCAACCCGCTATATATCGACAACTGAATGAACTGGAATGAGTAAAACTTGTGCTCCAATGAATGTAGTGCTCCGAGCTCATTTCGCAAAGGTGTTGTGGGATAAAATCAGACAACCGCATCAAAAGTTGTTGCTGTTTAATGTTTGAGTGTCATTTGGAGCTAAATCTCTCATTTTCACTACAAACCACATTAAAAATTCTATCATTGTGAAGTGTATGTGTCATTTGGAGATAAATCTCATATTACCACTACAACTCACTGTATATCGACCTCTAAACGGGCTGGAATGGGTTTAAATTGTTCTCCATTTGATTTAGGGCTCCGATCTCATTCTGAAAAGGTATTGTGGGCGAAAATCTGACAACCCGAAAGGTGTTGTATTATTCACGAATTGGTAAATCCTATTCTCTGTTGGATGGAGAATACGAGCTCTTTTCTGAAAAAATATTGTGCGCAAAAATCGAACAGCCGGATCAAAAGTTATGGCTGCTTGAAGTTTAGGTGTAATTTGGAGCCAAATCCCGCCTTACCACTGAAAGCCACTGTATATCGAACAATAAACAAACTTGAATGGTTATATCCTACCCTCCATTAGATGTAGGGCTCTGAGCTCATTGTAAAAAGGTATTGTGGGAAAATATTGGGCAACTAGAGCAAGAGTTCTGTCTGTTTGGAGTTTATGTGTCATTTGGAGCTAAATCCCACATTACCACTGCAACCCACTGTAGATCAACCACTAAACAAACTAGAATGGGTATAAATTGTTGTCCATTGGATGTAGGGCTCCGATCTCATTCCGAAAAATTGTTGTGGGCAAAAATCTGACAACCGGATCAAAATTATGGATGTTTGAAATTTAGGTGTCAATTGGAGCATAATCCCTCATTTCCACTATAATCCACTATCCGTCGACCACTAAATGAAGTCGATCGCATAAATTCTTTTCTCCATAGGATGTATGGCTCTGAGCTCATTTCGAAAATGTCTTTTGGGCTAAATCCGGACAACCAGATCAAAAATTATAGCTGTTTGAAGTTTAGGTGTTAGTTGGAGCTAAATCCCACATGACGACTGCAACTCAATGTATATCGACCACTAAATGAACTAGATTGTGTAAATTTTCTCTCCATTGAATGTACGGCTCAGAGCTCATTTCGAAGAGGTTTTGTGGGCAAAAATCAGACAACCAGATCAAAATTTATGGCTGTTACAAGTTTAGGTGTCATTTGGAGCTAAATTTCGCATTACCATTGCAACCCGCTATATATCGACAACTGAATGAACTGCAATGTGTAAAACTTGTGCTTCAATGAACGTAGGGCTCCGAGCTCATTCATTAAAGATGTTGTGAGGGAAAAATCAGACAACCAGATCGAAAGTTATTGATGTTTAAAGTTTGAGTATCATTTGAAGCTAAATCTCTCACTCTCACTACCAACCGCATCAAAAATTCTTTTATTTTGAAATTTATGTGTCATTTGGAGCTAAATATCGCATTACCACTACAACTCACTTTATATCGACCTCTAATCGAGCTTGAATGGGTTAAAATTGTTCTCCATTGGATTTAGGGCTCCGATCTCATTCCGAAAAGGTATTGTGGGCGAAAATCAGTCATCCGGATCAAAAGTTACGGATGTTTGAAGTTTAGGTCTCCTTTCGAGCTAAATACCTTATTACCAACCTGGTGTATATTGACAACTAAACAAACTGGAATGTGTAAAATTTGTTCTCCATTGGATGTAGGGCTCCGAGCTCATTCCAAAAAGATGATGTGCGTAAAAATCGGACAACCAGATCAAAAGTTATGGCTGTTATAGTTTATGTGTCAAGAGGAGCTAAATCTCCCGTTACCATTGCAACCATTTGTATATTGACCACTAAAATGAGCTGGAATGGTTTAAAATTGTGCTCGATTGGATGTATGCCTCCGAGCATATTCGGAAAAGGTGTTGTGGGCTAAAATCAAACATACAAATCAAAAGTTATGACTGTTAGAAGTTTAGGTGTCATTTGGAGCTATATTTCGCATTACCGCTGCAACCCGCTATATATCGACAATTGAATGAACTGGAATGAGTAAAACTCTTTCTCCAATGAATGTAGTGCTCCGAGCTCATTTCGCAAAGGTGTTGTGGGATAAAATCAGACAACCGCATCAAAAGTTGTTGCTGTTTAATGTTTGAGTGTCATTTGAAGCTAAATCTCTCATTTTCACTACAAACCACATTAAAAATTCTATCATTTTTAAGTGTATGTGTCATATGGAGCTAAATCTCATATTACCACTACAACTCACTGTATATCGACCTCTAAACGGGCTGGAATGGGTTTAAATTGTTCTCCATTGGATTTAGGGCTCCGATCTCATTCCGAAAAGGTATTAGGGGCGAAAATCAGACAACCCGAAAGGTGTTGTATTATTCTCGAATGGGTAAATCTTATTCTCTGTTGGATGGAGAATACGAGCTCTTTTCTGAAAAATATTGTGCGCAAAAATCGAACAGCCGGATCAAAAGTTATGGCTGCTTGATATTTAGGTGTAATTTGGAGCCAAATCCCGCCTTACCTCTGGAAGCCACTGTATATCGAACAATAAACAAACTTGAATGGTTATATCCTACCCTCCATTGGATGTAGGGCTCTGAGCTCATTGTAAAAAGGTATTGTGGGCAAATATTGGGCAACTAGAGCAAGAGTTCTGTCTGTTTGGAGTTTATGTGTCATTTGGAGCTAAATCACACATTACCACTGCAACTCATTGTAGATCAACCACTAAACGAACTAGAATGGGTATAAATTGTTGTCCATTGGATGTAGGGCTCCTATCTCATTTCGAAAAATTGTTGTGGGCAAAAATCTGACAACCGGATCAAAATTATGGATGTTTGAAATTTAGGTGTCAATTGGAGCAAAATCCCTCATTTCCACTATAATCCACTATCCGTCGACCACTAAATGAAGTCGATCGCATAAATTCTTCTCCATAGGATGTATGGCTCTGAGCTCATTCTGATAATGTCTTTTGGGCTAAATCCGGACAACCAGATCAAAAATTATAGCTGTTTGAAGTTTAGGTGTCAGTTGGAGCTAAATCCCACATGACGACTGCAACTCAATGTATATCGACCACTAAATGAACTAGATTGTGTAAATTTGCTCTCCATCGAATGTACGGCTCAGAGCTCATTTCGAAGAGGTTTTGTGGGCAAAAATCAGACAACCAGATCAAAATTTAATGCTGTTACAAGTTTTGGTGTCATTTGGAGCTAAATTTCGCATTACCAGTGCAACCCGCTATATATCGACAACTGAATGAACTGCAATGTGTAAAACTTGTGCTTCAATGAACGTAGGGCTCCGAGCTCATTCATTAAAGGTGTTGTGAGGGAAAAATCAGACAACCAGATCGAAAGTTATTGATGTTTAAAGTTTGAGTATCATTTGAAGCTAAATCTCTCACTCTCACTACCAACCGCATCAAAAATTCTTTTATTTTGAAATTTATGTGTCATTTGGAGCTAAACATCGCATTACCACTACAACTCACTTTATATTGACCTCTAAACGAGCTTGAATGGGTTAAAATTGTTCTCCATTGGATTTAGGGCTCCGATCTAATTCCGAAAAGGTATTGTGGGTGAAAATCAGTCATCCGGATCAAAAGTTACGGATGTTTGAAGTTTAGGTCTCATTTCGAGCTAAATACCTTATTATCAACCCGGTGTATATTGACAACTAAACAAACTGGAATGTGTAAAATTTGTTCTCCATTGGATGTAGGGCTCCGAGCTCATTCCAAAAAGATGCTGTGCGTAAAAATCGGACAACCAGATCAAAAGTTATGGCTGTTACAGTTTATGTGTCAAGAGGAGCTAAATCTCCCGTTACCATTGCAACCATTTGTATATTGACCACTAAAATGAGCTGGAATGGTTTAAAATTGTGCTCCATTGGATGTACGCCTCCGAGCATATTCGGAAAAGGTGTTGTGGGCTAAAGTCAAACATTCAAATCAAAAGTTATGACTGTTAGAAGTTTAGGTGTCATTTGGAGCTATATTTCGCATTACCGCTGCAACCCGCTATATATCCACAACTGAATGAACTGGAATGAGTAAAACTTGTGCTCCAATGAATGTAGTGCTCCGAGCTCATTTCGCAAAGGTGTTGTGGGATAAAATCAGACAACCGCATCAAAAGTTGTTGCTGTTTAATGTTTGAGTGTCATTTGGAGCTAAATCTCTCATTTTCACTACAAACCACATTAAAAATTCTATCATTTTGAAGTGTATGTGTCATTTGGAGCTAAATCTCATATTACCACTACAACTCACTGTATATTGACCTCTAAATGGGCTGGAATGGGTTTAAATTGTTCTCCATTGGATTTAGGGGTCCTATCTCATTCCGAAAAGGTATTGTGGGCGAAAATCAGACAACCCGAAAGGTGTTGTATTATTCTCGAATGGGTAAATCTTATTCTCCGTTGGATGGAGAATACGAGCTCTTTTCTGAAAAAATATTGTGCGCAAAAATCGAACAGCCGGATCAAAAGTTATGGCTGCTTGAATTTAGGTGTAATTTGGAGCCAAATCCCGCCTTACCTCTGGAAGCCACTGTATATCGAACAATAAACAAACTTGAATGGTTATATCCTACCCTCCATTGGATGTAGGGCTCTGAGCTCCATGTAAAAAGGTATTGTGGGCAAATATTGGGCAACTAGAGCAAGAGTTCTGTCTGTTTGGAGTTTTTGTGTCATTTGGAGCTAAATCACACATTACCACTGCAACCCACTGTAGATCAACCACTAAACGAACTAGAATGGGTATAAATTATTGTCCATTGGATGTAGGGCTCCGATCTCATTTCGAAAAATTGTTGTGGGCAAAAATCTGACAACCGGATCAAAATTATGGATGTTTGAAATTTATGTGTCAATTGGAGCAAAATCCCCCATTTCCACTATGATCCACTATCCGTCGACCACTAAATGAAGTTGATCGCATAAATTCTTCTCCATAGGATGTATGGCTCTGTGCTCATTCTGATAATGTCTTTTGGGCTAAATCCGGACAACCAGATCAAAAATTATAGCTGTTTGAAGTTTAGGTGTCAGTTGGAGCTAAATCCTACATGACGACTGCAACTCAATGTATATCGACCACTAAATGAACTAGATTGTGTAAATTTGCTCTCCATCGAATGTACGGCTCAGAGCTCATTTCGAAGAGGTTTTGTGGGCAAAAATCAGACAACCAGATCAAAATTTATGGCTGTTACAAGTTTAGGTGTCATTTGGAGCTAAATTTCGCATTACCAGTGCAACCCGCTATATATCGACAACTGAATGAACTACAATGTGTAAAACTTGTGTTTCAATGAACGTAGGGCTCCGAGCTCATTCATTAAAGGTGTTGTGAGGGAAAAATCAGACAACCAGATCGAAAGTTATTGATGTTTAAAGTTTGAGTATCATTTGAAGCTAAATCTCTCACTCTCACTACCAACCGCATCAAAAATTCTTTTATTTTGAAATTTATGTGTCATTTGGAGCTAAACATCGCATTACCACTACAACTCACTTTATATTGACCTCTAAACGAGCTTGAATGGGTTAAAATTGTTCTCCATTGGATTTGGGGCTCCGATCTCATTCCGAAAAGGTATTGTGGGCGAAAATCAGTCATCCGGATCAAAAGTTACGGATGTTTGAAGTTTAGGTCTCCTTTCGAGCTAAATACCTTATTACCAACCCGGTGTATATTGACCACTAAACAAACTGGAATGTGTAAAATTTGTTCTCCATTGGATGTAGGGCTCCGAGCTCATTCCAAAAAGATGCTGTGCGTAAAAATCGGACAACCAGATCAAAAGTTATGGCTGTTACAGTTTATGTGTCAAGAGGAGCTAAATCTCCCGTTACCATTGCAACCATTTGTATATTGACCACTAAAATGAGCTGGAATGGTTTAAAATTGTGCTCCATTGGATGTACGCCTCCGAGCATATTCGGAAAAGGCGTTGTGGGCTAAAGTCAAACATTCAAATCAAAAGTTATGACTGTTAGAAGTTTAGGTGTCATTTGGAGCTATATTTCGCATTACCGCTGCAACCCGCTATATATCCACAACTGAATGAACTGGAATGAGTAAAACTTGTGCTCCAATGAATGTAGTGCTCCGAGCTCATTTCGCAAAGGTGTTGTGGGATAAAATCAGACAACCGCATCAAAAGTTGTTGCTGTTTAATGTTTGAGTGTCATTTAGAGCTAAATCTCTCATTTTCACTACAACCCACATTAAAAATTCTATCATTTTGAAGTGTATGTGTCATTTGGAGCTAAATCTCATATTACCACTACAACTCACTGTATATCGACCTCTAAATGGGATGGAATGGGTTTAAATTGTTCTCCATTGGATTTAGGGGTCCTATCTCATTCCGAAAAGGTATTGTGGGCGAAAATCAGACAACCCGAAAGGTGTTGTATTATTCTCGAATGGGTAAATCTTATTCTCCGTTGGATGGAGAATACGAGCTCTTTTCTGAAAAAATATTGTGCGCAAAAATCGAACAGCCGGATCAAAAGTTATGGCTGCTTGAAGTTTAGGTGTAATTTGGAGCCAAATCCCGCCTTACCTCTGGAAGCCACTGTATATCGAACAATAAACAAACTTGAATGGTTATATCCTACCCTCCATTGGATGTAGGGCTCTGAGCTCCATGTAAAAAGGTATTGTGGGCAAATATTGGGCAACTAGAGCAAGAGTTCTGTCTGTTTGGAGTTTTTGTGTCATTTGGAGCTAAATCACACATTACCACTGCAACCCACTGTAGATCAACCACTAAACGAACTAGAATGGGTATAAATTATTGTCCATTGGATGTAGGGCTCCGATCTCATTTCGAAAAATTGTTGTGGGCAAAAATCTGACAACCGGATCAAAATTATGGATGTTTGTAATTTAGGTGTCAATTGGAGCAAAATCCCTCATTTCCACTATGATCCACTATCCATCGACCACTAAATGAAGTCGATCGCATAAATTCTTCTCCATAGGATGTATGGCTCTGAGCTCATTCTGATAATGTCTTTTGGGCTAAATCCGGACAACCAGATCAAAAATTATAGCTGTTTGAAGTTTAGGTGTCAGTTGGAGCTAAATCCCACATGACGACTGCAACTCAATGTATATCGACCACTAAATGAACTAGATTGTGTAAATTTGCTCTCCATCGAATGTACGGCTCAGAGCTCATTTCGAAGAGGTTTTGTGGGAAAAAATCAGACAACTAGATCAAAATTTATGGCTGTTACAAGTTTTGGTGTCATTTGGAGCTAAATTTCGCATTACCAGTGCAACCCGCTATATATCTACAACTGAATGAACTGCAATGTGTAAAACTTGTGTTTCAATGAACGTAGGGCTCCGAGCTCATTCATTAAAGGTGTTGTGAGGGAAAAATCAGAAAACCAGATCGAAAGTTATTGATGTTTAAAGTTTGAGTATCATTTGAAGCTAAATCTCTCACTCTCACTACCAACCGCATCAAAAATTCTTTTATTTTGAAATTTATGTGTCATTTGGAGCTAAACATCGCATTACCACTACAACTCACTTTATATTGACCTCTAAGCGAGCTTGAATGGGTTAAAATTGTTCTCCATTGGATTTAGGGCTCCGATCTCATTCCGAAAAGGTATTGTGGGCGAAAATCAGTCATCCGGATCAAAAGTTACGGATGTTTGAAGTTTAGGTCTCCTTTCGAGCTAAATACCTTATTACCAACCCGGTGTATATTGACCACTAAACAAACTGGAATGTGTAAAATTTGTTCTCCATTGGATGTAGGGCTCCGAGCTCATTCCAAAAAGATGTTGTGCGTAAAAATCGGACAACCAGATCAAAAGTTATGGCTGTTACATTTTATGTGTCAAGAGGAGCTAAATCTCCCGTTACCATTGCAACCATTTGTATATTGACCACTAAAATGAGCTGGAATGGTTTAAAATTGTGCTCCATTGGATGTACGCCTCCGAGCATATTCGGAAAAGGTGTTGTGGGCTAAAGTCAAACATTCAAATCAAAAGTTATGACTGTTAGAAGTTTAGGTGTCATTTGGAGCTATATTTCGCATTACCGCTGCAACCCGCTATATATCGACAACTGAATGAACTGGAATGAGTAAAACTTGTGCTCCAATGAATGTAGTGCTCTGAGCTCATTTCGCAAAGGTGTTGTGGGATAAAATCAGACAACCGCATCAAAAGTTGTTGCTGTTTAATGTTTGAGTGTCATTTGGAGCTAAATCTCTCATTTTCACTACAAACCACATTAAAAATTCTATCATTTTGAAGTGTATGTCATTTGGAGCTAAATCTCATATTACCACTACAACTCACTGTATATCGACCTCTAAATGGGCTGGAATGGGTTTAAATTGTTCTCCATTGGATTTAGGGGTCCGATCTCATTCCGAAAAGGTATTGTGGGCGAAAATCAGACAACCCGAAAGGTGTTGTATTATTCTCGAATGGGTAAATCTTATTCTCTGTTGGACGGAGAATACGAGCTCTTTTCTGAAAAAATATTGTGCGCAAAAATCGAACAGCCGGATCAAAAGTTATGGCTGCTTGAAGTTTAGGTGTAATTTGGAGCCAAATCCCGCCTTACCTCTGGAAGCCACTGTATATCGAACAATAAACAAACTTGAATGGTTATATCCTACCCTCCATTGGATGTAGGGCTCTGATCTCCATATAAAAAGGTATTGTGGGCAAATATTGGGCAACTAGAGCAAGAGTTCTGTCTGTTTGGAGTTTTTGTGTCATTTGGAGCTAAATCACACATTACCACTGCAACCCACTGTAGATCAACCACTAAACGAACTAGAATGGGTATAAATTATTGTCCATTGGATGTAGGGCTCCGATCTCATTTCGAAAAATTGTTGTGGGCAAAAATCTGACAACCGGATCAAAATTATGGATGTTTGAAATTTAGGTGTCAATTGGAGCAAAATCCCTCATTTCCACTATAATCCACTATCCGTCGACCACTAAATGAAGTCGATCGCATAAATTCTTCTCCATAGGATGTATGGCTCTGAGCTCATTCCGAAAATGTCTTTTGGGCTAAATCCGGACAACCAGATCAAAAATTATAGCTGTTTGAAGTTTAGGTGTCAGTTGGAGCTAAATCCCACATGACGACTGCAACTCAATGTATATCGACCACTAAATGAACTAGATTGTGTAAATTTGCTCTCCATCGAATGTACGGCTCAGAGCTCATTTCGAAGAGGTTTTGTGGGCAAAAATCAGACAACCAGATCAAAATTTATGGCTGTTACAAGTTTAGGTGTCATTTGGAGCTAAATTTTGCATTACCAGTGCAACCCGCTATATATCGACAACTGAATGAACTGCAATGTGTAAAACTTGTGCTTCAATGAACGTAGGGCTCCGAGCTCATTCATTAAAGGTGTTGTGAGGGAAAAATCAGACAACCAGATCGAAAGTTATTGATGTTTAAAGTTTGAGTATCATTTGAAGCTAAATCTCTCACTCTCACTACCAACCGCATCAAAAATTCTTTTATTTTGAAATTTATGTGTCATTTGGAGCTAAACATCGCATTACCACTACAACTCACTTTATATTGACCTCTAAACGAGCTTGAATGGGTTAAAATTGTTCTCCATTGGATTTAGGGCTCCGATCTCATTCCGAAAAGGTATTGTGGGCGAAAATCAGTCATCCGGATCAAAAGTTACGGATGTTTGAAGTTTAGGTCTCCTTTCGAGCTAAATACCTTATTACCAACCCGGTGTATATTGACCACTAAACAAACTGGAATGTGTAAAATTTGTTCTCCATTGGATGTAGGGCTCCGAGCTCATTCCAAAAAGATGTTGTGCGTAAAAATCGGACAACCAGATCAAAAGTTATGGCTGTTACATTTTATGTGTCAAGAGGAGCTAAATCTCCCGTTACCATTGCAACCATTTGTATATTGACCACTAAAATGAGCTGGAATGGTTTAAAATTGTGCTCCATTGGATGTACGCCTCCGAGCATATTCGGAAAAGGTGTTGTGGGCTAAAGTCAAACATTCAAATCAAAAGTTATGACTGTTAGAAGTTTAGGTGTCATTTGGAGCTATATTTCGCATTACCGCTGCAACCCGCTATATATCGATACCTGAATGAACTGGAATGAGTAAAACTTGTGCTCCAATGAATGTAGTGCTCCGAGCTCATTTCGCAAAGGTGTTGTGGGATAAAATCAGACAACCGCATCAAAAGTTGTTGCTGTTTAATGTTTGAGTGTCATTTAGAGCTAAATCTCTCATTTTCACTACAACCCACATTAAAAATTCTATCATTTTGAAGTGTATGTGTCATTTGGAGCTAAATCTCATATTACCACTACAACTCACTGTATATCGACCTCTAAATGGGATGGAATGGGTTTAAATTGTTCTCCATTGGATTTAGGGGTCCTATCTCATTCCGAAAAGGTATTGTGGGCGAAAATCAGACAACCCGAAAGGTGTTGTATTATTCTCGAATGGGTAAATCTTATTCTCCGTTGGATGGAGAATACGAGCTCTTTTCTGAAAAAATATTGTGCGCAAAAATCGAACAGCCGGATCAAAAGTTATGGCTGCTTGAAGTTTAGGTGTAATATGGAGCCAAATCCCGCCTTACCTCTGGAAGCCACTGTATATCGAACAATAAACAAACTTGAATGGTTATATCCTACCCTCCATTGGATGTAGGGCTCTGAGCTCCGTGTAAAAAGGTATTGTGGGCAAATATTGGGCAACTAGAGCAAGAGTTCTGTCTGTTTGGAGTTTTTGTGTCATTTGGAGCTAAATCACACATTACCACTGCAACCCACTGTAGATCAACCACTAAACGAACTAGATGTTTGAAATTTGGGTGTCAATTGGAGCAAAATCCCTCATTTCCACTATGATCCACTATCCGTCGACCACTAAATGAAGTCGATCGCATAAATTCTTCTCCATAGGATGTATGGCTCTGAGATCATTCCGAAAATGTCTTTTGGGCTAAATCCGGACAACCAGATCAAAAATTATAGCTGTTTGAAGTTTAGGTGTCAGTTGGAGCTAAATCCCACATGACGACTGCAACTCAATGTATATCGACCACTAAATGAACTAGATTGTGTAAATTTGCTCTCCATCGAATGTACGGCTCAGAGCTCATTTTGAAGAGGTTTTGTGGGCAAAAATCAGACAACCAGATCAAAATTTATGGCTGTTACAAGTTTAGGTGTCATTTGGAGCTAAATTTCGCATTACCAGTGCAACCCGCTATATATCGACAACTGAATGAACTACAATGTGTAAAACTTGTGCTTCAATGAACGTAGGGCTCCGAGCTCATTCATTAAAGGTGTTGTGAGGGAAAAATCAGACAACCAGATCGAAAGTTATTGATGTCTAAAGTTTGAGTATCATTTGAAGCTAAATCTCTCACTCTCACTACCAACCGCATCAAAAATTCTTTTATTTTGAAATTTATGTGTCATTTGGAGCTAAACATCGCATTACCACTACAACTCACTTTATATCGACCTCTAAACGAGCTAGAATGGGTTAAAATTGTTCTCCATTGGATTTAGGGCTCCGATCTCATTCCGAAAAGGTATTGTGGGCGAAAATCAGTCATCCGGATCAAAAGTTACGGATGTTTGAAGTTTAGGTCTCCTTTCGAGCTAAATACCTTATTACCAACCCGGTGTATATTGACCACTAAACAAACTGAAATGTGTAAAATTTGTTCTCCATTGGATGTAGGGCTCCAAGCTCATTCCAAAAAGATGCTGTGCGTAAAAATCGGACAACCAGATCAAAAGTTATGGCTGTTACAGTTTATGTGTCAAGAGGAGCTAAATCTCCCGTTACCATTGCAACCATTTGTATATTGACCACTAAAATGAGCTGGAATGGTTTAAAATTGTGCTCCATTAGATGTACGCCTCCGAGCATATTCGGAAAAGGTGTTGTGGGCTAAAGTCAAACATTCAAATCAAAAGTTATGACTGTTAAAAGTTTAGGTGTCATTTGGAGCTATATTTCGCATTACCGCTGCAACCCGCTATATATCGACAACTGAATGAACTGGAATGAGTAAAACTTGTGCTCCAATGAATGTAGTGCTCCGAGCTTATTTCGCAAAGGTGTTGTGGGATAAAATCAGACAACCGCATCAAAAGTTGTTGCTGTTTAATGTTTGAGTGTCATTTGGAGCTAAATCTCTCATTTTCACTACAAACCACATTAAAAATTCTATCATTTTGAAGTGTATGTGTCATTTGGAGCTAAATCTCATATTACCACTACAACTCACTGTATATCGACCTCTAAACGGGCTGGAATGGGTTTAAATTGTTCTCCATTGGATTTAGGGGTCCGATCTCATTCCGAAAAGGTATTGTGGGCGAAAATCAGACAAACCGAAAGGTGTTGTATTATTCTCGAATGGGTAAATCTTATTCTCTGTTGGATGGAGAATACAAGCTCTTTTCTGAAAAAATATTGTGCGCAAAAATCGAACAGCCGGATCAAAAGTTATGGCTGCTTGAAGTTTAGGTGTAATATGGAGCCAAATCCCGCCTTACCTCTGGAAGCCACTGTATATCGAACAATTAACAAACTTGAATGGTTATATCCTACCCTCCATTGGATGTAGGGCTCTGAGCTCCATGTAAAAAGGTATTGTGGGCAAATATTGGGCAACTAGAGCAAGAGTTCTGTCTGTTTGGAGTTTATGTGTCATTTGGAGCTAAATCACACATTACCACTACAACCCACTGTAGATCAACCACTAAACGAACTAGAATGGGTATAAATTATTGTCCATTGGATGTAGGGCTCCGATCTCATTTCGAAAAATTGTTGTGGGCAAAAATCTGACAACCGGATCAAAATTATGGATGTTTGAAATTTAGGTGTCAATTGGAGCAAAATCCCTCATTTCCACTATAATCCACTATCCGTCGACCACTAAATGAAGTCGATCGCATAAATTCTTCTCCATAGGATGTATGGCTCTGAGCTCATTCCGAAAATGTCTTTTGGGCTAAATCCGGACAACCAGATCAAAAATTATAGCTGTTTGAAGTTTAGGTGTCAGTTGGAGCTAAATCCCACATGACGACTGCAACTCAATGTATATCGACCACTAAATGAACTAGATTGTGTAAATTTGCTCTCCATCGAATGTACGGCTCAGAGCTCATTTCGAAGAGGTTTTGTGGGCAAAAATCAGACAACCAGATTAAAATTTATGGCTGTTACAAGTTTAGGTGTCATTTGGAGCTAAATTTCGCAAGTACCAGTGCAACCCGCTATATATCGACAACTGAATGAACTGCAATGTGTAAAACTTGTGCTTCAATGAACGTAGGGCTCCGAGCTCATTCATTAAAGGTGTTGTGAGGGAAAAATCAGACAACCAGATCGAAAGTTATTGATGTCTAAAGTTTGAGTATCATTTGAAGCTAAATCTCTCACTCTCACTACCAACCGCATCAAAAATTCTTTTATTTTGAAATTTATGTGTCATTTGGAGCTAAACATCGCATTACCACTAAAACTCACTTTATATTGACCTCTAAACGAGCTAGAATGGGTTAAAATTGTTCTCCATTGGATTTAGGGCTCCGATCTCATTCCGAAAAGGTATTGTGGGCGAAAATCAGTCATCCGGATCAAAAGTTACGGATGTTTGAAGTTTAGGTCTCCTTTCGAGCTAAATACCTTATTACCAACCTGGTGTATATTGACCACTAAACAAACTGGAATGTGTAAAATTTGTTCTCCATTGGATGTAGGGCTCCGAGCTCATTCCAAAAAGATGATGTGCGTAAAAATCGGACAACCAGATCAAAAGTTATGGCTGTTACAGTTTATGTGTCAAGAGGAGCTAAATCTCCCGTTACCATTGCAACCATTTGTATATTGACCACTAAAATGAGCTGGAATGGTTTAAAATTGTGCTCCATTGGATGTACGCCTCCGAGCATATTCGGAAAAGGTGTTGTGGGATAAAGTCAAACATTCAAATCAAAAGTTATGACTGTTAGAAGTTTAGGTGTCATTTGGAGCTATATTTCGCATTACCGCTGCAACCCGCTATATATCGACAACTGAATGAACTGGAATGAGTAAAACTTGTGCTCCAATGAATGTAGTGCTCCGAGCTTATTTCGCAAAGGTGTTGTGGGATAAAATCAGACAACCGCATCAAAAGTTGTTGCTGTTTAATGTTTGAGTGTCATTTGGAGCTAAATCTCTCATTTTCACTACAAACCACATTAAAAATTCTGTCATTTGGAGCTAAATCTCATATTACCACTACAACTCACTGTATATCGACCTCTAAATGGGCTGGAATGGGTTTAAATTGTTCTCCATTGGATTTAGGGGTCCGATCTCATTCCGAAAAGGTATTGTGGGCGAAAATCAGACAACCCGAAAGGTGTTGTATTATTCTCGAATGGGTAAATCTTATTCTCTGTTGGATGGAGAATACGAGCTCTTTTCTGAAAAAATATTGTGCGCAAAAATCGAACAGCCGGATCAAAAGTTATGGCTGCTTGAAGTTTTGGTGTAATATGGAGCCAAATCCCGCCTTACCTCTGGAAGCCACTGTATATCGAACAATAAACAAACTTGAATGGTTATATCCTACCCTCCATTGGATGTAGGGCTCTGAGCTCCATGTAAAAAGGTATTGTGGGCAAATATTGGGCAACTAGAGCAAGAGTTTTGTCTGTTTGGAGTTTATGTGTCATTTGGAGCTAAATCACACATTACCACTGCAACCCACTGTAGATCAACCACTAAACGAACTAGAATGGGTATAAATTATTGTCCATTGGATGTAGGGCTCCGATCTCATTTCGAAAAATTGTTGTGGGCAAAAATCTGACAACCGGATCAAAATTATGGATGTTTGAAATTTAGGTGTCAATTGGAGCAAAATCCCTCATTTCCACTATAATCCACTATCCGTCGACCACTAAATGAAGTCGATCGCATAAATTCTTCTCCATAGGATGTATGGCTCTGAGCTCATTCCGAAAATGTCTTTTGGGCTAAATCCGGACAACCAGATCAAAAATTATAGCTGTTTGAAGTTTAGGTGTCAGTTGGAGCTAAATCCCACATGACGACTGCAACTCAATGTATATCGACCACTAAATGAACTAGATTGTGTAAATTTGCTCTCCATCGAATGTACGGCTCAGAGCTCATTTCGAAGAGGTTTTGTGGGCAAAAATCAGACAACCAGATCAAAATTTATGGTTGTTACAAGTTTAGGTGTCATTTGGAGCTAAATTTCGCATTACCAGTGCAACCCGCTATATATCGACAACTGAATGAACTGCAATGTGTAAAACTTGTGCTTCAATGAACGTAGGGCTCCGAGCTCATTCATTAAAGGTGTTGTGAGGGAAAAATCAGACAACCAGATCGAAAGTTATTGATGTCTAAAGTTTGAGTATCATTTGAAGCTAAATCTCTCACTCTCACTACCAACCGCATCAAAAATTCTTTTATTTTGAAATTTATGTGTCATTTGGAGCTAAACATCGCATTACCACTACAACTCACTTTATATTGACCTCTAAACGAGCTAGAATGGGTTAAAATTGTTCTCCATTGGATTTAGGGCTCCGGTCTCATTCCGAAAAGGTATTGTGGGCGAAAATCAGTCATCCGGATCAAAAGTTACGGATGTTTGAAGTTTAGGTCTCCTTTCGAGCTAAATACCTTATTACCAACCCGGTGTATATTGACCACTAAACAAACTGAAATATGTAAAATTTGTTCTCCATTGGATGTAGGGCTCCGAGCTCATTCCAAAAAGATGCTGTGCGTAAAAATCGGACAACTAGATCAAAAGTTATGGCTGTTACAGTTTATGTGTCAAGAGGAGCTAAATCTCCCGTTACCATTGCAACCATTTGTATATTGACCACTAAAATGAGCTGGAATGGTTTAAAATTGTGCTCCATTGGATGTACGCCTCCGAGCATATTCGGAAAAGGTGTTGTGGGCTAAAGTCAAACATTCAAATCAAAAGTTATGACTGTTAGAAGTTTAGGTGTCATTTGGAGCTATATTTCGCATTACCGCTGCAACCCGCTATATATCGACAACTGAATGAACTGGAATGAGTAAAACTTGTGCTCCAATGAATGTAGTGCTCCGAGCTTATTTCGCAAAGGTGTTGTGGGATAAAATCAGACAACCGCATCAAAAGTTGTTGCTGTTTAATGTTTGAGTGTCATTTGGAGCTAAATCTCTCATTTTCACTACAAACCACATTAAAAATTCTATCATCTTGAAGTGTATGTGTCATTTGGAGCTAAATCTCATATTACCACTACAACTCACTGTATATCGACCTCTAAATGGGCTGGAATGGGTTTAAATTGTTCTCCATTGGATTTAGGGGTCCGATCTCATTCCGAAAAGGTATTGTGGGTGAAAATCAGACAACCCGAAAGGTGTTGTATTATTCTCGAATGGGTAAATCTTATTCTCTGTTGTATGGAGAATACGAGCTCTTTTCTGAAAAAAATATTGTGCGCAAAAATCGAACAGCCGGATCAAAAGTTATGGCTGCTTGAAGTTTAGGTGTAATATGGAGCCAAATCCCGCCTTACCTCTGGAAGCCACTGTATATCGAACAATAAACAAACTTGAATGGTTATATCCTACCCTCAATTGGATGTAGGGCTCTGAGCTCCATGTAAAAAGGTATTGTGGGCAAATATTGGGCAACTAGAGCAAGAGTTCTGTCTGTTTGGAGTTTATGTGTCATTTGGAGCTAAATCACACATTACCACTGCAACCCACTGTAGATCAACCACTAAACGAACTAGAATGGGTATAAATTATTGTCCATTGGATGTAGGGCTCCGATCTTATTTCAAAAAATTGTTGTGGGCAAAAATCTGACAACCAGATCAAAATTATGGATGTTTGAAATTTAGGTGTCAATTGGAGCAAAATCCCTCATTTCCACTATAATCCACTATCCGTCGACCACTAAATGAAGTCGATCGCATAAATTCTTCTCCATAGGATGTATGGCTCTGAGCTCATTCCGAAAATGTCTTTTGGGCTAAATCCGGACAACCAGATCAAAAATTATAGCTGTTTGAAGTTTAGGTGTCAGTTGGAGCTAAATCCCACATGACGACTTCAACTCAATGTATATCGCCCACTAAATGAACTAGATTGTGTAAATTTGCTCTCCGTCGAATGTACGGCTCAGAGCTCATTTCGAAGAGGTTTTGTAGGCAAAAATCAGACAACCAGATCAAAATTTATGGCTGTTACAAGTTTAGGTGTCATTTGGAGCTAAATTTCGCATTACCAGTGCAACCCGCTATATATCGACAACTGAATGAACTGCAATGTGTAAAACTTGTGCTTCAATGAACGTAGGGCTCCGAGCTCATTCATTAAAGGTGTTGTGAGGGAAAAATCAGACAACCAGATCGAAAGTTATTGATGTCTAAAGTTTGAGTATCATTTGAAGCTAAATCTCTCACTCTCACTACCAACCGCATCAAAAATTCTTTTATTTTGAAATTTATGTGTCATTTGGAGCTAAACATCGCATTACCACTACAACTCACTTTATATCGACCTCTAAACGAGCTAGAATGGGTTAAAATTGTTCTCCATTGGATTTAGGGCTCCGGTCTCATTCCGAAAAGGTATTGTGGGCGAAAATCAGTCATCCGGATCAAAAGTTACGGATGTT
Source organism: Dactylorhiza incarnata (assembly GCA_033032865.1). Lineage (NCBI taxonomy): Eukaryota > Viridiplantae > Streptophyta > Magnoliopsida > Asparagales > Orchidaceae > Dactylorhiza > Dactylorhiza incarnata. Next base: position 699,692 of record JAWHQI010000544.1, read on the forward strand.
TGAAGTTTAGGTCTCCTTTCGAGCTAAATACCTTATTACTAACCCGGTGTATATTGACCACTAAACAAACTGGAATGTGTAAAATTTGTTCTCCATTGGATGTAGGGCTCCGAGCTCATTCCAAAAAGATGCTGTGCGTAAAAATCGGACAAACCAGATCAAAAGTTATGGCTGTTACAGTTATGTGTCAAGAGGAGCTAAATCTCCCTTTACCATTGCAACCATTTGTATATTGACCACTAAATGAGCTGGAATGGTTAAAATTGTGCTCCATTGGATGTACGCCTCCGAGCATATTCGGAAAAGTGTTGTGGGCTAAAGTCAAACATTCAAATCAAAAGTTATTGACTGTTAGAAAGTTTAGGTGTCATTTGGAGCTATATTCGCATTACCGCTACAACCCGCTATATATCGACAACTGAATGAACTGGAATGAGTAAAACATGTGCTCCAATGAATGTAGTGCTCGAGCTATTTCGCAAAGGTGTTGTGGGATAAAATCATACAACCGCATCAAAAGTTGTTGCTGTTTAATGTTTGAGTGTCATTTGGAGCTAAATCTCTCATTTCACTACAAACCACATTAAAAATTCTATCATTTTGAAGGTATGTGTCATTGGAGCTAAATCTCATATTACCACTACAACTCACTGTATATCGACCTCTAAATGGGCTGGAATGGGTTTAAATTGTTCTCCATTGGATTTAGGGGTCCGATCTCATTCCGAAAAGGGTATTGTGGGCGAAAATCAGACAACCCGAAAGGTGTTGTATTATTCTCGAATGGGTAAATCTTATTCTCTGTTGGATGGAGAATACGAGCTCTTTTCTGAAAAAATATTGTGCGAAATCGAACAGCCGGATCAAAAGTTATGGCTGCTTGAAGTTTATGTTTAATATGGAGCCAAATCCCGCCTTACCTCTGGAAGCCACTGTATATCGAACAATAAACAAACTTGAATGGTTATATCCTACCCTCCATGGATGTAGGGCTCTGAGCTCATTGTAAAAAGGTATTGTGGGCAAATATTGGGCAACTAGAGCAAGAGTTCTGTCTGTTGGAGTTTATGTGTCATTTGGAGCTAAATGGTTCAAACCGAGAAGCGGTTTTCCGGGCAAACATAATCCCCGCATATTTTCAAATCTCAAGAGGATTTCGAAAATATTAGCTTTGACCGGGAGACCGCATCCGACCTGCCTTGAATCCTATAAGAGAGCCAGAGAATTCATTCTGTGGAGTTTTTCTGCGAAATCTCGGGGTATTACTCGCCAGCTGCGGTTGGATTTTTTAAGACCGGCAATTCTTCAGTAATGGATTTCCTGGACGCCGTGCTAGACCGCGTGGATCCCAGTGGGGACCAGAAGAGGGCGGAAAACAAGAGGAGCGAATCGCCGGAAAAATTGGATAAGGCGAGGGAAAAGCAAGACCGGAAAGACCGGAAAAAGAGAAAACAGGTCGAGAAGGCCGCAACGGGCAGCTCCAAGCCGGTTGTGGACTTAACGACACCTAAGACTCCTGCAGAGCCCGTGGCGAACAGTTTGGAGACCGCCAGTCCGCCGAATAAAGAGGAGACCGCTCCTCCTGAAGAAGTTGCTCCAGAAAGCCCTTCGAAGAAGGCCGGAGAGAATGACTCGTTTGGTGTGGAAATCACACCATCCGGGAACCCTCATTTGCTCGTCCGAGATCTAGAGAAGGAGGCGGTTACCTCCCCAAGGACGGGCGAACAGAACACCCCTTTGTCCGTGGATGACTACCCCAGCCCCTCGAAAGAACTTGGCCCAGCGCCGAGTAAGAGAGAGAGAAAAAGGAAGAAGACCGGGTCTGTTACCGAGCGGATAACCAAGAAAGTCAAGAGGCTGGCCGCTAAGGAAAGGGCGGCCCTCAAGAAACCGACCGAATCCCTCCTTCAGACCAATTCGCGGCTGAAAGAGGAGCTAGGTCTTGCGACTCCCCCACCCAGCAAGTCAAACGAGTCGCCGGCCACTCCTGACGTGAAGACGGGCGAACTGCCCCCGGACCCGGCGAGCAGTATATCCTTCAATGGGATCTTCAAAGACATGGATGAGCTGGTGAAGCGAGACCAGTTTCTTGCCAGCCCGACCGCCTCTGACCAAAACGCTCCTGCTACTGATGACACAGCCCGGTCTGAAGAGACCGTTCGGATGGAGGCCGAAGAGCGAGAGGCCGCCGCCCGGACTGTCTTGGAGGTCGAAAAGAAAGCGTGGGAACTTGAAGAGGTTCAGCGAGCGCGGGAGGAGGTACCCCCAGCAATGACCGGGAAAGAGATCATGAAGGTGAAGAAGGAAAGGGCGGAACAGGCCTTGAACAAGCCGTCGCGGCCTGATCCTCTTGCGGCAGGTAAGGATTCTACGGACTACAAAGCTGTCCGCTTTTTCATTCCGCGGCCTCGCCATAATAAATTAGTGAACCCGCCGCTGAGCCTCTTTGCTTTTATTTTTTATGACCGCGCGGTTTTTTGCAGATAGCAGCGATCAGATTGTGAAGCCGGGCGACCTTGAGGCCAGTCTGCCTCAGCTAGCACCCCCGATCTCAACCTGTGCGACATCCTTGCCGGAAAGACCGCATCTGTTTGATCGCCTTGAGGCAGATCTGATCAACTTGAGGGCCAGCTTGAAGGAGGTAGAGGACCGGGAGGCCGCCACTCGGACCGCTCTGGCGCAATCGGAGATCGACAGGAGGTCCAGCACAGAGAAAGTGAAAATCCTGGAGACTCAGCTTGAGGCCGCGCGAGCAGCGGTGGTGGCTACGCGGACTGCTCTAACCGTCCAACTGGAGAAGGAGAAAAAAGCCTCTGCCAAGTTTGAGAGTGACTCAAAATATTACCAGGATAAATTCCTGCGCTTAACCAGAGAAGTCGCCGCTGGTCGGCGAAATGTGAATGATGGGGTGGTAACTGTTAGCCGCCCGACTATTGGAGCGAGCTCAAATCCTCCTTCAGTCCGGGCGGCTGATCCAATGATTGACGAGGCCGCTTCGGTCCCCCGTATGATTGCCGCTACGCGGGTCGAAAGGGATGCCGGGCGGCTTCATTGCACAATCAACCACCTTCATTATCATACAAGCCAAATTTATTCTCTCTTGAATACGACCAGTGACCAGGTCGCGCGACTTCATAGAGAGGATGCTTCCCCAGAGCGCCGTCAATCGTGATTAATATTTGAACATAACTTGTATTTGTGAATGTGGCTTGTTGATTTGGACAATATTACTCTTTATTCTTGTCTTTTATTTGAATAATTCGAGCGGTCTCCTATGTTAACCGCTGTATTTTTTGCCTTGTTTAAATCTTATGTTTCATTCGAACTGTTTTCTGGTCGGTCGAACTGTGATGGATTCTTCTGTTTTTTCTGGATGCCTTTGCTTCTTTCATTTTTCTGGTGAATCTAACCATATAGGTCATTGACCGCGCGGTCAGAATGTATAACCGTGTTGTGATTTTACTATTCACAGATCATAGAAATCTATAAGTATAGAATTTTTCCGAAGTCATTCTCATGATTTCCAGATGGCGCGATCCAAGAACAAGTCGCAGCGACCTGTTAAAGTTAAGGCCGTTCGAGCTGACGCGGCCTTGGCATTCCATTCGGCGGACCATCCGGAATGCCGTCTTACTCAGAACGAGCTGGATGACTTCATTGCTAGATACATGGTAGGGAGTAATCTGCTCGCGCGGCTTCCTTTGCGCGACGAGCGGATTAACTCTTCCAGTCCGCACCAGATCGCCATCCCAGTTGACCACTTCGAGTATGGCTTCAAGTTTCCACTGCCGCTTGAAGTCATAGCCATTTTCGACCACTACGGGGTTGTGCCCGGTCAGCTTCCGCCGAACTCCATCGCCTCAATATATAGTTTCATCTCGTACCTGCGGTTCGAGAGGATCCGGTTCTCCCTCGACCTGTTCAGAAAGTTCTTCTCAGTGCGGGCGGTCTCCGACTCGGGGACTTCAACTTACAGGGGGCACCTTTACTTCGGCTGCCACGGGCTGAAGATTGTCAATCTTGCGAACAAAGTCTCCGACTGGTCGGAGCGGTTTGTAATGCTCGAAGGCAACTTCGGCCTGTTGCAGACCAACCCGCAAGTCCGGGGGGAAGAAGTTTTCCAGATCCCCCAGGTCGGCAAGATCGAGGCGGACACCTTCGCGTTCCTTGAGAAGGAGCGGCTTGATATCAACCACTACATCCCGCTTTTCTCGGAGCTTGAGAACATTCTCCCCGAACATAGTAAGTTTTTCTAGACCGCCTTTATATGACCGCGCGGCCTTCTTTACTTATACTCTTGATTTTATTTTGCAGCCGCCCATATCGTTCCAGCGAACAAGCCGGTCACGCCAGCCGGCCCAGTTTTAACCCAGAGGGAGAAGAGGCAGCGGCGAAAGAGGTCGCCATCTTCGGAGGAAGAGGGCCCGACCTCTTCTGACGACTACGAGATCCTTCGCTCAAGTGGGAACCCGCCCGACCTGCAGGGCAACCCGACCGTCCTTTGGCACAGGGATGGAAGTCGGATCCGGGTGTCCACCGCGCTCCCTCCGTGGGGGAGTGAAAAGATTGACCGCCACGCCCTAGCCGCCGGGGCTGCCTTATATGGTCGAAAGACTTTGAAGAGGCTGAGGAATACTCCCGAGGAAGAGCTCCCCCGGTTAGCGGCTCAGGCCGGTGCATGGGGATTTGCGGCCAACCACTTTATGGCCTTGTCATTCAAGCGGCTGGTTTCCGTCCAAGAACACCTGGAGAAGAAGTTCGAGGGGCAGGCCGCGGAAATCACGCGGCTTCGAGAGGAGACCGCGCGGCTTCAAGAAGTCGTGGCGGTGAGTTTCGACAAACAAATGCCGCGGCCCCTTTTGCTTAGCTCGAGCGACCTAACTCGTTTTTCCTTTCTTTCCTGCAGAAACAATATGAGATAACTAACCCGGCCTTCCAAGACGAGGTGCTGCCTCACGTGGCCCAAGGAATCAACAAGGCCCTGGGTCTTATGGAAGACCGGGGCGGTCTGAGCGAAGGGTTCGAGGGTACCACCTTCTCCGACCTCTTCCCCACCTTGAAGACTCAACTCGATGAAATCAGCCGAAGGCGCAAAGGGAAGACCAAGGTGGGCGAGGAGGCTGAGGCCGTCGCGGGCAGAGAGGTCGTGCTTCATCAAGGAGGCGATGGAAGCGGTGAAGCCGCTGATGAGGTCGACGCGGACAGTGAAGCCGGTGACGCTGATGAGGACGATGAAGATGACCTGTCCTCTGGGACCACCGGCTCCGCCAGTAGGACCGGGCGATCAAGTTCCAGCGGTTCGTCGGATTCTTCTTCGTTCAGCGAAGGCTATTCGCCGGAGATTGACATCGAAGGCCTGACCTCAAGTCCGCCTGTCAAGAAGCAGAAAAAGTCGGCAGACTAGTGCTTTTTTTTTTTACTTTTTAATTTTTGTAACCGCCGGTTTCCTTTTGTTAACCGGGCGGTTAGTACTTTTGTAAACATATTTTTGAAGAAATGAATAGAAATTTCTTACCTGTCTGGTTGTCATTCCGCTGTTACTTACTTGTGATTGATATCTTGTCTTTTTCTCTCCTTCTTTTCTTTCGCTTCTTATAATCTAGCCGCGCGGCTATCTCTCTTTTTTTTTCCTTTAAAAATCTCAGGATGTCCGATTCCTTGTGCGATCATAGTTTTAGGCCGAGCGACCCCTTATTTAAAAAGAGAGATACCACATCCTTGTTGATGCAAATAATAATCCTTTAAGTTTGAGCGATTTTGAAATCAATCCGGGCGAACAACTCATTGCATCCAAGGATGACTTTTGCTAGGAAATCAGTCAACCCGACCGGTTTAAAATATAAACTGAACGGTGATATACTCAATTCCAAAGACAACCAGATTTGATTAATTTGAAGTATTGATAGGTTCGCTCGGTCAGAATGCAATCCGGACAACCATATGCTTTGAATTTAGAAATGCCTAACTCATTATCGGACGGATAGATAGATAAGTCCGGCCGGTCAGGATGAAATCTGAGCTGTTACATGTTAGATCCAGAAATACCAAACTTATAAAAGATGATTAAATCCGCCCGGTTTGAATGCCACCCGGGAAATAGATGATTAGCTTAGAAGATTTCCAACTTGTAAAATATTGATAAGACCGCCCGGTTGCAAAATAACTCGGGTAATCATATGCTTTGCCAGAAAGTATTCCAACTTGCAAAATATTGATAAGACCGCCCGGTCGCATAATAACTCGGGTAATCATATGCTTAGATTCAGAAATACTTTCCTTAATAGGCGACGGGCATACCCGCCCGGTTTGAATATAACCCTGGTGATAATATGATCAGTTCCAAAAGATGACTTAACCTATGTTCAGTCAGACCGCTAGGCCTGAAATACTCAGACCGCATGGTCTTAATACCACAACCCCTTATTGGGGGAGACGAACACCTGCACCTGTTCAACCAGACCGATCGGCCTGAAAAACTCAAACCGTCCGGTCTTAATATCACAACCCCTTTATTGGGGTAGACGAACACCTGCACCTGTTCTAACAATATTCTCCTTGAGTGATCCATATATAAAATCATCAGAAGTGAATGCCTCCCTGTAGGGAAGAAGAATAATCCTACAGGCTCAAATGACCAAGTGGGCAGGTGGGCCTCGGCGGCGAACATTGCTTTCCTCAAGTGGTCATAAGAGCTGTAGGGAAAAAGGAAAAAATATGTACAGACTCAGATGACCAAGTGGGCAGGTGGGCCTCGGCGGCGAACATTGCTTTCCTCAAGTGGTCATAAGAGCTGTAAACGACTCATCCGCTCTCTTGCCTAGGGTTACAAGCTGAGTTGATCAATTGGGCAGGTGGGCCTCGGCGGCGAACATTGCTTTCCTCAGAGAGATCAACTCAGTTGTGGGCCCAACTAGGTACCGCTTCGAGAGTACCTAAGAGTATTCGATGGTCACAGACTATGATGATCAGTTGGGCAGGTGGGCCTCGGCGGCGAACATTGCTTTCCTCAGAAAGATCATCAAAGCTGTAACTATATCCCTTCGGGGCGTGATAGAGCTGACAATCACCTAGACCTCCCTTGATGCAGGGGTGTGTCAGATATCGGCCGGGATCCAAAGTTCTGAAGACCACCGCAGCGGAATTGGCAAGCTACCACTACATGTGTGCGAAAACTCCCCGCATCACATGGTCTTGGTGGGTTTTACGCTACGACTACAATCCGAGGGGGTTCGAGCAGAATTTGGCGATATCTCAGAGGTTCGGGGAGTGGGATACGTGTGTTTGTATTTATGATGCAGAGAACCATCAGACAAGAAGAAAATGTCAGCATAGGGCTTTTTATTCAATACCAAAAAGAGATGTAAAGAATAAAAGAAATAGTTTCAAGGATAGAATCGTTTGAGATCGTCACCGCTCCACGTGCGTGGGATGTCTTCTCCTTCGTTGGTTTGGAGACGGTAGGCCCCATTCCTAGATACTTCTTTGATGATGAAAGGTCCTGCCCAATTAGGATCCAGCTTCCCAACATTACCAGACCTTGCTGCGGCATCCACCTTTTTTAACACCAAATCCCCGACTACAAACTGCTTCACTCTGACATTCTTATCAAAATATTTTGCCATTCTCCTTTTAACTTCTTCCTGCCTGATTGTTGCTTCATCCTGAAGTTCCTCGATTAGATCAAGATTATGCATGAGGGCCTCACCATTTTCATCTATCCAGGATTCTCCTCCTTCTTTGGCGTAAATAACCCTTGGAGTGACCACCTCGAATTCCACAGGGACAACAGCTTCCGAGCCATGAGATAATTTGAAAGGTGTCTCCCCGGTAGCCGAAGACGGAGTAGTACGAAGGGTCCACAGGATGGAAGGAAGTTGGTCCGCCCAATTTCCTTTCTGGTTCAAGACTCTTTTCATCAAAAGCTGCCGAATTTGCCTGTTTGCCGCCTCCACTTGACCATTGGTCCTTGGATGGTGTACTGAGGCAAACCGAAGATCAATTCCTATCTGATCACAGAAGTTTATCATCTCTGGATTGTTGAATTGTGGGCCATTATCGGTGACGATTGCCAACGGAATTCCATGTCGGCAGATAATCTCTCCCCAGACGAAGTTTCTGACAATTTGGGTGGTAGTTCTTGCTAATGCTTTTGCTTCGATCCACTTACTGAAATAATCGATCATTACCAGGATAAAGCGACGTTGTCCGCTGGCCATTGGGAAAGGCCCCATAAGATCCATTCCCCATACTGCAAAAGGCCATGGCGCAGTTATTGACCTGAGTGACTGAGCAGGCAAATGTTGAAGAGGAGCAAACTTTTGACATTGGACACATCGCTTGGCGAAGGCTTCAGCATCCTTTCTCATGGTTGGCCAGAAGTATCCTTGCCGCAGGATCCTTTTTTCTAAGGTTTTCGCCCCCGAATGGCTACCACATTCCCCAGAATGAACTTCCTGAAGTATGACCGGGATCTCCTCTTCTGAAACGCACCGTGCCGAGAGAGAAATCAAAGTTTTTCGGTACAAGACTCCCGCTATCAGGTAGTAGTACGCCGCCTTTCTTCTGAACCTGTTTTTGTCCTTGATTGATGGATGATATTCTCCTTTTGTCAGAAACAATTCGTAGGGGTCTTTCCAAGAAGGATGTTGATCGATCTGCATGAGCTCTTCTTCCTCTGTCTCCTCTGTTGCCGGATGAAAAAGTTCCGAGGTTACTCCTCCTGATGGAAGACCAAATTTTGACAATTCGTCTGCCTCTTCATTCTGCGTTCTCGGAATGTGCTCGATGATGAAGGATTTGAATCTCCCGATCTCTTTCTTAGCTAGGAATAGATATTTTCTCAACATTGGTTCTCTTGTCTCGTAGTTCCCTAGAACCTGCGAGGCCATTACAAGAGAATCAGTTTTCACATGAACATGTTCTATCCCAAGCTCCTTTGCGAGTCTCAGGCCGGCCAAGAGTGCTTCGTATTCGGCCTGGTTATTTGTAACTGAAAAGAAAAATCTAATAGCCTGTTCCAGCCTGATGCCGTTTGGACTGATCAAAACCACTCCGGCTCCCACGGAGTTCCTGCCAGAAGCCCCATCCACATAAATGATCCAAGCCAAAGGAGATTGCACTACCTGTTCGGGATTAGACTCCATCGTGTCTATCAAGAAATCTGCCAATACTTGTGCCTTTATTGCTGTTCTGGGAGTGTACAGTATTTCGAACTCGCTTAGCTCAATTGCCCATTTGGCCAACCTTCCTGAATGTTCCGGCTTCTCCAAGATATTCCTCAGTGGATGATCTGAAACCACCTGAATAGGATGAGCTTGAAAATAGGGGCGGAGCCTTCGTGATGACATGACTAAAGCCAAGGCTAATTTCTCCAGGATTGAATATCTAGTTTCTGCATCTTTAAGGATATGGCTGACATAGTATATCGGAAACTGTTTCTTTTTCTCTTCCCGAACCAGGACAGAGCTTATCGCATCAGGGCCTACCCCCAAATACAAGAATAGTGTTTCTCCTTCGCGAGGGCTTTGAAGAAGGGGGGTTGAAGTTAATTGCTTTTTCAATTGTTCGAAAGCATTATTGCATTCCTCGTTCCATTCAAACTTAGATCCTCCCCTAAGTGTTTTGAAGAACGGAGCGCTTTTATCTCCCGATTTGGAAATGAATCGGCTCAATCCTGCCAACCTTCCACCAAGTTGCTGTACCTCTTTCGGACTACGAGGAGGGGTCATGTCTAGGATGGCTTTTACTTTATCTGGGTTCGGTGCGAGACCATCAGGAGTGAGAAGATGTCCAAGAAATTTCCCCTTGTTCGCCCCGAACACGCATTTCGAGGGGTTTAATTTTAATTTGAACCTCCGTAGAGTAGCGAACGTCTCTACGAGGTCTTCCAGATGGATTAAAAAAGTTTTACTTTTTAGAAGGAGATCATCAACATATACTTCCAGATTTCTCCCTTTTTGTTTTTCAAAAACTGTGTCCATCATCCTCTGATATGTTGCCCCCGCATTTTTGAGGCCAAAAGGCATGACGAGATAACAATAACATCCATCATTGGTAATGAAGGATGTATGCGGGATATCAGGCTTATGCATCTTAATCTGGTGATAACCAGAAAATGCATCTAAAAAACTCATAAAACTATATCCCACCGCGGAATCTACCAAAACATCTATCCGAGGCAAGGGATAACAATCCTTGGGGCATGCTTTATTGAGTTTAGTGAAATCAACACACATACGCCATTTCCCCCCAGACTTTTTCACCATCACTACATTCGACATCCAGGTGGGGTACTGGATTTCAGAAATGAAATTGGCCTTAAGAAGCTTTGCAACTTCTTCTTTGATAGGTACCGCCAGCTTAGTTGCTACCTCCCTCTTCTTCTGTTGGATTGGCTTGATCTCCGGAGAAACGTTGAGGTGATGGCACGCGACATCTGGATCTATTCCAGGCATGTCTTCCGCCGACCAAGCGAAGATGTCCAAGTTATTCAGCAGGCAGGAGGTTAACTGGAGCTTCTCCTCTTCTGATAGCTCGGCGTTGATGATCAGCTTCTTCCCTTCCCCTTCAACAATGGGGATCTCTTGGGTCTCCTGGGCAGGTTCCAGGTAGGTCCCTTTCCGTTCCGCGCTCTCCTCAGCTTCTTCAGGGAGTTCGGACACCTCTTGGATGTCATTCTGGGGCTTGTGAAGTGGTGCCTCGGTGATCACATTAACTGTCTTCACATAACATTCGCGTGCCACCTTTGGATCGCTCCGGATCCGGTACTGACGCCCCTCAGCAGCGAATTTCAAGGCCAAATGGAAAGTTGATACCACCGCTCTGTAAGCATTTAGGATTGGTCTTCCGAAAATAGCGCAGTAGCTACTTGGGGCTTCCACTACTACGAAGTTCACCAACTTTGTTATGCCCCCTAGCGATACCAGAAGCTTCACGCACCCTTCTACTTCCTTCTTTTCTCCTGAGAAGCCATAGAGGGGGCCTTCCGTAGAGAGTAAGGCCTTTCCAGTCTTGAGGGCCTCAAACGTTTGGCGAAAGATGAGATTAACTGAGCTGCCTGTATCGATCAAAATTTTGTGCACTGCGTAATTCTCAATAACCGCCTTTATCACCACCGCGTCATCGAACGGATTCGCATTTGGGGAGAGATCTTCCTGGCCAAACGTAACAACCGTCCTTTCCGGGGCAGAAGTGGAGGCAACTGCCACTTCTTGCTTTGTAACTCTCCCGATGCTAGATTTTCGGGAGGATTCTATCCCTGCCCCACCATGGATGCAATAGATGTTGCCGAGAGGGCCAACATCATTCACCTCTATGCATTCGGTTGCAGGATGTATATCCCCATAACCACCGGCCTCCTCTACATCAGCACACTCCCATGTTACTTCGACTGCCTCCTTCTTCTTCTCAGCTCGTGGTTCAACCGGAGCTTCTTGCCGAATCAACCCCCGAAGCTTTCCCTCTTTCAGGAGTTTTTCTATCAACCACCGGAGGGCCCGGCAATCTTCAGTTAGATGCCCCTCTTCTTTATGATATTCACAGTAAAGGTTTGGGTTCCGATTGCGAACTTCTGATTTCAAAGGAGGGGGCTTTTTAAAGTCAGGCCTTTTCTGAAGAATCTGCACGACCTCATTCATGGTAACGTTGAGTGGGGTGAACGAATCTTGTGATTCATCATATCGGATGGATGGAATAGGTGGAGATGGTTGTGCGATGTATTGTGGCAGATATACGGGCATGATTTGCGGAACTCCCATGGGTTGAGTGGGTGCGATGGCCAACGGCGGCTTCTGATCCTGAAACCGTTGATGGCCAATGAATGGTTGCTTGGGCTTAAGATTCCTTCCCCTTTGAGCCCGAGGCTCGAAATCAGGCCGAGACGAGTGATTATAACGTTGCTGATGGGTTGATGCAGAATTGAACTGATCGTTGTCACTGAGCAACTTGGCAACGTATCCCGGATTAGTCTTTTCACCCCTGATGAATTTGTTTGCCAAGCTAATCATTTCTTGATATGTCTTTGGTTCCCTGATTTGGGCTTCAAACTTCAGTGGCCCCTCCCTAAGGCCATGCATTAGAGCGACCCTATATAACTCCGGATCGACGTTTTGTACTTCCATAATTTCCCTTTGGAAACGATCGACGAAACGGGCCCACGTTTCGTTTTCTTGCTGTCGTATCTCGAATAGGGCTGCCGGGCCATTCTTCCTCTTCTTAGAGGTAGAGAATCGAAGCAAAAATTCTCTACGTAACTCCGCAAAGCATCTGATAGATCGAGGATGCAATCCATAGAACCATTCTCTGGCCTGCCCATCAAAGGATGTCACCAGGAGCTTGCACTTTGTTGCATCAGTGATGGTCCTTAGAGCAACAGCTGATTCAAATGCCTGGAGGTGTATCGCTGGATCGGACTCCCCACTATATGCCGACATACGTGGTTCTCGAAAGTTGTTTGGGGCCGGCTCTCCTCGGATTTCGTCGGTGAAGGGAGAACTCTCCTCGGCATCCTCGTACAGAGGGAAAGCAGGGTTATAAGGGATCTCGGCTGCGGTCATTGGCGGACAGGCCGCATGATAGGAGCGGGCAGGTGCTCCAGCCGGATATGATTGGAAAGTGGCGACCTCAGGCGGATAGAGAAAATGAGCGGCCTGAGAGGTCGCCCCTTGAAAGTCAAGGACCCGAGCTGGCATGCATCGCGCGGCCTCTTGGTAGAGATTCGGACGGTCCGCGGAACCTTCTTGTGGTGGTCGGGAATGAGCGACTTGCGCGAACGGATATGGAGGTGGAGGAGGTAAAACAGGAGTGACCGCCTGGGGAGCCGCGGCCTGCTGAGGGGCTAACCGCTCGGTTAGTAGAGTTAAGGCCTGAGTGATTGCGTCCAGACGCTGGTCGGTCGCCTGCCGAGCCTGGTCGGCCTCTCTCTTTGTCTGCTCCAGAGCTTCCCACAAAGAGTCTTCACTATGGTCGGATCGGTCTCTGGGAGGGAGCTGGCGGTCTGTCATTCTGAGCTAAGGATTTCGCTGACAGTCTGCGATCTGAAGGTCGCGTGTTTCTGTTCGATTCAAAAGTGCGCCTCCGAAGGAAAACGAGGGTTGCGGACTATCAGTTACTACTTAGTTGAAGAATTCAGACCGCTAGCAGCGGTCGAGGCCAGACTTCGCCCGTCGCGGCAAATGCCACTCCTGCGACGGGCTTTCCTTTTATTGAAAAGTAGCGGTTACAAATGTGAAAGAGCAGAAGCCGGCCGGTCAGCAGTTCGCGAGACCTGAAACTCGAGACCGGAGCTCAGACAAGCGAGCTCTTGGATTCGAGTGTGCGTGTCTTGGGAACAGTGCCGCCCCCTATTTATAGGCTTGGGGGCCTGCCCGATCGGGCAGGGATAAAATAACCTCCTGCCCGGGTACAGGAGAAACGGGCAGGCGGTGACGGGATACACAAAGAAGAGAAAGAAAAGAGGCCGCGCGATCTGACGGCCTGCCTTCCCGATCTGTCTTGCTTGCGGCTGAGGACGCCGGGACCAAGTCAATAATGCAGACCGCGCGGTTTGGAGATTGAGGTCGCGGTCTGCCCTCTGGTCATGACTCAGCCGATCTTCAAGAGGTAACTTGGATAGCCTTCGATCTGGAACCCCGACCTGTTCTTCGGGGCTGGAACTTCGAGTTCCTATGGGACAACCCGCGCGGCCTCCTTGCTGAGACCGCGGATGAACTTCCTGCCTTGGCTCTTTGTCGATCTTATCTCTTCGGGGGTGATCCTGGAAATGACACCAGGCCGCCCGGCCTGGCCCTTCTTGAACGGGGAACCGCCGATTCCAGGACCCAGCGGCTTGGCTCAAGAGTTCGAGCGGTCTGATAATGGTTCAAACCGAGAAGCGGTTTTCCGGGCAAACATTCTCCATTGGATGTAGGGCTCCGAGCTCATTCCAAAAAGATGCTGTGCGTAAAAATCGGACAACCAGATCAAAAGTTATGGCTGTTACAGTTTATGTGTCAAGAGGAGCTAAATCTCCCGTTACCATTGCAACCATTTGTATATTGACCACTAAAATGAGCTGGAATGGTTTAAAATTGTGCTCCATTGGATGTACGCCTCCGAGCATATTCGGAAAAGGTGTTGTGGGCTAAAGTCAAACATTCAAATCAAAAGTTATGACTGTTAGAAGTTTAGGTGTCATTTGGAGCTATATTTCGCATTACCGCTGCAACCCGCAATATATCGACAACTGAATGAACTGGAATAAGTAAAACTTGTGCTCCAATGAATGTAGTGCTCCGAGCTTATTTCGCAAAGGAATTGTGGGATAAAATCAGACAACCGCATCAAAAGTTGTTGCTGTTTAATGTTTGAGTGTCATTTGGAGCTAAATCTCTCATTTTCACTACAAACCACATTAAAAATTCTATCATTTTGAAGTGTATGTGTCATTTGGAGCTAAATCTCATATTACCACTACAACTCACTGTATATCGACCTCTAAATGGGCTGGAATGGGTTTAAATTGTTCTCCATTGGATTTAGGGGTCCGATCTCATTCCGAAAAGGTATTGTGGGCGAAAATCAGACAACCCGAAAGGTGTTGTATTATTCTCGAATGGGTAAATCTTATTCTCTGTTGGATGGAGAATACGAGCTCTTTTCTGAAAAAATATTGTGCGCAAAAATCGAACAGCCGGATCAAAAGTTATGGCTGCTTGAAGTTTAGGTGTAATATGGAGCCAAATCCCGCCTTACCTCTGGAAGCCACTGTATATCGAACAATAAACAAACTTGAATGGTTATATCCTACCCTCCATTGGATGTAGGGCTCTGAGCTCCATGTAAAAAGGTATTGTGGGCAAATATTGGGCAACTAGAGCAAGAGTTCTGTCTGTTTGGAGTTTATGTGTCATTTGGAGCTAAATCACACATTACCACTGCAACCCACTGTAGATCAACCACTAAACGAACTAGAATGGGTATAAATTATTGTCCATTGGATGTAGGGCTCCGATCTCATTTCGAAAAATTATTGTGGGCAAAAATCTGACAACCGGATCAAAATTATGGATGTTTGAAATTTAGGTGTCAATTGGAGCAAAATCCCTCATTTCCACTATAATCCACTATCCGTCGACCACTAAATGAAGTCGATCTCATAAATTCTTCTACATAGGATGTATGGCTCTGAGCTCATTCCGAAAATGTCTTTTGGGCTAAATCCGGACAACCAGATCAAAAATTATAGCTGTTTGAAGTTTAGGTGTCAGTTGGAGCTAAATCCCACATGACGACTGCAACTCAATGTATATCGACCACTAAATGAACTAGATTGTGTAAATTTGCTCTCCATCGAATGTATGGCTCAGAGCTCATTTCGAAGAGGTTTTGTGGGCAAAAATCAGACAACCAGATCAAAATTTATGGCTGTTACAAGTTTAGGTGTCATTTGGAGCTAAATTTCGCATTACCAGTGCAACCCGCTATATATCGACCACTGAATGAACTGCAATGTGTAAAACTTGTGCTTCAATGAACGTAGGGCTCCGAGCTCATTCATTAAAGGTGTTGTGAGGGAAAAATCAGAAAAACAGATCGAAAGTTATTGATGTTTAAAGTTTGAGTATCATTTGAAGCTAAATCTCTCACTCTCACTACCAACCGCATCAAAAATTCTTTTATTTTGAAATTTATGTGTCATTTGGAGCTAAACATCGCATTACCACTACAACTCACTTCATATTGACCTCTAAACGAGCTTGAATGGGTTAAAATTGTTCTCCATTGGATTTAGGGCTCCGATCTCATTCCGAAAAGGTATTGTGGGCGAAAATCAGTCATCCGGATCAAAAGTTACGGATGTTTGAAGTTTAGGTCTCCTTTCGAGCTAAATACCTTATTACCAACCCGGTGTATATTGACCACTAAACAAACTGGAATGTGTAAAATTTGTTCTCCATAGGATGTAGGGCTCCGAGCTCATTCCAAAAAGATGTTGTGCATAAAAATCGGACAACCAGATCAAATGTTATGGCTGTTACAGTTTATGTGTCAAGAGGAGCTAAATCTCCCGTTACCATTGCAACCATTTGTATATTGACCACTAAAATGAGCTGGAATGGTTTAAAATTGTGCTCCATTGGATGTATGCCTCCGAGCATATTCGGAAAAGGTGTTGTGGGCAAAAATCAAACATACAAATCAAAAGTTATGACTGTTAGAAGTTTAGGTGTCATTTGGAGCTATATTACGCATTACCGCTGCAACCCACTATATATCGACAACTGAATGAACCGGAATGAGTAAAACTTGTGCTCCAATGAATGTAGTGCTCCGAGCTCATTTCGCAAAGGTGTTGTGGGATAAAATCAGACAACCGCATCAAAAGTTGTTGCTGTTTAATGTTTGAGTGTCATTTGGAGCTAAATCTCTCATTTTCACTACAAACCACATTAAAAATTCTATCATTTTGAAGTGTATGTGTCATTTGGAGCTAAATCTCATATTACTACTACAACTCACAGTATATCGACCTCTAAACGGGCTGGAATGGGTTTAAATTGTTCTCCATTGGATTTAGGGCTCCGATCTCATTCCGAAAAGGTATTGTGGGCGAAAATCAGTCAACCCGAAAGGTGTTGTATTATTCTCGAATGGGTATATCTTATTCTCTGTTGGATGGAGAATACGAGCTCTTTTCTGAAAAAATAATGTGCGCAAAAATCGAACAGCCGGATCAAATTTTATGGCTGCTTGAAGTTTAGGTGTAATTTGGAGCCTAATCCCGCCTTACCACTGTAAGCCACTGTATATCGAACAATAAACAAACTTGAATGGTTATATCCTACCCTCCATTGGATGTAGGGCTCTGAGCTCATTGTAAAAAGGTATTGTGGGCAAATATTGGGCAACTAGAGCAAGAGTTCTGTCTGTTTGGAGTTTATGTGTCATTTGGAGCTAAATCCCACATTACCACTGCAACCCACTGTAGATCAACCACTAAACAAACTAGAATGGATATAAATTGTTGTCCATTGGATGTAGGGCTCCGATCTCATTCCGAAAAATTGTTGTGGGCAAAAATCTGGCAACCAGATCAAAATTATGGATGTTTGAAATTTAGGTGTCAATTGGAGCAAAATCCCTCATTTCCACTATAATCCACTATCCATCGACCACTAAATGAAGTCGATCGCATAAATTCTTTTCTCCATAGGATGTATGGCTCTGAGCTCATTCCGAAAATGTCTTTTGGGCTAAATCCGGACAACCAGATCAAAAATTATAGCTGTTTGAAGTTTAGGTGTCAGTTGGAGCTAAATCCCACATGACGACTGCAACTCAGTGTATATCGACCACTAAATGAACTAGATTGTGTAAATTTGCTCTCCATCGAATGTACGGCTCAGAGCTCATTTCGAAGAGGTTTTGTGGGCAAAAATCAGACAACAAGATCAAAATTATGGCTGTTACAAGTTTAGGTGTCATTTGGAGCTAAATTTCGCATTACCAGTGCAATCCGCTATATATCGACATCTGAATGAACTGCAATGTGTAAAACTTGTGCTTCAATGAACGTAGGGCTCCGAGCTCATTCATTAAAGGTGTTGTGAGGGAAAAATCAGACAACCAGATCGAAAGCTATTGATGTTTAAAGTTTGAGTATCATTTGAAGCTAAATCTCTCACTCTCACTACCAACCGCATCAAAAATTCTTTTATTTTGAAATTTATGTGTCATTTGGAGCTAAACATCGCATCACCACTACAACTCACTTTATATTGACCTCTAAACGAGCATGAATGGGTTAAAATTGTTCTCCATTGGATTTAGGGCTCCGATCTCATTCCGAAAAGGTATTGTGTGCGAAAATCAGTCATCCGGATCAAAAGTTACAGATGTTTGAAGTTTAGGTCTCCTTTCGAGCTAAATACCTTATTACATACCCGGTGTATATTGACCACTAAACAAACTGGAATGTGTAAAATTTGTTCTCCATTGGATGTAGGGCTCCGAGCTCATTCCAAAAAGATGCTGTGCGTAAAAATCGGACAACCAGATGAAAAGTTATGGCTGTTACAGTTTATGTGTCAAGAGGAGCTAAATCTCCCGTTACCATTGCAACCATTTGTATATTGGCCACTAAAATGAGCTGGAATGGTTTAAAATTGTGCTCCATTGGATGTATGCCTCCGAGCATATTCGGAAAAGGTGTTGTGGGCTAAAATCAAACATACAAATCAAAAGTTATGACTGTTAGAAGTTTAGGTGTCATTTGGAGCTATATTTCGCATTACCGCTGCAACCCGCTATATATCGACAACTGAATGAACCGGAATGAGTAAAACTTGTGCTCCAATGAATGTAGTGCTCCGAGCTCATTTCGCAAAGGTGTTGTGGGATAAAATCAGACAACCGCATCAAAAGTTGTTGCTGTTTAATGTTTTAGTGTCATTTGTAGCTAAATCTCTCATTTTCACTACAAACCACATTAAAAATTCTATCATTTTGAAGTGTATGTGTCATTTGGAGCTAAATCTCATATTACTACTACAACTCACTGTATATCGACCTCTAAACGGGCTGGAATGGGTTTAAATTGTTCTCCATTGGATTTAGGGCTCCGATCTCATTCCGAAAAGGTATTGTTGGCGAAAATCAGTCAACCCGAAAGGTGTTGTATTATTCTCGAATGGGTAAATCTTATTCTCTGTTGGATGGAGAATACGAGCTCTTTTCTGAAAAAATATTGTGCGCAAAAATCGAACAGCCGGATCAAAAGTTATGGCTGCTTGAAGCTTAGGTGTAATTTGGAGCCAAATCCCGCCTTACCACTAGAAGCCACTGTATATCGAACAATAAACAAACTTGAATGGTTATATCCTACCCTCCATTTGATGAAGGGCTCTAAGCTCATTGTAAAAAGGTATTGTGGGCAAATATTGGGCAACTAGAGCAAGAGTTCTGTCTGTTTGGAGTTTATGTGTCATTTGGAGCTAAATCACACATTACCACTGCAACCCACTGTAGATCAACCACTAAACAAACTAGAATGGGTATAAATTGTTGTCCATTGGATGTAGGGCTCCGATCTCATTCCGAAAAATTGTTGTGGGCAAAAATCTGGCAACCGGATCAAAATTATGGATGTTTGAAATTTAGGTGTCAATTGGAGCAAAATCCCTCATTTCCACTATAATCCACTATCCGTCGACCACTAAATGAAGTCGATCGCATAAATTCTTTTCTCCATAGGATGTATGGCTCTGAGCTCATTCTGAAAATGTCTTTTGGGCTAAATCCGGAAAACCAGATCAAAAATTATAGCTGTTTGAAGTTTAGGTGTCAGTTGGAGCTAAATCCCACATGACGACTGCAACTCAATGTATATCGACCACTAAATGAACTAGATTGTGTAAATTTGCTCTCCATCGAATGTACGGCTCAGAGCTTATTTCGAAGAGGTTTTGTGGGCAAAAATCAGACAACCAGATCAAAATTTATGGCTGTTACAAGTTTAGGTGTCATTTGGAGCTAAATTTCGCATTACCAGTGCAACCCGCTATATATCGACATCTGAATGAACTGCAATGTGTAAAACTTGTGCTTCAATGAACTTAGGGCTCCGAGCTCATTCATTAAAGGTGTTGTGAGGGAAAAATCAGACAACCAGATCGAAAGTTATTGATGTTTAAAGTTTGAGTATCATTTGAAGCTAAATCTCTCACTCTCACTACCAACCGCATCAAAAATTCTTTTATTTTGAAATTTATGTGTCATTTGGAGCTAAACATCGCATTACCACTACAACTCACTTTATATCGACCTCTAAACGAGCTTGAATGGGTTAAAATTGTTCTCCATTGGATTTAGGGCTCCGATCTCATTCCGAAAAGGTATTGTGGGCGAAAATCAGTCATCCGGATCAAAAGTTACAGATGTTTGAAGTTTAGGTCTCCTTTCGAGCTAAATACCTTATTACATACCCGGTGTATATTGACCACTAAACAAACTGGAATGTGTAAAATTTGTTCTCCATTGGATGTAGGGCTCCGAGCTCATTCCAAAAAGATGCTATGCGTAAAAATCGGACAACCAGATCAAAAGTTATGGCTGTTACAGTTTATGTGTCAAGAGGAGCTAAATCTCCCGTTACCATTGCAACCATTTGTATATTGACCACTAAAATGAGCTGGAATGGTTTAAAATTGTGCTCCATTGGATGTATGCCTCCGAGCATATTCGGAAAAGGTGTTGTGGGCTAAAATCAAACATACAAATCAAAAGTTATGACTGTTAGAAGTTTAGGTGTCATTTGGAGTTATATTTCGCATTTCCGCTGCAACCCGCTATATATCGACAACTGAATGAACCGGAATGAGTAAAACTTGTGCTCCAATGAATGTAGTGCTCCGAGCTCATTTCACAAAGGTGTTGTGGGATAAAAGCAGACAACCGCATCAAAAGTTGTTGCTGTTTAATGTTTGAGTGTCATTTGGAGCTAAATCTCTCATTTTCACTACAAACCACATTAAAAATTCTATCATTTTGAAGTGTATGTATCATTTGGAGCTAAATCTCATATTACTACTACAACTCACTGTATATCGACCTCTAAACGGGCTGGAATGGGTTTAAATTGTTCTCCATTGGATTTAGGGCTCCGATCTCATTCCGAAAAGGTATTGTGGGCGAAAATCAGTCAACCCGAAAGGTGTTGTATTATTCTCGAATGGGTAAATCTTATTCTCTGTTAGATGGAGAATACGAGCTCTTTTCTGAAAAAATATTGTGTGCAAAAATCGAACAGCCGGATCAAAAGTTATGGCTGCTTGAAGTTTAGGTGTAATTTGGAGCCAAATCCCGCCTTACCACTGGAAGCCACTGTATATCGAACAATAAACAAACTTGAATGGTTATATCCTACCCTCCATTTGATGTAGGGCTCTGAGCTCATTGTAAAAAGGTATTGTGGGCAAATATTGGGCAACTAGAGCAAGAGTTCTGTCTGTTTGGAGTTTATGTGTCATTTGGAGCTAAATCCCACATTACCACAGCAACCCACTGTAGATCAACCACTAAACGAACTAGAATGGGTATAAATTGTTGTCCATTGGATGTAGTGCTCCAATCTCATTCCGAAAAATTGTTGTGGGCAAAAATCTGGCAACCGGATCAAAATTATGGATGTTTGAAATTTAGTGTCAATTGGAGCAAAATCCCTCATTTCCACTATAATCCACTATCCGTCGACCACTAAATGAAGTCGATCGCATAAATTCTTTTCTCCATAGGATGTATGGCTCTGAGCTCATTCTGAAAATGTCTTTTGGGCTAAATCCGGACAACCAGATCAAAAATTATAGCTGTTTGAAGTTTAGGTGTCAGTTGGAGCTAAATCCCACATGACGACTGCAACTCAATGTATATCGACCACTTAATGAACTAGATTGTGTAAATTTGCTCTCCATCGAATGTACGGCTCAGAGCTCATTTCGAAGAGGTTTTGTGGGCAAAAATCAGACAACCAGATCAAAATTTATGGCTGTTACAAGTTTAGGTGTCATTTGGAGCTAAATTTCGCATTACCAGTGCAACCCGCTATATATCGACAACTGAATGAACTGCAATGTGTAAAACTTGTGCTTCAATGAACGTAGGGCTCCGAGCTCATTCATTAAAGGTGTTGTGAGGGAAAAATCAGACAACCAGATCGAAAGTTATTGATGTTTAAAGTTTGAGTATCATTTGAAGCTAAATCTCTCACTCTCACTACCAACCGCATCAAAAATTCTTTTATTTTGAAATTTATGTGTCATTTGGAGCTAAATATCGCATTACCACTACAACTCACTTTATATCGACCTCTAAACGAGCTTGAATGGGTTAAAATTGTTCTCCATTGGATTTAGGGCTCCGATCTCATTCCGAAAAGGTATTGTGGGCGAAAATCAGTCATCCGGATCAAAAGTTACGGATGTTTGAAGTTTAGGTCTCCTTTCGAGCTAAATACCTTATTACCAACCCGGTGTATATTGACCACTAAACAAACTGAAATGTGTAATATTTGTTCTCCATTGGATGTAGGGCTCCGAGCTCATTCCAAAAAGATGCTGTGCGTAAAAATCGGACAACCAGATCAAAAGTTATGGCTGTTACAGTTTATGTGTCAAGAGGAGGTAAATCTCCCGTTACCATTGCAACCATTTGTATATTGACCACTAAAATGAGCTGGAATGGTTTAAAATTGTGCTCTATTGGATGTACGCCTCCGAGCATATTCGGAAAAGGTGTTGTGGGCTAAAACCAAACATTCAAATCAAAAGTTATGACTGTTAGAAGTTTAGGTGTCATTTGGAGCTATATTTCGCATTACCGCTGCAACCCGCTATATATCGACAACTGAATGAACTGGAATGAGTAAAACTTGTGCTCCAATGAATGTAGTGCTCCGAGCTCATTTTGCAAAGGTGTTGTGGGATAAAATCAGACAACCGCATCAAAAGTTGTTGCTGTTTAATGTTTGAGTGTCATTTGGAGCTAAATCTCTCATTTTCACTACAAACCACATTAAAAATTCTATTATTTTGAAGTGTATGTGTCATTTGGAGGTAAATCTCATATTACCACTACAACTCAGTGTATATCGACCTCTAAACGGGCTGGAATGGGTTTAAATTGTTCTCCATTGGATTTACGGCTCCGATCTCATTCCGAAAAGGTATTGTGGGCGAAAATCAGACAACCCGAAAGGTGTTGTATTATTCTCGAATGGGTAAATCTTATTCTCTGTTGGATGGAGAATACGAGCTCTTTTCTGAAAAATATTGTGCGCAAAAATCGAACAGCCGGATCAAAAGTTATGGCTGCTTGAAGTTTAGGTGTAATTTGGAGCCAAATCCCGCCTTACCTCTGGAAGCCACTGTATATCGAACAATAAACAAACTTGAATGGTTATATCCTACCCTCCATTGGATGTAGGGCTCTGAGCTCCATGTAAAAAGGTATTGTGGGCAAATATTGGGCAACTAGAGCAAGAGTTCTGTCTGTTTGGAGTTTATGTGTCATTTGGAGCTAAATCACACATTACCACTGCAACCCACTGTAGATCAACCACTAAACGAACTAGAATGGGTATAAATTGTTGTCCATTGGATGTAGGGCTCCGATCTCATTTCGAAAAATTGTTGTGGCCAAAAATCTGACAACCGGATCAAAATTATGGATGTTTGAAATTTAGGTGTCAATTGGAGCAAAATCCCTCATTTCCACTATAATCCACTATCCGTCGACCACTAAATGAAGTCGATCGCATAAATTCTTCTCCATAAGATGTATGGCTCTGAGCTCATTCTGAAAATGTCTTTTGGGCTAAATCCGGACAACTAGATCAAAAATTATAGCTGTTTGAAATTTAGGTGTCAGTTGGAGCTAAATCCCACATGACGACTGCAACTCAATGTATATCGACCACTAAATGAACTAGATTGTGTAAATTTGCTCTCCATCGAATGTACAGCTCAGAGCTCATTTCGAAGAGGTTTTGTGGGCAAAAATCAGACAACCAGATCAAAATTTATGGCTGTTACAAGTTTAGGTGTCATTTGGAGCTAAATTTCGCATTACCAGTGCAACCCGCTATATATCGACAACTGAATGAACTGCAATGTGTAAAACTTGTGCTTCAATGAACGTAGGGCTCCGAGCTCATTCATTAAAGGTGTTGTGAGGGAAAAATCAGACAACCAGATCGAAAGTTATTGATGTTTAAAGTTTGAGTATCATTTGAAGCTAAATCTCTCACTCTCACTACCAACCGCATCAAAAATTCTTTTATTTTGAAATTTATGTGTCATTTGGAGCTAAATATCTCATTACCACTACAACTCACTTTATATCGACCTCTAAACGAGCTTGAATGGGTTAAAATTGTTCTCCATTGGATTTAGGGCTCCGATCTCATTCCGAAAAGGTATTGTGGGCGAAAATCAGTCATCCGGATCAAAAGTTACGGATGTTTGAAGTTTAGGTCTCCTTTCGAGCTAAATACCTTATTACCAACCCGGTGTATATTGACCACTAAACAAACTGAAATGTGTAAAATTTGTTCTCCATTGGATGTAGGGCTCCGAGCTCATTCCAAAAAGATGCTGTGCGTAAAAATCGGACAACCAGATCAAAAGTTATGGCTGTTACAGTTTATGTGTCAAGAGGAGCTAAATCTCCCGTTACCATTGCAACCATTTGTATATTGACCACTAAAATGAGCTGGAATGGTTTAAAATTGTGCTCCATTGGATGTACGCCTCCGAGCATATTCGGAAAAGGTGTTGTGGGCTAAAACCAAACATTCAAATCAAAAGTTATGACTGTTAGAAGTTTAGGTGTCATTTGGAGCTATATTTCGCATTACCGCTGCAACCCGCTATATATCAACAACTGAATGAACTGGAATGAGTAAAACTTGTGCTCCAATGAATGTAGTGCTCCGAGCTCATTTTGCAAAGGTGTTGTGGGATAAAATCAGACAACCGCATCAAAAGTTGTTGCTGTTTAATGTTTGAGTGTCATTTGGAGCTAAATCTCTCATTTTCACTACAAACCACATTAAAAATTCTATCATTTTGAAGTGTATGTGTCATTTGGAGGTAAATCTCATATTACCACTACAACTCAGTGTATATCGACCTCTAAACGGGCTGGAATGGGTTTAAATTGTTCTCCATTGGATTTACGGCTCCGATCTCATTCCGAAAAGGTATTGTGGGCGAAAATCAGACAACCCGAAAGGTGTTGTATTATTCTCGAATGGGTAAATCTTATTCTATGTTGGATGGAGAATACGAGCTCTTTTCTGAAAAATATTGTGCGCAAAAATCGAACAGCCGGATCAAAAGTTATGGCTGCTTGAAGTTTAGGTGTAATTTGGAGCCAAATCCCGCCTTACCTCTGGAAGCCACTGCATATCGAACAATAAACAAACTTGAATGGTTATATCCTACCCTCCATTGGATGTAGGGCTCTGAGCTCCATGTAAAAAGGTATTGTGGGCAAATATTGGGCAACTAGAGCAAGAGTTCTGTCTGTTTGGAGTTTATGTGTCATTTGGAGCTAAATCACACATTACCACTGCAACCCACTGTAGATCAACCACTAAACGAACTAGAATGTGTATAAATTGTTGTCCATTGGATGTAGGGCTCCGATCTCATTTCGAAAAATTGTTGCGGGCAAAAATCTGACAACCGGATCAAAATTATGGATGTTTGAAATTTAGGTGTCAATTGGAGCAAAATCCCTCATTTCCACTATAATCCACTATCCGTCGACCACTAAATGAAGTCGATCGCATAAATTCTTCTCCATAGGATGTATGGCTCTGAGCTCATTCTGAAAATGTCTTTTGGGCTAAATCCGGACAACCAGATCAAAAATTATAGCTGTTTGAAGTTTAGGTGTCAGTTGGAGCTAAATCCCACATGACGACTGCAACTCAATGTATATCGACCACTTAATGAACTAGATTGTGTAAATTTGCTCTCCATCGAATGTACGGCTCAGAGCTCATTTCGAAGAGGTTTTGTGGGCAAAAATCAGACAACCAGATCAAAATTTATGGCTGTTACAAGTTTAGGTGTCATTTGGAGCTAAATTTCGCATTACCAGTGCAACCCGCTATATATCGACAACTGAATGAACTGCAATGTGTAAAACTTGTGCTTCAATGAACGTAGGGCTCCGAGCTCATTCATTAAAGGTGTTGTGAGGGAAAAATCAGACAACCAGATCGAAAGTTATTGATGTTTAAAGTTTGAGTATCATTTGAAGCTAAATCTCTCACTCTCACTACCAACCGCATCAAAAATTCTTTTATTTTGAAATTTATGTGTCATTTGGAGCTAAATATCGCATTACCACTACAACTCACTTTATATCGAACTCTAAACGAGCTTGAATGGGTTAAAATTGTTCTCCATTGTATTTAGGGCTCCGATCTCATTCCGAAAAGGTATTGTGGGCGAAAATCAGTCATCCGGATCAAAAGTTACGGATGTTTGAAGTTTAGGTCTCCTTTCGAGCTAAATACCTTATTACCAACCCGGTGTATATTGACCACTAAACAAACTGAAATGTGTAAAATTTGTTTCTCCATTGGATGTAGGGCTCCGAGCTCATTCCAAAAAGATGCTGTGCGTAAAAATCGGACAACCAGATCAAAAGATATGGCTGTTACAGTTTATGTGTCAAGAGGAGCTAAATCTCCCGTTACCATTGCAACCATTTGTATATTGACAACTAAAATGAGCTGGAATGGTTTAAAATTGTGCTCCATTGGATGTACGCCTCCGAGCATATTCGGAAAAGGTGTTGTGGGCTAAAACCAAACATTCAAATCAAAAGTTATGACTGTTAGAAGTTTAGGTGTCATTTGGAGCTATATTTCGCATTACCGCTGCAACCCGCTATATATCGACAACTGAATGAACTGGAATGAGTAAAACTTGTGCTCCAATGAATGTAGTGCTCCGAGCTCATTTTGCAAAGGTGTTGTGGGATAAAATCAGACAACCGCATCAAAAGTTGTTGCTGTTTAATGTTTGAGTGTCATTTGGAGCTAAATCTCTCATTTTCACTACAAACCACATTAAAAATTCTATCATTTTGAAGTGTATGTGTCATTTGGAGGTAAATCTCATATTACCACTACAACTCAGTGTATATCGACCTCTAAACGGGCTGGAATGGGTTTAAATTGTTCTCCATTGGATTTACGGCTCCGATCTCATTCCGAAAAGGTATTGTGGGCGAAAATCAGAGAACCCGAAAGGTGTTGTATTATTCTCGAATGGGTAAATCTTATTCTCTGTTGGATGGAGAATACGAGCTCTTTTCTGAAAAATATTGTGCGCAAAAATCGAACAGCCGGATCAAAAGTTATGGCTGCTTGAAGTTTAGGTGTAATTTGGAGCCAAATCCCGCCTTACCTCTGGAAGCCACTGCATATCGAACAATAAACAAACTTGAATGGTTATATCCTACCCTCCATTGGATGTAGGGCTCTGAGCTCCATGTAAAAAGGTATTGTGGGCAAATATTGGGCAACTAGAGCAAGAGTTCTGTCTGTTTGGAGTTTATGTGTCATTTGGAGCTAAATCACACATTACCACTGCAACCCACTGTAGATCAACCACTAAACGAACTAGAATGTGTATAAATTGTTGTCCATTGGATGTAGGGCTCCGATCTCATTTCGAAAAATTGTTGCGGGCAAAAATCTGACAACCGGATCAAAATTATGGATGTTTGAAATTTAGGTGTCAATTGGAGCAAAATCCCTCATTTCCACTATAATCCACTATCCGTCGACCACTAAATGAAGTCGATCGCATAAATTCTTCTCCATAGGATGTATGGCTCTGAGCTCATTCTGAAAATGTCTTTTGGGCTAAATCCGGACAACCAGATCAAAAATTATAGCTGTTTGAAGTTTAGGTGTCAGTTGGAGCTAAATCCCACATGACGACTGCAACTCAATGTATATCGACCACTTAATGAACTAGATTGTGTAAATTTGCTCTCCATCGAATGTACGGCTCAGAGCTCATTTCGAAGAGGTTTTGTGGGCAAAAATCAGACAACCAGATCAAAATTTATGGCTGTTACAAGTTTAGGTGTCATTTGGAGCTAAATTTCGCATTACCAGTGCAACCCGCTATATATCGACAACTGAATGAACTGCAATGTGTAAAACTTGTGCTTCAATGAACGTAGGGCTCCGAGCTCATTCATTAAAGGTGTTGTGAGGGAAAAATTAGACAACCAGATCGAAAGTTATTGATGTTTAAAGTTTGAGTATCATTTGAAGCTAAATCTCTCACTCTCACTACCAACCGCATCAAAAATTCTTTTATTTTGAAATTTATGTGTCATTTGGAGCTAAATATCGCATTACCACTACAACTCACTTTATATCGACCTCTAAACGAGCTTGAATGGGTTAAAATTGTTCTCCATTGGATTTAGGGCTCCGATCTCATTCCGAAAAGGTATTGTGGGCGAAAATCAGTCATCCGGATCAAAAGTTACGGATGTTTGAAGTTTAGGTCTCCTTTCGAGCTAAATACCTTATTACCAACCCGGTGTATATTGACCACTAAACAAACTGAAATGTGTAAAATTTGTTCTCCATTGGATGTAGGGCTCCGAGCTCATTCCAAAAAGATGCTGTGCGTAAAAATCGGACAACCAGATCAAAAGTTATGGTTGTTACAGTTTATGTGTCAAGAGGAGCTAAATCTCCCGTTACCATTGCAACCATTTGTATATTGACCACTAAAATGAGCTGGAATGGTTTAAAATTGTGCTCCATTGGATGTAAGCCTCCGAGCATATTCGGAAAAGGTGTTGTGGGCTAAAACCAAACATTCAAATCAAAAGTTATGACTGTTAGAAGTTTATGTGTCATTTGGAGCTATATTTCGCATTACCGCTGCAACCCGCTATATATCGACAACTGAATGAACTGGAATGAGTAAAACTTGTGCTCCAATGAATGTAGTGCTCCGAGCTCATTTTGCAAAGGTGTTGTGGGATAAAATCAGACAACCGCATCAAAAGTTGTTGCTGTTTAATGTTTGAGTGTCATTTGGAGCTAAATCTCTCATTTTCACTACAAACCACATTAAAAATTCTATCATTTTGAAGTGTATGTGTCATTTGGAGGTAAATCTCATATTACCACTACAACTCAGTGTATATCGACCTCTAAACGGGCTGGAATGGGTTTAAATTGTTCTCCATTGGATTTAGGGCTCCGATCTCATTCCGAAAAGGTATTGTGGGCGAAAATCAGACAACCCGAAAGGTGTTGTATTATTCTCGAATGGGTAAATCTTATTCTCTGTTGGATGGAGAATACGAGCTCTTTTCTGAAAAATATTGTGCGCAAAAATCGAACAGACGGATCAAAAGTTATGGCTGCTTGAAGTTTAGGTGTAATTTGGAGCCAAATCCCGCCTTACCTCTGGAAGCCACTGCATATCGAACAATAAACAAACTTGAATGGTTATATCCTACCCTCCATTGGATGTAGGGCTCTGAGCTCCATGTAAAAAGGTATTGTGGGCAAATATTGGGCAACTAGAGCAAGAGTTCTGTCTGTTTGGAGTTTATGTGTCATTTGGAGCTAATTCACACATTACCACTGCAACCCACTGTAGATCAACCACTAAACGAACTAGAATGTGTATAAATTGTTGTCCATTGGATGTAGGGCTCCGATCTCATTTCGAAAAATTGTTGTGGGCAAAAATCTGACAACCGGATCAAAATTATAGATGTTTGAAATTTAGGTGTCAATTGGAGCAAAATCCCTCATTTCCACTATAATCCACTATCCGTCGACCACTAAATGAAGTCGATCGCATAAATTCTTCTCCATAGGATGTATGGCTCTGAGCTCATTCTGAAAATGTCTTTTGGGCTAAATCCGGACAACCAGATCAAAAATTATAGCTGTTTGAAGTTTAGGTGTCAGTTGGAGCTAAATCCCACATGACGACTACAACTCAATGTATATCGACCACTTAATGAACTAGATTGTGTAAATTTGCTCTCCATCGAATGTACGGCTCAGAGCTCATTTCGAAGAGGTTTTGTGGGCAAAAATCAGACAACCAGATCAAAATTTATGGCTGTTACAAGTTTAGGTGTCATTTGGAGCTAAATTTCGCATTACCAGTGCAACCCGCTATATATCGACAACTGAATGAACTGCAATGTGTAAAACTTGTGCTTCAATGAACGTAGGGCTCCGAGCTCATTCATTAAAGGTGTTGTGAGGGAAAAATCAGACAACCAGATCGAAAGTTATTGATGTTTAAAGTTTGAGTATCATTTGAAGCTAAATCTCTCACTCTCACTACCAACCGCATCAAAAATTCTTTTATTTTGAAATTTATGTGTCATTTGGAGCTAAATATCGCATTACCACTACAACTCACTTTATATCGACCTCTAAACGAGCTTGAATGGGTTAAAATTGTTCTCCATTGGATTTAGGGCTCCGATCTCATTCCGAAAAGGTATTGTGGGCGAAAATCAGTCATCCGGATCAAAAGTTACGGATGTTTGAAGTTTAGGTCTCCTTTCGAGCTAAATACCTTATTACCAACCCGGTGTATATTGACCACTAAACAAACTGAAATGTGTAAAATTTGTTCTCCATTGGATGTAGGGCTCCGAGCTCATTCCAAAAAGATGCTGTGCGTAAAAATCGGACAACCAGATCAAAAGTTATGGCTGTTACAGTTTATGTGTCAAGAGGAGCTAAATCTCCCGTTACCATTGCAACCATTTGTATATTGACAACTAAAATGAGCTGGAATGGTTTAAAATTGTGCTCCATTGGATGTACGCCTCCGAGCATATTCGGAAAAGGTGTTGTGGGCTAAAACCAAACATTCAAATCAAAAGTTATGACTGTTAGAAGTTTAGGTGTCATTTGGAGCTATATTTCGCATTACCGCTGCAACCCGCTATATATCGACAACTGAATGAACTGGAATGAGTAAAACTTGTGCTCCAATGAATGTAGTGCTCCGAGCTCATTTTGCAAAGGTGTTGTGGGATAAAATCAGACAACCGCATCAAAAGTTGTTGCTGTTTAATGTTTGAGTGTCATTTGGAGCTAAATCTCTCATTTTCACTACAAACCACATTAAAAATTCTATCATTTTGAAGTGTATGTGTCATTTGGAGGTAAATCTCATATTACCACTACAACTCAGTGTATATCGACCTCTAAACGGGCTGGAATGGGTTTAAATTGTTCTCCATTGGATTTACGGCTCCGATCTCATTCCGAAAAGGTATTGTGGGCGAAAATCAGACAACCCGAAAGGTGTTGTATTATTCTCGAATGGGTAAATCTTATTCTCTGTTGGATGGAGAATACGAGCTCTTTTCTGAAAAATATTGTGCGCAAAAATCGAACAGCCGGATCAAAAGTTATGGCTGCTTGAAGTTTAGGTGTAATTTGGAGCCAAATCCCGCCTTACCTCTGGAAGCCACTGCATATCGAACAATAAACAAACTTGAATGGTTATATCCTACCCTCCATTGGATGTAGGGCTCTGAGCTCCATGTAAAAAGGTATTGTGGGCAAATATTGGGCAACTAGAGCAAGAGTTCTGTCTGTTTGGAGTTTATGTGTCATTTGGAGCTAAATCACACATTACCACTGCAACCCACTGTAGATCAACCACTAAACGAACTAGAATGTGTATAAATTGTTGTCCATTGGATGTAGGGCTCCGATCTCATTTCGAAAAATTGTTGTGGGCAAAAATCTGACAACCGGATCAAAATTATGGATGTTTGAAATTTAGGTGTCAATTGGAGCAAAATCCCTCATTTCCACTATAATCCACTATCCGTCGACCACTAAATGAAGTCGATCGCATAAATTCTTCTCCATAGGATGTATGGCTCTGAGCTCATTCTGAAAATGTCTTTTGGGCTAAATCCGGACAACCAGATCAAAAATTATAGCTGTTTGAAGTTTAGGTGTCAGTTGGAGCTAAATCCCACATGACGACTGCAACTCAATGTATATCGACCACTAAATGAACTAGATTGTGTAAATTTGCTCTCCATCGAATGTACGGCTCAGAGCTCATTTCGAAGAGGTTTTGTGGGCAAAAATCAGACAACCAGATCAAAATTTATGGCTGTTACAAGTTTAGGTGTCATTTGGAGCTAAATTTCGCATTACCAGTGCAACCCGCTATATATCGACAACTGAATGAACTGCAATGTGTAAAACTTGTGCTTCAATGAACGTAGGGCTCCGAGCTCATTCATTAAAGGTGTTGTGAGGGAAAAATCAGACAACCAGATCGAAAGTTATTGATGTTTAAAGTTTGAGTATCATTTGAAGCTAAATCTCTCACTCTCACTACCAACCGCATCAAAAATTCTTTTATTTTGAAATTTATGTGTCATTTGGAGCTAAATATCGCATTACCACTACAACTCACTTTATATCGACCTCTAAACGAGCTTGAATGGGTTAAAATTGTTCTCCATTGGATTTAGGGCTCCGATCTCATTCCGAAAAGGTATTGTGGGCGAAAATCAGTCATCCGGATCAAAAGTTACGGATGTTTGAAGTTTAGGTCTCCTTTCGAGCTAAATACCTTATTACCAACCCGGTGTATATTGACCACTAAACAAACTGAAATGTGTAAAATTTGTTCTCCATTGGATGTAGGGCTCCGAGCTCATTCCAAAAAGATGCTGTGCGTAAAATCGGACAACCAGATCAAAAGTTATGGCTGTTACAGTTTATGTGTCAAGAGGAGCTAAATCTCCCGTTACCATTGCAACCATTTGTATATTGACCACTAAAATGAGCTGGAATGGTTTAAAATTGTGCTCCATTGGATGTACGCCTCCGAGCATATTCGGAAAAGGTGTTGTGGGCTAAAACCAAACATTCAAATCAAAAGTTATGACTGTTAGAAGTTTAGGTGTCATTTGGAGCTATATTTCGCATTACCGCTGCAACCCGCTATATATCGACAACTGAATGAACTGGAATGAGTAAAACTTGTGCTCCAATGAATGTAGTGCTCCGAGCTCATTTTGCAAAGGTGTTGTGGGATAAAATCAGACAACCGCATCAAAAGTTGTTGCTGTTTAATGTTTGAGTGTCATTTGGAGCTAAATCTCTCATTTTCACTACAAACCACATTAAAAATTCTATCATTTTGAAGTGTATGTGTCATTTGGAGGTAAATCTCATATTACCACTACAACTCAGTGTATATCGACCTCTAAACGGGCTGGAATGGGTTTAAATTGTTCTCCATTGGATTTACGGGCTCCGATCTCATTCCGAAAAGGTATTGTGGGCGAAAATCAGACAACCCGAAAGGTGTTGTATTATTCTCGAATGGGTAAATCTTATTCTCTGTTGGATGGAGAATACGAGCTCTTTTCTGAAAAATATTGTGCGCAAAAATCGAACAGCCGGATCAAAAGTTATGGCTGCTTGAAGTTTAGGTGTAATTTGGAGCCAAATCCCGCCTTACCTCTGGAAGCCACTGTATATCGAACAATAAACAAACTTGAATGGTTATATCCTACCCTCCATTGGATGTAGGGCTCTGAGCTCCATGTAAAAAGGTATTGTGGGCAAATATTGGGCAACTAGAGCAAGAGTTCTGTCTGTTTGGAGTTTATGTGTCATTTGGAGCTAAATCACACATTACCACTGCAACCCACTGTAGATCAACCACTAAACGAACTAGAATGGGTATAAATTGTTGTCCATTGGATGTAGGGCTCCGATCTCATTTCGAAAAATTGTTGTGGCCAAAAATCTGACAACCGGATCAAAATTATGGATGTTTGAAATTTAGGTGTCAATTGGAGCAAAATCCCTCATTTCCACTATAATCCACTATCCGTCGACCACTAAATGAAGTCGATCGCATAAATTCTTCTCCATAGGATGTATGGCTCTGAGCTCATTCTGAAAATGTCTTTTGGGCTAAATCCGGACAACCAGATCAAAAATTATAGCTGTTTGAAGTTTAGGTGTCAGTTGGAGCTAAATCCCACATGACGACTGCAACTCAATGTATATCGACCACTAAATGAACTAGATTGTGTAAATTTGCTCTCCATCGAATGTATGGCTCAGAGCTCATTTCGAAGAGGTTTTGTGGGCAAAAATCAGACAACCAGATCAAAATTTATGGCTGTTACAAGTTTAGGTGTCATTTGGAGCTAAATTTCGCATTACCAGTGCAACCCGCTATATATCGACAACTGAATGAACTGCAATGTGTAAAACTTGTGCTTCAATGAACGTAGGGCTCCGAGCTCATTCATTAAAGGTGTTGTGAGGGAAAATTCAGACAACCAGATCGAAAGTTATTGATGTTTAAAGTTTGAGTATCATTTGAAGCTAAATCTCTCACTCTCACTACCAACCGCATCAAAAATTCTTTTATTTTGAAATTTATGTGTCATTTGGAGCTAAATATCTCATTACCACTACAACTCACTTTATATCGACCTCTAAACGAGCTTGAATGGGTTAAAATTGTTCTCCATTGGATTTAAGGCTCCGATCTCATTCCGAAAAGGTATTGTGGGCGAAAATCAGTCATCCGGATCAAAAGTTACGGATGTTTGAAGTTTAGGTCTCCTTTCGAGCTAAATACCTTATTACCAACCCGGTGTATATTGACCACTAAACAAGCTGAAATGTGTAATATTTGTTCTCCATTGGATGTAGGGCTCCGAGCTCATTCCAAAAAGATGCTGTGCGTAAAAATCGGACAACCAGATCAAAAGTTATGGCTGTTACAGTTTTATGTGTCAAGAGGAGCTAAATCTCCCGTTACCATTGCAACCATTTGTATATTGACCACTAAAATGAGCTGGAATGGTTTAAAATTGTGCTCCATTGGATGTACGCCTCCGAGCATATTCGGAAAGGTGTTGTGGGCTAAAACCAAACATTCAAATCAAAAGTTATGACTGTTAGAAGTTTTAGGTGTCATTTGGAGCTATATTTCGCATTACCGCTGCAACCCGCTATATATCGACAACTGAATGAACTGGAATGAGTAAAACTTGTGCTCCAATGAATGTAGTGCTCCGAGCTCATTTTGCAAAGGTGTTGTGGGATAAAATCAGACAACCGCATCAAAAGTTGTTGCTGTTTAATGTTGAGTGTCATTTGGAGCCAAATCTCTCATTTTCACTACAAACCACATTAAAAATTCTATCATTTTGAAGTGTATGTGTCATTTGGAGGTAAATCTCATATTACCACTACAACTCACTGTATATCGACCTCTAAACGGGCTGGAATGTGTTTAAATTGTTCTCCATTGGATTTAGGGCTCCGATCTCATTCCGAAAAGGTATTGTGGGCGAAAATCAGACAACCCGAAAGGTGTTGTATTATTCTCGAATGGGTAAATCTTATTCTCTGTTGGATGGAGAATACGAGCTCTTTTCTGAAAAATATTGTGCGCAAAAATCGAACAGCCGGATCAAAAGTTATGGCTGCTTGAAGTTTAGGTGTAATTTGGAGCCAAATCCCGCCTTACCTCTGGAAGCCACTGCATATCGAACAATAAACAAACTTGAATGGTTATATCCTACCCTCCATTGGATGTAGGGCTCTGAGCTCCATGTAAAAGGTATTGTGGGCAAATATTGGGCAACTAGAGCAAGAGTTCTGTCTGTTTGGAGTTTATGTGTCATTTGGAGCTAAATCACACATTACCACTGCAAACCCACTGTAGATCAACCACTAACGAACTAGAATGTGTATAAATTGTTGTCCATTGGATGTAGGGCTCCGATCTCATTTCGAAAAATTGTTGTGGGCAAAAATCTGACAACCGGATCAAAATTATGGATTTTTGAAATTTAGGTGTCAATTGGAGCAAAATCCCTCATTTCCACTATAATCCACTATCCGTCGACCACTAAATGAAGTCGATCGCATAAATTCTTCTCCATAGGATGTATGGCTCTGAGCTCATT